>OX463239.1:18616367-19216367 GCA_949820135.1 Sylvilagus floridanus | reverse complement strand
ACATTTGGTATTTTTTTAATATTTATTTTATTTATTTGAAAGGTAGAGTTATAGGGAGAGGTAGAGACAGAGAGAGAGGTCTTCCATATGCTGCTTCACTCCCCAAATGGCAACAATGGCCCAAGCTGGGTGGATCCGAAGCCAGGAGCCAGGAGCTTCTTCCAGGTCTCCCACGTGGGTGCAGAGGCCCAAGGATTTGGCCATCTTCTACTGCTTTCTCAGGTGCATTGACAGGGAGCTGGATCAGAAGTGGATCTGTGTGGCACTGCTGTGCCACAGTGCTAGCCCCATATTTGGTATTTTAATGACTTGTAATTTTTAAGGTAATTTGTCTCATTAGGGTAATTGATCAGTCTTGTAAGTCCAGTATCAAAATATGTGATTTGGTAATTGATTTCGACTTGTGATTTTAAGTTGAAATCCAAGTTTATAAATAGTCCTGGAATATCTAGGAGTGTTTAAGAGTCACCATATGGAAGTTTAACTTCCTTGATTTATAAGAATAATTTGAGTACTTGAGAAGGTTGGTCAGGCAACTGATGGCCTTTAAAAAGATATCAAGTGAGGTCAATGCTGTGTCATAGCAGGTAAAACCGTTGCCTGCAGTGCTGACATTCCATATGGACACCAGTTCAAGTCCTAGCTGCTCTACATCTTAAAACAAAACAAAACAAAATTAAGTATATACATCAATAGTTCAAAGTATGCTAAGATATTTAATTATAGGCCAGCGCCACAGCTCACTAGGCTAATCCTCCGCCTGTGGCGCCGGCACTCCGGGTTCTAGTCCCTGTTGGGGCGCCGGATTCTGTCCCGGTTGCTCCTTTTCCAGTCCAGCTCTCTGCTGTGGCCCAGGAAGGCAGTCGAGGATGGCCCAGGTCCTTGGGCCCTGCACTCGCATGGGAGAACAGAAGACGCACCTGGCTCCTGGCTTCAGATTGGCGCAGCGCGCCGGCAGTAGCGGCCATTTGGGGGGGTGAACGTTTCTCTCTGTCCTTCTCTCTCACTGTCTATAACTCTCTCTCTATCTCTCTCTCTCACTGTCTAACTCTGCCTGGCAAAAAAATAAAAAGTTAAAAAAAAGATATTTAATTATAAAATTAAATGATTCATTCAAATGTGAATTTAAAAAGTGATTGTTCATTTTAATCAGGCTGATAAGATAATAAAGATTATAAATCCCACCTAAATACTTTAATTACAGAAATTATTAAATAATTTCTCATATATCTTAATTTGAAATAGTAAAAGTAGAAGAAGCACTTTTGTTTTATAAATTATGTGTTTCTTGTTCTCTTTGAAGATTTTACTTTTGTCTTCTCATGCAGAAGATACTATTCGGAAGATAACTTTAGTTAAAGTAGTAAATATTTGATATGTTAAAATGATAATGATAAACTATTTCATTTTAATGATACAATCATGAGAAAATAATTATTTGGAAATGTAAAGATATCACCTGCTACCCCCACTGCCACCAGTGGTGGCCACCTTGGGGTCAGTAGGGAACTGTGGTTTCGGTTTTGCTGAATCTCAGACTGGATGCGTGCCTGGCAAGGCTCACGTGGAGCCTGGCTCCTAGGAATGCGCTGTCTTAAGTAAAAAGCCCAAACCACTCCCAATTTATCCCGCACCCCATCTTCATTACAACCCACCCTACGTTTAGCAGTGGAGACACTACTGTGGTGGAACACCCCACATGCTGAGCAACAGCCACTAATATGGAGCACACCCTGTGCACCCAAGTGCATCTATGTGAGGATGGGCCTCTAGAAGGTAGTTAGTTTTAGATGAGGCCATGGAGTAGGACCCTCACGATGCCTTATAAGAGGCATTGGTTGGTCCCTCTCCCTCTCCTCCTCCCCCTCCCCCTTCCCCTCCCCCTCCCTCTCTCACTTAGGAGGTGTCTGTAAGCCAGGAAGAAGGTCCTCACCAGGGTCTGGAATTGGCTTGCAACCTCTGTCTTGGACTTTTGAGCCCCCAGAATTGTAAGAAACAAATTCCTGTTGTTGAAATCACCCAGTCTATGGGATGCTGTTGACAGCCTGAGCTGCCCCTATGACAGCTCTCCCTAAGGAATACTGCTTCTGATTAATAATAATAATAAAAAGACAAGCAAGGTACCAGTTGCATTCCAGATGGGTCTTTCTGATTAGCAGCCACAATAATTGACTCAAGGACTCATAGATAATGAAGCTACTCCATGCTTTTTTCTGTACTATTCCATTTAATGATTCTCTTCAGTTTAACAATAAATAGGGAATCTTTTCCAGATCAAACAAATGAGAAATCTCAGTTGCTGATGGGACTCTGCAGTAAATAGCAACACTGGCCCATTTTTCATCCCTCCCTTTATCTGTGTCCTTTGCCATGTACATTTGCCTTCCACCTTGGGCAGGTTAGCTTAGGAGCTGGTGCTGTGGCATAGAAGGTTAAGCCTCTGCCTGCAGTGCCGGCATCTCATATGGGCACTGATTCGAGTCCCAGCTGCTCCACTTCCAATCCAGGTCCCTGTTAATGCACCTGAGAAAACAGTGGAAGATGGCCCAAGTGCTTGAGCCTCTGCATCCTTGTGGGAGATCTAGATGAAGCTCCTGGCTCTGGCGTGACCCAGCCCTGGCCATTGCAGCCATTTGGGGAGTGAACCAGTAGATGGTACTGCCTTTCAAATAAATAAATCCATGCATACGAGGGGTCTTTGAAAAGCTGTGCCTTGACACTGGCCCAGCCACGTGACTTGCCTGGGCCCATGCAGCGTTAGCCTTTAGGATACAAGCGGAGGCTGAAGTGGGCTTGTGCATTGGATCTGCTTTCCCTTGCACTTCGGCCATCAGCACAGAGACTCTCGGAGGTCGGCCTGCTGCAGGAAAGAGGGAAGTCACCCTCTTTTACTGACCTGGGTCAGCCTACAGCCAGCCTGGCCAGACACGTGAGCAAGCCTGGGCAAGGTCAGCAGAGCCACCCAGCTGACCTCCAGATGATGGCAGATGCTTGGGCCATCAGCATAAACGCACACAGAGTGCACTTGTGGGAGACACGTGCTCCACCTGCTCCTCCGTGTTGGGAGAGGCAACAGACGGTGTTCTTTGCATGCCCTGCTGAACACTTTCACAGAGAGAGTTAGAACTGGTCTAAGTTCAAACAACCACGGAAATACACCTAGCATAGGGGCTCCAACCTGCAAAGGTGACTGGCAGCCCCCCTTAGCAAATCGATGCTGATGGCCTTCAAATCCTACACAGTTATTTGGAGGTGTCCCTTAGATGAGCATATTCCTATTTAAATTATGCCTAAAGTCATGTTCGACATGAATTCATTATCATCCTGTCAGGAACATGGCCATGTTAACACTCCCAACTTGACAAACAAATGTGTCCAATGAGCATCATTACAGCTTCTGTAATGACCTGTCTCGCAGGGCTGGCTGAGGGATTCAGCCCAATGACGTGTTACATCCGAGAAATAGAAAGGACAGTGTTGCAGGACGCTCTCCTCCTGCCCCCTGGGTAAGAGGGAAGAAACCCTAACAGATCCCTCACATCTCTCATGCCTGTGAGTCGGGTCCTAGCCACACAATGAGAAGGCAACCCTGTGAATCCTTTTTAATCCAAGCCTTTCTGCAAGGAAAAGTCCCCAAGGAGTTAACATCATGTCTAAGTAATTAGATCTCCAATGCTTAGCGAGGAGTCCGCACCAAAGGCAGGGTAATTCCACTAGAAAATGAGACCACAATATTGCACAGTTCTGAGGCTACTAAACTTGTTTTTAATTATCCAGGTAAGGTAATTATGCAATCACTCCTAATCTGATACTAAGAGGAAAAATTCTTGATGTGTTTTATTCTTGATGTGTTTTATTTGTGTGTGTGTATGTGAAAGGGCCATGCGATTAATATGACACACTTAATTACTGAAATGTAAGGATCTCTTTTCAATGATATATCCCCATCCAAGCGTGTACCCTGTATTAGCTTAGATCTTTCGCCATTACTAATGTATTTGTGGCTTCTTATCTTATAATGACCTATGGTAATAATTAGCCCCACGATAGAACTCTGGGCTGTGTGGCTCAGTTCTGTGCATCACTCCCCCAGAACAATGGAGAAACAAGGAAGGTTCAGGAAGGAATTTAGATTCCCTTAAATGCTCATAAAAAAACTAAAGAAAAAAAAAACTACCCAAATCATGAAAAATGACCTAGACACAGATTTTCAAACCTCTTATGTTAGTGCCACCCAATTAAGATTTCTCCCTTATAAAATAACCCTTTGGAAATAGAAATTTTTGAAAATTCCTTAAACAGCAACTGAATTCTTAGGGTTAGTATGTGTCCAGCTTTACCAAATTTGTTAGTTAAGTTCCTTTATTTATGTACACATGTACCACCCAAACAATGTTTCCTGCCTGTTCTTCCCCCTTATTTCTTGGAATCTAACATGGTTCTCTAAGATTTTACGTTAATCTGTTCAGTGTATGTTGTGTGTGAAGGAACTTCACACGTGTTCATGAAAAATAGAATTAAAAGATAAGTTCATTTGGTGCACAAAGTTTTGAAACCCATCTGTGGTTTCTCCATGTGTTTTTTCAATTTGCTTTTCAAAGATCCCTAGTATGCATAGATTTTGACATTTTTTTTGCACCAAAATAAACTTACCACTTAATTCAATTCCCACAAACTCTGGAAGTCCCCTTGTGCGTGTATCAAATGATCACAGGCCAGTGCCATGGCTCACTTGGTTAATCCTCCGCTTGCGGCGCTGGCACCCCAGGTTCTAGTCCCGGTTGGGGTGCCGTATTCTGTCCCATTTGCTCCTCTTCTAGTCCAGCTCTCTGCTGTGGCCCGGAAGGGCAGTGGAGAATGGCCCAAGTGCTTGGGTCCCTGCACCCACATGGGAGACTGGGAGGAAGTACCTGGCTCCTGGCTTCAGATCTGCGCAGCGCTGGCTGTATCGGCCATGTTGGGGGGTGAACCAACGGAAGGAAGACCTTTCTCTCCGTCTCTCTCTCTCTCACTGTCTATAACTCTACCTGTCAATTAAATTTTTAAAGAGTTTTAAATGTGTTTACATATTTGCTAGTACACTGTGATCATTTTTCTTCTTCTTCTTCTTTTTTTTTTTTTACTTGACAGGTAGAGTTATAGACAGTGAGAGAGAGACAGAGAGAAAGGTCCTCCTTCCGTTAGTTCACTCCCCCAATGGCCGCTACGGCTGGTGCTGCACCTATCCAACATGGGTGCAGGGACCTAAGCACTGGGCCATCCTCCACTACCCTCCTGGGCCACAGCAGAGAGCTGGACTGTAAGAGGAGCAACCGAGACTAGAACCCGGCGCCCATATGGGATGCTGGTGCCGCAGGCGGAGGATTAACCAAGTGAGCCATGGCACCAGCCCCAACATATTTAAATTTTTTAAAAGACATAGGTAGCACAGACAAGAACACCCATGCCATTGCACTCACCTTCTGATAAACCTTCCGTTTATTCTACTCTGCACTAGGAGACCTTCCAAAGTCTCTCTTTATCGCTTAAAATTTAAGTGAGCCTCCTAAAACTTCCCCTGAAGTTGCAGCCTCTTCTGCGTTGAGTTCTCCCTGCTGTTCATCCCTTTGACCAATTGCTGTGCAGCCCCTTCTGTTCCTTAGCACGGGTAGACGCAGCTTGATGCGTGGTGGTTATTATTTAGCATGGCTTGAAATCTTGTTTGCTGCACAGTGGACCTTCACGGTACGTGAGCTGGGAAGAAAGGGAGGGGTGAGGAGAGGTGGTCATTTGCCAGTGGGAGAGCAGAGGGCTGGAGTGATTCTGCAACGAGTGGAGACCACAGTGCACCTTCTTTAGCGTCAGAATAGCAGTGCACCGGCAGAGTGGCTGGGAAACAAACGCCCATAGGTGTGGGGCTTGAAACCACACAGATTTATTTGCCCCCAGTCTCTGGAGGTCAAGGTCCACAGGGAAGAAATCTGAGTGTCCACTGAGGCTGCAGTTCTCACAGAGGCTCAGCATCCTCGCCAAGTTCACTGGTTGTTGCTGGAAGAATCCATTTCTTATTATTTATTTTTAAGATTGATTTGTTTATTTGAAAGGCAGAGTTATAGAGAGGTAGAGAGAGAGAGAGAAAGAGAGAGATGTCTTCTATCCACCGGTTTACTCCCCAAATGGCAGCAACAGCCAGAGCTGGGCCAATCCAAAACCAGGAGCCAGGAGCTTCTTCCAAGTCTTCCATGCGGGTGCAGGGGCCCAAGTACTGGGGCCATCTTCTACTGCTTTCCCAGGCCATAGCAGAGAGCTGGATCAGAAGTGGAGCAGCTGGGACTCAAACTGGTGCCCATATGGGATGCCAGCACTGCAGGTGGTGGTTTTAACTGCTATGCCACAGAGCCAGCCCCTGGAAGAATCCATTTCTTCAGGCACAGGACTGAGGCCCTTGCTTCCTGCCGGCTGCTGGCCAGGGGCCACCCTCAGCAACTGGAGGCCACCTGGCCTGGCAGGCAGATCACAGCTTGCACACTTCGTCTATTCCAGGCCAGCTGGGGAGTGGGTAACTCTCTGCCTTCCCCTTCTGCCAGTGAGAATGCTCAGCTCTTAAAGGGCTCAGTGATTAGCTCAGAGCTACCTGGATAATCCCCCTGTCTTAAGGTCGTCCAAAATAATACCTACATTTATATTTGATTAAATAACTGGGGCAAAGTACACACACACACACATACACACACACAGAGGGCTGGAGTGATATGTTGTAGATGTGTATGTATGTAGATGCTAGATACAGATGCACAGGTGTATATGTAGATGCTAGATACAGAGAAAGGGACAGACGGACATTATGGCCAGCCAGGGCTGGGCTGGACTGATGTCAGAAGCTGGGAACTCCACGCAGATCTCTCAGGACCTGCTCTGGCTCCTGAATTCAACTTTCCGCCAACGCAGAGCTTGGGAGGCAGAGATGATGGCTCAAGTATCCGGGTTCCCGTCCCTTATGTAAGAGATCTGGATGGAGTTCCCAGCTCCTGGCTTCAACCCTGGCCCAGCCCTGGTTGGCCATGGTGGGCATCTGGGGAGTGAACCAGAGGATGAGAGCAGTTTATCATTGTCAACAGGCCCAGGGGAATCACTTCCCAAGACTGGTTATAGGTTGGTCAGCATCTTGCAGGCACAGTTACAGCTTTGGTGGGCTTCACTGCAGCCTGCGGGACTCAGGACCACCCAGGAGGAACTTGAGGCTTAGGGGGACTTACGAGGACAATGAACTGGGGGACAGAGGGTTTTGCAGAGAAGCGAGATCAGGACATCTACCCAGACTTGTCAACACCCATGGGGAACACAGATTTGGATGACTGCTCCTACATGCCAGTACCTGTGGGGAACTGGAACTGGGGTCCCAGTGAACAGAGGTTAGGACATCTACCGTCCTAGGGGTCTTATCTCTCCCTTGTCTTTACTCACAGCCTAACTTCCTTGGCACGAGGAGAGAGAGGAGGTGGACTATGTGCTTGGGCTTCTACCCCCTCATGGGAGCCATGGATGATGCTCCTGGATCTTGGCTTCAGCCTGGCCTAGTCCTGGCTCTTGCAGACTTTGGGAAGTAAACCAGCAGATGGAGCTTCTCTCTGTGTCTGTCTGTCTCTCTGCTGTTCAAATTAATTATTTTTTCTTATAAAGAAGGAAAATGAAGAATGTGGCCTCTTGGTAACCAAGTACAGAAGGTGTCTCAAGGAGAGAAGACAAATCAACTGGATCAGATAATCTTGTTTGTCAAATAACACAAGCCCTGGGGGCTCACCACTGGATTTGGGGATGTGAAGGTCATGATGACCTTGACAGGCTGTTATGAGGGAACTGCAGAAAAGAGACAGTCTGACTAATGAGGGGTATAGGAGACCCTGAGGATAGACAACTTTTTAGATGTCAAATTTGGATCCAAGATTGGGCAAACACCACACAGGAAACGAGTTGCGAAGGGAAGAGAGGAGGTCAGCTTACCAACTCTAAGGGGCAGGGTCGGTCTAGGCCAAGGCCGTTCCATCTTGTGTTCTGTGTCTGGATGCTCCCTTACTGGTGTCCTGCAGGGTTTGGGAGTGTTGGTTTCAGTCCTGCTGGACAGTGTCCTGACACAGCCCAGATCCATCATTTCTCCTTTGGGAAGTGCATGCGTTGTGAGCCTAATTGCAACACGAGACCCAGGAGCGGCTGGTGTGGTGGCTTGGTGGGTTAAGCTGCTGCTGGGACACCCTCATCCCATACTAGAGTGCTATTTCGAGTCCCAGTTCCTTGCTAATGTGCCTGGGAGGCAGCAGAGGAGGGCCTGGGTGCCTGAATTCCTTCCAGCCACATGGGAGAGACCCAGATGGAACTCCTGGCTCCTAACTGACCTGGCCCAGCCTGGCTGTTGCAGGCACCTGGAGAGTGAACCAGCAGATGGAAGATTCTCCTCTGCTTTGTTTCTCAATCTCTGTCACCCTGCCTTTCAAATAAATAAATCTTAAAAAAAAAAAAAAAAAAAAAAAAGAGTCCCAGGAGACTTTGTTTCTTGCTTCCCTGGCGGGTCCGGCATTTGCAGTAGGGGGTTCCAGTGACTCCTCAAATCCAGTGGTCCCTGCGCCGCCCACTCCACCTGTAGAGAAGCTGGCCTGCTAATGCGAGTCTTAAGTGTTTCTAAAAAAGGAAAACCAAAATGACCCCAAACAGAGAGGAACAGCGTAATGGCCTCTCGCCTGCCTGCCTGGGAGGAGGGAGCAGGCCTTGTGTTTCCTGCAAGAGGTCCCAAAGAATGCCCCGATTGATACGACTCACTTCAGCAGTGCTGAGCCTGAGTGGCATTTTGTGGCAGATAAAGTCTCCCCATGTCACACAGTGGAGGGCTGTGTGGCCAGATCTTGTTTAGAATTACATTGAAAACCTGGAAATCAAATGATATGTCCAGATAACTTCTGTGGTAAACCCCGAACCAGTTATGCTCAGGTTAAGCCTCTACGCGGCTAACCAAGGTGCCTTTCTTCCCCACAGGCCAATGCCCGGGCCTTCCCACCAGCAATATCAAATAGCTAGGACCTGAATGTCCCCTCTGTGTGCGCATTAAAGGATCAGCGGCTGAGGGAGGCAGCTCCTCTCTGCTGAGAAAATCCCCATGTTTAGTTTGCCTCCACCTCTCTCTCTCTCTCTCTCTCTCTCACCAAATGCACTCATTCCCTCTTGCTTTCTTGAGTAATTTTCTAATATCTCAAATTTCAGTGACACAGCCAAAACTCAACAGACCTAAAGCAGCCCACCGCATGACAAAAAGAGAACCCATTGCCAGAATATTGTTTCTGTACACGTCTTCCTTGCAAAGATCCCTCCTGGTTGTTGAATGGTGTCTTCTTGTGACATCTTTCTTCTCAGGATCTCAGAATCTGAAGAAACCAGGAAGATGGGCAGATGCTGCTCCTGGTGGCATCTTGGGACGTGGGGGGCAAAATCAGTAATCTGGCCCTGGCAACAAAGAAAGGAAAAGAACAAAATTTGTTGATGTTGTTCACTCCTTGTTTTATTGCTGAGGAAACCAGAATTGACAAGACAATGGGATGTCCTGGGGCTGGCGCTGTGGCATAGCGGGTGAAGCTGTTGCCTGCAGTGCCGGCATCCCATATGGGAGCCGGTTCGAGTCCCGGCTGTTCCACTTCTGATCCAGCTCTCTGCTATGGCCTGGGAAAGAAGTAAAAGATGGCCCAAGCCCTTGGGCCACTGCACCCATGTGAGAGACCTGGAGGAAGCCCTGGCTCCTGGCTTCATATCGGCTCAGCGCTGGCTATTGCGCTCAATTGGGGAGTGAATCAGTGGATGCAAAACCTCTCTCTCTCTCTCTCTCTCTCTCTCTCTCTCTCTGCCTCTCCTCTCTGTGTAACTCTGACTTTCATATAAATAAATAAATCTTTTAAAAAAAAAAAAAAGACAATCGGATGTCTTAAGCAAGGTCAGCGTACAGGCATGCAAGACAGACATGGGCCTGGACTGGTGCCCCGTGGGAATGAGCTGCATTTTCCCCGGGAGTTGCTCAGGCCTTCTCTTCTGCCTCCCATAGCTGAGTCCAGTCGGTTGGGCACAGGTGCTCATGCCCACATCGGGCATCGGAGGCCTGCACGCACCTATTTCGGTTTCTTCCGGTCACTGGGATCAGCTTCCGCTGAAGATCAGAGCTCAGGGGCAGGTGTTCTGTCTAGTGGTTAAAGACGCTGTCCCACGTCAGAGTTCTCGGATTCAGTTTCCAGCTCCAGCTTCCTGCTAACACAGGTCCTTGGAGGCGGTGACAACAGCTCCAATAGCCGGCTTCCTACCAGACACGTGGGAGGCCTGAACTGAGTTCCCAGCTCCCACTTTGGCCTGGCCCGATCCCTAGCTCTGCCATGGCAGCCATTGGGTGGGTGAACCAATGGATAGCAGCCCTCTCTCTCTCCCTCTGTGTCTCGCTGTCCCCCTCTCAAATAAATAAAAGTTATTTTTTTAAAAAAAAAAAAGATGAGAACTCAAAAATAAGAAGCGAGGATTGTCTGTCTCGTGTGCTTTCCCCATGCCAGGTCTGACGCAGAGACACTGAGCTACCCTGCAGGGAGGGAAGCACCATCTGGATGAGCCCACATAGCGTCCTGTCCCTTTAGGAGGGTCGGGTTATTTCTTCTCCTTCGTGCAAAACTGTTGCGGTAGATTCTCTTGCTAAAAGAGTCATTTAAATATTACTGGTCACGTCACACTGTAGTTGTTTGGAAATAATTATATCCATATCACAGAC
Source organism: Sylvilagus floridanus (assembly GCA_949820135.1). NCBI lineage: Eukaryota > Metazoa > Chordata > Mammalia > Lagomorpha > Leporidae > Sylvilagus > Sylvilagus floridanus. The sequence goes on along the minus strand of OX463239.1, from coordinate 19,205,605 downwards.
AGTAAATAATAGATGTGCGTCCACTAACGTTTTATTCATGTTCTGCTTTAATATGGCAAACTTAGAAGTCATTTAATCTCCCAGTAAATTGAAGTGGTAGGGGGTTCTTCACACAGAAGACTGCACGTTATTAATTCTGGGCAGTCCTCATCTTGTACAATTAGTCACTGTTTGCAGCTGGAAATGTTTTATTAATTTTCCATAGCGGTTGATTTTCCACAGTTTTCTCAGTTTAAATTAAGCAGTAAGAGCTGCTGTTTCTTCTTAAATAAATTTTCTTTCCACAAAAATACATGGCTCTGGCTATGTCAATTTTCCCATTTGATTAAAGTGCCAGCAGGCAATTAATAACTTAATGCATTTTAAAGTACTTTTGGAAAAAGTAATTTGAATAGCCAAACTTGTGTATTTGAATTGATGGTTGCGGGAGATTTAATAGGCATTGCAAAGTCCTGGAACCTTGGGAAGGACAAATGGGCCCAGCAGCCGTGTCTGGAGGACCACGGTGGGGGCTTGGTCAGGGGCTCACAGCCAGCACTCCCCCGGGTGTGCGTAGAGGGGAGGAAGCGGGGGGGGGGGGGGGGTGACGGCCACTTTCCGGGAGACTAATGGAACAAAGGTGACCCCAAACGGCCTTCAAGGGGGCGTGTGGAGAACCCTAGGCTGCAATGGGAAAGCCATTTAGAAAGCAAGGAGCCAGCCTGGATGAACGTTGGAGACCCCACGTGAAGTGCGATGAGCCAAACAGAAAGGGGTGGCTGCTCTGTGATTCTGCTGTAGGAGCTCTCAGACTAAAGGGAGAGTGGCGGTAGCCAGAGGCTGGGGGAGGAAGCAGTGGGAGTGACGGTTTCAGGACTTAGGGTTTCAGAATAGGGAGAAGAGAAAACTCTACCGATAAATGGTGGTGTTGGTCTTACAACAACGTGACTATCCTGAACGCCACTGGACTGGTTAAACTGGTGAATTTATTTATTTATTTATTTTGACAGGCAGAGTGGACAGTGAGAGAGAGAGACAGAGAGAAAGGTCTTCCGTTGCCGTTGGTTCACCCTCCAATGGCCGCCGCGGCCAGCGCACCGCGCTCATCCGATGGCAGGAGCCAGGTACTAGGTGCTTTTTCCTGGTCTCCCATGGGGTGCAGGGCCCAAGCACCTGGGCCATCCTCCACTGCACTCCCGGGCCACAGCAGAGGGCTGGCCTGGAAGAGGGGCCACTGGGACAGAATCCGGCGCCCCGACCGGGACTAGAACCCGGTGTGCTGGCGCCGCAAGGCGGAGGATTAGCCTGTTGAGCCACGGCGCGGGCCAAAATGGTGAATTTTATATTACATACAGCGCATGACAAAAGACTCACAGAAAATGCAAGTTTATTGGCGTGCAAAAAATGTTTGGAAATCCATGTATGGTTTCTTTATAAGGTGCATTTTTCATGAACTTTTTGAAGACCTTGCTCTATGCAAGGATTTCAATTTACTTGTTTGGATCAAAATTAACTTTTCTTTAATTTGACTTTTCCACAAATTTTCTGAAGCGTCTGGCACGCCTGTGAGTCTCAGGATTGTTCCCAGGCCTGTTTACGCCAGGTTATTTTAAGGACTCCAGCTAATTAACTATTATGCAAGCTGATGAAATGTGAGCTCTCATAGAAAGGGCTGTTGTTTCTATGACAGGCAGGTTGAGTGTGGTGAGCCCTAACAAAATACTGTGGCTGTACAAGGGACAAAGTCAAGGTCAAGCCAAGAGGGACATGATAAAAAATTCAAGGAAGATTTCAGAGGGTAAGTTGCTTTACCGATGTCTCTAAGTTTTTCCTCCACTTGAGAGAGGCGGACACGGGAAATCAGGGAGAAGGCACCCAGCTGTGTTTTAAACCCCGAGAGATGATGGGAAGCTTCAGCAGGTTCATGTGCAGCTCAGTGCCCAGATGCATCAGAGAAAACGATTTCCATCAAACTTTCAGGGAGCAAGAACCATATATATATATATATATATATATATACAGTATATATGTAAATATATAATTTTTTTGCAAAGCCAATTGGCTGGCGGCAGCTACCTAACAGAATGCATTGAGAAGCATCCTGAAGTCACATCTGGATTCAGTAAGCAGGAATCCAAATCCAGAATTCACAGTGTTCTCCAGAGGTCTTGCAGGGACACAGAGTGCATAAAGAACACAGAGAGAATAAAGTAATTATTTAGAAAAAAACAGACATGCATAAGTGAAAAATCAAACAGTTTAATTGCTTTCTTTTAATTTTTATTTTACCTATTTGAAAGGCAGAGAGAGAGAGAGACAGACAGAAAAAGAGAGAAAGAGAGATTGTCCATCCAGTGGTTCATTCAACTGCCTGTAATAGCTAGGGCTGAACCAGGCCTAAGCAGGAGCCTGGAACTCCAGCTGGGCCTCCCACATGAGTGGCAGGAACCCAAGTCACCTGTGCCTTCCAGAATATGAATTGGCCAGCAGCTCGCTCACAGGCAGAGCCAGAATCAAACTCAGACACTGTGGAATGGGATAAGGTGTCCCAGGAGGTCACCTACTGGCTGCACCAAATGCCCACACTGGGCTGCTATTTTAAAAAAGTCTTTGCTAGATCTAAGTCCAAGTCTTCTTCTTTAAAAAAAATAAAGAAAGAAAATTTATTTATTTATTTATTTGAGAGGGAAAGTTAGAAAGAGAGAGAGAGATCTTCCATCTCCCTAAATGGCCCTAAGAGCTGAAGCTGTGCCAGGCTGAAGCCAGGAACCTGAACTCCGTTTGGGTTTCCCACATGAGTGGAAAGGGCCCAACTACTTGACCAACTTCTGCTGCTTTCCCAGGTGCATTAGCAAGGAGCTAGATTGGAGGTGGAGCAGCCAGGACTAAAGCCAGTGCTCATATGTGATGCCAGTGTCACAGGTAGTGGCTTAACCTGCTGTGCCATAATGGTGGCCTCCCAAGTCTTCTTTGATTCTTACAAAATGGCGTGAGTCATCCAAAGCACTTGTCTCGTTCCAAAGCCAGCATCAGGTCAGAGTGAGACACCCTGGCTTTGGGGTAGGCTGACCCCCACCAGGGCTCCCTGCTGGAGAACCACATCTCATTCACTGATCATCTTTCCTGGGGAATGTCAACAACCCTGGAAACTGTTTGATTTTTTTTTTTTCTAAGATCCACTCTTAGGGGCTGGCTAACTCATTACTTCTATCATCCACCTGCTTGAATAAAGTATGTAGGGGCCAGCTCTGTGGCATAGTGCGTAAAACCACCGCCTGCAGTGCTGACATCCTATATGGGCGCCAGTTTGAGTCCCGGTGCTCCACTTCCAATCCAGCTCTCTGCTGTGGCCTGGGAAAGCAGTAGAAGATGGCCCAAGTCCTTGGGTCCCTGCACCTGCGTGGGAAACCTGGAAGAAGTTCCTGGCTCCTGGCTTCGGATTTGTGTTCATCAGCAAGTATCATGTTGTAAGGGTGGATTCACTGTCTGGAGAACTTGAGAGAGAGGGGGAAAGAAAATTTAAAATCATCAAATTGGCTGGTGCCGAGGTTCACTAGGCTAATCCTTAGCCTGCAGTGCTGGCATACCGGGTTCTAGTCCCGGTCGGGCACCGGATTCTGTCCCGGTTGCCCCTCTTCCAGGCCAGCTCTCTGCTGTGGCCCGGGAGTGCAGTGGAGGATGGCCCAAGTGCTTGGGCCCTGCACCCCATGGGAGACCAGGAGAAGCACCTGGCTCCTGGCTTCAGATCAGCGTGGTGTGCCAGCTGCAGCAGCCATTGGAGGGTGAACCAACGGTAAAGGAAGACCTTTCTCTCTGCCTCTCTCTCTCACTGTCCACTCTGCCTGTCAAAAAAAAAAAAAATTAAATCATTTACCTCTCCAGAAAACTTCCTCTTTTCTCATTCGATGCTTTACTCCTTTGATATTTAAATTTTGCCCTATTTTCTTGTTTTGTAGATTCTTTCATAGAAAGAGGTCTGTTAGACATACCTCAGTGTATCCACAAGTTTCTAAATCCTAGATCCCTGAGGAAATCTGTACCAGCTTTTCCTACTTCATCATAAAGGTATGCAGAACTTCATAGGTCACAGAACCACAATGAACGAATGATAGAGAGGAGATGAATCTGCTAAGTTTAGCTCTGGCTGCATAGCATAACAACAACAGCAACAACAAAACAAGGGATGGAGGTATCGGTCTTTCTCAGCTAAAAGAAGTCACAGCCATAGATTGATGTTGCAAAGCTCAAAGATACACAATAAAATGCATTAAAAAGAACAGGAAGACAATCCAGGGCTGGTAGAGCAGCTCCCTGGCCAGCAGAGATCTGGTACTGCAGCTGGCCACTCTGCTACCATTGGTGATGGACGGCTCTCCCTCCCAGGCCCACCTCCCAGGCAGCGGGAAGAAGGATCGTAGTACATCACCCCCTGCTTTGAGGACGCTTCCCTGAAAGCTGTGACATTTCCTCTTGGGTATCACTAGCTGAACTTGAGTTATGTGGCCACCCCCAAACGCAAGGGAGATGGAAGGGTACATTTGGAAGTCAATAGCATTCTGGCCCCCAAGGAGCATGCAGGATCTGGCGGAGTATCAGGGAAGGAGACTTTTCAATCTCCCTGCAGAGCTTCTTGTAGGCATGTTGAGGACGCTTGTGTGCTGGCATGGATGGATCCCTGGGGCCATACCACCTGGGGCGCTCCCTAGATGTTTATCTGCTGGCCATGCAAGGTGCTAATTCAAGGCAGCTGGTGTTACCACACGGTGCTTCCTGTGGGAGACCCAAACCTTCCCTTGTCTTTGCTGTTCACTGACGATCACTTAGCATTCACCACTGAAAAAGAAGAGAATCCAAATTGCTATCCCTTTGTTGAAAATGTTTGGGGGCTAACGCTGTGGTGTAGAGGGTAAAGCTGCCGCCTGCAGTGCCAGTAAACTATATGGACGCCGGTTCGAGTCCTGGCTGCTCCACTTCCAATCCAGCTCTCTGCTGTGGCCTGGGAAAGCCGTGGAAGATGGCCCAAGTGCTTGGTCCCTACACCCATATGGGAGACCTGAAGGAAGCTCCTGGCTCCTGGCTTCGGACCGGCTCAGCTCTGGCCGTTGCGGCCAATTGGGGAGTGAACCAATGGCTGGAAGACTCTCTCTCTCTCTCTCTCTCTCTCTCTCTCTCTCTGCCTCTCCTCTCTCTGTGTAATTCTTTCAAATAAATAATTAAAAAAAAAATGTTTGGAGATCAAAGGCCACGCAGACCGACGTGCAGAATAAAGGAGTCTGTCATTGCCTTCTGCCATCTCCGTGGGTTTGTTTCTTTCCTTTTGGGGTATTCCTTCCTCTCCCCCCCCCCCCACTCCATCCCTCTCGGTTCTGTCTCTCTTCCTTCCCAAAAGAAATCCAGCGTGGTGCAGGCCCCTGGACAGTGCGCGAGCTCCAGCTCTCTGGTTCCTTGGTCGCTTTGGGCAGGAGATTGCTGTGTGCTGCAGGCTCCGGCCCCAGGTTCTCTTCCAGGCCTCCCCTCTGCCTCCCTCGGTCCCTATGCCACTGACAGCCACAGCTATTTTGGAGTTAGCATCTGCTTTCTGACTTTCCCAAGATGTTTTTTCCCCCTACTGCATTGTGCCCCTGCCAGTTTCCCCTGAACCCCCTTGCACGGATGCCTGGAGAAATCCTCAACATCTAAGCTTTTTTCTGAATTGCGCTGCTTGCAGATAGGAAACACGGGGCAACTGTTCTGCAAAGTTGAATGGAAAAGGTGAGCTAACAAGCTATGGAGCGTACAAAGCCCTTTACTCTTGGTTGAGGGAAAGAGCATCCTAAGCAATAATTTTAAATGCTTTTCACCGGGTACCTGAAAGCAATGGAGGCAATAGGAAAAGAAGCAAGCTCAGTGGAGAGCATTAAGCAATTATCACTGAAAATTATTGAAGCTCAAATACCTACAATAATTTATTTTATAAAATCGTACGAAGTCCTGGGAAGGATTCTGCGTGGCCAGTTTGCTTTCTCGTGTAGCAGCTGAGGAGGTAAGCAAAAATGTTGAATTCTAAAAGTCTCAGCTTGCTGAGTTAATATAGACTGGGGAGTGGCAGCAGGTACTTGAAGATGGCGCTGAGTCATATCCACAAATGCACTGGCAAATGGGATTGAATGATTTTCTGTTTTCACAAAGACCTAATCAAACGAAAACTTTGAGTCTTGCCCAAGTGATGGGTGACTTTTCTTCCCACTTCTTCTGCAGTAAAATGAACACTGTCCAATATTTACAGAGGACCATGGCAACACTGTGGCTAGGAACATGGACTCAGAGCCAGATGACCCGTGTTTGCATCACTGTTCTGCCACTTGGGTAAGTCAACCAAGCATTCTGTGCCTCGGTCTCCTCATCTGTGAATTGGGAACAATGTGTGAGATGCTAGCGGAAGTGCTCTGAAGAAGGCCTTGCACACCGGGAGTACTGTGTGTGAGCTGCTCCTGTTAGTGACCCTGCCTTCTCTGCTTGTCAGCTAGCTCTGTCCTTGCCCCGGCTAGCTCTGTCCTTGCCCCGCTAGCTCTGTCCTTGACCTGGCCATCTTTGGGACCATGAGCTTGCTGGATGCGATGGTCCTCGCAGAGCCCATGGTTCTTCATCATCCTTGGAGAGTGGGGAAATGACACCTGTTGCGGCTGGAGGAGAGGAAGCGTGCTGGCCCCTGCGGTGGTGTCCAGAGGTGGTGGAACCTTTAAGAGGCGGGGCTGACCACAGACGGTGCTGCTCTCAGAAAGGGTTGCCGTTGTTCTCTCTGGACCCTGCCCAGTTCTCTCAAGATGAGTTGTTATAGAGACAGCAGCCCAGCCCCTGGGTCCCTCTGGCTTCCTGCCTCACCATGTGATCTGCTCTGCCACCTGCCACAGGGCCCTCCCCAGAGGCTGAACCAATGGGACCACCTGGTCTTGAGCTTTCAGCCTCCAAAACTATGACTTAAATAAACCTGCTTTCTTTTTTTTTTTTTTTTATTTGACAGGTAGAGTTACAGAGAAAGAGAGAGAGAGAGAGAGAGAGAGAGAGAGAAGGTCTTCCTTCCGCTGGTTCACTCCCCAAATGGCCACCATGGCTGGCCTGTGCCGATCCAAAGCCAGGAGCCAGGGGCTTCCTCCTGGTCTCCCATGTAGGTTCAGGGGCCCAAACACTCAGGCCATCCTCCACTGCCCTCCCGGGTAACAGCAGAGAGCTGGACTGGAAGAGGAGCAACTGGGACTAGAACCCGGCGCCCATATGGGGTGCCGGTGCCTCAGGCGGAGGATTAACCAAGCGAGCCACAGCGCTGGTCCCAATAAACCTCTTTTCTTTATACATTGCCCAGCCACCTTTACTTAGTTACAACAATAGAGGGCAGACTAAGAGAAGGCATGGCTGAAGGTCAAAGTCAAACGTGGCTTCCAACACCCTGGTTTCCCAGGCGCCTCCCTATCCTTCTCTTGTCTTTCTTTTTATTTTTAAGATTTTATTTATTTATTTGAAAGGCAGAGTTACAGAGAGAGGGAGAGACCAAGAGAGAGAGAGACAGAGACAGAGACAGAGAGAGACAGAGAGATCTTCCATCTGCTGGTTCAACTCCACTGACAGCTGCAACAGCCAGGGCTGAACCACACCAAAGCCAGGAGCCAGGAGCCAGGAGCTTCATCCGGGTCTCCCAGATGGGTGCAGGGGCCCAAGCACTTGGGCCATCTCCTGCTCCCTCCCAGGCTATGCAATAGTAGAAGGCTGTGCAGGAAAAGGAGGACCTGGGACTCAAACCAGCCACTCTGACATGGCATACAGGGTCCCAAGCAGGGTCTTAACAGCTACACCAAAAGCCTGCCCATAAACTTATTATTGAATTCCAGTTTTCCATGAACTTTTTGAAAACCCCTTTCACATCGTGGAATGATCAAATCAGGCTAATCTCTGTGATGAGAGCATTTAAAATATTCTCTTTGGAATGGGCATCTGGCATAGGGGTTCAAATGTTGCTTGGGACACCCGTATCTGAAATCAGAGTGCCTGGGGTTTGAGTCCCGATTCTGCTTCTGCTTCCGGCTTCCTGCTAACATGCACCTTGGGAGGCAGCAGGTAGTTGCCTGTTGCACCCTGGGAGGCTCACATAGTTGGGTCCTTGACACCCACGTGAGAGACCGAGATTAAGCCTTCTTTCCTTCCTTCCTTCTTTCCTTCCTTCCTTCTTTCTCTCTCTCTTCCTCCCTCCCTCCCTCCCTGCCTCCCTCCCTTTCTTTTGTCTCCCTGCCTCTCAAATAAAATCTATAAATGACGACTTAAACTTTCTAAATGAAATTTTCTCCTTTAGCTATTTTAATTACATCAGGTGATATTTTAATTCAACAAGTGATAAGAGATGAATGAAATCCCAGGTAACAGCCTTGTGATCTAGCAGAGCTCTCCCAGCACCATGGTTCCCTGTGATCTAGCAGAGCTCTCCCAGTGCCATGGTCCCCTGTGATCTAACAGCTCTCCCAGCGCCATGGATCTCTGTGATATAGCAGAGCTCTCCCAGCGCCATGGTTTCCTGTGATCTAGCAGAGCTCTCCCAGCGCCATGGATCCCTGTGATCTAGCAGAGCTCTCCCAGCGCCATGGTCCCCTGTGATCTAACAGCTCTCCCAGCGCCATGGATCTCTGTGATCTAGCAGAGCTCTCCCAGCGCCATGGATCCCTGTGATCTAGCAGAGCTCTCCCAGCGCCATGGTTCCCTGTGATCTAGCAGAGCTCTCCCAGCGCCATGGATCCCTGTGATCTAGCAGAGCTCTCCTAGCGCCATGGATCCCTGTGATCTAGCAGAGCTCTCCCAGCGCCATGGATCCCTGTGATCTAGCAGAGCTCTCCCAGCGCCATGGATCCCTGTGATCTAGCAGGGCTCTCCCAGTGCTATGGTTCCCTGTAATCTAACAGAGCTCTCCCAGCACCATGGATCCCTGTAATCTAACAGAGCTCTCCCAGCGCCATGGTTCCTACCTTGGCCACACGTTGGAATCCTCTAGGAGTGTTCAGAATCACTCCTGCCTGGTGCCAGTCCCAGACAGCTTCTGATGTGATGCCCTGGGGCATAGTCCGGGAGCAGTGGGATTTTAATCATTCCTCAAGTGTTCTGATTCAGAGTTGAGAACGACTTCAAGAAGTGCCACCATCTGAGAAATTCTAATGGTGGCGTCTTCCAGTGTCCTGCCAAGTTAACCCATGGGAAGGGGTTGGGGGCAGGAGGGCATCAGGGCGTATGACCCCGACCCTGAACTGGTTCAGAGGATGCCTCAACTAAACAGCTGCTCCAGAGCCTAATAACATCTCCAGAAATGGGAGGAGGTGCAGCACGTTATACTCACCGGAGTGCTTTCCAGGGAGAGGAGGGAATTCTTTGATAAGTAGCTTTAAGTATGAAATTATTAAAACCCCCAGGGGCGTGCTATGAAAGCCAATGGAAGAATCCCAGGAGCAGATCGCTACACTGGCTTCTAAGAAGAGTGAGCTTAGTTAATCCCAGGAATTCGGTTTTACTGGGTGTGAATTAGAAGTTTAGGCCCAAACTGAATTGTTGTCAGCAGCAATTGGTTTTCTTCAGCCATTCCTGCCAAATCTTCAGTCTTTCAGATCTATTTGTTGAGGTCTTTTGTCTCAGTTTGGACTGACTACCGGCTCCTCTGAGCAAAACTCCGCTGGCCCAGCTGTTGCCTCCACAAAATCAAAGATGCCCAGCCCTGGCTGCACTTGATAATGACGGGGAAGCCCAAAACCATGCTCCCTCCACGACAGACATTTTATACAGCTATTGGAAAACCTTGGAGCTGGCGCTCTGGTGTAGTGGGTAAAGCTGCCGTCTGAGGCGTCAGCTGTCCGTATGGGTGCCAGTCTGAGTCCTGGCTGCTCTACTTCCTGTCCAGTTCCCTGCTAACATTCCTGGGAAGGCAGCAGAAGATGGCCCAAGTGCTTGGGGCCCTGCACCCACGTGGGAGACCCAGAAGAGGCTCCTGGCTCCTAGATTTGGCCTGGCCCAGCCCTGGGCCATTGTGGCCATTTGGGGAGTGAACCAGCAGATGGAAGACCTCTCTCTCTCTCTCCCCCCTCTCTCTGTAACTCTTTCAATAATATAAAATAAATCTTTAAAAAACGACTCTAGCCAATTTAGATTAGATTTCCAACTATGCAGTTACAAAAGATTTTGCCAATGATTTTCCATTTTTTTAAGAATTCTCACTAATGTTGACATTTAATAATCATTTTCAAATTAAATACTTCATTGTTTTCTAGTCAATTCTTAGCCTTTTTCTTTGCCAGGTACACAAGTGATAGGATAAGCCACCTGAAAGAAGATCTTGAGCAGAAAGGAATATCCTTACGACAGCTGAATGACAAGGTGAAGGTCAGGAGAGCACCTGAAGCCAGCCGGGGGTCTGGTGCAGCCACATCACAGCTGCAGCCAGTGTGTTTGTGATGTCACAGCCAGAGCAGCTGTGACGTCACAGCCAGTGCACTGGTGACATCATAGCCAGTGCACTGATGATGTCACAGCCAGTGCATTTGCTATGTCACAGCCAGTGCACTGGTGACGTCATAGCCAGTGCACTGATGATGTCACAGCCAGTGCATTTGCTATGTCACAGCCAGTGCACTGGTGACGTCATAGCCAGTGCACTTGTGATGTCATAGCCAGTGCACTTGTGATGTCATAGCCAGTGCATTTGTGATGTCACAGTCAGTGCTCTGGTGACATCATAGCCAGTTCACTTGTGACGTCACAGCCAGTGCACTTGTGATGTCGTCACAGCCAGAGCCGCTGTGATGCTCTGACCCATGTGATTGAGGTCCCTGCCAGAGGGACTCCTTATCCTCACGTGCCATGAACTACTCAGTAACCTAATTCAACAGACACCTATTTAAGAGCCAGCCAGTGTTTTGGCGATGTGGTTTCTCCCCTCTGGAGCTCACAATTGTAATGGAGAGAGAAGGAACATTTCCCCATACAAAGCAGTTACACAGCAAACTGTATCTTAGCATAGACTGACGCTGAGATATAGGTTGATATAGGTGGAATGTGTGCCTATGTCTTAACTCAGGTCTTTCATTGACAAAATGAGACAGACTTACCCACGGGGTTGTCACTAAGTGAAATAACTATGTCTCGTTGGAATAACATCTCTAAGCACCTGAATTACAGTTACCAACTCAAGAAACTTTCCTTGCTTACCTTCTATTACTCAGCCAATTGAGGATCATCTGGCCTAGTAGCTCCATTTTAGAGAAAGGAGAGCTGTGACCCAGAGCAGTAAAATGACTTGGCCAAAGTCTCATGGCTAGAAAGAGGCAGAACTGAAAACTAAAAGAAGGAACTGCAGTTGTCTTTGGATTTCTCAGAAAGTGATTGCCCTCTACAATCAATGCTCCCAGAACCACCAGGGCCTGAGTTCATTTAAATGACAAAACAGAAGTTGCCCACCTAGGCTTAAAGCCACAGTTCATCTGTTTTCCCTTGAGAAAGCTACAAATGGCTCTGACAGCGCCTTTCCCAGTTGAAGCACAGAACCAAAACATTTTCAGCCTGAGGACTCCCTCCCACTGTTTGTAGATCAAACACAAACAGAAACTGTGGGAGGCTGGGCCATCTCTAACAGCGAGAATCAATATCAATGAAACAGACAAAATCCCAAAATCTCAAAATAATGAAAACAAAGATATCCAAGTCATAAAATCTTCTAGAATCACAAAGACAACACAACTCCGATCTCAGCTGGCTCAAAGAAAGTGTCCATTAACAAGGGATTAGCACGAGGGAGGCACACAACCAGTCAATAGGAAGTGAAAACATCCCCCACAGCCTAGTGGCACTGGGGCCCACCCTGGGATTGTGGTTAAGGGTAGCTCTGACTACAGAAGGAGTCTCCAGAAGGCGTGGGCTCTGTACCAACTCAGAGATACAGTATTTACTGCACTGAAATTTGCACCTGACAAACCAGAAGATGAGACAAAGCACTGTATGGTTTCCCTTTCTGGTCCTGTCCAGTCATTTTCAGTAGCTCCTTAGAAAGCAAGCCATGCTGGCTGTCGTACGTGTATCTTTTAAAATACAGAGTTTCCAAATGCCATAGTTTTGGGGGAGGAGGGGAGTGGAGGACAGAAGAAAGAAAGAAGAAAAAAGAAAACACACACACACAAACAGATGGAATACAATCTCATTAGCTTATCACAAAGCCACAAAATAAGCCACGTTCAATTTCCATGTTCTATATGAAGAGAATGTAGGCGCTATGTTTTGAATATTTGTGTTCCACCAAAATGCAATAGAATGCAGAGGTGGACCTGCTAGGAAATCACTAAGTCATGAGAGCTCCATCCTCTTGAGTGGGGCAATGCTCTTTCCAAGGGGGCTTCGGACAGCTTCCTGCTGCACGAGGTCACCAAGAGAAGGCACCCTCTTGTCAGCGGAGAGGGAGCCCATGCCGGACATGGAATCTCCTACTGCCTTGATCCAGGGCTTCCCAGTCTAGACTACGAAAGCCAAATTTCTAATACTTACAGATGACCCAATCTAAGGAGTGACTAAGATGGTGAGCATTGCTCACTAAAATATTAACATTTGGATGAGGTCAGAAGCATCAAACAAAATGAATATAGTTGACCAGTCGGTACGAATTAGTACAATAGTTAGTTCTTATAGTGATTGTAATATTCTTACTAAGAAGTCAAATTGCCTACAGAGTTGAATTAAACATGCGCTATGTATATGACAAAATTCAAATATTTCTGCAACGGTTAATGCCTAAAAAGTAAAACCATTTTTTCAAGGTTTTGCTTATTTTATTTTAGTGTAAAGGCCTGACTAAGTTCATTGGCTAAGTTTGTCTATAGCCAGGTGCAGTTTTAGCAGACAGACTGGACTGTGGGGATTTCTTTGTTAATTATTAGCAACTCCAAGAAGAGATCCAAATGAAAAACCTGTCTGGGCTTGTGGGTGCACCAAGTTCTGTGTTCTGTTCCGCAGAAGCACCTGGGCCTGGAAATGTGACTTTCACCCTGGAGAATGATGATCAAAAACAGTGAAGCAGAAATGCACACCCTGTGTTGGCTGCAAAGAGATTCAGCCCACGCTAACAGGAACTGGTGCCCTGAGGTCAGAGGTGAAAGGGCGCATTTCACACCAGCACATCAGCACACATCCTGTAGCAACTGATCTGCAATGGGACAGAATATTTCAAATAGGGCCTGATCTGCAGTGGGACAGAATATTTCAAATAGGGCCTTCCAGGAAGTCAGATTCATCTGCAGGTGTCCTTACAATGGATTCTGCTGCTCCCCTGCAGGAAGGTCGTCTCTGTGATGGCTTCTCCGACTGCTCCGTGGTCCTGGCATCTGGGCTCTCCTGTATCAGCCACTATCTCCAAAACCCCTCTTTCCCATGGCTTCCATGTCTGCATGTGTGTTCCCAGAAGCTCCAGCACAATCACCTGTTTATCTTCCAGTTGCTAGAATACAAGATGTTTTTATATAGAGTTCACAGAAATTGCATATTATGAAAATAACTTTGCATAGATTTCAAACATTTTTGCACAAAAAGAAACTTATCTTTTAACTCCATTTTGTCATAAACTTTTAAGAATATTTATGTATCTGAGAGGCAGAGAGAGGAAGACAGAGAGCAGGTGCCCATCCGTTGGTTCACTTGCTAAATGACCACCAGCAAGCAGCTGGGAACAAAATCCCAGTCCCCCCCACAGGTGGCAGGAACCCAATCACCTGAGCCGTCACCACCGCCTCCCATGGTTCTGAATTAGTGGGAGTCGGGAGTCAGGAGCCAGACCTGCGCATTGGAACCCAGGCACACCCACAGGAGACATGGGCATCTTGGCATCTAGGTCAAATGCCTACCCCACCAATGGACTTCTTGAAGTACCCTCACATCCTCACTTCATCTACTGGCATCCCACATCTCCTAATGAGAAAATGTGATTTTAGCAGAGACACAAAGCTTAGTCTTCAATAGCTTGCCACTTAAAAGCAAAGGAAGGGCCAGTGTTGTGGTGTAACAGCTTAAGCTGTCACCATCAGTGCTGGCATCTCACATGGGCACTGGTTAGAATCCCAACCGCTCCACTTCTGATCCAGCTGCCTGCTAATGGCCTGGGAAAGCAGTAGAAGATGACCCAAGTCCTTGGGCCCCTGCACCCATGTGGGAGACCTGGAAGAGGCTCCTGGCTTCTGGCTTGAGTCTAACCCAGCTTCAGCTGTTGTGGTCATTTGAGGAGTAGACCAGCAGATAGACTATCTCTCTCTCTTTCTCTCTCTCTCTCCCTTCCTCCCTTCTTCCATAAACCTTGCTTTTCAAATAAATACATAAATCTTAAAAAAAAAAAAAAAGGCAGTCTGCTATCAGCCTGCTTTTCCTCTCTGCCTTTCTCACTTCAGCCTGTTGGAGGTGTAGCAGCCGTGTGGCAATACCAAATCCTAGGACAAAACCCAACACACATTGAAAAACAGGGTGGGAAGACACAAAGAGCCTGGGGCCCAGGATCTTGGATCCAATACAGCAAACCTAGACTGCTGCCTCCAGAGGTCTTGTTGCATGGACCACTTGCTAAAGTGACCAATTGAGAGGTATTCTGTATTTTCAGCCAGACATTTCTGAATGATCAGGCATGAATGACGCCTTTGAGTTTCATCTCTCTTATCTGCAAAGCAGGAATAGAATCTCTCAACTTCTGAGTTGTGCTGCAAAGCTTAGGTGGTATGTGCATGGATCCTATCCCAATGCCTGGATCGCAGAAATAACTGGAGGCTATTACGAATATCAATAAGATTGAGTATTTCTTTGTATTTGGGAAAACTTAAAGAAGCAGAGTTGATCTTTCCTTGAGGTGGGACTGTCTTCTGGGCAAGATGCTAAGACAATGTTGAGATGGAAACCATTGACTCAGCTCAATCACGTAGGGATCCTTGCATCAGTAGGATGGCCTACAAATAGTGTCTTTTTTTAAGATTGATTTATTTATTTATCTGAAAGTCAGTTACACAGAAAGAAAAGGAGAGGCAGAGAGAGAGAGAGAGAGAGAGAGAGAGAGAGAGAGAGAGAGAGGTCTTCCATCCACTGGTTCACTCCTCAATGGCTGCAAAGGCCAGAGCTGCATCAATCCAAAGCCAGGAGCCAGGAGCTTCTTCTGGCTTCTTCTTCACCCACATGGGTGCAGGGGCCCAAAGACTTGGGCCATCTTCTACTGCTTCCCCAGGCCATAGCAAGGAGCTGCATCAGAAGTGGAGCAGCCGGGGTCGTGAACCGGCGGCCATATGGGATGCCGGCACTGCAGGCGGCTACTTTTCCCTGCTACGCCACAGTGCCGGCCCCCTCTGTTCTTAGGCCAGGAGATTTCTCTGACTTGCTGCTAATGCACTCTAGCTGCTCCCAACACTTGAACAGCAAGCTGTTGCTCTGTTTTCGGTGAAACCAAATCCCTGGACTGAATTTCATTCCTGAGCAGGAATCAGGCAAGCAAAGTGCAAAACTGGCATCTAATAGAGCAGGTTGGGGGGGGGGGAGGGGATGCAGGGATGCACTCCCCACTCTACTTGTTACCTTTGTCTACTTTTTTTGGTTGTTGTTCAGAAGACGTGAAGTTATCCTAAGCCCGATTTGTTCACTGTTGTATGCATTTGACCCTCAATTCTATGGCAAAAATGACAGTTGTTGATTCTTTTTTAACCTGCAGACTAGTTTTAGCTGAAGCCTATTGGTCTCTCAATGCAACACAGTCATTATATGGGGACTTAAAAATACAACCTGGGCAGTGACTGAGAAAAGCCCACCATGAACATCACAGAAGCAAGATCCTGGGTCAGCTGCCTCCTGCTGGCCCCTCGGTGGTACTTTACCGTAATGCAGTTCCATAAAGACAGTGTGTTCCCTCCCACAATGGGGTATTATCCAGCCATGACCATGAAGGAGCCTGGAGGACCTTATGTGGAACTAAGTGAAATAAGCCAGGCACAGAAAGACAAATACTGCATAGTTTCACGCATGGCTGTGGAAGCAAAGAAAGAAAGAAAGAAAGACAGAAAGAAAGTTGTTGATCTCATAAGCATAGAAGGTAGAATAGTGGCTACCAGACACTGGGGCTGCGAAGGGGAGAGGGCAGGCAAAAATAGGTTGGTTAATGGGTACAAAATGACAGCTAATAGGAGGAATAAGTTCTAGTATGCTGTAGCACAGTAGGGTGACCAGAGCCAACCATCTATTACATATTTCAAAATAGAGGACTTTGAACATTGTGGACACAAAAAATGATGCATGTTTAGGGTGATGGACATGCTAATTACCCTGGCTTGATCATTGTATGCTGCATACATGCCTGTACCCCATAAATATGCACCATGACGATGCACCAGTTTAAAAACAGGGAAATATTATCTAGGAGAAACCTAGGAGCAATGTTTAATATTTTCAAAATACACAGTGAAACCCTGTTTTCTGAACTTTGGTTAAGCAACTTTGGAATGCCAGTGGATGAAGGCTGAAATTCAGTCAGGGATGGAAAAATCCCATCTGATTCCTTGAGAAGTGATGACTCCCATAAATAGCAACAGTCTTGGGGCTGGTGCTGTGGCACAGCAGGCTAACGCCAAGTGTTTGGGCCCCTGCACTCACGGGGGAGACCTGGAAGAAGCTCTTGGCTCCTGGCTTCAGATCAGCTCAGCTCTGGCTGTTGCAGTCATTTGGGAAGTGAACTAACAGATGGAAGACCTCTCTCTCTCTTTCTCTCTCTCTCTCTGGCTCAACCTCTCTCTGTAACTGTATCTTTCAAATAAATAAAGTAAATATTTAGCAACAGTCTCACTTAAGTAGTGGTTTTTCATACTACAAAAATTTCAACCAACTCTTCCTGAATATTCTGAATTTCCCTGTTTTCTAGTGAAAGCTGTATGACAGCATGATTCAATGGAAGCATAATGTGAACCGGAAATACGAGACACGTGTATACTTTAAATTTTCTTGTAATCACATTTAAAGAAAAAAAAAAGCAAAACTCAACAGGCAAAACTGATTTCAACAGTATATTTTACTTACTCCCAAAATATTTCCAAAATACTATCATTCCAACAAGTAATAAACTTAAAAAGTTAATGAAATACTTCTACTTTTTTTTTTCAAACTTAGTCTTCAAAACCTGGTGTTGATTTTCCAGTTACAGTACATCTCAGCTCAGATTAGACATGTGTGGCCAGTGGCTGACATGTTACACACCTGTGTTGTAGGCCTGCCACTCCATGTGCAGCCTCATCAGCTTCGATCCTCACGGAACCCCGAAGCCCAACTCTTGGAGTTCCCCGCCCCTCCAAGCCAGCAGGAAAGGCGCCCCACCCAGCCTGGCCACCAGAACAGCGGCTACTCCTGGTCCTCAACCTAATGAACCCTTCCCCTGCCAGCCTGCAGGATTATTCAAACAAGCCAGGTCACCCCACGTGAGATCCCCTCAGCATTCAGGAAGACTGAGTGGTCATCCCTGGTCTACAGGGTCTAGAGCCGCGAGGCCTCTTCTTGATGCCTAATCTCCATATGGTGACTTGTGGGCTACCTCTCCACTCCCACGCCAACCTTTCTACCTCCAAAACATGTCTTGAATAGACAGCCTTTCTTCTTCATGGGCATCATGTAACCTCGCATCTGGGTCTTTAGCACCCCTAAGGTGGTCCATCAGACTCACATTCCAGTAGGGCTCCCCGCCTCCAGGCCCTCCATCCTCTACTGCTACCTGGCACCTTCCAAATCCCTTAGCCTGATAATAATTAAGCCCAATGTGTCCTTTCACTTTATTCTCCAGCTCCCTCTTATTTATCTGCATTCTAACCTATTTCCTATACTCCAGACAAACCCAGCACCTTCATACAGTGCTACCTTTATGGAAGCGGCTGTCTACTTGGCTTGCCTCCAATTCCTACCTACAGGGAAAGAGAGGAAGATGGAATTGAACCTGTTAAACAAAAGCTATGGGCTGGCGCCATGGCTCACTAGGCTAATCCTCTGCCTGTGGCACCAGCACCCCAGGTTCTAGTCCCAGGTGGGGCGCCAGATTCTGTCCTGGTTGACCCTCTTCCAGTCCAGCTCTCGCTGTGGCCCAGGAGTGCAGTGGAGGATGGGAGACCAGGAGGAAGCACCTGGCTCCTGGCTTCAGATTGGCACAGTGCACCGGCCGTGGTGGCCATTTTGGGGGGTGAACCAATGGAAAAGGAAGACTTTTCACTCTGTCTCTCTCTCTGTCAAAAAAAAAAAAAAACTCTTAAAAACAAAACAAAATAAAAGCTATGCATTACAATGTGGAACATGATCCATGAGAAAAGGATTATGTGGGGTCAGTGAACCCCGAGAAGACTGGTGGAGCCCTGTGCTCCTGCCGAGCACCCCAAAGCCTGCTGTAGAGTTGTGCCATCGATCTGGAGACATTGCTGCCACGATCCCTTGAAACTGGAGCAACTCCAACAAGGAAGAGTTTCAATTTCACTCATTCAAGACACCAAAGTTGATCGCATAAGTTAAAAGAAATCAGCCTTCTGTAAGACAGCTTATATAGAGTTTGGGTCCTAATCAATAAGAGATAGTACACTTTTTTAAGTTGCCTTACATTTTTGCTAAAAGGGACTTTAATTAGTTAATTAAGCAACAAGTTAATAGGATGGCTAATTAGTTCCTTACAAATAGCAGAGCAAAAACTGTTTCCATAGGACTGTGTTTTTGGCCCCGTACTTGAGACATGAGGCCATGGACACAAGCCTGTGGCAAGACAAATGGTGGACCCACAGTGACGCCCTTGCACACTTCCAGCCTTGCTGGGGCTGAGAATATGCCCCCCCCCCCCACTCCGGGCTCTTTGGATTGTTGTCTTGTTTTTCTCTGCCATAAGAATGTTCTGTTTGTGACAACCCTGTTGGTGCTGAGCATCAGGGGAGAGAGAAAGGCATCTTGGGATGCCTGAGAAAGGCAGAGAGCTTCTCCGGTGACAGTCTGGTGGCTGACTACACTACTGCCGACTGTTAACTTCCCCGGTCAGTTCTTCACCCAAAAAAGCACACACACACACACACACACACATATGTACATATATTTGTACATATATATATATTTCAGTTCATTCTCACAGTGATATTAACTTAGGTAGTTATTTCCATTTTGTAGAGGACAAAGTGGAGGCTTAGGGAGGCTAAATCACCCGCAGAAGGTCAGACAGCTGGTTGTTGTAGCTCCCACTAAAGCGAGACACCAGGGCTGCCTGGCCCCCGCGGGTCTGTATGCTCTCTTCTGCGTGGGACCCTTCAGCAGGAGCAGATCTCCATGGGAAAGGAAGCAGGGCCACTTCTGCTCATCTTCACATGCCAGCTCCGGCAGAACCCCTCACTCAGAGCAGGTGCTCGGCGAATGTTTATAGAATGCACCAAAGTGGAGAGACGCAGGTAGGAGGTGTTGCTATCTTCAAACTGAGCGAGGGAAAGAAGAGTAGGGACACGTGGGTGTCCTTCCTAATTCAAAGAGACCGCACGCCACGTGTGGCACCATTCCAGGTCAGCTCCATTTAACGATGCCCGGATCTGATTTACATGGTCAGAAATACACTCAACTGCAGCGACCATCATTTGGGGAGCCTGCTTGGGCTCTTCATACCTGCTGATTTCCATTAAATACTGTTTAGAAAAATAATTGCGCTATTCTGCCCTGTTGGCATTAAATAGGACTCACTGGTTCCACTGCTAAAATATAACACTGGAGGTGTGCAGAGAGACAGGCAATCTTTTTTTTTTTTTTTCCCAAGAGGCTCTCACCGAAGGCAGGAGATCCTGGAAGTTGCCCATCACAATTTGCGACACGTGCGCGGCTCGCTCTGCTGGCGGCGCTGTGCTGCCGCTGTCGCGGAGCCATCAGTCACGGATTAGGGCTGCGAGGGGTGCCCAGGTTTAATCTCATTTTTGAATGAATTAATATTATTAGTTTTGACGAATTAATGGTATTAAGTGTGCAAGGTTAGTAGGAATTAGGTCCACACCCACCCATTTAGTAACAATGTGCCTCGTTCTTCTGCCAGGGAAGCTTACTGAATCCATGCGGCAGGATCCGAGAGCTTTTCTGTTTTCTGAGACTCCTTCCTAGGAGACACACAAAGGCGTGCTGCTCCACCCTGGGCCAGTGCTGAACGATGTAACTGCGCGCTGAGGCCACGCCGAGGGGAAACAGCCGTGTCCGTTAGCACAGATGGACGCTGCTTTCTGTCGGTTTCTTCTGCGGCCTCACACGTGTGATCAGAGGAATGCTCCGTCCAGGAGATATCTAAGTTTCCAGGAGCCTGGAGTCTCCCGCGCTCTGCTCCTTCCAATAGGAAAATCAGGTACTCATTGTCCTGGCATTAAAAAATGAGAGGGCGGGCTGCTTGGGGTGCCGGTTTGAGCCCCAGCTTCTCCAGCTCCCATCCCACTCCCTGCTAATGCACCTGAGAAGACAACAGGAGATGGCCCAAGCGCTCGAGCGCCTGCTACCCCTGTGGGAGACCAGGATGGAGCTCCTGGCTCCTGACTTCAGCCTGACCCAGCCCCAGCTACTGTGGCCATTTGGGGAGTGAACACATAGATGGAGGATCTCTCTCTCTCTCTCTCCCCCCCTTTTTCAGATAAGTTAAATAAATAAGTAAATATTTTAAAATTTAGATGTCCACATACTTATGTGTGTCTTTTTCAGTCTAAAACCAATTTTTCTCTCTGACCTCAGTCTAAATGAAATGCTTATCATTAGCCAGCAAGGCTAACACTTATGTGTGGTGTTGTTCTGGGTACACTATGATCAATGTAACCTAATGATTTTCTGAATGATTTATTATTATTATTATTATTTGAGAAGCAAGATTGTAGATAGAGAGATGGACAGACACAAAGATGCGCTGGTTCACTGCCCAAGTGCCTGCAATGGCTGAGGCTAGGCCAGGCCAAAGCCAGAATCTGGGAGATCCACCCAGGACCCCCACATGGGTGGCAGGGACCCAGTACTTGAGTCATCACCTGTTGTCTCGCAGGGTCTGCGGTAGCAGGAAGCTGAAATCAGAAACCACAGCTGGCATTTGAAGGCAGGTACCCTAATACGAGCTGCTGTGTCTTAACCACTAGGCTAGATGCCCACCCCTGGATAATACGTTTATATGCTAATTGAAGACATCTATGATGTTGAATATGGTGGAGTATGCTTATCTTTTAACACAGAGTCTGTGGCACACACTGAAGATCACATCCATGATATGATGATGAATACAGCAATTGTACCTCGATGGCCTGCTTTAAAGACACAGATTTTGTTGAAGTGTGAAGCTGAGCTGACTGATTTCAGGAAAGATAGACACTTCCCCATACACCAGTGGGATAGCCCTACTGCCCTTTGCTGCAATCAAAGATCTAATTCTGGCCAATGAGGTGTAAGGAGATGGATAAAGATTTTGAACCCCAGTGTCAAGCACAATGCATAGTACTTAATAAATAAATATTGCATTTATTAAATGTATCCATTCAGCATCTTCTTAAAGGGTTTCCAACAGAAAAATATCTTGCAATAACTCTTCCAGACTTTTCCCTAAAATGTGCTTGCACATTCTTGAGGGACCATATCACCTCCTGCATCTTCTCACCCAAAATTCCCACCATCTCCCACTTCATTAAAGCCTTTGTCAACATTCTACAGTAGTGCTTTCCAGTAGAACATAACGTGAGCCACATATGTAGTTGTGAATTTACTAATAGCTGCACAGAAAATGAGAAGGAAACAGATGGAATTAATTGCAAGGTTGTGTTTAACCCAATATATCTGCCAGTCTTTTTTGCTGTTACTGCAGCAGAATACCCGAGGTGGGGTACTTTGTAAAGTGAAGAGGTTTACTTGTCTCACACTTTTGGAAGCTGATGATCCACACAGCACGGTCCTGCTTCTGGTGAAGGCCTCACGGTGGCTCTTGCATCACGGTGGGAGTGGATGCAAGAGGAAGGGGTCACCTGGCAAGGCAGGAAACCAGAGCGAAAGGGCAGAGGCCCACTTTTATAACAGCCGTCTTGAGAGAACTAGGCAGGGTTCCAGCAGAACCCCTTCGTGACCTAATTACTCCCCCCTAGGCGCTACCTCTTCAAGCTCCCGGCGACTCTCATGTCACCACATTGGGACCAAGCTTCCAGCACATGAATTCTTGGGAACACACTCAAATCTTAGCAAATTACACAAATTTTTTAAAGATTTATGAATTTATTTGAAAAGCAAAGATACCAAGAGGCAGAGGCAGAAAGAGAGAGAGAGAGAGAGAGAGAGAGAGAGAATGGTCTTCCATCCACTGGTTCACTCCTTAAATGGCCACAACAGCCAGGGCTGAGCCAAGCCGAAGCCAGGAGCCTGGGACTTCTTCCGGGTCTCCCATGTGGGTACAGGGGCCTCAGTACTTGGGCCATCTTCTGCTGTTTTCCCAGACCATTAGCAGGGAGCTGGATCAGAAGTGAAGCAACTGGGACTTGAACGGGCACCCACTGGGGATTCCAGCACTACTTTAACTGCTCTGACAAAGCACTGGTCCCAGATGTTCCATATAATTTCATTTCAATACATAGACAATACTTTTAGAAATTGTTGAGGTATTTTACCTTCTCTTTCTCTCTTTTTTAAATGTTGTCTTTGTTCCAGTATGTATTTTGTACATACAGAACAGCTCAATTTGACCTGGCCATAATGGGCCAGCTTTTCTAACTTCTTCCTAATATAACTTCTCATCTCACGGATCAGGTTAATTTCATATCATGCTGAAATGTTTGTCTTCCCCATGCTGTCAAACTCCTATTCATTTTTTATCTTTCAGTTAATAAGCAGTTATTATTTAGTGCCTACCATAAAGTGGAGAAAATATTTTCAGACTTTGAGCTGCGTACACGTTTGGTGACAAGAACCCCAGTCAGAACTATGGCCTCCTTCTTTCCCATTCCTCTACACGTGGTAAGCACCGTTTTTATAGCAATCATTAGACTTCCTGCATTTAGGGAACGGTTAGGGAAACAAGACTGTCCACTTTCAGGAAGGATTTCATCTGCACACACATGATAAGTAGGAGTTTGTATCATAGAGGTATAAATCGGAAGGGATCTCAGAGAGCATGATGGTTAATTTATCTGTCAACTTGATTGCACCACAGAATCCCCAGTCATGGGGACTCATGCTTCTTTGAGGGAGTTTTTGTTCGAGATTAACATTTAATGCAGTTGATTAAAGAAAGAGGATCGCCCTTCCTAACAAGCATAAGACTTAGACAATCAATGCAAGGATGGAATGAAACAAAAAGAGAGGCCTCTCTTCCAATTAAATATCTTTTTTGGTTTTAAAGATTTGTTTGAAAGTCAGAATTACAGAGTGAGAGAGGGAGAGACTGAGAAAGAGATCTTCCATCTGCTGGTTCGTTCCTCAGAAGGCCTCAATGGTCAGGGCTGGGCTAGGCCAAAGCCAGGAATAGTCAGAGCTTCTTCCAGGTCTCCCACGTGGGCAGCAGGGGCCCAAGCACTTGGTCATCTTCCATTCCATTACCAGGGAGCTGATCAGAAGTGGAGCAGCCGTACGGGACGCTGGCATTGCAGGCAGCAGCTTTACCAGCTACGCCACAACACCGGCCCGAGTTAACTATCTTTGAATTGAAACATCAGCATTTTTCCTGCTCTGGGACTCAAACTGAAAGAAGGCTCTTGGCGGGATTTGAGTAATCAGACTGGAACTACACCATCAGCTCTTCTGGGTCTACAACTTGCTGACTTATTGGTAGACTTTAGGGCTTGCCAACCTCCACAGTCACGTGAATTAATTCCATTCATAGACACCAGATGGATGGATGGATGAACAGTAGATAGATGATTATAATAGCTAGTTTGATTGATTGACAGATGGATAGATTAGGGTTCTGAATGGAGCTTGAATAGCCTTTTGAGTAGGTTCTGAACGTAGAACAAGGTTCTGTTTCTCTGGAAAGCCCTAACACAGAAAGATTTTCATCCAGCCTCCATGTTTAGAGTCAGTTTAGTATCAGAGAAGTGAATGACTTGCTCAAGGTCACACAGCCAGTTGGGAAGGGATCAGGACCAGAAACAAATTCCAAATCCCTACTTCTCTCTTGCATATTGTACCACTTATGCATTGTACCACATTGGAGCATGTATGTACAAGTACATAAACACACATATACTTTTTAAAAAATGACAACAGCTTACTCAAATGAGAAATTTGCCTTTGTACTCAACAGGAAAGAACATTAGAGAAAATGGTGGTGGGAAGTCCATCAAGATTTCATGAAGAGAGTTTGTTAGCTAAAGAGTGCATTTATGGTTGGTGATGAGAGGTCCGGAGAGCCAGCAGCCATAGTTGTTCAGAATGGAATAAACTGCCTGAGGTTTTGGCCGTGCCTACACGTCTGGGTTAATGATTTCCTGAGCAAATCTGCCCGAGTTAAGGATTCTGTTTGGCCAATTTGCTTCTATTGTATGTTCTAACCCAGAAATACCTGAACTTTGAGGTACTCAGGGGTCTCTGTCATAAGGGAGCAATGGTGGAGGGAGCTGGACGCCTAACAATAGGTTGAGTGGAAGAGGATGCCACTGAGACAGCCTTTTGTTACCTGGGTGGACTGAGACTATGTGAATCCTTGAAAGGGCTCACAGAAAATGGAATTGGGACTAGTTTTTTTGGTACTAAAAAGTTTTGAAATCCATGGATAGTTTTTGCATAATATGCATGTTCATGAATATTTTGAAGACTCCTCATGTGCATCGATTTAAAAATTTTTGCACCAAAATATGCTTTTCTTTTAATTCCATTTTTCCATGAATTCTTTGAATTCCCCTTGCATTTCCCCATTTCCATGTGTACTTAGGAAATTTAGCTTAATTGCATTGTTCAGCCTTGTCTTTTAGAAAAAGTCCCTCTGAAATCCCTTTTCTTTCCTGATCCCATTTGAAAACATTAGAAGAAGCATGATAGTAAAATAACATCCAAGAGGCTAGTGCCATGGTACATTGGGTTAAGCTACTACTTGTGATGTCAGCACCCCATAGAGGAGTACCAGTTTGAGTCCTGGCTACTCTGCTGCCAATCCAGTTCCCTGCTATTGTGCCTGGGAAACAGTGGATGATGGCCCACACTCAAATCCCACCTGGACTCCTGTCACTCATATGGGAGACCCAGGTGGACTTCCAGGATCCTGGCTTTGGCATGGCCCAGCCTCAGTCATTGCAGTCATTTGGAGCGTCAACCAGTGAATGGAAGATTTCTCTCTCTCTCTCTCTCTCTCTCTCTCTAACTCTGCCTTTCAATTAAATAAAATAAATATTTAAAAAATAATTCAAGAAATGAGACCCTCAGAAGATTCTTACTCACAGATTAGAAAGTCATCTATGTATTATTAAAGATAATTCCTGAATATAACGAACAATGTTATAGTAAAAATCTATGTTATAGTGAAATGGCTTGGAAATGGTATGATTTCACGGTGGTTAGGATCATAGAACTTCATAGCTAGAGGTGCTTGTAGGAATCAGTCTAATAGCATCATTTATTGAATGAGAGGATGTCCAAACATTAGTGGAAAATTGAATTAAAAGGTGAGTTTATTTTGGTATAAAATTTTTGAAATGCATACGTAAGTTTTTCATGCCATGCCTTTTCTGTGAACCGTGTAAGTAACATCGTAGGGGCACATGGGTGCCTGGAAGGGTCACGTGACTTTGTCAGTGGCCAGGTGGTGACCCGAGTCTGCGGCTGCTGCCTCAGGAAGCGGTGTAGTATCTGAGCCTATCTCAGCCCAGTGTGTGAAGAGAACCTGAGACTGTGAGGTTTCTAAGGAATCTGCCTTAGGGTGCTGCAGGTGAAGGATGGGTGCTACGGGGCAGAGGGCAGGGCCTCTGGCGTCAAATTACCTGGACTCAGTCTCGGCTGCCTGCCTACTGAGCTCTGTACCCAACTTCATCTGATGGGGGAAAAATGGTTGTGACAGAACCTCTTTGTAGAACTATTATTGGGCTCAATGGGTCCATCAAGGACTTAGAAGAGTGGCCTGGCCCACTGAACTCAGTAAGTGTTGGCCATGGCCACAAGGGTCCTTCAAAAAGTTTGTATAAAATGCATATTGTGGAAAAAACTAACCATAGATTTCAATTTTTTTTTGCATAAAAAACCTTGTATTTTAATCCCATTGTCCCACAAACTTTTTGAGGCACCCTCGAACACAATGCTTTGATCAGAAGAGTGCCCCTGGTGCCATAGCTTATATGAGTAATTACCCAGGGAAAACTGCATGTTCCATGCAGACTTGAGACAGAAATTCCAGACTCAGCTCTGGCACCAGCTAGACCCTAAGATCTTGGACCAATTCCCTTGCTTCCTTGTTCCCAGTGTGCTTGAAGGAAGTAGTTTAGAATGTCTGGTTTCCAAACCTGAATAATCATAAAGATGTGGGTAGGGGCCAGCGCCTCGGCTCACTAGGCTAATCCTCTGCCTTGCGGCGCCGGCACACCGGGTTCTAGTCCCGGTCGGGGCGCCGGATTCTGTCCCAGTTGCCCCTCTTCCAGTCCAGCTCTCTGCTGTGGCCAGGGAGTGCAGTGGAGGATGGTCCAAGTGCTTGGGCCCTGCACCTGCATGGGAGACCAGGAGAAGCACCTGGCTCCTGGCTTCGGATCAGCGCGGTGTGCCAGCTGCGGTGGCCATTAGGTTGAACCAACAGCAAAAGGGAGACCTTTCTCTCTCTCTCTCTCTCTCTCTCTGTGTGTCTACTCTGCCTGTCAAAAATAAAATAAAATAAAATAAAATAAAATAAAAGAAGTGGGTAGGGCCTCTTTTGAGGGGCTCTGTTCACAGGGTGATGCCCCCAGCGAGGACTGCCCAGGACTATGTCTTTGAAAGGAGACCTTATTCTTGGCATCTTCCATGGCTTCCAGGAGATCCATGGTTAACGATGGAAATCTTAGACTGCCTGTGTGCCGTGTTCTGAGAAGGGCAGCAGCCAGACCCTTTGCCTGTTCCCAGCTGCAAGCCAGGAGTCAACAGAAGCTGCCCAGGACATTCAGGAACTCTCCCAGTTACGTGTGAATCCCAGGAGAGCTGCCGCCACAACCTGCATATTTTGACTCATTTTGTTCTGCAGCGGGCGGAGGCCACTTTAGATTCCGTCTGGTCCCTTCCCTAAAATTCCACGTGACCCAGTGTGTTCAGTTCCATTTCCCGTGCCTCCGAGCGCTCCCTCAGAGCCACGCAGAGCAGCTCCAGACCCGTGATCTCGAATGAATTTACTCACCCAGGCTCTGATCCATTCTAGTCCTCACGGATGCCGCATCAGAATTCCAGAATCCCTCAGCTCCTCTCTCCATCCTTTTCTCATTGGAGAGCCAGCTGCTCTACACGGCAATAATTCCACAAATAAAAACAGGCATGATTCATCTTTATGGTCCTCTGTGTGTGTTTCCCAAAGCTTCCTTCAAACTTCGGCTCTGCAATTCTTAAACACCCTTTCTGCTCTTCTCTGAAAACTCTGCTCATTTTGTACCACATCTACCAACCCCCAGTCAGCCCTAATCCCCCCCAGTAATTAGCCCTAACCAATACTTAAGTGCTTAATTTTTTTTAAGTTCTGTTTGTTTTGCCCATGATACTAATTTATGGGTAGGTTAGAACGATGGCAACCACAATCATTTAAAGTGCTAAGAAATTCATAAGCTGTCAGGGACTTTATTTTGGGGTGGGAAAAAAAAAAACCCTAATGTGTTGTTTATTTTTACCAGTATTTTTGTTTTCAAGTTTCTCCCAGGATTTTCTCTCCACAGTTTACCTCATTCTAGGTATTTTAGGAATAACTAACAGTGAACTTGTCTGGGTAAAACTGCCTTGAGCTATTCTTTAAGTTAATTATCACTTCTTTTGGCTCTGTGAATGGCTGTTCAATGACACTGTCAGCAAGTGGAATGAACCAAATTACTTTAATTATGGAGTAATTGCACAGAGTGATGGTAATTAAATCTTGATCAGTTTAAGTGAGTGAATTAATTGCTCTAACTTGGAATGCACACCACAGCAAGAGGAGTTGTTTTGTGGTTTAATTAACACCATCCACTAAAGTCTTATCATATCTAAAATGTAGACAATTAATGAGTTTGATATTATTCTCACCTTCGCAAGAACTAGGACAGACGACATGCTGAGAAAGGTAGTGTACTAGGAGAATGATAGAAAACTTAATATTCTTGTCACTTGCATAGATATATTGGTTGCAATCGCGGCTTTGCCTTCTGGAGAAATGTGCAAATAGAAATATTTCCATATAATTAGCTTCTGGCCCCATTTCATTTTAATATTCCCTGATCTGTACAACAGTACATACATTTACAAATTGGTTAATGTTTTAAATTTCTGCATCCTGAATTTTACTTGAATTGATCCATTATCTACTTGCTTTTCTTTGGGAAGAGTCCAGCCCTTGTTAAGATGTGCTTTGGGGGGGGGGGGGAGTCTTCAAAAGGTTTAATCGTTCGTCAATCATCATTTATTAGAAATGGATTTCCATGCTCCTTTTACTACCCATTCTCCAGGGCTGGGAAATGCTTCATGCTTTCAGAGTGACTGTCCTGCCTTGCCCTATATTAGCAGATTTCTCCATAGGCATCAGACTCACTGCAAAGCTTCTAAAAATTGCAGGTGCCCAGGCCCCTCTCCAGACTGCAGGGGCGTGGGACCCAGGCATGCATATGTGTGTTTTAAAAACTCCTCAGCTGCTTCCCGTGTGTGTCACAGGGGAAGGGACCTGATTTCAAAACCCCATCCATCTCCTCCCATTAACACCAGAGGAAGATGGTCTTATCCAAATTTCCAGATGGAGACCCTCTGGATCGTGAGGACTGAGACCTGAACTTAATCCTTAGACCCTCTGCTGCCTCTCTCTCTCCTAAGAGTTGATTCTTCATAAATATTTCACAATTGTGCTCTAGAAGAATCTAAGTCCCTGTTTACAAACTGGAGAAACAAAGAAAATAAACATGATTAATGCTGCAGTCTTAGGCATTTTCTTTTTTATTTATAAAAAGGGAACAACTTTCATGTATTTCATATGCACAGTTTTAAGGGCATAATGATACTTTCCACCCTGCCTCCCTCCTTTTCTTATTTTTCTTTTAATTTTTACAATGATGTACTTTCAATTTTCTTTATAATCACAAGTTTAACCCTCTACTAAGTAAAGAAATCAAAAAATAGAAAATAGAAAACCACTGTTCCTTGAGAGTACAGACAAGGACTATGAACAATAATCAAACCTCAAAATGGCAATTTTGCTCATATATAGTCCATTTTTTGTACTCTGTATAGTCACCACAAATCAGGGAAATTTTGATATTTGCCTTTTGGGGACTGGCTTATATTACCAAGCATAATGGTTTCCTGCTGCATCCATTTTGTTGCAAAGCACAGGATTTCATTCATTTTTATGGCTGAGGGATACTCTGTTGTAGATATATACCATAATTTCTTTATCCAGTCATCAGTTGATGGACATCTGGGTTGATTTCATATCTTAGCTATTTTGAGCTGAACTGCTACAAACATGGGTGTCCAGACAAAGACAAAGGAGATGAACAGATTACTGTAGCAGTCTTAGGCATTCTTTTCTGAGCCTCAGGACTCTACTATGCATGCATTGGGTTAAGGGTTATTTCGTGCACGTCCCCAGGTAGTGAGGATTAAGTAGCACTGGTGGGAAACAGCAGCTGTCATTGCAGCCTGAAGTGAGTTCTACGTAAGATTGTGTGTTGCCGAGTCTGGTCTTCTCTGCTTTCCAGATCCATCAACATTGAGTCTCCATACAAACAGCAGTAGCTCGGCGTGAACGCAAAACAGTAGAAACTTGATGCGAGACAGCGCTAAGTTAAGACACGTGAATACTGGACACTTGAGTTGGGGGTTTGAAAAGTTAGAGTTCTCTATGTGATGAAGAGTGGGAAAATGTCCCTGCGAGTCAAGAGTACTTGGATGCTAAAGACACATGTTTGGGAAATGTCCGTGGCCTCACAATGGCTAGAACATGCACTGTGGAAGGGACAAATACATTAAAAGCAAAGGGCCAAAACTATTGATAACTTACTCCTCGCATGAAAAGTAAATTCCTTTAGCATGGTGCACCAAGAGCGTGAATGGCAGGTTTGTGGAGAAGCTCAGTGACAGGGAGTTGAGATGGTCTCCTTGTAGGATCTGGGCTATGACTGGGTGCTTCAAAGAAGACTTAGAACAATGCATGCCCATTCTAGCTTGATTGCCATCAAGGGCAGGGGCAATTTGGTAACTGGGTATTTATCCATGTATCCAGGAGACAGAAGGATTAAAGCCAGGCTAGTGTTATCAAGAGTAAAGTCTTTCATGTTAGCTGGGAAGAGGGCATTTTACTTCTGTATGTGGTTGTAGTGTAGCCTTGTCTGTTTGTCTCAGACATGGCCATGTAGGGAAGTCGCCTGAGGCTTGACCCTTCTGTGAGTCAGGGTTAGATGGGAAGCATCTCAGGTGAGCTGACAACAATGCTTTTCAGTTTCCCAAGGGACCAAATCCTTGCTTGTCATTTTCAGAAGCTAAGATTTAAATGTTAAAGAGTTCTCAGAGTGGAATAACTGCACGGAATTTCTGTTTTGGAAAGAGTACCTCGGGTAGTTACGTGGAGGATGGGTTCCAATATGGCAAGACCAGATACAGAGGGTCCTGTGGGAACAGAGGGAAAAACGAACCCCCTTGGCCATGAGGATGAAAAGGAAGGGACTGATAAGAGATGCTTTAGGGGCAGAAAAGATAAAACCTGGGCTACACAACAATTCAAAGGGAAATAACAATGCAAAGTTACAAATCACGGGATGCTTCTTTATCTCTATTATTTAATTGGGGAGAAACATTTTAACACATTAAAGAGTTTCCTTTTCCTTGAAAAGTAAAACCTGGTGTTTGCTAAATTCCACCCTGGACAAATGCGAAGGCCTTTGGAAAAAGTGATGGCAGGAGCTGGTGTTTGGTGCCCCAGTTAAGACTCTGCTTCGGATTCCCCCAGCCCTCCAGGGCTATCAGAGTGCCTGGGTTCGAGTCCCGGCTCTGCCTGGAATCCCAGCTTCTTGCCAATGTGTACTTGGGCAGCAGCAGATGATGGCTTAAATATCAGGGACCTGCCACCCCTGTCGAGCCCCGAGTTGAGTTCCAGTTTCCTGGTTTGGATCTGGCCCAGTCTTGGTTGTTGCTGGGCATTTGAGGCATGCACCAGTGAATGGAAGATGTCCCTCTGTGAGTCTCTTTGACTCTCTACCTTTTCAATAAATAAAAATAAATTATAAAAAATTGTAAGTTGAAAGCTGTAATTAAAAGAGCAGTTTATTTTGGTAGGAAAAAAAAACCAGAAATTTGTGCATCGTTTTTTCATAATACACATTTTCCATGATCTCTTGCGTGCATGCATTTCAAAGTTGTTTTGCACAAAAATAAAATTACCTTTTAGTTCTATTTTCCACAAACTTTTTGTGGTGCCTTTGTGTAATATCTTAGGCACCTGAAACTCTGGAAATGCCTCCACAATAATCTTTTCTCACTGAAGATGAAAAGAATTTGCAATGCGCTCATCCTGCTTCAATGTAGAGCAAAGCCACATGTAACCAAAGCACAGAAACCACTGGCCCAGGATTCCCTGAGGGATGGGCTCTGTCAGAGCAGCAGACAGCAAGGACAAATGGGGATATCGAGTCAGCGCCCCTGCTCAGGCCTCCGCTCTCCAGTGCGCTCTGCATCCCATCCTGCCCTGAGGAAGAGTAAATGGGCCATTCTGGATGAACAAAGATTCTTAGGATATAAGAGATCTCTGGAGAAGAGGAGAGGAAAAAGGATAAAGCATTCTTTGGTGTCAGGCAAGAGCTGAGCGTAACGGAGAGAGGGCCGTCTTACTTTGTTAGAAGCACACTAATGACAGGGTTCTTCTGCTTTTAATCCACAGTAGCTAAGTAACTGATGTAGAAACAGGTGCACAGGGGAGACGCATGGGGTACAAGGGCAAATGAACCAAATGCCGATATTACTAACAGTAAATAGGACAGCAGGACAACAGCTAATGGCCACAGGACAGGACTTTGAATCATTTTGGGGAAGAAAGCTATCAGGAGATTCATGGCCAGCGCCACGGCTCACTAGGCTAATCCTCTGCCTGCGGCACTGG
Organism: Sylvilagus floridanus; assembly: GCA_949820135.1. NCBI lineage: Eukaryota > Metazoa > Chordata > Mammalia > Lagomorpha > Leporidae > Sylvilagus > Sylvilagus floridanus. The sequence goes on along the minus strand of OX463239.1, from coordinate 19,173,378 downwards.
CACCCCAGGTTCTAGTCCCGGTTGGGGTGCCGGATTCTGTCCCGGTTGCTCCTCTTCCAGTCCAGATCTCTGCTGTGGCCTGGGAGTGCAGTGGAGGATGGTCCAAGTCCTTGGGCCCTGCACCTGCATGGGAGACCAGGAGAAGCACCTGGCTCTTGGCTTCGCATCAGCGCAGTGCGCCGACCTCAGCGCACCGGCTGCAGCAGCCATTGGGGGGTGAACCAACGGCAAAGGAAGACCTTTCTCTCTGTCTCTCTCTCTCTCTCACTGTCCACTCTGCCTGTCCCAAAAAAAAAAAAAAAAGCTATCAGGAGATTCAAAAGTCTTTCCTTCTAGTGTTTCTTATGGGGAAGAGAAGGGAAGAGGATTGCCTTGAATCACTTAATTTTAATCTGTGACAGCACAGTTCCGTAAATAGCTTTGGACAGAGCACTTCTTAACATTTACTTCTATCCCATTTAACACAAATGTTTCGAGGAGCAGATACTGGGCGGAGAGCAACATTTCATAAAATCCAGATGACTCGTTTCCCCAGTGCTTCTACAAGCCTATCCTGCGGATTAATCTTTCCTAAAATGTTTTCTATAAGCCAAATGTAACCCTGCAAAAGTGAGGATTCAATTAGTCCATGACCTTGTGTTTTAGTGGAGAAAAAGTGGCTTTGCAACCTGAAAAATGTGTTAATGTAGGGATAGAAATCTTTATCCTTTCACTTATACGAGGTACAACCAACAGAATAGATTAGGCCCTAAATAATCTGACATTAGCATTAAAACAAATATTTAAAAGCATGTGTATCCATCACTGATACATTATGTGCTGAGCTTTATTTCTTGGTATGAAGGCATAACTCAATCCCTAAACCATTTAGTAGAGATCCTCACCATATGAGCAAGAAGTAATGGCTTGTGAATTGGGAAGGGAATCTAGATGATGACTTGGATCACTTTTTTAACTAACAGCATAGGATACACGTGACAGCCATTGAAGAACAGAATCATGAGACAGTGGATTAGCAAAAGGGTATCTGTGGAAGATACTTCTTCACCCTCTCCACCTCCCCGCAGAAACTGGGTGCTGGTGTTCAGGTTTCACCTCTAGGTCGTGACAAAAGGCACGTCAAGGCCCCCACAAACCATAAGCCAGTCCAACCTCTGCCATTGGTTGACCTTGCAAATGTGAACCTGCCAATAGCAGGAGCTGATTGTAGGAGGTTCTGTTTATTTTGCTTACTTCTTGAAAATGCAATTTTCCTTATTTCACAATGTTATCTCATTCTCCATTGAGTTGCCTCGGTCTTTCCAGCACCAAATACATGACTCAGTAACTCATTTCTCAGCCTGAGTACCTGTGAATTATTTTCATTCTGACAAAACCCACAGGATGTATAGATGCATTGTACCCGGCCCCTGCCCTCATGGGGCTTACAATCTACATGACAAATCATGAAAGGTTAACAAAATAACACTAAGTCAACAATCCAAGCCACAGTGTCTTGCTGAAGTGTGGAGTACATGAAATAGATTGGATACAACACTCTCAGCTTGTGGCCAGCTCAGAATCAATGTCAAATACAAGTGGTCAGTTGATTCTTTACCAAAAAATGGACACTAAGCTGGTTCATCAGGAGCAGATGTTTGGCCGAGAGGTTCGGGTGCTCGTGTCCCATATTGCAATGCCTGGGTTTGAGTCCCGGCTCCGGCTCCTGACTCCAGCTTCCCGCCAGTCCAGACCCTGGAAAGCAGCCAAGATGGCTCCAGTAATTGGGATCCTTCCATCTGCACGGGAGACCTGAATTTTGTTCTCTATTCCCAGCTCAGAGCCTGGCCCAGCCTTGGCTAAGTGGGTATTTGGGGAGTGAATCAGTGGACAGGAGCTCCCTTTCTCTGTCTCTCTGCCTTTTGAATAAATATGACAGATGAATAGGAGCAGTGGTGGGCAGGTAAAAACAAAAACAAAACAAAAACCAACTCTTGCAATTTGGGGAGCCTGGTTTTTAGCACTTGTCAGTTTCCACAAATGCACCCACTTGACTGATTTAAAACCACCAACCTAGAGTCCCGAAACTGCAATGGGAAGGAGACACTCACTTCCGGCTCTCGTGAGCCAGCACAAGCCCACTCCAAAGTCCTGAACAGGAGACAGGTGGGTGCTGCTGATTTGTTCACTTACCAAGCATTTAGAAAAAAGAAAGGGTGGGCTGGTCTTAAGCTCTCCAAGGAAGCAAAATAGCAATTTGTTTTATCTCCTTCTTCTCCCTAACCCCCAACTCGATCAAGCACAGTCTCAATAAGAAACCAAACCGTATGGAGAGCTACACCCAGGGCTTTTCCTGCTAGAGCCCACAAGACTGACCTGGTGCCAGCGCTGCTTTGAGATGCTTTTTCCTGGTGTGGTGTGCTCTCGCCCTGAGCTACTTGGCCCTTTGTCCTCAGCATCTCTTAGGAACAGAAACGTTCTGGGGAGTGGGGACTACAGATTATGTTCTGGGGATTGATAGCCCCTGTTGGGCTTGGAAAGACTTCCAGCTAGACTTACTCCAGCTTCTGGTCTTCCCACCTGTAAGAATCCAACCAGGAGACTAGACAGAGGTGAGCAGAAAAAGCAGGAGTTATTGAAAGGGGAAGGAGGGGCTGGAGCTGTGGCACGTTAAGCCGCTGCCTGCAGTACCGGCATTCCATATCGATGCTGGTTCGAGTCCTAGGTGCTCCACTTCCAATCCAGATCTCTGCTATGACCTGAGAAAGCAGTGGAGGATGGCCCAAGTCCTTGAGCCCCTGAACCTGCATGGATAAGCTGGAGGAAGCTCCTGGCTTCAGATCGGCACAGCTCCCACCATTGCAGCCAATTGGGGAATGAACCAGCAGAGGGAAGACCTCTCTCTCTCTCTCTCTCTCTCTCTCTCTCTCTCTGCCTCTCTCTGCCTCTCCTTCTCTCTCTGTGTAACTCTGACTTTCAAATAAATAAATAAATCTTTAAAAAGGAAGAAGAAAGGTAAAGGAATAGTACACACTCAGACACGAGTGCAGGTAACCTCAAGAGAGAATTGCCCACACCCAGGCTTATCCTTTTTATAGGATAAGGGGTGGTGCTCATTAAATGTCCAAAGGAGGCAGGGTTTGCAGTGGGGCTACAGCACACATGGTAGTGTCCAGGAAGGTGCCATGGCATCTGGTGCGTTATGGAAGGTGAGGCTTAGCTCCATCGTGAGGAGTGGGTGTGCTGAGTTTCAGCCATGTTGCATCGGCACAGAAAGTGATGGGATTTGGGTGGTACACACAGCTTGGGTATTGGCAGTGGCTTCTCCTCACCACTCCCTAGCCACCTGCCTACCTATATCAAGAACACACATTTCCAAGATGACAGGCCCAGATTAAAAATGCAGGATGTGCCCCCCGGAACGGAAGATCGCTGATTGGCTCTCTCTTGTCAATATATTTGAAGTGCAGTGATGCCCCCGAGTCCTGATCGCATCGCTCGAGGAATGTTAAAACCCCCTGGTGGCACTGACCTTGACTCACCAGATGACTAAAACAGAGGCTTTGGGAGTGAAAGCTGCAGGAAATCTGTGCAGCATCAAAGCTCTTAGGACTTTCTGCAGCAGCAGCTTTGGGCACATGTGTTAGCAAACAAGCAAGCAAAGAATAGCGTGACTTAAATGTTTCTAGTGATTTGCCAAGTGCTAATCTATGGCTGAAGGGAGAAGACAAGTTGCGCATTCATTCATGCGACTATGAAAAGATTAAAACAGACCTCGGTTTTCCTTGCTTCAATCCTTGGCTCCTTTGTCCTTTTTCTCTCTTCTTTTCACTCCCCTGTCCACGACCCGTTTTGCTACATCTCCCATCCATGTACTTTGCTTGACAACCTGCAAACTTATTTTTTAAAACCGCTCTTGAGAGGCCGGCACTGTGGCATAATGAGTTAAAGCCGCTGCCTGCAGTGCAGGTATCCCATATGGCTGCCAGTTCAAGACCAGGCTGCTCCATCTCCAATCCAGCTCTCTGCTATGGCTTGGGAAAGCAGTAGGAGATGGCCCAAGTGCTTGGGGCCCTAACCCCATGTGGGTGACCCAGAAGAAGCTCCTAGCTTCCCGGTTTTGGATCAGCCCTGCTCCACCTGTTACAGCCATTTGGAGAGTGAACCGGTGGATGGAAGATCTCTCTCTCTCTCTCTCCCTCTCTCTCTCTCTGACTCTGCCTTTCAAATAAATAAATAAATCTTTAAAAAACCACTCTTCCCGGGAGTGCAGTGGAGGATGGCCCAGGTGCTTGGGCCCTGCACCCCATGGGAGACCAGGAAAAGCACCTAGCACCTGGCTCCTGCCATCGGATGAGCGCGATGCGCCGGCCGCAGCGCGCCGACCGACCGCAGCGGCCATTGGAGGGTGAACCAATGGCAAAGGAAGACCTTTCTCTCTGTCTCTCTCTCTCACTGTCCACTCTGCCTGTCAAAAAACAAAACAAAACAAAACAAAAAACAAACAAACATAAAACCACTCTTGAAAGAATGGTTCTAGCAGTTTCTGGGATGAGATTGCCCTAATGGTCCTGAGCAGGGGACACAAAAGCCCACAACCAACCCCAGGTCTTCCAAAGGCAAGTTTCATAGATCTCACATCCCTCTCCTCTCAGTCTTGAACACCTCACTACTCCTTACCCTTGGTGAGTTTCTGGGTCTTCAGACCCAAATTTGCACATGTTGATTAAAATGTTTAACTTTTATTTGAATCCCTTCATCTATTTTTTTTCCTAAACAAAAATATTGACTAGTCATCACCTCTGGTCACGTACCATTCTTGGTGCTTTGAGTACATCAGTGAACAGAACAATAGAAAGAACCCCTGCCCACGTGGCGTCTACACCCAACCATCCATAAGGGCACAGGCCTACCGCCTTTGATGGGGTCAGCTGGTGTATATCAGAGCGCCATGAAACTAAAGGCTGGAGACAGAATTCTAGGGTCTAGACCCACTGCCCATTCCCAAATACTGTTTATGTCCATAATCCTTTCTTAATTTCCCACTCTCTTGCACATTCTAGAAAGAACTTCTAGAAAAAAAAATCTTTCCAGAAAGTACCAGACTCCGGAATAGTAGGAGGTGAGAAATTAAAAACACAAATTTTCACTTGTCTGACAGTAGCAATGGGAGATCAAACACTGAAGTCAAAAGAGTGATTGATTTCTCAGTGTCAGTGCATAACTCGCAGCGCTTGCTACTAATTACTGCGGAGACAGACACCTACAGGACCCCGGGATGCTCTGTTGTTGTCTAGAATCATGGTGCCTGGTGATAATGAAACGAGGGCTGACTTCTACTCAGTTTTATTCTTTTTAACTTCTTTCCCAACAGTGTAACCCCTCATGCCTACACCCAGGTCTGACTGCTCTCACCCCTATCCTCTCTGGGTGCACCATCGTCCTTCTTTCAAATGCTATCTTAGATGGATCTCATCTAGGAAGTCTTTTCTGATTAGTTTGTGTCAAGCTCATCCCCAGTACCTGTTTCTTCTGTGACCTTCTAAAGCCATTATATTCTATCACTTAACTAGCCTTTTTTTTTTTATTTATTTGAAAGAGAGAGAGAAAGAGAGATCGATCTTCCATCTTCTGGTTCACTCCCCCAAATTTCTGCAATAGTAGGAGCTGGGCTGATCTGAAGGCGGGAGTCAGGTACTTCCTCCAGCTCTCCCATGTGGATGCAGCAGCCCAAGCACTTGGCCCACCCTCCACTGCTTTCCCAAGCAGATTAGCAGGGAGCTGGATTGAAAGTGGAGCAGCCGAGACTCAAACTGGCACCCATATGGGATGCCTATACCTCAGGCAAGGGTTTTACCTGCCTTTACCTGCCACAGCATCATGCCCTAATTAGCCTTTATTATGATACAAAATCAAATGTGTTAATGACTGCTTCCTGCCAACCATGTGTCCCCTCAAGTGGGATGTAATGGGGGCGGGACTGGGTCCAACTTCTCTCACCGGCCAAATGGCATTGATTGTTGGTTCACCAGTTGATAGCAGAAGAGGTGGTCCACAGCCAATGACAGGAGCACTGCATGGAAGCAGCTGATAGAAACAGCAGCAGGGAGGGACAGTAGCACCCAGCCACAGTGCGCCCGGCAGGTGCTACTGTTCATTGCAAAACCCTAACAATTTTTTGAAAACCGACACCATGTCCCATCCTCTAAGCCAATGAGCTTTACGTATGTGGGTACTTCAAAACGTTCCTGGAAATTGGAATTCAAATATAGATTTATTTTGGTGCAAAAAAAAAAAAATGTTGACATCCATGCATGGAGAGGATCTTCAAAAAGTTCATGGAAATGCATGTGATGAAAAAGACATGCATGGTTTGCAACATTTTTTTGGCACTAAAATCAACTTACCTTTTAATTCTATTTTCCAGGAGTTTTTTGAATTACCTTCATACGTGAGTTATTCACTACTCACCGTCCTATGAGGTAGTTTGATCTCTCAGATGCAGTGAGATAGGGCCTGGTGACAGCTGACCCAGTCTATTCTAGATGTGTGGTACACCCCACGAAACATCACAGACTCATGGGGTGAGCTGTCCCCTAGCCGAAGAGCACATGAATACCGGTGCCTATTTATTTTTTCATATGACCTCACTTAATTTCACAGGTTGGTGAAACCCTGAAAGATACAGGTGATAACAATGAAATACTCAACCTAGGTTAAGGAAAAGATAAATACACACAAATCACAAGCAGAACTGGTCCCTGTTCAACTCTCAGGAGGCATGGCACTGTCCTTCATGTCTCCAAGGCAAGCTGTGTGACTAGGCAGAGACTGATTAGCACTCTTGGTTGGCAGATTGCTGTCCCCTGCAGGGCCAGACAGGCTGGGAAGGTGAGAAGGCCCTCACCCCCCACCACCACCTCTAGGGGACACTAATTAGCACGTGCGAGTGATTATGCCATAAGGAAGTGACTCAGACTAGTGGTCCTGAACCTCAGATGCTGGGCGCTGGAGCCACCTGGGGCTTCTAGGGCGCCCCATCTCGACTCTCGGAGATTTATAATTTAATTGATCTAGGGCCTGTGCTGGGGACATCAGGGTTTTTTTTACAAAAGGGTCCCAGGTGATTGCAACGTGCAGTTGCCAAGAAGCCCCTGGGTTGGAGCAAGCTCTGACCGGGGAGAGTTGATTGACTCGAATTTGCTGAGCAACTGCCATGCTTCATATGGTCCTTTCCAGGCCTCAACATCAACTTGCAGGTAGGAGCACCATGCATCCATCCATCTTTCTTTCTTTCTTTCTTTTTTTTTTTTTTTTAAAGATTTTTTTGTCTATTTCAAAGGCAGAATTACAGAGAGGCAGAGGCAGAGAGAGAGAGAGAGAGAGAGTGAGGTCTTCCATCTGCTGGTTCACTCCCCAGATGCCTTCAACCCCCGGAGCTGGGCCGATCTGAAGCCAGGAGCCAGGAGCTTCCTCCTGGTCTCCCACGCAGGGGCAGGGACAGGGGCCCAAGCATTTGAGCCATTTTCCATTGCTTTCTCAGGTCATAGCGAAGAGCTGGATCGGACGTGGAGCACTCGGGACTCGAACCAGTGCCCTTATGGGATGCCGGTGCCACAGGTTTGGCCTTACTCGCTATACCACAGTGCCAGCTCTGAACACCATCCTTTTTTTTTTTTTTTTAAGATTTAATTTATTTACTTGAGAGGCAGAGTTACAGAGAGAGGGAGACACAGAGAGAAAAATCTTCCATCAGCTGGTTCACCCCCCAAATGGCCACAATGGCTAGAGCTGGGCCGATCTGAAGCCAGGAGCCAGGAGCCTCTTCCAGGTCTCCCATGCAGGTTCAGAGGCCCAAGCACTTGAACCGTCTTCTGCTGTTTTCACATGTTTCCCTGCATTAGCAGGGAGCTGAATCAGAAGTGGAGCAGCCAGGATACAAATCTGTGCCCATGTGGAATGCCGGTGCCACAGGCAGAAGCTGAGCCTCCACACCAGAGCACCAGCCCCAGGGATGCCATCTTAAAGCTGAGTCAAGGTCGCTCCCAAAGCCAGACCTTCCCAGCTATCCCCCTGCCCCTCCTGCGAGGACAGCACCGTCATTTTAGGCACTGGATAAGAGGCACAAAGACCCCAGGGACAACCTTCTGCAGCAGGAAGATCAACATCTGTCCTATTGATGCTGCACCACGGGCCCTGAATCGAACCCATGCACACTTGGGCTCTTCCAAACTTCATAAGAACGTGTGCATTGTGCAAACACTGTGCATGGATCTCAATTTTGGCATCAAAATTAACCTTTTGATTCTATTTTCCATGAACGTTTTTCAAGAACCCCTGTATCAGAGAACTGGAATACACAGTGCTTGCCTTCGGGAATGCTTCTCGTTGAGCAAATGTTTAATTACTTTGGAATGGAAACATAGGCAAGGGGCAACTTCTTTGGAAGGCAGTGAATCACTCCAGCCCTTTATTTATTTATTTATAGTTTCAGTTTTTAATATATTTTTATATATCTATATTTTTAATTTATAGAAGAAGGGCAAATTTCATATACAGATTTAGGAACATAGTGATACTTCCCATCCTGCCCTCCCCCCCTTCCTTTCTTATTCTTTTAATTTTTACAGTGACCTTTCTTTTTTTTAAGATTTTATTTATTTGAAAGGCAGAGTTACAGAGGCAGAGAGAGAGAGGTATTCCATCTGCTGATTCACTCCCCAAATGGCCACAATGGCTGGAGCTGGGCTCATCCAAAACCAGGAGTCTGGTGCTTCTTCCAGGTCTTCCATGTGGGTGCAGGGGCTCAAGGACTTGGGCCATCCTCCACTGCTTTCCCAGGCCATGGCAGAGAGCTGGACTGGAAGTGGAGCAGGTGGGACTTGAACCCATATGGGATGCTGGCACTGCAGAAAGCGTCTTTACCCATTACACCACAGCGCCAGCCCCAATGACCTACTTTCAGCTTATTTAATAATCATACGATTAACCTAAGTAAAGATAATAATGAAAAAAAAACACTATTCCTCAATATTAGAGGCTGTAAACAATAATCAGTTCTCAAAAATGTCAATATTGCTCATATACATTTTATTATTTTGTGGTCTGTTAGTTAACCACAGGTCAGACAAAACATGGTGTTTGTCTTTTTGGGGGACTTGCTTATTTCACTAAATATATTTAAGAAGTGGTCCTCAGACTGTGTGCACCAACATCCATGGGAAGTTGTTAGAAATGCAGAATCTTAGGCCCCACCACACACCCTACGGAATCAAGATCCACATATTTTTTATGTTTTAAGATTTATTTTTTTATTGAAAGTCAGAGTTAGCCCTAGGCCGGCGCCGTGGCGCACTAGGTAAATCCTCTGCCTGTGATGCCCACATCCCATATGGGCACCAGTTCTAGTCCTAGCTGCTCCTCTTGCAGTCCAGCTCTCTGCTGTGGCCCGAGAGGGCAGTAGAGGATGGCCCAAGTGCTTGGGCCCTGCACCTGCATGGGAGACCAGGAGGAAACACCTGGCTCCTGGCTTCGGATCGGCGCAGCGCCGGCCGTGGGCCCATTTGGGGGGTGAACCAACGGAAGGAAGACCTTTCTCTCTGTCTCTCTCTCTCTAACTCTGCCTGTCAAATAAAAAAATTAATTAAAAAAAAAAAGAAAGAGTTACAAAGAGAATGGGAGAGAGAGAGAGGGAGGGAGAAAGAGAGAGAGGGAGAGAGAGAGTGCTTCCATCTTTTGGTTTTCTTCCCAAGTGGCTTCAACCACCAGGGCTGAAGCAGGCTAAAGCCAGGAGCCTGGAGCTTCATCCAGGCTTCCCACGTAAGTGACAGAAACCCAAGTCCTTGGGCCATCTTCTGCGGCTTTCTCAGGTGTGTTGTTAGGGCGCTGAATCGGAAGTGGAGCAACTGGGACCTGAACTGGTGCCCCTAAGGAATGCTGACATCGCAAATGCTGGCTTAATTCCACATGCCACAGTGATAGCCAACCCCCCATCTTGAAACAAACAGATTTATTTTATTTATTTGAAAAGCAGAGAAAGAGAGAGATCTTCCATCTGCTGGTTGATTCTCCAAAAGACCACAGTAGTGTGGCTGGATCAGGTTGAAGCCAGGACCTCCATCCAGGTCTCCCACGTGTGTGGCAGGGGCCCAAGCACTTGGACCATCTTCTGATGCTTTCCCAGGCACATTAGCAGAGAGCTGGATCAGAAGCAGAGCAGCTGGGACTTGAACCATTGCTCCAATATGGGATGCTGGCATCGCAGGCTTAACCAGCTGTTCCACACCACCAGCAAAAACCACATCTTAAAGGAGCCCTGGGTGATGCATTTGGAAGTTGAAGTTTGAGACACTGTGGTCAAAGCAACAACCGAGTTATTCCCATCCCCTTTTGTTGCTTTAGGAACAGAACAGCTGCTGTAGCCTATTTTTCCCTGGCAAATTCCCTCTTACACTGGGGGGAGGGAGGGCAGGGGGAAGAGCTTAGTTGCAATTCTCTCTGCCCTTCTTAACGTACAGGAAACCAAGACGAGCAGAGAGCTGGGACCACGCTCATCATTAAGTCATGTGTGAGGTTTCCTTGCATGGCCCCAGGTGCCCGGGCACAGCTGCTGATATTTAGTTACGTTATGCACCAGCAGTTCTAGCATTTGGGAAGTGAAATTCATTTTTCTCTCTCTGGATTACAAAAGCCTGGGGCAAAGGAAGCAGCTGGGGTGAGGAGAGCAGCTGTAGGAAGGAATCAGTATCGGAGGTATCAGGTGTAGCGGTGAGGTCAGAACCATTTTTGCTGTACGTTCTGGCATTTTCTTTGGGCCTTGGCAATCTAGCCGTCTATGCGGAGACAGAAAGAGTTCCTTAATTAGGCCACAAACAAAGGGCCGTGGATCCAAAGAGCTCTACACAGGACTGCCAAGCCCCTGTATTGAGTTACACTCTCATGCGGGCTCGTGGACCCTCTGTCTGGAGTAATTACACGTGGAAATGGTCACAGAAGCCCTCTCAACCACAATCTTCAGATACTCGTAACATTAATTGTTCCATTTAATAAGAGAACTCTGGCCCCGTTGAACCCTGTGTTGATGTATGATTTGCACTGGCCCGGGGAAGAAAGTGAGTTGCCTTCTCAGATCCTACATCTCCTCTTGCAGAAACCTGCTCAGCACTGAGAATAAAGACACAGGTTCTCTACTGAGCAAACCTACTCAGAGAGAGGAATGAATGGGCACCCATGGAGGAACTCTTTGGAGTTTAAAGGATGTGGGTGACTTTGAAACAAACTGTTTACTCTTTGAAAGTTGCAAAATGATGCCATATTATGGTCCCATTTGGAGAAATTAATCATGTTCCTAAGTCAGGGGTTAGAAATATAATTAAACTGATGAGTGTCATAGGACAAAAATAAAAAGCAAGGCCGGGAGCTTCCTGCGTCTCCCCCGGACTACACACAGACACACACCTCCAGAGAGGCTCTTAAAGGAACATTTGAAACACAAGCTTTTGTTCCCTCCATCCATGGTGCTCAGGTCAGGGGGACCCTGTGGCGTGGCTGAACTATTTCAAACAGTCATTCACAAATGTGTCATTTGACCTGCTGTTCTCCCAAAGAGGTATGAAAAATGTGTTTCTTGCTGAGATAACTTGAAATCAAATAAACATAATCTCTTTAATTCTTTCTAAATAGTTCCATATTTTTTTAAGTCTAAACACAATAGAATGCAAAGCTTCTGGCTTAAAAAAAGTTTTTAATTTTTTTTTTAATGTGTAGGGTATTAGATTTTTTTTCCCCTTCCAGTTTGTGCTGGGTGGATGTTAAGAATGTAACTTACATTTAAAACTGAGCAGATAGGTTTCCTTCCGTGTAGAGACACACACACACAAGATGGCAGCCTGGCTAGCTAGTTAAATACATCAGACTGCATTTCTAGGAGTGGGGTTTTAAGCAAGGACCCTCATTCTTATTTACCTAACCATCACTGGATAGACGAGACGAGACTTCGCCGAGGCTTGCAACAAATTGAACAATATTTCCTTATGTAAAATTGGTTCTGGTCCATTGTTTTTATTTATCTGAAATAATGGTACTCACTCAAGTTTGTAATAACACTGTCATGGCTGAAAGGAGTTTGCTTTAGGTATTATATCCGTTATCTGCTCCCTCTCCCTTCTTTCAACAGAGTCTCCGAGGAGAAAGTGTGGCTAAGGCTCAGATTTAAGAAGAACAGGAAAAACAAAAGATTTCCTAAAATCTTCAGTGTGTAGGATCTTCTAGATTATGATTTTTAATAACTCTCCTTTGTTTGCCCTTGGCATCGAGCACTGGGTAGAAAAACATTCTGCATTATTCTTAGAGGAGACTGACGGCTCGGAGGGTTCACATGAGGCTCGGTTATTCTCCCTTGTTCTTTTATGAGACAAGCCTACCTAACCTTGTGCCAAGCGTGGAGCACCTAGTACTCCTAGCAACGGCTGAATTTGGTAGTTCCGAAGTGTTTGCTTTTCTTCACCACCGCTAGAGGGTGCTCTAGTGCCGTAAGATCCAGCACGTTGTCCTTGCCATAAGCTGGCAAGGGACACAAATGAGATGCCTAGGAAGTCTCCTCCCATCTGATGACAGAAGTGCCATTTAATTGTCTTAGTGAGGCTAGATTATGATCACCGGTTTGACTAAGAGAGAATGGAAGACTTTCGCTTCAGCCGTCTTGTATGACACTGTTTTGAGTGAGTTCACTTTTTGTCCTGGAATTAGCTCCGCGTAGCTCCAGTGGGGTGGTGAGAAATACCATGGGGCTCCAAAAAGCTCCTGGAAATTTTTCATTAGCATTTTTTTGGTTTTGTTTTCAAAGTTATTTATTTGAGAGCAAGGAGACAGGCAGACAGAGTTCTGCTCTGTACTGGCTCCCCTCCTCCCCCCAGTGGCTGGGACTGGGCCAAGCCAAAGCCAAGAGCTGGGAACCCAATCCAAGTCTCTGATATGGGTGGTGCTAACCCAATCTTTGGAGCCATCACCTGCTGCCTGCGGGGCCTGCAGAACAGGAAGCTGGAGCCAGGAATCAGAATCAAGTAACAAACCCAAGTACTCCAGTGTGGGGTGTAGGCAACCTAACAGACCTAACAGACGTCTTAACTGCTAGGCTGAATGCCCATCCCCGCATTATATTTTAATTTCTTTTTTTTTTTTTTTTTACTTTTTATGTGGAAGTGCCAGAGTTTAAGCAAATATAAGAGGAGGATTACATTCCCTTTCACTTTAGTTATTTTTTTAAAAGATTTATTTATTTATTTGAAAGAATTACACAGAGAAAAGGAGAAGCAGAGAGAGAAAGGTTTTTGATCCACTGATTCACTCCCCAATTGGCTGTGGCAATCCGAAGCCAGGAGCCAGGAGCTTCTTCCAGGTCTCCCACGTGGGTGCAGGGGCCCACGGGCTTGACCCATCTTCCACTGCTTTCCCAGGTCACAGCAGAGAGCTAGATCAGAAGTGGAGCAGCCAGGACTTGAACCGGCGCCCATATGGGATGCCAGCACTGTAGGTGGCGGCTTTACCCCGCTACACCACCGCACCAGCCCCTTAAGTTTATTTTTCTGTTAGCTTTTTGAAGCCCCCTAGCCTATGCCTCCTCCATCTGAAGCTCTATTTTCAGGCAATAACTCTTTCAGTTTATGTGGATGTCCAGTGGGGTTACTTGGGCAGAATTCACGCCTTTGAAGCAAGAATGGAGCCTGCGAGCAAGGACGCGTCTCTCTTTCTGTTTCCCTCCATCGTTTTTGACTTTGATTCCAACCCCCACCATCTGAGTGGCCGACCTCCATCAACGGCAGCTCGGTATCCAGGAGAAGGTTTCTCTTGAGTGCCAGTGCCCCGAGCTCACACCCGGGCAGAGGGCCTCTCCTTCAGCCGTGGCTGTCCTGGGGCGTGGTAAGAGTGCAGTGTCAGCGTCTTCACGGCGGTCACGTGCAGGGCGCTGCTAGGTTCCTGAGGGTGATTCCAGCCCTTCTACCAGTGGCACCTGCTCCTCCTCCATCCCTCCGCTAGGACAGGGCACTCTCGTCCATCTTTGCTCCTCTGCAGGAGAAGGAACTCACCGAGACTCTCTCCAGTCACTCCTGCCCTTCAGTCTCCAGGGACCTAAGGCTTACTTGGTCCTGGGCCTCGAAATAGCATCAGACCCCAAATAACATCCTCCCCCAGGATGTCAGTCTAGTTATTCCAGCAAAGTCTGAAAATCAGGACCATTGGGTTCCCAGATGTGTAAGACCCTCTGCTAAGAGTTCAATGACCAGCACCTCTGGGGCCTGCACTGTCCTGCTGGCCAGAGGTAGCCCAAGGTATTTGAGTGGTTCTTGAGGCTCCCTTACTCCTGCAAACCTTAAGTTAGATTTATGTAGGGAGCATCCCAGCCCTCTGTTCAACTGGGCTGGTGGAGCTGGATGATCTTCCACTGAAGATTTCTCTTGAGCAAACAGAACACAAACCAGTGATCTAGGAGATCTAGATCCCCCTCTTCAACCATTTCCACCAGCCTCTGTCAACACTACCCCCAGAAAACAGAAGGGTTTAAATACAAGAAGTGCACCTGCTACGGAACAGTAGCTTCAAGCCCAGGCGTGCACTGAGAATTCTCGCAGCTTCTAGCCAGAGGCTGACGGCTTTGAGCCACCATTCTTCTGGCGCGGTGAGGAGTCCACCCTAGGACCCTGAACAAACTGTTGGGCTCCCCCTCCAGAAGCTTACAGCAAAGAGCCCCTGAAGCACTCTAAACCTCCTGGCATGCAATGCATCTGACTCCTGTGGCTGAGAGTCCATCAGGATCAGGAGCACTCCAAGAGTCGGGTCCTGTGGGCCTCAGAGGCTTCTGAGAACGCCATGAAGTTGATTTGTGTGATTCACAGAGCCCCATGCTGACCTTGGCTCCGCTGCTGTTGATGTGATCTTCCTTCAGCCTCCAGGCTTGTGTAACTTGCAGACATTTCTCGGTGTAGAACTAGCCAGAGCAAGCCAGGCAATCTTATTTCCCACTTGGGCAGCTGTAAGGAACTATGGCTGGAAAGAGCCCAGTCTCCAGCTTCCCCATTGGGTTAGTTTTGTCATCAAGGAGGTTTGCTCAGACTTTGTGGACCTCGGCTCTCTTTTTGGTATAAAGTACAGGTGATGTGAGAAACCAGGCTTCGGTGGCATACTGCCACCCCCGACTCAGTCAAGTTGGGTATATCACCTGGCCCATTCATCACTAGCTGATTCACTCAGTTATGTTAGTCAAAACCCCTTTGTGAAAGGAAGTGGTGTTATGATTTCTCCTTGGCTTTGTATTCCTTACTAAACAAAGAAAGGAAGCCATCATACTAGCCTGATGCTCAAGGAGAGAGGCGTGGAGAATTAAATCACCCCAGACCTCCCAACCAAGGCCAGCAGAGACCAGCTGGTAATCAGCTGTCCCCCAGCCAGATGAGCAAGTTCAGAGATCAGCAAAGTCACTTGCCACTGTCCCGGGGTGCATGAGCAATACTAACCCTTTCTTGTACGCCACTGAGGCTTTGCAGGGTTTTGTTGCACGAGATGGGTGAGGGGTATAACTAAAATAAGATTGGCCACGTGTTTGTAAGTGCTGAAGCCGGACGATGGGTATGAGAGATTCACTACTCTACTGAACTTGGCTTACTGGGGTAAAGTCAGTGGGCCTTGGGGTGTGAATTAAAATTCCTATTTGCTCTACCAGGTTGCCACCCCTCACCCCAACCTCGCTGTTGACAGCCTATGCTGAGCTTTGCGCCCAAGGCCTGCATAGCTGTTTTCTTCAGTGCACCACGCCCTCTGTAATCAGGCATCTTCACACATTCCTTCCCCAGCATTCCTCATGGGGCAAGTATCAGTTTCTTTGAAGGTACCTATGTGATCTATAATACCCTCCCTACACAGTTTTTCCAGATTACGCATCATACCTCCTTGTAGTCCGTAAGGTCTGGGAGAACAGCAATGATCCCTGCCATTCTGATAGGTACTTTCTTAAATTTTTATTCATTTTATTCGAATAACAGAGAGAGAGAGGGAGGGAGAGATTGCTCCCATCCACTAATTCACTCTCTAAATGCCCACAACAGCCAGGATTGGACCAGACCAAAGCCAGGAGCTAGGAAGTCCATCTAGGTTTCTCACATGGGTGGCTATGACTCTACTACTTGAGCCATCGCTGGTGCCTTCCAGGGTGCACATTAGTGGGAAGCTGGGACTAGGAGATTGAGAACTGAAACCCAGGCACTCCAATGTGGGATACAGGAGTCCCTAGCAGTGCCCTAACTGCTACCAAATGCCAGTTATAAGTGCCGCGGTACTTGTAGTTATTTGCTGGCTCACAGAGCTTGGCACACAATAGGTTCCTGATGGATATTTTAACATGAATAATGATACTAACCAAATTTGTTGAGTGCTCGCTCTGTGCCAGCCTGGCTGCTAAGCCCTTAACCTAGGTTATTTCATTTACTTCTCACAATATCCCCCATTGAATAGATGAGAAGAATAAGGTTAGAGAAGAAAAGAGTCTTACTCAACTAGTAACTCATGGGTATGGGATTTGAACTCTGGAAGTGTAATTCCAAAGGCTGTGAGTGTCACTGGTGCCCAGTAGTCCTGAAGGAGCCCGATACCTCTATGTTCTGGGTCTCTAGCAAGACTACTGCTGGACAGGGAGGCCTATCCACTGGCCTCCAGCTGCTTCCTGTCCTCCACACAAGCTGTCTGTTCATTCCTTGCTCTTGCAACTTTCCTCCATTTCCACATATACTTTGTGTGTTCTCATATGTCTAAGATGTTGGCTTCTAAGTTGAAGACTGTAAAACCTACTAAAACCCATGTTTATTCTTGTGCACTGGGAAGAAAATCTCATTTGTACCTCTAGGAGTATATTTGAGTCTTAAAAATAACATTTGCAGAATAACACCTGGGCCAATTCTACTGATATACAGTGAGGTTACTCCAAATGTCCCAAACCTGGCCTCATGGTTCAGCCAAATAAAATATACAACATAAGGCATTCACTCAAGGAAATAAAGCTCTTTTATTGCGTCTGTGAAACAATAGAACACTAGGATTGGCATTGCCTGTGCAGCTTGTCATACCCTTTCTGGTGCTCCATAGAAGTCTTGTGTATTTAGACACTGTTCATCTTGGCGTATCTTTGGCTGAATGTAGACTTGCTCCTAATATCTTTCCTAGATGTGGACTCAACTGTCAACATTCTCACCTTACCCATCAGGAGAGAGAAGAACACGGAGCACAGATCTAAGGCATCATCTAACAGAGTGTAATGCCAGTTCCAAAAGCCTTGGTGTGGGTGGGGCTCAGACCTACTAAAGTTACCCCTCTCTGTAATCTACATGAGCTCCCCTCCTTGTTGGTGCTCCCATCCTTTCTGAGAAAGGCCAGTTTCCCACTGGGCTGCGTCCTGTGAGGTGTCAAGGGCTTCCCTATCACTCATCCCATTCAGTCTTAACACCCAAGCAGAAGCAAGAGAACCTATCTTATCGTAGGAAGAAAAACCTCTCTATGACACTCTTCTGAGGGGTTGTGAAACGTTATCTTTTGGCTCTTGAAACATTTTTGAGCCAACACCTGCCTTTTCTAAACTCCAACTACTATGTGGCTGTTTTCTAAAGAAAGAAAGTGCCAGTATCAGAAAATCCTTAACATACAGTCTGACACCTCTGTTTCCCAACTTCTACGATTAGACCGTCACAAGTAAACCAACACTTCTGTGGATGGCATCCCCAGCCTTGATGGTAAGCGTGGTTGAATGACCCTATTCTTTTTTTTTTTTTTTTTTTTTTTTTTACAGGCAGAGTGGACAGTGAGAGAGAGAGACAGAGAGAAAGGTCTTCCTTTTGCCGTTGGTTCACCCTCCAATGGCCGCCGCGGACAGTGCGCTGCGGCCGGCGCACCGCACTTGTCCGATGGCAGGAGCCAGGAGCCAGGTGCTTTTCCTGGTCTCCCCATGGGGTGCAGGGCCCAAGCACCTGGGCCATCCTCCACTGCACTCCTGGGCCACAGCAGAGGGCTGGCCTGGAAGAGGGGCAACCGGGACTAGAACCCGGTGTGCTGGCGCCGCAAGGCGGAGGATTAGCCTGTTGAGCCACGGCGCCGGCCGAATGACCCTATTCACAAGAATTTCAAGTCAATGAGAAGGAGAGAGCGACACTGACTGCCACTGGGGTCTAGGTCTTGGGTTATTGACCCTCAAAGAGCGCCATCCAGATACTCCACTGCCTACACCCAGAGAGACCACTGAACCGTCCATAATGCGTAGGCTTGAATCGTATGAAGAACTGATGCTTGCATGCATAGATAAAAATGTGTAATTCCTTTCATCAGCTATTTTAGGTCCATCAAGATGTTATAAATCTACCTCTTGGTAAGTTTTTCTTTAGATCTTGGCAGCATCGACGCAGTAAATCTAAGATAAAAGAAAATATACTACACTGGGAGCCAAGTGCTAGA
Source organism: Sylvilagus floridanus (assembly GCA_949820135.1). Taxonomy (NCBI): domain Eukaryota; kingdom Metazoa; phylum Chordata; class Mammalia; order Lagomorpha; family Leporidae; genus Sylvilagus; species Sylvilagus floridanus. Next base: position 19,154,913 of record OX463239.1, on the reverse strand, counting down.
TCACGAATTATTTCTGTAATCCAAAGCAGGTAAATCTTGTTACATGACAGTTCTTTGCTAACTAGATAACTTGATGATGCTGAGGATGCTTGTACAGGTGCGGGTTGTAAGCCAGGCCTAAGTATTGTGCGCTGGAGAGGCTAAAGAACTCAGTTTGCAGAGGCAAGTCTGGGAGAGAGGAGAATGAGGAGGAGGATGGTGTGCAGGAAGCAGGGGAAGTGGTGGGACATTCTTCTCCCATTCCATTGACTGGGGGGGGGGATCTCCATGGAAACTGCCTTTGGGAGCATGGTCCAAGGGCTAGAGGTGAGCGGAAGCTGACGACAAGATTTCCCACTCTGGAAATATTGGGACAGGGAGTGGCCTTCCACAGACCATGGAACTGAAGTTGATATTCAGGTCTGACCAAGTCTCTAGGGAGCTAGGAGCTTCCCAGATCAAAGCTACGTTACAACTGGATGCTTGCTTCTCCTACAGAGTTTCAGTTCTAGCTCTTTACCTCTGAAATGGAAGCATGAACATAGGAGGGTGCTTTAAAATGTTTGTGGGTAATGGATTTAAAACATGAGCTTATTTTGGTGTGAAAAATTCTTGAAATGCACGTAGTTTTTTCATAATATACATTTTCTTTTTATATATATATATATAAAGCTTTTATTTAAAGAATATAAATTTCCAAAGTACAGCTTATGGATTACAATGGCTCCCCCCCCACAACTTCTCTCCCTCCCCCTACCCTCCCCTTTCCCGCTCCCTCTCCCCTTCTGTTCACTTCAAGATTAATTTTCAATTCTCTTTATACACAGAAGATCAATTTAGTACATATTACGTAAAGATTTCAACGGTTTGCCCTCACATAGAGACACAAAATGATAATACTGTTGGAGTACTAGTTATAGTATTTATTCACAATGTACAGCACATTAAGGACAGAGATCCTCTGTCAACTTTTTCAAGACATTTCACATGAGTTTTACTTGCCCCTATAGGGGCCAGCACTGTAGTGTAGCAGGTAAAGTTGCCACCTGTAGTGCTAGTATTCCATATGAGCACTGGTTCGAGTCCTAGCTGCTCCACTTCGGATCTGGCTCTCTGCTATGGCTTGGGAAAGCAGTAGAAGATGGCCCAAGTGCTTGGGCCCCTGCTCCCACGTGGGAGACCTGGCTCCTGGCTTTGGATAGGCATAGCTTCACCCATTGCAACGAATTGGGGAGTGAACCAGCAGATAGAAGACCTCTCTCTCTGCCTCTCCTTTTCTCTCTGGGTAACTCTGACTTTCAAATAAATAAATAAATATTAAAAAATCATATCCTACAATATTTCTTCTAAGTGCTAGATAATAATCATACCACCCAATGTTTAGTGTAACTCACAATGGGTCACACCCTGTTCTTTTTATTATTTTACTTATAGTTTTTTGGACCAAACTTATGAGGATGGCTGTGATTCCCATTTTTCAGATGAGCAACGCGATAGCCAGAGAATTTCAGAAATTTGTTGAAACCACAAAAATACTGGGAGGGCCAGGATGTGAACAGAGGCTGCTCCCTGGACTGCTATGAACATGCTTAATAACATCTAAGTTCCATAATTGCCTCTCACAATTCTATGCCTTGTAAATTGTCTTGGTTGTTTGGTTTGTATCTTAAACCTGGGTTATGAGAGACCATCTTGGGGTGAGCCATTTAGATATAATCTTTTCCGAAAATAGTTAGCAAAGCTAGAGAGCTCTCTATATCCTTACAACAGTCAATCATCAAACAGTTTTTGAGTGCTTAGTGATTTCTACATGCTAGTTCAGTCACCAGAAAAATCCACAGTATTCCTTTTCCACCTGACATAATTGTTATCATCATCTTCTTGCTCAGTGTAAAAGAACTTGATTCTCTGAATCTGAGTTAGAATAAAAAGATTTTGAAAATAACAAACATTTACAAACTCTTGTTAAACCTGTCAGGTAGAAGCCCATCAGATTTGGAAACAGCAGCATCCAAATATATTTGTTATAAGATCCTCCTGTGGTGAGTCCAGACAGTTTCTTTTCCAATTTGCATATTGAGTCAATGGTTTGAATTTTTCCAGTTATCTTGACTCAAATATGATTGATGGATGGATGGGTTGATTTGCTCAGGTAGAATATATTTGTCCCTTGTATTGTCTTATTTTTTTTTTCAAGAGTCTTCCTGTAGGATGTAAAGTTTATGTGCAAAAAGTAAATTCATTTTAGGAAAGTTTCTCTGTCCATTAGTATCTCAGGGGATTCTGGAAGACAGTTTGCTTCCATGCAGCCATGTTCTTTCCTTGTGTGTAAAATAGTTCCATATAATCGTTTATATTACACATGCATTAAATACATATAACTTATGTCAACTCGAGGTAGTATTTTAATATTCATTACAAAACTGTCCAATAGATTTTTCCAGAATCTGCCTGCCTGCCTGCCTACTTTTAAAATTTTGAGCTACACCGTCTAGCTTGCAGAGTGCATAAAGCACTATTAACAGTGTAAAACACGATTCTGAAGGCTTTCCCCAGGGTAGCCACCAGCTGGGTGAAGACCAGGAACTCGCCACGTGTGCCCCTCCCAACCCCGGCCCCTGCTTGCCCCGCAGAGAGCTTCCATTGCCCCCACAGCCGTGACCAAGAGTTTTGTATTTTCTTTGCAATTTAAAATCCTGTGGGTCTATTGCTCAACAATACAATTTCATTTCACCATCTTTGTTTTAAATAACTGGTGTTGCTCTGTATACACTCTGTGGTCAGTATCGTGTTCGTGAGAGCCATGTGTATTGCTTTAGGAGCTACGGTTAGTTCATTCTCTTCATTGTGTATTATTTCATTGAATGGCTGTACGAGGATTTATTTCCCCATCTGATCATGGATGAACATTTAGAGCTGTTCCTGTTTGGGGGCTGTTATGAACCACACTGCAGGGACATTGGCATCACTGTCTGCAATCACATCCTTGCAATTAATCACATAGTACATATCTCCCAGTATTCTGTGACAAAGGCGAAGCCTACGTGATGTAGATATTTCTCTATTTTTTTAAAGATTTATTCATTTATTGGAAAATCAGAGTTACACAGAAAAAGAAGGAGAAAGAGAGAGAGAGAGAGGTCTTCCATCTGCTGGTTCACTCCCCAGGTGGCCACAATGGCCGGAGCTGAGCCAATCTGAAGCCAGGAGCCAGGAGCTTCCTCTGGGTCTCCCATGTGGGTGCAGGGGCCCAAGGACTTGGGCCATCTTCCACTGCCTTCCCAGGCAATAGCAGAGAGCTGGATCAGAAATGGAGCAGCCAGGACTCGAACCTGCACCCATAAGGGATGCCGACACTGCAGGCAGTGGCCCTACCTGCTACACCACAGTGCTGGCCCCAGATCTTTCTCTACTTTAAAGTTCATGCTGTAGTAACTGTCTCTACACTAGCATGGAATGAAATAGAGCATAAACAGTGAGTAAGCACTCCTTGTGTAGCGTATTGGTCTGCCCCAGATCCAGTCCAGCCAACAGTTGTTACCTATAGACTTTTTTCTCTCTGTCTCTAATATTTTCTGTTTTCTGTCCTTCTGTCCTCCTTGGCCTTGCTTCCACCAGTCTCCTGTATCTCTCTCTCTGTCTCTCTCTCTCTCTCTCTCTCTCTCTCTCTCTCTCAATACTTTCTTGGATTCTAAAGAAGAAAAACCATAAACCTCATTTGGCACTTCAGTCTCTGTGATTCTCATACTACTTCACAGCCAAACTGCTTACAAATGCATTCTATTATTTTTTACTTATTTGTTTTTTATTTTTTGAAAGGGGGGAGGGAATGAGAGGGAGAGGGAGAGAGAGTGGAAGAGAGAGAGAGAGATCTTCCATCTGATGATTAACTCCCCAAATGCCCACAATAGCCAGGGCTGGGACACACCAAAGACAGGAGCCTGGAACTCCATCCAGGTCTCGCACGTGGGTGGCAGGGACCCAAGTACTTGAGCATCACCTGTGACCTCTCGGGTTGTGCATTAGCAGGAAGCTGGAATTGGAAGTGGAGTGAGACTCAAACCCAGGACTCTGACTTAGGAATGGGTGTTCCCAGAGGCGACTTCACTTCTGTGCCAAACGCCCGCCCCAGCATTCTATTTTTACTCCTTCATTTCCCAAGCACCTGGTCCCAATTTTCGTGTCTATTCCTCTACTGAAACTGACCTCTGGGATTGTCAGGGTTCACATCTCTCCAGATCACCAAATGCAATTACGCAGGATAGGCTAGGTGCCTTCCAATGCCCATCTTCCCCTTCTTCCTTTGTTCTGAAACTCTGGACAAGCTGTCCAGGTATAAAGGTGCATTTCCCAGCCTCCTTTGCCCCTAACACCTGCCTGTTACTCCATTGTAGCCAATGAGACGTAACAGAACCGTGGAATGACATTTCCAGAACACTTCCCTCCCCCTCCCCCTTCTTGTCCCTTTCTTCTTTGAGTGTGGAGGACACGCTTGGGGCCTTAGCAGCCGTCTTGTGCCAGGAGATGGCCTCGAGGCTGTGAGCTGACTGGGATGGTGCAGTTTTGTCCTCGGTGACATCAGGTAGTTGCCCAACCAGTGTTAGACTGACTTCCACCAGACTTCTGCCACTTTTACAGGGAGAGGCGGAGAGCTTGAATGTTTATGCCACTGTAGCAGGGTCTCCGTTAGCAGGATCCTAATGCAATCCCTAATGGGTACAGCATGATCTCTCCTTGCTCACCCATTCATGCATTACACAAATATTTTGTTAATCATCGTTTAGATGCAATGCAAATAAGACAATGTCCCCTAGGTTTAAAAAGCTGTTAGGATACAGAAATGGAGAAGTCAGAGTGAGATGGGGCTTAAAAAAAAAACTACTTCTATAGTTTAAAGACAAGGTTAGGAGGCATAATTCTGAGATGTGGCACTCCATGGTTACTATTTAAAATGTTCATCTTGGGAAGAAAGGCAGAGAGACAGGGAAGTGGACAGCAGCCCTGGTACATGCCACCACCTGGAACCCTGGCAGAAGCACAGCCAGGGTGGAGAGCCCCGTGGCAAAAGGGAAGCCTTTGGAAGAGGCTGGTGCTGGGGCTTCAGGGAGGTGGCCCCTGGGAGGTAGAGGCAGACCTGTCAAAGGGGAGGGACTTCCTGTGAGAGCACCTCACTAGCACAGCCCCCTTGCTGGGCTGGTCCCCAGCTTTGCATGTGCAGTTGTGTGTTTGCTTAGAGACAGCTCTCCCAGGTGTACGCATTGGAGGGCCAGCTGTACCCATCTCCAGTGTCCATCTCTCTGCAACAACCTGACCGCCTATGCCTTGTTGACATTACTTCTTCCTTAGCTTCTGTGACCCCTCACCCCCTCCTACTGTTTGCTCTCCTTCTCCTGCCATTCCCTAAATGAAGAAATGAGCTAACGCTGGACCTCCACTCACTCTCTCTACGGTAGGGCGTGGCCAACTTAGCCATTCTTCCCATCCGTACATGACCAATACCTACACTGGTACTTTTAGCACTAAGCTGTACTTCCTAAACAGGGGCAAAGCATCTGTCCCTTCTGAGATAAAAGTTTGTTTGCCAGGCTCATAAACAAAAGATGAAATGCATGAAAAGGGACAGAAGTCAAAGCCTGGCTCAGCCAGTACTGCTTATTGGGCTGCTCTTTCAGGAGACATGGAAGACAGCCTGCCTTTATCTACTGCCAAGTTACACATGACCCTGAACTTGGTGCTATAAAACAAGATTTACTATCTCAGTTTCCATAGGACAGCAGTGCGGATGGCCTTGTGTGGAGTCATCGGGTTCTTTGGTTCAGGATCCCCCACAGGCTGCAGCGGAGGTCCTCATGGGAGCGACAGTCGTCTCACGGCTGAGCTGGGGGCAGGCCCCGTTTCCAACTTTGTCATATGGTGTTGGCTGGATTGAGCTCCCCGAAGGTTGCTGGCCTGCGGGCCGCAGTGTCTCACTGGCTGGAGGCTGGAGGCTGGAGCTGCTGTATGGACCTTGCACACAGCATGTAGGTGCTTTCCTTACTGAGAGCAAGAAGGAAGTCAGTGTTTTACAACCTACTCTCCAAGCTGGCCGCCATCACTGTGGCCTTATTCTACGGTTGGAAGGGAGTCACTGGGTCCAGCCCACATACAAGGGGGAGAACACCAGGAGCGGGGGGCATCACTGGGAATGGTTGTAGACGCAGAAGCGAACTTCCACTCCGCGCCAGCCCTCCAGGAACACAGCAGAGGTGAGAAAGCATCGCATAAACACAGCTGAATCTTTGTATCCATGGGGGATTGCTTCCAGGACCCCCCTTGGAGACCCAAATCTGCTGATGCTCAAGTCCTTTATATGAATATAACATGGTCTGGGCCGGCACCGCGGCTCAATAGGCTAATCCTCTGCCTTGCGGCACCAGCACACTGGGTTCTAGTCCCGGTCGGGGCATCGGATTCTGTCCCGGTTGCCCCTCTTCCAGGCCAGCTCTCTGCTGTGGCCAGCGAGTGCAGTGGAGGATGGCCCAAGTGCTTGGGCCCTGCACCCACATGGGAGACCAGGAGAAGCACCTGGCTGCTGCCATCGGATGAGCGCGGTGCGCTGACTGCAGTGCGCCGGCCGCGGTGGCCATTGGAGGGTGAATCAACGGCAAAGGAAAACCTTTCTCTCTGTCTCTCTCTCTCTCACTGTCCACTCTGCCTGATTAAAAAAAAAAAAAAAAAAAAAAAAAAAAAAAAAAAAAGATGGTCTGGTGTTTGCATGTCGTCTATGCGCATCCTCCCATATACTCTAAATCACCGCTAGGTTACTCACAATACCTAACACGATGTAGATGCCCTGTCGCTAGAATGCTATGCTGTCAAACTTGGGGAATAACCACAAGAAGGAAGCTCTGTACGTGTTTGGTACAAATCCATTTCCCTCTCCAATATCTGCAACCTGCAGACGGAAAACCTGCAGACACAGAGGGCCAATTGGCCCCGCAAAAGACTAAGGTAGGCGGGCACAGTGGCTGTCAATCAGCCCAGGTCTATGAACACAGAAACTCAGCGTTTCCAACTGATCCACCTTGACCTTAGGCTAGAGAGGGAAAAAAATTTTTTTTTAATCTCTCTGAAAGGTACTCAGCGACTTCATAATTAGCACGCAGACTTATAATTACTCGTGTTGATGTAGTCCCTGGTGACAAATCGATGAATGAGTTTACTGGCCTATTTGCGCACACTGTACGTGCACCGTCGCCCGCCACCTTGGTCCTTTCGTGCAATTCCACCCCACACCACAGGTGGCGCAAGCAGCCCTTGCTCGCGCGGTTTTCGACGCTACTCCCGTCTCTGTCGGAACCGACCAAGTCGCTGAGAACGCGGGGGTGTAGGGAACCCATGGAGACGGTAGGCCCTAGCCAGACTCGCTTCCTTAGAGGAATGCTGCCTTGCCGATGAGTTACTTTTAACCGCCTTAGAGGCGCGTCCGCACCCACGCGCGGGACGCCGCCGCGGGGCCTGGTTCCCTCGAGGCCCGGCATCTTCTCCTCCCGTGCTCGAGCGGAGGAAGGTGCGGTCCGGCCTGTGAAGGTTCGACCCGGAAGCCGCCGCGGCCGCCGCGCGGCTCGAGCTTGCCTCTCGGCCGGGGTTGTCAGTGCCGCCGCCCCGCGTCCCCGCGCCCGCCGTGTCCTCCTTCCTCGCTCGCCACCTGCCCATGGGTCTGCACGGCGACGGCGGGGGCCGGGCCCGGGGGCAGGCAGCCCGAACGGGGCCGCGGCGCTCCGGGGGCCTCGGCGGCGGCGTCGCCGTGTTCGCCGCGGTGGCCGCCCTGTTCGCCCGCACGCTGCCGCCCTCGGTGCCGGGGGGAGACTCGGGTAAAGTACTCGCAGGGTCGTCCCTGTCGCCCCGCGCCCCCCTGGCTTGGCCTTAGGTGCGGTCGGCTCGGGCCCTCCGTCGCCCCCTTTGTGCGCGGCGCGGGGGTTTGAGCTCCAGAACCAGCTCCTGCCCGCGTTGCGCTAACTCTGGCTTCTTGGCTCTCAAGCTTTGAGTCCGAGGCACTTTGCCCAGATCAGGTTCCTGTCCCGGAGTTTGCACTTTGCGTCTGTGTCTTGAGCCCTAGCAGGTCCCTCCCTGTGTGTCAGGACAATGACGGGTGTAAGTCAGTGCCACGGAGCGAGCTGTGATGAGGTTAGACACGATCCCAAGTTACTGGACGGACGAGCGCGTGCTGAGTGGGGAGAACTCTGCTGACAGTCCGAGGGGACCGTGCTTGGGAGCGGCCCGGGTAGGGCCCCTCAGAGTCGCTACTCCGCGCAGGCCCGTGAGCAGGTGGTGTTTTCGTGGAAACCTGAATACAGAGAAGGAAACCTGCTTTGCAGGAAATAAGGGGCTTATAGCAAGCCGTTTCTGTTAAAAGAGTGGCTGGTGGGCCATCCAGACCACGTGCATCATCATGCTGGATTCGAGGCGAGAAACAAAACCTAGGAGCTGGTTTTGCTTTGCTGCCTAGTGACCACCGGATAACGGCCACCGGTTCCGGTCCGCTCGGTGCTGGGTGTGCTGTGTCTCCTTCGCAGCACACCAGGCTCCGTGCCCCGCACACGCCCAGGTCCGCACCTGAGGCAGCGCACGCTCATCTCACGGCTTATGGGGATCGGGAACCCGGGTGTGGAGGAAGGAGGTGCCCGGAACTCAGAGCAAGGGTGCTGTCAGGTGTGGGCTGCAGCTGCGGCCCCTTGAAAGTTTGGGGAGACTTTGCTTGTGAGCTCAGTGCAGCGCTGTGGGTCTCTGTAAGACGGCCGACTTCTGTGGAGGAGACACGGGGTGCGCTGGCTGACACCGCTGTCACTAGGTATGCCCCCGGCCTGTTCCATTCATTCATGCAGGAGAGGAGACACGGGGTGCGCTGGCTGACACCGCTGTCACTAGGTATGCCCCCGGCCTGTTCCATTCATTCATGCAGGAGAGGAGACACGGGGTGCGCTGGCTGACACCGCTGTCACTAGGTATGCCCCCGGCCTGTTCCATTCATTCATGCAGGAGAGGAGACACGGGGTGCGCTGGCTGACACCGCTGTCACTAGGTATGCCCCCGGCCTGTTCCATTCATTCATGCAGGAGAGGAGACACGGGGTGCGCTGGCTGACACCGCTGTCACTAGGTATGCCCCCGGCCTGTTCCATTCATTCAGGCAGGAGAGGCTTGCTCGGGGCATCGTCCAAGCCGCCTGCCGTGCTGAGGATCCTTGATGTTCCATTTTCTTTCTTTCTTTTTTATTTTATTTGACAGAGTTAAATGGAAAAGTCTTCCCTCCGTTGGTTCACCCCTCAAATGGCCGCTAGGGCCGGAGCTACACTGATCCGATGGCAGGAGCCAGGTGCTTCTCCTGGTCTCCCATGGGGTGCAGGGCCCAAGCACTTGGGCCATCCTCCACTGCACTCCCGGGCCACAGCAGAGAGCAGGCCTGGAAGAGGGGCAACCGGGACCAGAACCCGGCATCCATATGGGATGCAGGTGCCATAGGTGGAGGATTAACCTAGTGAGCCACGGGGCCAGCCCCCCCCCCCTTCCATTTTCAAGTCCCTGCCTCCCTTTCAGGTCCTACTGAACAGGTAGGGTTAGTGTTTCATTGGTGTAGTAGGGGATGGAATTACTGTATTATCAAGACTTGCATTAAATAATAGGAATAATTTCATCATCGTGAGAGTTTTGAGATAGGAGAACATGTTCCAGAGGTTAGGTAGCTCTTTTATCCTCCCCCCCCCCTTTTTTTTTAAAGATTTTTTTATTTGAAAGACAGAGTTAGAGAGAGAGAGAGAGAGAGAGAGAGGTTGTTCACTCTCCAAATGACTGCAATGGCTGCACTGATCCGAAGCCAGGAGCCTGGAGCGTCTTCCGGGTCTCCCACGTGGGTGCAGGGGGCCAAGGATTGGGCCATCCTCCACTGCTTTCCCAGGCCCTAGCAGGGAGCCGAATCAAAAGTGGAGCAACTGGGACTCGAATCGGCGCCCATAAAAACAAAATTAAAACCCCAAAGAGTAGACTACTGAGTGTGGTTTTCAGCCTGAGGTCTGAGGGTGGGATGCGTGACAACAGTTAGCATTTATGGGGCACTTCCGTGTCCCAGGCTGTGTCCCAGCTCCTTCGTACGGGTGCTTGTAACTGCCCAGCTGTCTTCTGAGGTAGGTGGTGTTAGCAAAGCTAAGCTGTGTCCAGAGTCCCACAGCTAGGGAACAGTCGCGGAGGAAAGCCGAGTGGATGACGTCAGCTCGTGCTGTCTGAACCTCGACTCTCTGTCGAAGAATTGAATGAAATTCTTTGTTACGTCTGCCCTCACGTATATAATGTGTTTAAAGGCTACTTAAATATGTGGTTGTTGCTTTGTCTTTATTCTGTATTTTATCTTTTCCAAAAGGAATAAAATCACTTATTTGCCATAAGTCACCAAACTTTTAGGCGTTCTAGTTTGTGTAGTGTGATGGTGAGTAGTGGTTGTTTCCAATATTTTAGTTCATTTGGGGGAATGATTAATAAACTGCTTTCCAAGTGCATGCCAGGATGGAGATCTTGTGTAGTCACGTCTTGGATGATTTTGTTTGTGTATCAAATGTATTGCTCTCCTTGAATGTTTATGAAATGTATTTTTTATTCAATAAACAGACTGCATCTCAGAACCAACATAAAGTATGTATTATTCTTCCTGAAAAGGCTGAAGTTATATGCTGTCAACCGTCAGACTGCGGACTTGCACGATTATCTTTGGCACACTCGGCACACACAGTTCCTTGAGGGCCTGGAGTGCCTGGGGTCCAGCGGGGAAGGAGGTGGAAGTCTGGCTTCCACCGGTTCTCGAATGTGCGTTTGCATATTTTAGAGGCTGCCTTTCACAGACTTGATAGAAGAGAATACAGCATTATAACTAACGTGAAAAAAGAGAACGCTTAGGCATCTGCCAGCAGCTCTGTGCAGCTCTGTGCTGGCTCCCGTGTGCATCCCAGGACAGCAGAGCTGTGCTCCCTGTGTTGCCTGGGAAACCTGGGCTCCCAGGCCAGGAGTCTTACCAGACTAGGGAGTTTGGTCCAGGAATCTTCATCTTTCAAAGCCCCCCAGAGAATGCTGGTGCAGGTAGCTGTGGACTTGACTTTGAGGCAACCCTCGTGTGGAGTGGGAGGGCTCCCGAGGGCTGAGACTTTCTTGGACACTGTTCACCGCTTACCGCGTGCGATTTGACTAGCATTTCCCTTTACCTCTTTATCGAGGGTGCCTTGGTAGGCTTTAACGAGTGGCATCTTTTCTAATTACCTTTCCGTTTCCCATTTGATAAGAGGTGATGGGAGTCTGTGTATTCCAGGTTTATCTCCAGCCAGGAGCAGCACTTTGTAACTTTGTGATGTAAGAGGAAGTTGGAGGCAATAGATGTTTCTATTTATGTTAAGTGGAGGAGAATGAATAGTGACCTTGAGATTTGGACTTGGTGCATGCTTTGTCACGCTTTTAAAGGTATAAGAACAACAACAACCCAACATCTAATTAAAAGTTCGAAGGCATAAGAGCTATGCCGTTGTGGAGTTAAACCGTAAAATATCCTTCACAGCGGTTGGGAAGGGAATAGATTTTCTAAAGACCGCTTTGAAAAGAAGTACCTAGGGTTTGAACAGTGGCTGGGTTCTTAGGTGCTGTTGAGTATCTGAAGGAATTGACTGAGCGGTTGTCTTTGGGCACCCTTATGGGGCTGTTCCCTGATGTGAACATCATTCACCTTAGATAGCAACGATGACGATGATGTGTCTCAGCCTCTGTGCAGCCTTGCATGGCAGTCTCTCTGGAGGAGGGGTGGGTGGCGGGTCTTAGCAGGATCCTGGAATGGATAGGACAATCTCTTTAACCTTAGTGGGAGGGAAAATTGAAACCAACCAGAATACAAAGTAATCTAAATAAGTGTTACTAGGCCCAAGCAGGTTCATGGAGGAGGAAGTGATTGATTCTGATGGAGAGGACTGGGGAGAGAGCTGTGTACTGAGAAGGCGGCAATTGACAGAGGCCTTGAAGGGTTTAGTAGAGAATGTTGGGAAGACACTGTAGGGTGAGAGTGAGTGATAAGAGGTGCAAAAGAGGAGCACTCTGGAGGATCAGAGGGTAATCAGACCTGGGTTGGGTTTCATGGATCTAAGCCTAGCAAAGGGACTTTGAAGCCATAGAGGCCTTGAATGTCACACCGAGGAATTGGAACTCATTCCGGAAGCAGGGAGCAGGCACTGAGAGATGTTAGGCTGGGGATCTGATCCAGCCATTTGCTTGGAGAGAGAGGGAAAGCAGGGGTGATAAGTGATTTCAGTATCAAGATGAAATAGAATATTGGCAAAGTCTATTGCTGCAGTCCATGCCAGAGAAGTTACAGATCTAAATCTGCAACTTTAAAAGCAGTAAAAATTAAAAGAATATTGAAATGTATTTTTAAAAATTTTTATTTGGTTGGAAGAGTTAGAGAGACGGAGAAACAGAGAGGTCTTCCATCTGCTGGTTTACTCCACAGATGGCTGCAACCAGCCAAAGCCAGGAGCTTCATCTGGGTCTCTCATGGGGGTAGTAGGTACCTAAACACTTGGGTCATCTGCTGCTCCCAGGCCATTAGCAGGGAACTGGATGGGAAGTGGAGCAGCCGGGGCTCAAACTGGCGCCCATATGGGATGTGGGCTTTGTAGGAGGCAGCTTTCCCCCCATGCCACAGCGCCAGCCCCCACAGAAATGTACTGAAGGATATAGTAGCTAAAACAAGTGGAGTCTGTTATCTGTAATGCCGGGAATCAGAAGCGTTTTAGGTTTTGTAGTACTTGCATAGACTTTACCTGGTGAGCATCCCTGATCTGAAAACCCAAAACCTGGACTGCTCCGGAATCCCACACTTCTCGAGTGTGATGACTCGAGCAGTTCAGATGTCAGAGTTTTGGGTTATGGATGCTCAACCAGTGGTAAATTTTGACGCAATCATCAATTACATTTCGCTGTATTGCAGTATACAGGGAGCAGTCAGAAATAGTCCCTTGTGCTCTGGATACTTAAAATATTAACCCATAGTCATTGAGTTACTTGCAACAGGATTTTAGTAAGAGTCACTTGATGAGGAGGAACCATAAAAAACCGTAAATAATATAATGATTGAATGATTTGAAAAAATGTATTGTGATAGATAGAGCTTATCAGAAGAATCTGGAGTTACTAAATAACTTGAGAACGCCATCAAGATACCCGAGCAAGTGACTGCAGAGAATGTGTGCAGATGGTGGTGGTAGGTCGTGGGCTGCTGTCTGGGAGCGCCCCAGCCTCAGACCTGCGTGCTTCCTGTCACCCGAGGGTCACGTCTTTCCAGACGGACGTGTGCTGAGTTCTGGAGCTGTGACACAGTACTTCACACGCGTGCCCTGGAAGAGCACCAGGGCTCTTCTAGACGTTCCTGGGAAACGCACAGCGTGAACACACGATGCGCTCGTTTCCAGTTTTTTTTCTGCCCTCAAATAAACTTACCTCTTAATTCCATTTCCCCCCCCCATAAAATTTTTGAATTCTGTTATCTGTCTTTGCAAGTGAATACAACTACCAGGAGGGAAAAGAAGTCCTTTTTAAAAACCAGAATTCACCTGCATTGCCATTGACCAGTTATTAGAAACCATTGAAGACAGTTGGTTCTGTAAGACCTAAGGGAGAAAATATTCTTGGACCGTTTCATGCTGTTAAATCTCTGCAGATTTACAGTTTTATCCGGTCAAATTAATGCAAAACCCCAATGCAAGCATTTGGATTTTGAAAACTTTGGAGGAGTGTCATTTTCTAATAGTAATTATTGGTTTTACATTATTTTTTCACAGGGGAACTGATCACAGCGGCACATGAGCTTGGAGTAAGTATTAGTTTTATTGTTTAATCAATGCTCTCATTAACAGTTTTAGGAATTAAGAAAGTTTAATTAAGCATGGAGTAAAGTAGATTAATTTATTTTCAAACCCCAGTTTTTAGTAACTTATAAGTACAGTACGTGACAATTTACTTTAAGTTTTAAATCCAATTAAACTAAATTATAAAGCAAAGCCTTTACTATATGTACAGTAGCTGGCTTATTACCACCCCAAATTTTGTATAAGCTGTGGAGAATAAAATAAATCGGGTTAACAGTTTTAATAAGTTTATTATTTAATAAACTTTATTATGGTGCATGATCCCTTTAGGCAAGACCTGTCAGCATGGTGGTAATCCGATAGCAGTGTGGTCTTTCAACTTTCTAACCGATACGATTTTTCAGAACCTGCTTTTTCTCTTTTTCCCAGTAGCCTTTTAAATGACCCTAATGTACTGTGAACCCGGAGAACAGGCTGCAAGGGAACTGACAATGAAATATGTCACCCTTTCTCTCTGACGCACCGTGTGCTAGGCGGTGCCAAATCCACGAGAGAAAATATTGATTTGTATTGGCACAAGAGGATTACAATAGAAGAACCACCATGCAGACTCGTAGCCATGGGGGCTGCGCTGTTACCACTGCCTGAGAAAGTGGCTGCTTCCCAGCCTGCCTGAAAACCCTTCTCACTGTGGCTCGTGTCCCCAGGTTGCCCACCCTCCTGGCTACCCTCTCTTCACGCTGGCGTCTAAACTGGCAATCACGCTCTGCCCTTTTGGCTCTGTCGCCTACCGGGTCAACCTTCTCTGTGGCTTATTCGGAGCGGTCGCTGCGTCCTTGCTTTTTCTCACCGTTTTCAGGTAAAGTAGTTGATGAGTTAAAATCAGTGTTGAACAATCAGGGACGTACATCTCCTGTGATCCAGTACGTCCATGACGGAAGCCTTTTGTTGCTTTTTTTGCTTCCATCCGTCGTTGATGTGATGTCACCTCCTTAATTTACAGTAATTCCATGTGCATTTGCCCCTTCAAACGATTACACAGTTGGGTCTGCTTCCCACAACGGAGTGAAGGTGTCACCAGTTCATTATCCCAATTCGCTGGGTAGGCAAAACTAATGAGGTTTGTCATTTTATGAAGATGCAGATGGGCCAGTTTAACTCCACAATGTCTAGTTCACCTTTTGGTAAATGGTAACTATCATTTAATTACTCCCAGGATTGCTGATGGGCAGCTGCTAAGATCTAATTATACTGTATTCTAAATATGAACATGTTTCATACTTTTAGAAATGAGAGTATTAACCTTGGAAATCACATTTGGATGTGGTTTTAATAAGGTTTCACTTTGTTGCATTCTAGCTGTAGGGGAGGCTGGGAGATTAGAGCCCACTGGCTTCCCGGTGGGAGCGTTTTTGGTTTTGGCGGCTACCTTTTAAAAAACTGGTCATTAGTTGAGGATATTGCTAAATTCATTTGTCGTGGGTGTTTCTGTCTCCTTCACTCTGAACTCAGGCTAACCTTTTCCTAAGAAGACGGTGGCAAAAATACAAATTGTACTTCCTGTAAATGACAAACACCAGGTTAAAACTCTTCTTCCAGAAACTTGAATAAGTCTTATTATAAAAACAAAGAATTTGTATGTAAATGTAGTTAATTTCAAATATTTTCAGAGCCTTGTATACTAAAGTCATAATGCTGCCCTTTAGCTAAGTTCTTTTTAAATTCCCTTTCAATTATTTATAGAAAGGTTAAAGTTAACATAAATTTATACAAATAAGTTATAAATATAATTGTTGATCATTTGCTAAATGTTTGTCTGTATTATTTATTTCTACTCATTCTTACGTTTTCAGTGATAGCCAAGCCTTTAAATATGAGATGTTTAAAACAGCTCCTGTGCTTGCCCTGGTGTGTGTTGGGAATGCTTTTTCTGAATTACTGCACTAGTCCTCATTAGGATTATTTCTTCTGAGTCTTTTATAACTAAGAACCTGTCAGTATTTCCCTAAAGAGAATAATCGTCTTTTCATTTTTTAGTATCTAGTTTGAAACTTGAAACTTAACTGTTCTGTCTTGAATTTGAAAGTTACTAATTTTCATAAGACATTTTAAGACAGATACTTAAAGAAAACCAATACTTATTTTGATAGTTCTTTTCTACTTTAGAAGATCGTGTACATAACTTGTATGTCATTTAAATGGTAAACAGATATGGATGGCTCTTAAGAAAAAAAGAAAGTGGTTCATTCCTAAAACTTTTCATGTTTTCTTTAACATATCGTTGATGCCATTCCACAGGAGATTGACTGTAAAAATCTTTTCAGGATCCAGATGGTTTTGGACAATAACTTTCTTCTGAGTTGTCCACATTAGAAAATAATCCTGCTCAGCCATTGGGCGCGAATATGTGGGCTTTAGATGAGCACACTAGCCCAGGACCCTTTTCTTTTAATAGAGTGTTGGCGAAAGGTGTTTTTACTTGCTGGCACGTGCTTTAAATCAGAACTCTTAATATAACTAAACTGTACTTGAGTGACTTAGTAATACAGTACTTTAGGAAAAGTTGCTTTCTCTCAAAAATAGGCTCTTACAGTATTATCTCTTACCTACATTTTCCTATGAAAATGCTTCATTATTTTGAATACAAATCACTGACAAGGTACACGTCCTTTGGGAACAACCTAGTTCAAGTGGCAAATCTGTTTTGTCAAACAATAGACACCCTTCAGAAAGAGAAGCCATCTCTATGGTAATAGGACGAACAGTAGCCTATTGATTGAGTGGAAGAAGACATTATACAATGTCAGCCAGCTTGTTACAATTTCATCTGTTGTCTGACCTGAACTTAACCTCTAAAACCTTTTCTCCTGTGACTGTAAACCCAGCAGCAGGACATGGTTTCTGTGCAGGCGTTCCAGTGACGGCTTTTTTCCAGTCCCAGCGTACAGCAGAATGGAGCCCTGTACGGGCCGCCTCCTGTATCAGGATTTATTTAGGAGACATTTCACTACTTTATTCACTTACAGACCAAATCGCCCTTCCTTTCTGATGGGGCACGTTGAAGGTTTTGATCCGGGAGAACAGTTTTATTCTTTCTTTCCTCCGTCACTTAAGCGAACATTACTGTATGTGGAAGGATTAGTGCTGACTGGTGTGCAGTAAATTAATTCCTGTAACAGGTTTAGGTGGTTTCTTTTTTTTCCTTCCAGGTAATCGTTCACATAACATTCTCCGTATTTAGCTCTTGGGGTGGACATAAAGACCTTCTGTACCTTTTAAACAAAGATTGTATTTCAAAAGCAAATTTCTGTTTAAATGTGTTGATGTAAAGAGCTCCATTTTTTTTCAGTAAACATGACTTAGATTGAAAGAACAATTTATTCGTTGTTTCCAATCACTATGTAATTTTTGCTTTTCTTGCATCTTTCTCTTGCTTCTAAAAGCTGTAAGATGTCATTAACACTGCATTTTTTTGTCAGTCTTTCCTAATGGTTGGCAAGAAGTCGTTTATATTTGCATCGTTTAAGTGTGGAAAGCATGTGTGTAAAACAGCACATTGAAAGCTGCGTGTGTCACCATCGTTTATTGAAGTAAAACGAGTAAGACTGTGGCAGTTGTTTCTGTATGTATTTATTTATGTATTGTCCCCTTCGGGGCGTTTTCAGCATGTATTATGTAAGGGCGTCTAATCTAATACATTTCATTGACATGAAGTGGTATTCATTTTATTAGCATGTACATCTGTGTATTTAAAATGATGTAATGAAGGTCGTGGTTTTATAGGCACTGGGATTTTCCCTTTCAAGCTCATGGAAGTAAATGAGTTTTTAAACTTCATAGTACATGAAAGTGCTCTATTCTATTTGAAATTCGCAAACCCCACTCATGTAAAATTTAGAAGTTATCGTATTGGCTATCATTGATGTGAATACCACTTAAATTTGCTTCATGGAGTAGAATTTCAAAATTATTTTGTAGGAAACGGAAGATCAGGTTCTGTAACGAAGGAAG
Source organism: Sylvilagus floridanus (assembly GCA_949820135.1). Taxonomy (NCBI): domain Eukaryota; kingdom Metazoa; phylum Chordata; class Mammalia; order Lagomorpha; family Leporidae; genus Sylvilagus; species Sylvilagus floridanus. Next base: position 19,137,056 of record OX463239.1, on the reverse strand, counting down.
GCGTGTGGAGTCACTGGCAGGCGGCTTCTGCGTCTCCCTCTTGTGTGTTCTGGCGGCACCGCCGAGCAGGAAGTGTGTGGAGCTCCCTCTCGGCAGAGATTGGCACTGCCTGTGCGCTCCACGGCGCTGTGTCCTGTGTCGGTGACCTGGGGAGCGACAGGGCAGGCTGCGTTTTCTCAACAGCTTGACAGTCAGCATTTCCTTTTCAAACTGTTGTGGACCAAATGGAACCACAGAACACTGCGTTCACCAGTGAGTGTGTTGAGCATTCGTATGATCTGAAAGTAAACCTGTCTTAGTTTCCATAATCAAAACTCTGTGCTGATCTAAAAGAAAAGTAAGACAAAGTCACTCACCACTAAATACGCACTTTCACAAATACTTTTTGCTAAGAGGCACTCTTTCAGGAAACTTACGTAGAACCAGTTCTAACACCACTGACGTACAGTAAGAAGTCAGCTCTCTTGATGTCAGGCAGACCACCTAGAGTGGATGAAGATCCGTGATACAGATACGTGAGAGCTGTGCCTGCTTACTGCAGAGAACTTGTGATCAGTTTCAGTACGGCTTAGCCGTCTTCTGGCAGATTACTCTGTACCAGCATTTTAGGCATGGGGTTTTGTCATTTTTATCACTCCGTATTTCTAAGCATTATGTTGCTGCTAAAAATTAATTTGGTTGCATTTTTGGAAAGCGAGCGCTTGATGCTGAATACTGTGCCTGCTATTCTCGGAGCTTCAGTTAAGATTCCATTCAGTGAAGAAGAGAAAGTAAAATGCCATACCTTGGAGAATGCAGAATCTCCAGCTTAAGGGACATTTGGATTTCCCAGCTCAAAGAGTATTTTAGATGATTGCCATAGAGAATAATGTGAAGCTCTTCCTAATTTCAGAAGTAACTATGCATAAGTAACAAATAGTCACCAAGTTTTTGTAGTTGGAGAAGAATGGGAAGTACTGGAGCATTAATTTCCATTCAGGAGAATATCTGTCTTGATCCCTGGTTAATTGATCATATATTTCTCTCGTGCTCGTATTAAAATTGCATTGACTCAGACTGGTTAAGCATATTAAGAGCTCGGTTCATTTGCATTTCCTTCTAAGTAAAGGGACATATTAGGCTCAAATAGCAGCGCTGCATTCGGAAGGGAAAAAGCAGGGCAAGAACTCTTTTTTAAGACTGTGGAGTCTTTTCTGACAGCTAGTCAGAGTCAGAATTAGTTCAAGGAAATGTTAATAACGCACTGCCTGGCCTAATCCCTTTGATATCACCAGGTATCCTCCTGTTCATGGGTTAATTGCTTTAAAAGCGAAGGCAATATTCTGAGCGGTGGGCCGCTTCACCTTTTCACAGCTGTTACCATTGAGTGACAACTAAATCCCATGTGTAAGATGAGGAAGAGCTCAATCTCCAATTGGGAGAAAATTTATGTAAACCGCAATCCCTTCAGAATGTGCGGAAGTCATAGACTTTCTTGATTTACTCTGCTTTTCCCAGAAAGCTCTATTGTTCACTTTCCTAAGTCCCATCAACCCTTTGTAGCAGAATATCACAGCGGCAGCAGATAGCTTGAAATATATAAATGCTATCATAGCTCTGATTAATAGCAGTGCTTATGAGTCAAGTCTGATAACAGTGCAGCTCTCCACTCAATTTCAGATACTGCTAATGGAATCTGTCTTCTCCAATTGTAATATGAGAAGGCCTAATTTGCCATGGAGCTTGGAGCTGTCACCAGTAGGGGATTGTGGGGTCAGATGGGAGCTGCCAGGTTTTTGCCCTGCAGCTTGTATCTCTCACTTTGAATAGAGCAGCCCCCTGCCTGCCAGTTAGCTGATAGGCCGCCGTGGGGTTTATGCCACTGTATACAATAGGAGAGGGCTACATAGGCTGACTTTATAATTGTGAAGCGAGCTCATACTTCCACAGCTACTGTGCTGCATAATTTCTAATAAGTGGTTTTAACAAATGTCAGATTATGAAAAGTTTCCTCAATTACAAAAACTTATAAAACATTTAAATTGCTAAATCTGTTTCCTGCCGAGATTTTGCCACTGGAACTAGTCATCAGTTATTCTGGCCGTAATCATAAATGCATAGATTTCTCAAAATTACACATAAAATTATAGATGGGAGAGATTGGCTGTTTTTCAAGGCCATAAAAATAGAAAACAATCTTTAATGAGTTGACATATTAATATATACTTTGTAACTTTGCATAACTTAACTGCTTAAGATCAGATCTCTGCTGTTTATTAAATCGGTTAATGTTGTTAATGAAAGGAGTTTTGTGCCTTCATTCTATGCATTCTATGGGTTCCAGTGACTTGGGCATTTTAAGTTCACTTCGTAGACTTTTTGTATTTCCGCATGGTAGAAATCTTGCAGCACTTCCCAAGTTTTCAGTTAGGACGCGGAGTGATGACATGCTTCGCCAGGGCCTTGGAGACTGATAGGCTGGAGTATACCAGCTCCAGTTGTGCTACTGCAGGCAAAAGGCACTGTCAAGATCCAGCAACAAGCTAATCTTGAGATCTCTTCTGTCTTTACACATTTCAAGCAAAATTGACTAAAACCTGTCATCTGGGAGTTGTGTGAAGCCTGGCTGTCCCTCAGCAAGGTTGTCACCTCCCATCGTGCCCTGTTATCTGGCATTCCGTGAACACGGCACTACGCAAAGGCAGCCCGGCCCACAGACGCTGAGGAGGGTATGATAAAACACACTGGTTTAAACCTTCACTAGCCTCAGCATTTGTTAGTTAACGCATAAATCTTATGAATGGAAAACCCAGTGGTTCCATTTCATTTTGGGAGCCTCCTCTTGACCTTACCGCCTCCATGTCAGTTGTGCCTTTTCTCCTTTCTGAAGGCTTTGTAATTGGTGCCCCCGTTGTTTCTGGTGGAGTAATCTGTGCGAGTCCTCCTAGAGTACTGGTTGCTAATGCTTACGTAACTGGAAATTCCCAGTGAGGTAGTTCTCCTTGTGGTTGGATCTCATGGAACAGAACTAGCCTGGGTAGGATTGTATCCAGCACACTGGTTTAAACCTTCACTAGCCTCAGCATTTGTTAGTTAACGCATAAATCTTATGAATGGAAAACCCAGTGGTTCCATTTCATTTTGGGAGCCTCCTCTTGACCTTACCGCCTCCATGTCAGTTGTGCCTTTTCTCCTTTCTGAAGGCTTTGTAATTGGTGCCCCCGTTGTTTCTGGTGGAGTAATCTGTGCGAGTCCTCCTAGAGTACTGGTTGCTAATGCTTACGTAACTGGAAATTCCCAGTGAGGTAGTTCTCCTTGTGGTTGGATCTCATGGAACAGAACTAGCCTGGGTAGGATTGTATCCAGAGGGCCAGAAACTTTGTACTGGATCTGGAGGAAAGGGACTGACTTATAAATGTATGAAAGACGCAAACATTTTCCATGGTTTCAGGTCCATAGATAGTGGCTTCGGAGGTAGGACTTTTATATACCATGCCTTAAATTGCCTCCTTGTGTTCATTAGGTCTAAACTTGAAAACGCAAAGACTTTGATTTCTGTTACTCTCTAAGTGGCTGCTGACCAATTTTCCCTCAGCGCACCTGGCACATAGTCAATGCCCAGAATGCATTTGTTGGAAGAATATAGAGTGAATTGCCACCAAAAGAAAGGGGTTTAGCAGTGGTTAGGTTTTCAGTGGCTTAGCTCCCCAGTTTGACCATTCTCCAGGTAGAGTGGAGAGATAAATACATAGTGCGCATTTTGTGAATGAGTCAGAAGGGAACATTTATATCGTTTGCATCAGCAGGGCCCAGAAAGATAAGAGCATGGTAGGATAAGGGTGGTAGGTGTGCTCTTGGTTGTATCCTGCCTCCCCATATTTCTTACCTGTAATCCACTGCATCATTGTGGGTTGACACTAATAGTAATTTATTAAACGTTAATGTCCACAGTACTGCATTGTATCCTGTCTACTTGAAGCCCACGTACCTCAACCAAAAATTCTGTCTTGACAGAGGGGAGTGTGCCCTCCAAGTTGTGTTCTTTGCATGCAAATAACACTGAAGACAAATACATTCATGAATTTTATGAGGCACATCAAATGTGTGTTCTGAAAGAATTTCAGGTTTCTGTTATTTGCCTTTTGATTGAGGGTTAGACAAACATGTGACTACACATGAAAATCAAATACTGTGTAGTGGAAAGAAAAATATACCTTATCATCAATAGCAAACCTCTGCAGTGGTGTGAATTGTAACCTCCTGATTTATCCATTGTGTCAACAGAGGAGCACTGTCCCATCAGCGAGAAAACTACCGCACAATCAGTCCCTTTCTTAGGAATCTTAGCCCAGTTTTGTGGATTTTGTGGACCAAAAAGAAGGAAGCTGTGTTTTAACCAGAGAGTTCTCATACGTACATTTGTTAGTGTGGTGTTAATAGCATTACGTCTTGCTTACCCTAGGGGAGAATTGATGCCATCTGCATTATCTGGATGAAATTTTAACCACCTTTCCCATACTAGCCATCACACTCTGGGTGTGTCTTCCCCCACTGACTAATACCGTGCTATCCTGGAGTGTGAGCTACATGATTTTTGTGCTAACCCAGGTAAAAAGCAATTAGGATGATTTCATTTACTGAAAACATACTCTAAAATATATTTTATTCATAAAATACTAACTATATATATTTATATAAAATACACTTCCCTGGCTTTGGACCTGATATTTTAAATCATCTACATCATTGCTTTTCTCCATTCATGTGATACCTTAAAATTAAGTATGCCTCTCTAACGGTATTACAGCTTGATTTTTGACTCTTGGTACTGACATGTCACTATCTTTTACGATATAACTTTGTTGTTTAAAAATTACCATAGTAATCATGTTTGATGCGTAGTATCTTTCCTTCATATGTACTCATAAGATTTGTCTTTCTGTAAGTCAGGTTAGATTCTAAAAATTATGTATTTCACTTGAAGCCTTATCTCCTTTGGCCTTGCTCAATGAGAGATTGAGTTAGAGCTTGTATCTAATTCACCACAAAGTATTCTTATGAAATGAAAAATAGTTTAGACTACTTACAATATATTAGTGAGTTCTGGTGAAAAGAGTCCTCATTTTGTTTGCAACCTTATTTGAATTTCTCTTCTTTTACTCCAATCTACTATTAGTTTGAGTGAAGTAATTGAATCCATTTCAGTGGAAGAATATGTGTTTTCATTTTATGAGTCAATTTTAAGGTTCCATGTTAGCATATTAACTCATTAGATGTGTTTTTAAAATTAGTAATTACTTAAGCATATTTGTTCAAGAGAATAAAATGAAAATTGAAGATAGGGTTCCTGAATTATTAAGTAAAAATATTATTTTTTTTTGTTCTGTCATTTTTCCTTAGGGAAAAAATTATAAGACTTAGTTTGTGGGTAGGTGTCAATTGTTTGGGGGGGGGGTGTTTAAAAACTTTTTATTTATTTTCATTTTATTTTAAAAGTAGAAAGAGAGTTTGATCTTCCATTTGCTGGTTCATGCCCCCAGATGCCTGAGACAGTCAGTGCAGGAGTCCAGAGCTCAATCCAGGTTTCCCATGTGGGTGGCAGGGACGCAAGGACTGGAGCTGTTACCTGCTGCCTTCTGAGATGTGCATCGGCAGGAAGCTGAATCAGAAGCCGAAGAGCTGCAACTCAGACCAGGCGCTTTGATGTGTAATGTGGGCATCCCAACTGGCAGGTTAACCACTGCACCAAACGCCCATCTGCAACAGTGTTTTGTCTTATGTGAGGGGATTGCTTATCTTTACAGTTCATCTTAATATTAATTAACCTTTATGGATGATACAAGGCAGCTTGTTTTGTGGGCTCAGATCAACTATTTCATTTAAAATTCTTATTTAAATAATAATGTCAGTCTGGACATTCCTTCCATTCTTTTTTTTTTTTTTTAGATGTTATTTTTTTATTTGAGAGGCAGAGTTATAGACAGAAAGAGGTAGAGATAGAGAGAGGTCTTCCATCGCTGGTTCACTCCTCACATGGCCAGAGCAGGGCTGATCTGAAGTCAGGAGCCAGGAGCTTTTGGATCTGCCACATGGGAGAAGGATTACTTAGTCAGAATTTGGGTTGACAATTTATTTAACATTATTACATGCAGTAAGATTTATGAGTAATGTTTCGCTCTCTTTATATAATTTAACTCTATCAAAAAAATTTCTAAATAGGGGCAGGAGTTTGGTGCCACCAAGAAGTCAATGCTTGGGATGCCCACATCCCATATCAGAGTACCTGGTTCAAGTCCTGGCCTCTCTGCTTTCCATGCAGCCCTCTGCTAATGCGCACCCTGGGAGGCAGCAGTGATGGCTCAAGACCTTGGGTCCCTGCCACCAGTGTGGGAGACCTGGATTGACTTCCAAGTTCTTGGCTTCAGCCTGGCCCAGACTTGGCATTTGCAGACATTTGGGGAGTAAGCCAGTAGATGGAAGATCACCTTCCCACCTCTCTCCCCCATTGTCTCTCTGTATTTCAAATAGAAAAAAAAATTATTTTTAATTTCTTAATATATATCATAGCCTTTCTGGGAGGTGGAGTGGAGTGGAGTGCAGTGGGAGGACACTTGCAGAGCATGTGTCCCAATTAGAGAATTCCCTAGGAGAGATTACAGCCACCTCAGCACTGACTCAGTACCCCCGTATTCACTGGGGTGATACTCTGCTGGGCCCTTGAGGTAGCAGAGGCCCCAGTGACCAAGAAAGACAATGAATTTATGAAGACTTTAGGAAATCTGTATATTCATAGGAAAAATGCCCTTCTTTTAAACCTAGTAAACAAGGGATAAGTATGCAACTCTAAAACTAGATTCACTTTCAGACGTATTCATCATCACGGTTTGTGCAGTGTCACCTTGGTAAGCTTTCTGCACGTTGGATGTTTTCTGTCTCCAGTATGCAGTGGCTTATTGATGTGGAGGATTCATTGATGTTTGATGCAATAAAACATAAGGCAGGACAGAAGTTTGACCTGTCTGTCAAGATGCTGTTTACAACACCCACGTCCCCTGTTGGAATACCTGGATTCAGTACCTGGCTCCAGCTTCCTATCAGTGTGTGTCCTGGGAGACAGCAGTGAAGGCTCAATTGGTTGGGTCCCTGCTAGCTATATGAGAGACCTGGATTGATCTCCTGGCTCGTGGGCCAACCTGGCCCAGACCTTCTGTTGTGGACATTTGGGGCGTGAACATGGGTGAGAGTGCTCTCTCGCTCTCTCGCTCTCTCTCTCTCTCTCTCTCTCTGCCTCTCAGACAAACAAGCAACCACACAAAAACATAAGATGGGAAAATTGAGGGATTTTGTTGGAAATTTTATAAAAATTTGGGATAATATAAGGAATTTTTTTTACATATCAGTATACTATTGCCAAAAGATAGTTAAACACTTGACTTAAAGTGCAGAATGAGTAAATGAGTATTCCTGAGTTTCTGGAAGATATATGAACATCACTTATCATTTCTAAAAGAAACAATGTAACACATTCAAAATGAATCCTTACTCTGTCACTTAATCTCATTTGTTGCCAAGACACCATTTTTGTGACAGACAAAGCAGCAACAGTAAGGGATGTGGTCCTTGAAAGAAAGAAAATTTACTCCAGCACCAGAATGTCTTTTGTCTTAATCCCTTATAGTTTAAAAAAAAAACTCTAAGGATAAATAATTTTTATTAAGTGGTATTTTAACATACGTGTAAGTTGAGATCATTAGGAACCATTGCTGTTTGGAGAGCACTAAAACTAAGGAGAAGGTGTGTCTGAAAATAAATATATTAGAAAATCTTTAATTTTGAAAGTCAAATAACTTCTCTAGGGACACACACACACAAGGTGATACATACTGTCAATCTAAAAAGTACACTAATATGATGACATGGTTACCCAATAGTGTCAATAGTCCAAAATAATTATTTTGGTTTTGTAATAAATAGAGGATTTAGAATTCTTCAAATTTGGTTTCCATATGTTTTGGTTAGGTTATAGTTGAAATTTTGAGTTCCTGAGGGCCATATTACTTTGGAAATACAGAGAAGTCTATTTGGCGCTCATTTGATGTGTTTAATTCAGTAGGAACCTGGTGAAGGGGCAGCTCCTCCAGTCTTTGTGAAACTACTTCCAGGACAACTTTGGGGAAGGGGACAGCTGTAGTGTCACCTAGAGTTAGTGATCCAGAGATAGCCCCATTTGCAAAGAAACCCAGAGAGAGCAGGGACAGTCATTTAATGTCACTGCAACATGAAGTTTGAGAGGGGTTATATTAAGGAAGGAAGCCTCAGGTGGGCTAAGACCAGCTCATGAAAGATCTTCTCTGTCATGATGAGGAGCTTACATTATGTTTTATGATTAAAAAGGAGTCATAAACATGTCGAATGTAGAGAAGCTAGAGAGCAGGTATGTTTCCGATGCCCCCAAACAGTCAGGAGGTAACGTTGGCGTGATGTGAGGTGCTCATCAGTGAGAGCGAGGGAGAGGAAGCTTGGATGAGGAATCCCAAGTCCCTGAACTTCGATAACCAGGAAGATAGTGGAAATGACGAAGATAGAGACCACGAGAGCAGGAATCATTTTTAGGCAAGGGGATGACATTAATCTGCATGTGTTGACATTGGGCTTGGTTCTACGGGCCATCCGTAGTTGGAGTGGCAGTGGGGCAGACGGCAGTTGGTTGGAGATAACGTACGTCTGACACTGAGAGAAGGGGCGGTGCTGAGGACACAGGTGATGTTTTCAGCTTCCAGCTGGCCGTTGACATCAAGATAACAGATAAAGCGAGCCAGACACAGCATGCAGAGTGAGGAGAGCAATTGCCTGAGAGTGGAGAGAATGCAATCTTGGGCAATACCAGCTTTAAAGGAATTAATGGAAAAGGAGGAGCCACTCTGAGGAAATGCTAAGGAAGATGCAGACCTGGGGGAGGGGACCAGCGGATATCGGGCCCCAGCCGAGAACTCAGTAGAGTGTGTCAGGAGAGGATCATCAGCGGTGGTCAACAGTGCAGAGGGGACCTCGACGACAGCAATGGCAGAGAGAGCTAAAGTGAGGAAGAGAGTGGAGGCAGCATGTGTAGACAGCGGTGAGACTGTTGCCCAGCCTAACTGTGGCCAGGAGTTATCTTCCTTGGATTGCTGTTGAGTCATTTATCTGTCTCATTAAGGTGAAAAAGACATGCTCGGCTGACGCTCAGGAGGCAGCATTTAAACAACGTGCTGGGCTTGTCTTCCTCCAGGGTCAGTCGAGCAATGCCCAGGTGTGAGGATCCCATCTCTTTGTTGGTGTGTATGTGTGACGTTGTGGCACTGGGCCACACCCCTGGATTCCAACAGTGTGCTCAGCCTGCAGACCTATTAACGCATGGTGGCCCAATGACAAGTTGGCTTTCAGGACAAATACGTAGGTTTCTTTCTTTCTTTCTTTCTTTCTTTTTTTTTTTTTTTTTTTTTGACAGGCAGAGTGGACAGTGAGAGAGAGAAAGGTCTTCCTTTTGCCGTTGGTTCACCCTCCAATGGCCGCTGCAGCCGGCGTACCGCGCTGATCTAAAGCCAGGAGCCAGGTGCTTCTCCTGGTCTCCCATGCGGGTACAGGGCCCAAGCACTTGGGCCATCCTCCACTGCACTCCCTGGCCACAGCAGAGAGCTGGCCTGGAAGAGGGGCAACTGGGACTGGAACCTGGTGTGCCGGTGCCACAAGGTGGAGGATTAGCCTATTGAGCCATGGCGCCAGCCAAATACTTAATTTTAATGAGAATCCTGAGATGCTGAGAGCAACTTTGTGAAGCTCTTCCTGTGGTCTGCCTGCCACCATAGTCTGGTTTTGCTTAACTGGTGTGTTCTGACTTCTAGCAACTTGATGTCTCCTGCCCTAACCCACTTCCCACTCCCTGGCATGCTGTCAGCTTTGGTTTCACTCATTCCCCTGACACGTCACACTGTCTTCAGACCCACGTCTTGGCTCCTCGTTACCTCCTCCTTGTCGGCCTCCTACCGGACTTGCTTCCTTTCCTATCCAGCCTGGGCCCCATGGCTTGTTCCTTGACCATTCTTTCCATGTTGTCCTGCTGTCCCTCCTACTTAGCAAAACCCTACAGACTGGCTCCATCCAGCCTCTCCAGGCCTGGCTCAGGCTGCTGCAGGCCTTCCCACAGCCATGGGGCTGCTGCTACTACTCCATACCTCCAGTCTCTTGAGTGTGTGACCCAGATGAGCGTGGCCTGCTACCCACAAAGCCTGGGCTGTGTCTCCCTGAGCTTGCAGCTTTTCCACATTAGGGGGATTCACATTACCTCCACTTTTCTTCACTCACTGGTTTGTATGTGTTGCTTAGTTGGAAAATATTGGTTGACTCTAAATATTTTTTTAAGATGTATTTATTTGAAAGGCAGAGTTACAGAGACTCAGAGGCAGAGAGACTTTCCATCCACTAGTTCATTCCCCAAATGGCTGCAACAGCCCAGAGTTGGGCCTCTCTGAAGCCAGGAGCCAGGAACTGGGAGCTTCTTCTGGGTCCCCTGCAGAGGTACAGGGGCCCAAGCATTTGGGCCATCTTCCACTGCTTTCCCAGGCCACAGCAGAGAGCTGGATCAGAGGTGGAGCAGCTGGGACTCAAACCAGCACCCATATGGGTTGCTGGCACTGCAGGCAGCTACTGCTATGCCACTGTGCTGGCCCCGACTCTAAATGTTAGCATAAAGCAGATGTTAAAGACAGTGCTGAGGCCAGCGCCATGGCTCACTTGGTTAATCCTCTGCCTGTGGTGCCGGCATCCCTTATGGGTGCCAGATTCTAGTCCCGGTTGCTCCTCTTCCAGTCCAGCTCTCTGCTGTGGCCCAGGAGGGCAGTGGAGGATGGCCCAAGTGCTTGGGCCCTGCACCCGCATGAGAGACCATGAAGAAGCACCTGGCTCCTGACTTTGGATTGGCGCAGTGCTGGCCATAGTGGCCATTAGGGGAGTGAACCAATGGAAGGAAGACCTTTCTCTCTGTCTCTCTTACTGTCTATAACTCTATATATTTAAAAAAAAAGTGCTGGCCGGCGCCGTGGCTCAACAGGCTAATCCTCCGCCTTGCGGCGCCGGCACACCGGGTTCTAGTCCCGGTTGGGGCACCGGATTCTGTCCCGGTTGCCCCTCTTCCAGGCCAGCCCTCTGCTGTGGCCCGGGAGTGCAGTGGAGGATGGCCCAGGTGCTTGGGCCCTGCACCCCATGGGGAGACCAGGAAAAGCACCTGGCTCCTGGCTCCTGCCATCAGACGAGCGTGGTGCGCCGGCCGCAGCGCGCCGTCAGCGGCGGCCATTGGAGGGTGAACCAACGGCAACGGAAGACCTTTCTCTCTGTATCTCTCTCTCTCACTGTCCACTCTGCCTGTCAAAAGAAAAAAAAAAAGTGCTAAAATATATGTATTGTAGGGGAGATTTGAAGTTGGACTTATAAAACACTACTGGAATCACAGAGATCCACATAAGCTTAGCCTATATAGATTGTTTTATGAAAAAATAGTAAAACAAAGAGGCCTCCAAGATGTGTCGTTCTGTGCTGGTGGGGATGGCACATGACTTCCTGCTCTTGAAGGCAAGCTCCCTCTCTTCTGTTCCCTACAAGTCCAAGAGAACTTCGGTGTCTATTTTTGGAATTTTCTCACAGTTTCCCTTGAGAACATCATAGAAATTACAATAAAGAGGGGACATGATGTGTTCTTGGTGGCAAGCAGTTGACTCCAACTGTGTCTGGCAGAAAAGAAATGTATTAAAAGGAAGCTGGAAAGAACTCTACGATTCAGTAATAAAAAGACAAATAGCACAATTTAAAATTTGGGCAGAGGATCTGAATAGCCATTTCTCCAACAGAGATATACAAATAAGCACAGAAAAAAGGTGTTAGCATCACTAGTCATTAGGGAAATGCAAATCAAAAAGCAGAGAAGAGGGGTGGGTGTTTGGCATAGCTGTTAAGACACCCGTAACCCGTACTGGCTCCTCTGCCTCTGATCCTGCTTCCTGCTAACAGTGCACACCCTGGGAGGCGGCAGGTGAGGCTGAAGTAGCTGGATCCCTGCCACCCACATGGGAGACCTAGATGGAGTTCCCCCATCTCCTGACTTCAGCCTCGCCCAGCCTTGGCTGCTGTGGGCAGCTGGGGAGTGAACCAGCAGAGGGGAGAACTCCGTCTGTGTGTATTTCTGTGTCTCTGCCTTTCAAATAAATAATAATAAATGTAAAACCCCCTCAGCCAGGTAGTAGTACTTCAGAGCCACTAGGATGTCTAGAATTAAAAGCCAGATCACAACAGGGTATAGAGAACGCAGCCCCTCAAACACTGCTGCTGAGAAGCAAACAAACAAAAACTCAAGATCCACTCCCTTCTTGCTCCAGCTGACATTAGAACTACTGCCCATTTCGCTAGAAGCTTTGTTTGATCCCTGAGCAAGTTCATTTATAGTATGATTCATGTTTTATAATCAGTTACCTCCTGTTCTGTGACTTCACTCAGCAGCCTCACAGATTATTTCTCTGAGACCAGGGAAAAATCAGGTGAAGGAATATAATGGATTATTCCATTGCAAAACCATCCTGACTTTGGAGGTGGGGGTTGGAGAGGGAAAACTGAGATTATAGACTTTGCTGATGTGGGATTAGTCTTCATAAAAGGCTAATGTACCCAACTATATGAAGTAGTCTAAAGTGACTGGATAAATTTTATCACTGAAGTCAGTAATTTTACTTTACTCTCTTTAATTTTTGAAACCATGCGAAACATTTGAAGAGGCAGTTAATATAATTCATCCTCTTCGTAATTAATGTCAGCATTTCTGACAGTTTAGGGTGTCTTCGTGGGCATCATCACTTCGGATTGGGGAAGTCTGGCTTTCTTCCTGAGGATTCGTTTATAATGGGACTTCCTCAGTTTGCTTTAATGAACTTTGATGATACTAAACTTTGATTAATGGCTCTTTCTTTTTTTAAAAAATTTTTATTTAACGAATGCATTTTTTCATAGATACAACTTAAGGGATACAGTGGTTCTTTCCCCCATACCCACCCTCTGCCCCCAACTCTCATCCCACCTCCCTCTCCCTCCCCATCTCCTTCTTATGGTTCATTTTTAGTTTGACTTTATATACAGAGGACCAACTCCATGCTAAGCATAGACTTCAGCAGTTTGCACTCACGCACACACAACATACAGAGTACAGTTTGGGAACGAAATTTGCAGTCGATTCTCATAGTACAACTAATTCGGACGGAGGTCCTATATGGGGAGTAAGACTAATGGTCCTTTCCAAAAAAAAAAAAAAAAAAGAACAAGACCAGACTCCAGAAGTTTTGAATGCTGGTCAAGCTAGTAGTGTGCTGTTTTGATACAACATAGAAACAGACACAATTCTGATAATCCACAGAGCCAGGTACAGAGCTCACCAAAAAACAGTGCAGGTTATCGTTAGTCTAGAATAAATTACGTGACACTGAAGCTCACACAGCCATCTTTTGCTCCACACCGTGGCGGCACTGGGCCTGTGTGCCTGCACCGTTTGTCCTGGTTCTGCTCCTGACTAACTGCAGAACTCTCGAAAGGTTAGCTGGCCTCTCTGGGCCTCGCTTTCCTCATTGGTACAAAGGAGGTGCATAGCGTCTACTCCCGGGGCCACTGTGAGGCCCGTGAATCGGTGTAGGGAACAGCACTCAACAATACCTGCTATGCATGGCAGCCAGAAAACCCAGTAAGCTGTAGCAAATTATCATCCAGGAATGATAGCAGTTTGTGCACTTTTTGTTCTCATTTGAAGTAATTGCAGACTTAGAGGAAAACAACAAGGATAGTTCACTGTGTACTCTTCACCCAGGTTCCCCAAATGTTAGCATTTTGCCACGTTTGCCTTATCCTCGACTGTTTATACAGGCATATATTATTTTGTTTTCTGAATCGTTTGAGAGTAAGCCACAAACATTGCTTTTTTTTTTTTTATCAGTGCTTCAGAGTCTGTTCCTTAAAAACAAGAACACATCCTTACATAGCCGCAGTACAGTTGTCAAAATCAGGAAAATACCAGTGATCCAACACAGTGACCTCATCTGCAGACTCCATTCAGATCTTACTAGTGGTGACCATAATGGCCACTGTGGTGAAAAAGTCCCCAACCACGACCACGCCTTTCACTCTGCCGTCAGATCCGCTGAGACTCCTTAATCTCAAACACTCCCTCCGGGACTTTGTTGTTGCCGTTGTTGTCTGTAAGACTCTGGCATCTTGGACACGTGAGGGCCAGCTATCGTGGAGACTGCCCATCAGCTTGCTTAGATGTAGATAGCAGTACCGTGGACGCGATGTGACGTTCTTTTCATTGGAATCCATTAGGAAGCACATGACATCTGCTTGTGCCATTCCTGGGGCTGTTTACCCTGGTCACATGGCTAAGAGTGTGGCCACCAGGTTTTGCTGCTCTGAAGTTAACCACTTCTTCCTTTGTAATTAATCTAATTATAAGGAGATACTGTGAAACTGTATATACTGTATTATTTCAAAACCTTTACCCACTAATTTTGCTATTTATTCCTTGTATATATATGCTGGTTCACTCCCCAAATGCCTGCAAGAGCTGTGGCTGGGCCAGGCAGAAGCCGAGAGCCTGAAACGTGATCTGGGTCTTCTCCCACAGAAGTGGCAGGATCCCAGCTACTTAGGCAATCACCTGCTGCCTCGCAGGGTGCTCATTAGCAGGAAGCTGGATCAGAAGTGGGGTGGGGACTAGAATCAGGCACTCTGATACCAGATGAAGATGTCCCAAGTGGCGTCTTAACCTCTGTGCCAAACACCCACCCCTAATTCTTAAACTGGTTATCAAGTGGTGATTTTTAGTTGCATCGTTTTTTCCAGTTTTTAATTGACTTCCTATGAAAAGGAAATGCTTCCCCTTCTCCCATTTTTATATGCTCGTCTCAACATAGACTCTTGATTCTTATTTCCTCAGTGGGTGTAACCCACTGCTGTGATTACTTTGATGCTCAGATGAGCCGTTTGGCAGTGAGAGCCCCTGTGGCTGGCTCCTTGTCCTTTATCCTGTGTCCCTCATTCTTTGAGCACTTCCTTACCTTCTAGTGCTGGATGTTTCAGGCTCATTTTGAGCTCAGGCAACGGCAACCCTGTAGTCAGCCATTTCTCCAAGGATGCTAATTTGTGTTTTAAGTAGAGAGAGGAATGTTATATTTTATGCTGACTTTCCAAAATAGTGTTGACAGAGGAAAGTTAGACATCCCTTTTAGAATGCTAAAAATACTTTAATCCATTCTCTCATTCAGTTTCTTTAACTCCTACTCATATTTCAAAATCAACGTCAGAATAACTGATACAGATAATTGAATGTTATAGATTATCAGCGATGCGTTAGAAACCTGGTCATTGAAGGGGAATTTGAGGAGAGAGCAGCGTTTGAAGAAGCAGAAAGGAGCTGGAGGACACCTGGTTCACGGGGACAGCGCCAGCACAGCCCAGCACTGGGAGCAGGAATAGGCTTGTCTTCGGGGGACTGGGAGGCAGCAGCCAATTGAAGATAAAAGTGGCGGGAATTGTGGATGGATGGGCCCCGTGTATCGGGAGCCTGCATTCCCAGCTGACCCACTTAGAACTTACCCTTCGGACAATGGAGCGTCCTTAGGTTTGGGGCTGAGTGGTCTTCAAGAGTGTGTTTTGGGGAATTCGGTGCGATGTTACAGTGCAGAAGATACTGGGAAACAGAGAAGCTGTTCCCATAACTGGGGGGCCATTGTTGTGGCACCGCACCCCGCATCTGACCCAGCTCCCTGCCAGCACACCTGGGGAAGCAGGGAAGGTGGCCCAAATACCTGGGGCCTGCACCCATGTGGGCCACCAGGGCGGAGCTCCTCCCTCCTGGCTTTGGTCTGGCCCAGCCCTGGCTGTTGTGGCCATTTGGGAAGTGAACCAGCAAAGAGAAAATCAATCTCTCTCCCTCACTTCCTCCTTCCCCCCATCCCTCCCTATTTCCCTTCTCTGTTACTCTGCCTGTCAAATAAATAAATCTTTTTAAAAAGCATAATTGGGTCTAAGGTAGTAAAAATATAAACCGAAATATGAAAATAGTTTGGAAAGAAGAAATACCCTCAGGGTACTGAGAATGAGGAATTCTGAAAGAAGTAGGAAACTGCTGATTTTTATATGGGTAAAAATAGAAACCAAATGTGAATAGAAACTCAAAGGAAAGACAAGTCTGATACAGAATTCTTAGAATAATTCTGGGGCGGGCACTGTGGTGCAGTAGGCTAATCCTCTGCCTGCAGCGCCGGCATCCCGTATGGGCACCGGTTCTTGCCCCGGCCGCTCCTCTTTCAGTCCAGCTCTCTGCTATGGCCTGGGAAAGCAGTAGAAGATGGCCCAAGTGCTTAGGACCCTGCACCTGCATGGGAGACCAGGAAGAAGTTTCTGGCTCCTGGCTTCGGATAGGCACAGCTCCGGCCATTGCAGCCTTTTGGGGAGTGAACCAATGGAGGGAAGACCTTTCTCTCTGTCTCTCCCTCTCACTGTCTGTAACTCTACCTCTTAAATAAATAAATAAAATCTTTTAAAAAAAAGAACTCCATAATTTTATACAAAACAATATAGTTGGAAACTATGATTTGGAACCATATGGTGAAATAATTATTAGAAATACTAATTTGCTGAATTTACAAAGACTGTTAGAAAAAGGCATTCTCAGTAATGACTTTAACTTTGTTAAATGGTTTTAGCTTTCTACAAGATAGGACATTATTTTGGTGTGGGACATTCCAGTGTGTTCAAACCCATCACCAGTCTCAAATCAAACCTCAGCTGAGATCCGGACTCCTAATGGATTTGAAGTCCATGGCTCTTGTTGGCATTTAGGAGTGAGAAATTTGTTTCCAGGTACAGCATTTGATTGTTTTAGTGTTAATGAGATTCACATCATCATCCCCTACTTTAAAAAAAAATCAGTTTTAGACTTCAACCTTGTCCAAAGACAAAAACGTTAAAAACTGACCACTTAGCTGTCCCTAGATCTCAACACGGCCAAGAGTTGTGGAGTCTCTGACAAATTGAGAGCTACCCAGCTGCAGCCATCCCCCCAGGAAGCGAGAGTGGGTGCTGGCTCCTGAATAGAGACGCTGCAGTCCCGTCCATCTTTACAAGGAACCGTACTTCACTCGCGGCCAGACGGTCATTCTTCACGGAACCAGCAGGAGTGCGACCGGGTCTGCTGTCCCCACTGCTATCGGCGCAGGTTCTCAGCTGACTCTCTCCACAGGCTCGTTCGTTTGTTTGCCGATAGTTTCACATACGGCCTTCCTAATTAAAATCCGCTGGAAGAAATAATTACACGAAATAGCGTATTAACCATAAAATGTGTCGAGGAGAGTGCCGGGCGACTGTCATAATTTCTGCTGGTACAGTTTAGAAAAAGGAAAATAAAGTCGGTTCCTTTTGTTGGGAAGGAAGATTTCATGTTATCTGTGTTTGCAGGCTCTCTGGCTCACGCGCTGGAGGAATCCTTGCCGCTGGGGTGTTTTCATTTTCTCGTCTAACATGGCAGTGGTCCATCGCAGCTGAGGTTTTCAGCTTAAACAATCTGTTTGTGGGGCTGCTGATGGCTCTCACTGTACACTTTGAGGAGGCAGCAACTGCAGAGGAGAGATCAAAGGTAACCTATTTTGATCAAAGTGAAATCATTTTTTTTGTTTTAATTTTTAGACAGATGCTGAATTTCTTTTCAACTTTGAGCTTAGAGAGCGTTGATCTGTTCTGACGACTGTCAGGGCAATCTGGGCCTGTTGACAGAGAAAAGGTTCTCAGGCCCTTCCCTGTGGGAGTGGGGCCACAGGAGCCGTAGGAAGCAGAGCCCCTTCGCCTCCGAGGTCAGAAGTTTTTGGAGAGTGAGGACTGTAGGAGAGTCCCCGTGAGTTCTATGGGAAAAAACATTTCACTCCCAGCTGTGTGTGCCAAGCTGTAGACCTGACTGTATTAAACATTATGCTTTGTGATTTATTGACCTCCTAGTTGCAAAAGAGAAAAATTATAATTTTTTTAACTAAAAGAAGAGTATCGAATGTAAAAGTAGTTCAGACGACATTGCAGTGAATTCCAAGACAGCCATCATCAAAACCATTTGAGGTACGAAATGATCTTGTCCTCTGTGAGCTTTTGGTCTCCGCACTGGACAATGCCAGATCCACTTAGGCAGCCTTGTGTTGTCAAAGAATAGAGAAACAAGAGAGCATCAGGGTGTATCTATGGTTTCCGTAAATAGATCTGTGATGCTATTAGAGGGGATTTTGTTGTTGTTGTCATTTAAAATAACCTTGTTTTTCTGATGAGGTTCAAGAACAAATTACTCAGTACATTTGTTGAAAAGTAATAAGACGTGACTTTATCCAGGTTCAGATGCAGGACCACTGCCACGGAGTTGTTAGGAGAGCAGAGAGGTCAGGCTCAATCCCAGGTGCCACAAGGAGAGGCAGGAATGTGTGGCCACGGAGCAGGTGGAGCTGGTGGACAGGAAGTTCCCTGGGAGGACTCTGGCTTTGCTGACTCAACAGGGTCCTGGCTGAAGGGGGGCCCCCCACCCCCGTCAGATGCACCCTGAGGGAAGGTGGAAGGTGAAGCACCTAATCAGGTATCAAGGGGATCAGAGGAGGGGGAGCTGGGGCTTTTGGCTAAACTGACCTAGCGGGATTCCTACCAAGCTGGGACAGCAGAGGTGAACATGGAAGCCCCAGCGTCAGCACCTTGGTGAGAATAGTGCGGAGGAGCCTGAAGAGAGCTTGGTCAAGGCGAGAATCTGTTGATTTTGTAACTACCGTTTGGTCAAAGCAAGCAAAAACACCCCCCGGAGATAGCCAGGTTTCCAAATGAAAGGTGTTACAGCTCACATATTAAATAGGAGAAAAGGTAGAGCAGAATTGTTCCAGGTACAGGTTTTACTTGAAGAAAAATGACAGCAATACCCTGTTACTGTAAGTCCTACCCAGGGCCTTCCAAAAGTGAGTGTGAAGACAGTCATGTAAGTTGTTCAACAAGAATGAAAAATACTAACAGGAAACAATAGTGATGAATATTAGTGTCTGTCAGAATGCAACTGCTGGCGTCTCAGAGGCTGATTTGAATCTGACATGTGATACAGATATTTGCTATAACAGAGTGACTTAGCATTTTAGGTAAATTTTTAACTTATGGAGTTTTTTTCTTTATTTTTAGATCACTAAAATTGGTGCTTTCTGCTGTGGCCTTAGCTTGTGTAATCAGCACACGATAGTCCTCTATGTTTTATGCATAATACCTTGGATTCTCTTTCGGCTTTTAAAAAAGAAGGTAAGTCCTTAAATTTTGTAAAATCAATTCATATCTAGGTCCATGGAGTTTAGGGCATACATTTTTTGGGGTGTTATATGGAGCATAAATAACCTCAGGCCCTAACACTATTGACTAAAAGGGGGGGGGGGGACTTAGAAAAATTATGCAGTATTGATTGCAGCAGCATCTGGCCTGTTTTCTTGCTGATTTCTGATCAGCATCTCAATGAAAATAGGCTAACAAGACTTAACAACAATATTCAGTTTCTTCCCTTGTTTTCCAGACATTCTCAGGCACACGGCACTCATTTTGCTCTGTGTTGAGTGCCTTCTCTGCACCCCAGGATTGCCGTGGGCTCTGGACATCCAGCCCCCAACAAACATGACATCACCACTACAGTGACCTATATAATAACATTCTCAGATAAACTGTAGTTCTGTTTTCTTAGAATCTGCTTCCCTGAAATTTAAAAATAATTTAAAAATGATTTCCTGCTGTTTCTTCTTGGTCTGAAGGAGGGAAAAAGATCATCAATTAAAGTGGCAATATATAGCAGCATGGGAAAGTATTTGGTTAGGCACTGGGAGGTGTAGGCCAAAGCAGGGAGTTGTAGGGAGAAATGCCCTCCAGTCTGTCAGACTCCTGCCCCGAGGTAAAGCAGCCCGTTCAAAAGCTGGGGCTGGAGTCATCTTGTTTATTGTGTTTATTATTTATGCACAAACTCAGTTAACATTTACTTATCATTGTATTTGTTAATTATATCCAGCTATCAGAGTTGTAAGGGAAAACATAATAAAATTATTACATAGAAATAGGGAAATAATTATACCACAGCCTTAGATAACTGTATTTGCTGTGCTTGAACACATTTTGCTTCTTAGCTTCTTGGCAACAAAGCAAAAAGGACAGCATGGGGATCATATAATTCTTACTCTGTGATTACGAAGTAAATAAAAGGCAGACATCACAGCCGACAGCACAGAGAGCCTTCTTGAGCTGGCTCCTGTGCTGTGAGCCGTGTAGGTCATGATATAAGGGATATCAAACAGTATAACAGGCAGCATCTACAATGGTGGTTTTCTTGAGTATCCAGAAAATTCTCAGGTTGATCTTTTATAGTATAAACACTTGACTTAAAATGGATATATCACATAAAAAAGTGCACTCACTGAAGCCTTCTCTGTGAAATTCAAAATGAGAAAGCCCCAATTTTTTTTCTTGTAAATTGATGGATGCACAGATTGGGCTGGGAGGGACAAATGGTCCATTCTACCCAATCAGCGGTTGCAGCCAGGCTGCTGACATGAGTGGGTATCAGAGAAGCATTCAGTGGGAGGAATGTCAAGGGCAAGTGTTTTGTGTTGGTTGATTGAAAGGAGAGCCATACATTTTGTAGGAGACTTGGGGGACTCAGAATGGACCTGAGTTATTTTGGGGTGAGATCAAATTTCAGCATAAATACATATACCTGTACTAGGTGAGCTACTGATGAATAAGGGGGAAATTCAGGGAACTCTGAATTACAAGTGTATGTTTAATTTCCATTATTGAAACAAGTGATATGAGGTAAGGCAAGAAGGCCCAAGTCAGTTATTCCAACCACTCAAATTGTCTGGGAAGCTCTTTAAAAACAAGTTTTATTTATTTGTTTGTAAGACAGAGTGAAAGAGAGTGAGAGTGAGTGCTCTTCCAACTGTTGGTTCACTTCCCAAATACTCCCAACAACCAGAGTTAGACCAGGCCAAAGCTGGGAGCTAGGAACTCCATCCAGGCCTCCTGAATGAGTGGCAGCCATCATCTCTGCCTGCCAGGATTCATTAGTAAGGAAGATGGATCAGAAGTAGAGGTGGTTCTTGAACCCGAGCACTCAGATAGAGAATGCAGCGACTTAGCCCACTTAACCACAGTGCCTGCCCTGTCTGGGGAGCTTTAAAAGAGTGCGTGCTTGTGTATATGTGTACACATACACATAGATAGCACTATGTACGTATATGTGTGTGATTGTATTTAAATGAGTATGTATATTTATGCTGAAACCTAATCTCACCCCTGAATAATCCTAGTAATTCTGATCTGGGGTGAGACTCAGACATCCGTAGTTTTAAGAAACTCCCTGAGTGATGGCAGCGTGCAGCTAGGACTTTAGAACCACTGCCTGGACTCTCTTAACAGCTCTCATGTGATCGGCTCCTGTTTGTGTCCCACACTAAAGCAGTCCTACAGCAACTGCATCTTACATTCTGAGTTCCACTTTATGTACAGAGACCGCAACAGTGTAGACATTTACTTTCCTTAAAATCCCTTTCCGACAGTAAAAGCACATTGTCTCGCTATTTCTACCCTCTTTTCATGCATTCACATTTTATGTATCTCATTACTGCTGTAGAAATCGCAAATGAAATCAGCACTAGAATAAAAACACTTCATTTTCAATTAAGAATGTTTATTTGAAAATGCTAATATAAATCAACACGTGTTCTCCTGGTGAATGTAAACCTTGGTTCTTAGATTCATCCCCATATGAATTTCTCCTTTTCATAAAGTAGAAGTTGACAATTTCCAATCCAATTACGATATTTGTATGGGACTCCCTTTCCCAGTTACTAACCACACAATTATCTGAATATTTTTGGTATACCAGAGTACACATTCTTCTGGACTCACTGTCCATAAAATTTTGTGTATATTGCCCTTTGTTTTAGAAATATACAAATGAGGCTGGTGTTTGATACAGTGGTGGAGACTACTTGGGATGCCTGCATTCCATGTGGTAGTGCCTGGGTTCAGTCCTGACCTGCTCCTGATCCAGCTTTCTGCAAATGCACACCCTGGGAGGAAGCAGGTGATGGCTCAAGTACTTGGATCCCTGCACCCACATGGGCAACCTGGACTGAGTCCTGGACTCTGGCTTTGGCCTGGCCAAACACCAGCTATGGTGAGCGTTTGGGCAGTGAGCCAGTAGTTGGGAGATCTGTCTATGCTTCAAAAAGTACATAAATAAATAAAAAGAAATACGCACAAGAGAAATATGTTCCCCCAAACAAGGCATATGAAGCAACATTGTTACATATAACAACAAATTTCCTTTACTACAACATCCTATATGTCAGTTGGTGGTGGGGGTGGGGGTGGGGGGAGCATTTGAATGAGCCTGGAGATTATATAAAAGCTGGCTGGCCAGTGCTATGGCTCACTAGGCTAATCCTCCACCTGTGGCGCTGGCACCCCGGGTTCTAGTCCCGGTTGCTCCTCTTCCAGTCCAGTTCTCTGCTGTGGCCCGGGAAGGCAGTGGAGGATGGCTCAAGTGCTTGGGCCCTGCACCTGCATGGGAAACCAGGAGGAAGCACCTGGCTCCTGGCTTCGGATTGGCGCAGTGCGCCAGCCAGAGCATCCATTTGGGGGGTGAACCAACGGAAGGAAGACCTCTCTCTCTCTCTCTCTCTCTCTCTCTCTCTCTCTCTCTCTCTCTCTCTCTTCTCTAACTCTGCCTGTCAAAAAAAAAAAAAAAAAAAAAAGGGCTGGCTTCACTTGTGCTAGACGTTTCCGTGAAATGTCCAAACCCTTGTAGAAAGAATTATGTTGTAATGTACAGCTGTAATCAGGTAGATAATTAGATCTGCTCCCAGGGACAGTGAGTAAGCGAACTGATATTAGGATAAGATTCAGGCCATGTGGAAAAGCAGCCAGGCAACACTAGTTGCTTCCAAGTGGGTTATGTCAGCTGTGCAGTGCTGCAAGTCATGGCACGGTTTTAAATGCAAAAGATGCAGTAAACATGGCACTCAAGAGTCTTGGCTAATATTTGCTTCCCTCTGATTTCACCTTCCATGCAAAGGAGTTCAAGCTGATGCAATTTCCCCATAATCCACAGTAATCAGAAGGTTTAACATAGTATTCTATGGTGACTTAGTAGAAATTGAGAGATCAGCCCTGAGTAAACATATTTGATGTTTTCCTTGATGTGTTCCTGAAAGTTCCAAGATGAATCGACTAGAATAAACATGGCTGTGCAATGCCGTGTGCTCTGCTGCAGGAACTCTCCCTGGGCTGCCTGCTGAAGCTGAGCGCCTGCTTCTCTGCCGGCTTGCTGCCCTACGTCTACCTGCCAGTCTCATCCTACCTCAACCGAGCCCGGTGGACCTGGGGGGACCAGACGACGCTGCTGGGCTTTTGGACGCATTTTCTCAGGGAAGAATATGGAACATTCAGCCTGGTAAGACTGTGCTTAAAGCCCCTCTAGGGCAGTAGGCGTCCCGACTGCAGTGTGCTGCCTGGACCTTGATTGAAGAAAGAAAAGGAAAAAAATCAGTGGTTATTGCTGGCAGCAGAAAGATTTTTTATTTCAATTATTTGTTTCTAAAGATTTACATATTTATTTGAAAGGCAGAATTGCAGAGAAGCAATAGAGAGAGATAGGTCTTCCATCCATTAGTTCACTCAACAGATGACTGCAACGCCGGAGCTGTACTGATCCGAACCTAGGAGCCAGGAGCTTCTTCAAGGTCTCCCACACGGGTGCAGGGACCCATGGACTGCCTTCCCACTGATTTCCCAGGCCACAGCAGAGCTGGATCGGAAGTAAAGCAGCCAGGACTCGAACCAGCACCCATATGGGATGCGGGTAGTGCAGGCAGCGGCTTTACCCCCATGCCACAGTGCCAGCCCCTATTTCAGTCATTTCTATAACCAACTTGTCCCTTGGAATGTGACCTCTAACATGTTATAAAACAATCAGAATCATTCAGTCTGACATCCCGTGGTTGTGTATTCTGAATCTGCTTTGCAGAATGCCAAGCCCTGGAAGGAGTCCGGCCCCCACACTCACCACATTTCAGTCTGGTTAGCATTGGGTCCTACTATGGACACTTAGGCTGTGAATACAAATATTTGGAAAAGATTGAAGGACAAAAAGACACTCAGAATTTTTAATTTACCTTGATCAAACACTCTTTTAGAAAGATTTTTTTTTATTTGAAAGGCAGTGTTACAAAGAGAGGGATAGACTGAAACAGAGATCTTCCATCCACTGGTTCAACTCCCCAAATGGCCACAATGGCTGGAGTTGGACCAGGCTTGAAGCCAGGAGCCAGGAACTTCATCTGGGTCTCCTACATTGGTGTAGGGGCACAAGCACTTGGGCCATCCTCCTCTGCTTTCCCAGGCGCATTAGCAGGGAGCTGGAACAGAAGTGGAGCAGCTGGGACTCAAATGGGCACCCATATGGAATGTCAGCAGCACAGAAGGTGGTTTAACCCACAGTGCCACAATGCCAGCCTCAAAACACTTTTTTTGTTAAAGATTTATTTTATTTATTTGAAAGAGAGAGGAAGAGACAGAGAGAGGTCTTCCATCTGCTGGTTCACTCCCAAAGTGGCCGCAACAGCCGGAGCTGCACCGATCTGAAGCCAGGATCCAGGAGCTTCTTCCAGGTCTTCCACGTGGGTGCAGGGGCCCAAGGACTTGGGCCATCTTCTACTGCTTTCCCAGGCCCTAGCAGAGAGCTGAATTGGAAGAGGAACAGCCAGGACTTGAACTGGTACCCATTTGAGATGCTGGTGCTTCAGGCCAGGGCTTTAACCCGCTGCGCCACAGCACCAGCCCCAGCCAAAACACTTCTTGCAAAACATATTTGATGATCAATGTTCATGTTAGTATTTAAAAAAAAAAAAAAAACTAAAGACATTTCTCTAAATACAAGTTTGCTACACGGAAACAGTGTGCTCTAAAGAAGTCCTAAAGGCCTGATGTTCTAAGAGAAAAGATTCAATGCAGCTACAGCAGAGGTTTTCTGAAGGCATGAAAGGGTAAATGGAAGAGTTCTGGTTTAATGTTAACACAGTTTCAAGTTTTCCTTCCATGCTTTGTGCTTTTTATGTCTTAAGGCAAATATCAGGAGAGTACCTAGTATATAGTACCATTTGTACAAAAAACCTAACCATACAAAAACTAAACAGTCCCTTATCTGACAATTTATCCATAAGCACTGAAACCGTACGTTTATAAAAAGTAGGGAAGGGGCGGGCGTTTGGCACAGTGGCTTAAGTCGCCTCTTGAGACATCTGCATCCACTCCAAGCTTCCTGCTAACACTCACCCTGGGAAGGCACCAGGTGATGGTTCTAGTACTTGGGTCCCAGACACCCATGTGGGAAACCCAGGTGGAGTTCCATACTCCTGGCTTAGGCCTGGCTTACCCTTGGCTGTTGGAGACATTTGGGGAGTGAACCAGTGGATGGGGATATGTCTCTGTCTTCCTGCCTTTCAAATAAAATGAAAACTTAAAATGAATAGAATGATGAACCAGAAATTCACGGTGATTCCTTGGGATAAGGAAGGAAAGGCTGGTGAGGGCCTTGTGGTTGCTTTACGGTACTGATGAGTTTTGTTTTTTAAATGAATGATGGATCCGTAGATTTTTTAAAAATTCTTTTTCCCTGATGTATACATTATATAATTAATGTTTGTAATATATAGGAGATATTTCATAATGAAATAGATTAGTAAAAGGATAATCAGTATTATTTTTACTTAGAGCATTAGATACTTTAAATTTATACCCTAGTGCCTGCGTTGTGCAGCAGGTAAAGCCACCACCTGCAGTGCTGGCGTTCAGTATGGGCACTGGTTTGAGTTCTGTCTGCTCCACGTCGCGTCCAGCTCCCTGCTAATGACCTGGGCAAAACAGAGAAGATGGCCCAAGTGTTTGGGCCCCTATACCTGCAAGGGAGACGCAGATGAACCTCCTGGCTCCTGGCTTCGGCCTGGCCCAGCCTTGGCTGATGGGGCCATCTGGCGAGTGGACCAGTGAATGGGAGATTCTCTCTCCCCCTCTCCCATCTCTCTGTAACTCTGACTTCCAAATAAATAAATAAATCTTTTTTTCTTTTAAAATCTTGCTTGAGGGCCATTTTAAATTCAAAATTTGTGTAATTCATATGTAGTTGTGAAATTACAGAAAACTGATTACAATGAACTCTTTTTTTTTTTTTTTTTTTGACAGAGTGGACAGTGAGAGAGAGAGACAGAGAGAAAGGTCTTCCGTTGCCGTTGGTTCACCCTCCAATGGCCGCCGCGGCCGGCGCACCGCGCTTGTCCGATGGCAGGAGCCAGGAGCCAGGTGCTTTTCCTGGTCTCCCCATGGGGTGCAGGGCCCAAGCACCTGGGCCATCCTCCACTGCACTCCCGGGCCACAGCAGAGGGCTGGCCTGGAAGAGGGGCAACCGGGACAGAATCCGGAGCCCCGACCGGGACTAGAACCCGGTGTGCCGGCGCCGCAAGGCGGAGGATTAGCCTGTTGAGCCACGGCGCCGGCCTACAATGAACTCTTATCAGTGAGCCCAGAAAGAGCTTTTAGTCTATAGCAGAGGAATAAAAAAAAAAAAAAAAGGCTATTAAATCACTGAGGTATTAATCATTCCTGCTGGAATAGTTTAACTGATTTTTAACCAATTATTATTTTTAAAATTCTTCCTAAAGATATCAAAGTTTCGTTTTCACTTAAAAATTCAATGAGGCTCTGAAATAAAGAGTCTGAAGAGAGATACTGCCTTATAAATTAAAAACATGGATCTTTTAAACCAAGGTCATTAGAATATAATAGCCTAACAAAGCTTGAGTTTAATGCTTATGCAAATAAATTTTTCTCCTTTGTGTTTAGGCCAAATCTGAAATAGGATCCAGTATGTCTGAAATACTGCTGTGAGTACAAAATATTGGAAATTGGTTTTAAGTGAATTCTCTATTAGTTCCTGGTTTTAGAATTCATCTGTAAAGAAGTATCTGAGAAGTTTTTACAGTTAACAGTTGTCAATATTCTATCATTTTATTCAATAAAAAAAGGCTTCAAGTGAGCAGTAAATACAATCAGAATATTAGGAAACTATAGAGCCTATAGAATTGTTTCAACTTCCAGTTGGATGCAATACTACCCAGTGTAGTATTGCTATATAAATAATTTATTCTTTATTCTGTTTTTTATATTGTCTCTCTTGTTGAGACATTCTGTAATATTGTATTTAGTTATTTTCATGTCAATTCCCTTTTAAGCTATTTTAATTCTCTTAATTCTTCAGAGCTTAATTTATTTCCTATAACTTCCTTGAGGCTGTCCTTGTCATGAGCTGTGTTTTTGACTTACATATTTTTAACATCCAATTTTATTCAAGCCGGCTTACGCAAATATTTTCATCTACCCAGTCATGTTCTTTGAAAAATGGGTTACTATTTGTTGCTTTGAACCTACACAGATTAAGACAATTTGAAAAATATCCATACTACTCTCAATATTTTGAATACAAAATTTTGGAGGAAAATAGGTTTCTATAACACTGATGTGAACTTTTATCCGATTACTAATTTGGAGCTCTTGGAACTGCTTGAACAAACTGTGGGAAAATATTCCACATTATATATGAGGCCGTTCACGGGTCCTTACACTTTCTGTCGTTTCTCTTTAAACAACTTTTTTTCCTACTGCAAAAAAAAAAATGCATAATCATCATCAAAATGCAAAAATACAGGTACACAAAAATAAGGAAATTAAAATTGCCTGTAATTCCAACATTCAGGGATAGTCACTATCACTAATCAGTTAACACTTTGCTTGTATTTTTCTGCTCTTTCCTCTATTTTTGCTTGCTTCTAGGAACAGATAATAATATGCATTCTCTTTTGTCAGCCTGCTGTTTTTTTGACTTTATACCGTATCTTGAGAATATTTGCATGCCATCAGTTACTCTTACCTAGGCTTTGGATTTGATTGATGTTGTTGGTGCCTTTCTATGTCTCAGGCTTCTGGGAGCCTTTCTCTTTTACTGGGGAGAAGGGAGCAAGCGGCTCAGTCTCCTGTCAGATAAAAACTGCTTTATCATGATGTCTAAGCTTCATGTGATTCTGCCTTCTGCTTTCTACCTCCCTTCCCGGGCTTTCAGAATTACTGGGATATTTTGCCTTAACAAATCCCACGTGAGCCCCAAAACCCCTCCACAGTAATCCTAGACCCTTGGTTTAGCTTTTCTAAGTTACACATAAAAAGTCATCTGTTGGGAAACTGAAAGGCCTTCTTTACACTAAAATAGTAGCAGTTAAGTTCTGTACCATGAAAAATGACTTGACTAAAGGGATGACCTCTCACACCCACACTATGTGAACCAAATCACCATCTGCAGTGGAGGCATGATCCTAGCACCCTCTGAGTGAGAGTCTAGTCCGTAATTGTTGCAGGTGGACAGGAGTGTTGAGAGAGGCAACTCGTAATTAACAGGAGAAAAATCCTTCAAAATGATGAACCCTAATCATCTACCCTTTTCCAGTCAAGCAAATTAAATTCTTTCCCCATGCATATCTCTAAATTGCAATCCCTGTACAAGGAAATTATTGAATCTAACCTTAGGCAGTGACCATCTTTCAGAGCTTACATTGAAGCAACAGATCACCAAGAATTAATTTTGAGACTGACTTCATTCCTTTTGAAGAATGGTTCAAAATGGGCCTCATGCTGGAATCAATTTTTCAAGTGTATTTGAAAATGAGTAAGGATAGCTTCTTTGCAGTAGATGAGGCTCCATTAGTTGAATGCACATTGTGTGGTTTCC
Source organism: Sylvilagus floridanus (assembly GCA_949820135.1). Lineage (NCBI taxonomy): Eukaryota > Metazoa > Chordata > Mammalia > Lagomorpha > Leporidae > Sylvilagus > Sylvilagus floridanus. The sequence continues at coordinate 19,108,138 of OX463239.1, read as the reverse complement.
ATAATGATGGCATCACGTCTTCTGTGAAATTGCCAGTAGGGAGGAGAAAGTTCTTTGAGATGATGTGTGAAGCCTTTGCTTTTTAAAAAATCAGAGGCAGCTGGGGCAGTGGGTGTTTTAGCACTCGGCACCTGAAAAATGCATCCTAGTTAATTGGAGAATTTAGATTAATTATAGGGGGAAAGAAGAATACATTTCCCTGGCATAGCTTAAACATTTTCTGAACCAAACAACATAGAAGACAAGGAAAACTTTTAAGGAAGAAGATAACCCAGAAAATAATGCTGGGAGATCACGTCTCTTGCCTCTGTTTTCTTCATGATTGGATCTCCAGAAAACTACTTGAATGAAATTTAAGTTTTCAGTTGCTGAATCGCTAGAGACCATGTTTGCATTGCCAACAGAGGGAAGTTCAAAAACCCGTTTCAGACAACTTCTTATCAAGCCAATAATCAGGGACATCTTCCACAGTGTACTAGTGTCAGAGCACAGAAAAATTATTTGTCCTGATCCTATCCCAAATTATATGTGTTTGATAATTGGAAAACATTTCAGAACAGTTTAACTCTTTCTATGGTACTTCTGAATTTTGAAGGACACAAAATTTTAAAACATGACCCAACCCCTAAAAGTGTTCAGTGCATAGTCAGATATATTCCACAAAGATTTTGTTTGGAATTAACCAAGTTTTTTTTCTGCCATCAATAAGCTGGGTTGGTTGGTTTGTCTGTTTTACAGTTCTCAAGTAACAAATATGAAGGCTGAACTCTCATTCAACATCCAAGCCCTTGCAGTTTGGGCAAATATAAGTTTACTAAGAAAGTAAGTATCATAATTCCTTTTTCTGTGATTTTTCCCATTTTCATACACAGAATTAATGTTTTCAATATGTCATTGAAGAACATACATTGTTTTATATTCTAAATAAATGATTCTCCTAACAACTTCTATTAAGATAAGTGTACATTGACTGGTGCCGCGGCTCAATAGACTAATCCTCCACCTGCGGCGCTGGCACACTGGGTTCTAGTCCCGGTCGGGATGCCAGATTCTGTCCCAGTTGCCCCTCTTCTAGGCCAGCTCCCTGCTATGGCCCAGGAGTGCAGTGGAGGATGGCCTAAGTCTTTGGGCCCTGCACCCACACAGGAGACCAGGAGAGCAACTGGCTCCTGGCTTCAGATCAGCGCGGTGTGCCGGCCACAGCGTCCGTTGGAGGGTGAACCAATGGTAAAGGAAGACCTTTTTCTCTCTCTCTCTCACTGTCCACTCTGCCTGTCCAAAAAAAAAAAAAAAAAAAATAGATAAGTGTATATTACTTTTTCTTCCTACAAAAAGTGATTCTAAAAAAATGAATAGTATATTATAGTCTAAAGGGACAACTCGGGGTGGGTGTTGTGGCATAGCCTAGCGAGTTAAGCTACCACCTGAGATGCCAACATCCCATACAAGTGCTGGTTCAAGTGCTGGCTCCTCCATTTCCAACCCAGCTCCCTGCTGATTTACCTGGGGAGGCAGTAGAAGATGACCCCAAGTGTTTAGACCCCTGGGAGACCTGGGTGGAGTTCCAGGCTCCTGCCTTTGGCCTGGCCTAACCCTGGTCATTGTGGCCATTTAGGGAGTGAACCAAGCAGATGGAAGATCTTTCTCTCTCCCCCACTCTCTCTCTCATGCTGCCTTTCAAATAAATAAATAAATAAATGGTTTTTAAAAAGGCAACTCATTTGATAAACTTGTGATTTTATCATCCTTTACTACAGCCAATTATAATGGTGGATTTGGAAAAGAAAGACAATTTAAATTCCCCTGATGACAAACGAAAGCGTAAACATGTGCATTATTAACCTCTATTAATTTTTTAACAGCATTTATTTATTTTAAAGGCAGAGCAACAGTGAGAGAGGGAAACACACACACATGCATACAGATAGTCCATTTGCTGCTTCGCAGACCCACATGGCCACAACAGGCAGGAGCTGGGCCAGGTGAAAACCAGGAGCCAAGCAACTCTGTCTGGTCTCTCACATGGGTGACAGGGGAGTGAGCCAGCAGATGGAAGATCTGACAGGGGCCCAAGCACTTTGGCCATTATCCACTGCCTTCCTAGGCATAATAGCAGGGAGCTGGACTGGACGTACACTAGCTGGAACTTGAACCATCCCTCCAGCATGGAATGCCAGCATTGTAAGGGGCAGCTTAACACACTGCACCACAATACTGGCCTCTAACATCCATTAATATTTTAGTCATTTACTTTCTAGTCTGTTGAATGCATGTATAAGATGCCTTCAAAAAGTTAATGGAAAATTCATATTATGAAAAAACTGAATGAATATTAAAGTTTTTATCCCAAAATAAGCTTATATTTTTTAAAAAAGTGGTATTAATTTGAGGAACAGGCAGAGAGAGAGAAAGAAAGCAACATTATATGCTTATTTATATATATGTATATATAAATGTATAATATATAATATGTAGAAATATATAGTATATAGAGAAATATATATAATATATATAGAAATATATATATAGAGAAAGAAACTCCAGTCTGCTAGTTCATTCCCCAGATACGTGCAGTGGTGGCAGGAGGGGCAAAGGCAGGAGCAGGAACTTATCCAGGGCTCCTGTGTGGGTGGCAGGAACCCAGTTACCTGAGCCATCACTGCTGCCTCAGAGGTCTGCACTAGCGGGACGCTGGAGTCCGGAGCCAGAGGCAGAGGTGAACCAGGCACTCAGATCCGGGCCACAGGCGTCTTAAGAGCAGCTTCACCACTAGGCTAAATGTGTACCCCTAAACCCATCTTTTTTTTTTTCAAGATTTATTATTTGAAAGGCAGAGTTACAGAGAGGGAGATGGGGAGAGAGAGGTCTTCCATCTGCTGGTTCAGTCCCCAAATGACCGCAAGGACTGGAGCTGGGCCAGTCTGAAGTCAGGAGCCAGGAGCTTCCTCCAGGTCTCTCATGTGGGTGCAGGGGTCCCAGGCACATCAGCAGGGAGCGGAATCAGAAGTGAAGTAAGTGGGACATGAACGGCACCCGTATGGGATGCCAGCACTGAAGGTGACAGCTTTACCTGCTAAGCCACAGTGCTGCCCCCCCAAACCTATCTTTTTTTTTTTTTTTTTTTTGAGATTTATTTGTTTATTTGAAAGGAGAGATAGTGAGGTTTTCCATCTGCTGGTTCACTCTCAAATGGCCACAGTGGCTAGAGCTGGGCTGATCCAAACCAGGAGCGAGGAGCTTCATCTGGGTCTCCCATGCAGGTGCAGGTCCCAAGCATTTGAGCCATCCTCCACTGCTTTTCCTGGCACATGAGCAGGGAGCTGGATCAGAAGTGGAGCAATTGAAACTTGCTGCATACTAATGCACCCATATGGGATGTGGCACTGCAGGTGGCGGCCTTACCCACTAAGCCACAGCGCCGGCCCCCAAATAAACTTGTTTCAAAAGATGGTACTGATAGACATTTTCATTCTACTACATCCCTACCTAACAAAGAGATGTGTTTTAAAACATTTGAGCATGAAAATACTGTTTTGAGTACTTCTTAAATTTAACAAAATTGATAGTTTGTATTTCTTCTGTGAATTTTAACTTTGTATCCTTTGCTACTTAGTTCCAAGTATATAATTCAAACTCATTACTGTATTTGGTTATCTGTTTTAATTCAGATTTTTTAAATGGAGATCCTTCTTTATTCTTAGTTGAAAATGGGATGGTTTATGGTTCTGAACATTTTCCCTACGATTTAAGGCTATGTAATATTGTTGATATTCATACATCTAAATTTTGGATCTGTTTTTATTTTTTTTTTTGTAGGGACAAACAGACTCCATCATTAGTATGGCTTTTTACTGGAATGCTTTGCATTTATTCATTGTTCTTTGCTTGGAGAGCAAATTTAGATATTTCAAAGCCACTTTTCATGGGTGTGGTAAGTTTTGCTTAAATCTCCCCTTTTCCCAGGAAGTTCATGAAGACTGTATGCATTTATCTTTCATGATCCTTGTAGAAGTACAAATTATTTAAGTCATAGTTAATATTTTGTATACTGTTGGGGCAGGTGTTAGCACAGTGGTTAAGCTGCTGCGTGGGGCACCTGTGTCCGGTATTAGAGTGCCTGGGTTAGAGTGTTGACTCTGCTCTCCAGTCCATTTTCTTGTTAATATGTCCCTAGAGGCAACAGATAATGGCTCAAATACTTGGGTCCCTGCCATCCGTGCCGGAGACCTGGATGGAGTTTGTGGCTGTTGACTTTCACCTGGCTTGGCCCAGACTCTTGCAGGCATTTGAGGAGTCAAGCCAACAGATGGGAGTTACCGCTCTCTCTCCCTCTTTCTCTCTCTGTCTCTCTTTCTCTTCCTTTCATATAAATTAAGTAAATGAGTAAATAAATTTTAAAAAGTTAAAACTATCAATCTATTAAGGCTGAAGGCTCTTTTTAGGGAAAAAAAAATACATTGTTAACATAGTTAAATAAAAAAATAAATATAGACTTAAGTTGGTCATTGTGTTTGTGGAGGGATGTGTACACATGTTTATAATTATTGGTACAACTATATTTCTTCAGGATTTTTAAAAAATAGCTATACTTTTATTGATATTGCACTACAGTTCCAGCTTCCTGCTAATATGCATTCCTGTGGGAAGCAGATGATGGCTCAAGTAGTTGGGTCCCTGCCACCCGCATGGGGGACCCAGATGGAGTCCCACTGCAGGCGTTTGGGGAATCAGCAGATGAGAGCACTTTCTATCTCTGCCACGAAAATAAGTAAATAGAATATAGACAACTCTTTTCTGACAGCTGGAACTGTGTGTGGGGTTAAAGAATGCCTTCCTTGATTGCCTGAGTTTTGGATCACTTGAGAAACTAGATAAGCCATTTTACTGGGTGAGGGAGTTACCTTTATTGCTAATAATGCTGAGATCAGAGAATGTGGCTTCTGTGTGGGCCAAGGGACCTCCTTACACTGTGTCCTAGAATGGACACACACCCGTGAGCCATGGGCAGTGCTGCACAGGGCCGGCCTCTGCCCACCTCACCCCCAGCCTCTGGAGCCATTGGGACAGACTGTCCCTAGATAGGTGCTTTCTGGGGACAGTCCACTTCCCAGAGACAGTGAGAGGAGGAGCTCTGTGCAGGCCCAGCTCCCAGCTCCCCAGTTAGATCAGTGTCCCCTAAGAGGAGTGGAGAGAGGCCAGGACGGTTCTGCTTAGGGAGTGCCTGAGTGAAGCAAAGCCTTTCTCCACTTCCTGCACCCTGCCTCCTGGTGGAGTTCCAGATGAAGGCCGGAGTGTGTGGATCCAAAGAGGGAACCGCAGGCATCAAACTCCAAAGGAGGAGTGTTTAAAGATGGATTACTGAAGGGACCGGACATTGGGATGGGGGAGTCAGTGAACGCACCTCAGTTGACAAACAGAGTAACTCGGTGTATGCAGTGTGCTCTAAGATTATTTATTTATTTGGAAGGCAGGGTTACAGAGAGGGGGTGGCAGAGGCAGAGAGAGAGAAAGATCTTTCATCTGCGGTTCACTCCTCAAGTGGCCACAGCAGCCTGGGCTGGGCCAGGCCAAAGCCATGATCTAGGAGCTTCTTCTAGATCTCCCAAGAGGGTGCAGGGGCCCAAGCACTTGGGCCATCTTCTACCGCTTTCCCAGGCACATCAGCAGGGAGCTGAATTGGAAGTAGAGCGGCCGGGACTCGAACCGGCTCCCCTGTGGGATGCCAGCGCTGCAAGTGGCAGTTTTGCCTGCTGTGCCACAGTGTTGGCCTCTGCAGTGTATTTTAAACACATACAAGTACCTGAGCGCTTGCACAGTCACCTGGACATGCTGTTTACCCGACTCTTTCGCAGGTGGAGCGGTTCTGGATGCAGAGCAATGCAGTGGTGGCCGTCCTCGCTGGCATCGGCTTGGCTGCACTTGTGTCTGAGAGTAGCCGGAGCCGGGTGCTCAACAGCAGTGGGCTGCAGTGTCTGGAATGGCTCTCCGCCACCCTTTTTGTAGTTTACCAAATATATTGTAATTACAGGTAATGCATGGTTATTCTTATCTAAAAACAAGCACACAAGCCAGGGACATTTGGACATTGAGATCCTAGAACTTTCATTTTTACATTCCGCTGCCTTTCAAGACTCAGAGTCGACCCAGTTTCATGAAGGCAGATGTTCTGAACTTCTGGGTGTTAAACCCGGTGACCCAGAGTCTGCGCAGCTGATGTGTGTTTTTGGGCCATGGCAAGCAGGGGTCTGGATGGTGCATGCAGAGCATGTACTTTCCAGTGGAGAACCCGGAAGTACTTTGTAGAACCTGGAGTACATGTGAATTTCCACAATTCAAAGATCACTTAGATGGAGGAGAAGGAGATTTGGGGCTTTGTATGTGCCTTAAAATAATGTAGTGTATGCTTCAAAGATTTCATCCTTTGAGTAATACTTGTTCCTGGTCCAGATTACCCCATAGTAGTGAATGCCGATTATTTTTAAAGGAATTTTAATATCATAGGATATTAAATAATATCATAAATGTGATATATAATATCATATTTAATATCATAAGACTTAATTTTCTTAAGTCTCCTATGATATTGGTATCATATGTATTTTTCAAAATCTGCCTAATGGCTATTAAAGTAGAAATCTCGGTGTAGCAGAAGACGTGTGAGTCTTAGATGTCAGCCCGTTTATTTCAACACAGCAGTACGGTGTGCACGTCACCCCAGTGGAAGAGTGAGTCCTGTGCAAGTTTGTTGCCATGGAATCTGCCTGGCATTGTTTTAAGTGATTGTGCTTTCCTCCTTCAACTTGACTTTACAGACTTTGCAGGGTCCTCTGTAATGCTGGGGCGGTGAGGGGAGCCCTTGTTGGGTGACGGCTGAGTTGCCAGGAGTCCCTGTGTCACCGACGCAGCTGCATCAGCAGCTCAGGAAGCATTCACCAGGCCCCCGCGTGTTGCTTGCCCTTTTTTTTTTTTTTTCCAAATCCCAGGCTTCCTGTTTGCTGGTTCGCTAGAGCAGTCCAGTTTCAACACCAAGGACGCTTCCACGGGCTGGGTGCTTTCATCTTGCTGTGGTTTTTTTTCTCTTTAGCCTCAGGGGAATCGAATAGCTTGCAACTTCCTGGGTGGCACAGCGTGAGTTTTCCCCCTGCGCCCGCCCGTCCGGGAATCTTGGGAGTAGCGGCAGTAATTGCTGCACTGATGACAAAGGCGGGGGTGATACCCTGTTCCTGCACGTGTCTGTCTGCTTTGTGACACTCGCCCAGCGATTCCACTTGAGGCATTGTTTCTCAGCTCCATCTACTGTAACGGACCTGATAGCAACAGGCAGGGCACTGCCTGTCCCCATTGTCTGATGCTTTTACTTCTCTCATAGTCTTTTTCCTTTTTCCCAGAAAGCTCTTAGAAGTCGTGCCACTGTTTCTTTGAAGTACGAAAGTCCCTTCCTTCTTGAAAAGAGCTGCACTGCTGCTGTTGGCAGCGGCCAGTGATGTCTGGAGAGAAGGACACATCTCAAAAACCCGTCCCCCAGGCTCCCCGCTTCTCTGCCTCATTCCCTTGGGAGGCGAGCCCAAAGCCTGCAGGTCGTGGAAGCGCCACATCACCCTCTGCATGCGAGAGTCACACAGGCGCCCTAACAGGACGCCGGACATTGTCAGATCTCTCTTTCCATGTCTGGAAGTCCCTTTGCAGTAAATGGAGTTATCGTGAAATGACTTTAAATCACAAAGGGAATCTGAAAGCCTAGCTTGAAGACTGAAACTGGCTTGTCTTTAGTTGGGGAGAAAGGACCTCTTCGGGAGCGCCCATTTCCCTTCTATGGACAGGATTCGAAATTCCAGAAGTGAGGCAGCCCGCTGATAATTGCACAGTCTCCCCCCTCCACACGCACATACCTTTTTGTTTTTGTTTTTTATCAGATGGTAGCATTCTTTTCAAATATAGGCCTCCTGTTAGAGGATATAAATTAGAATACTTTGGAACACTGAATGTAGATTGTGTGGTGGGACAGGGATGGCACGGAACATAAGTCTAGTGTTAATTAAAACTGTCAGAGTGTTACTGTTTTAATTTTTAAATCCTTTTTATTTAGCATTTGTGACCAAAGGACCAACTATGTGATTGATCAATTTGCAAAGAACCTTCTGGCCTCCATGCCTCGTGATGCGATTCTTCTACTGAGAGGGGACCTGCCTGGGAATTCGCTTCGTTACATGCATTACTGTGAAGGCCTCAGGCCAGATCTCTCCTTAGTGGACCAGGAGGTGAGTACATGAAAAACGAGCTTGGAGCAGAGCAGCCACTCGAAAACATGTTGTTGTTGTTGTTTTAACTGTATTATTTTTTTTTAGCAGTGAATGGTTCTCATTTTTGTAATCATTGTTAGGTGGGATATATGTCACATTCTTTTATTTATTGTAATAGTGTAAATCATGTGAGTTGCTTCTTTTTCATTGAAACTGAATGCTTCAAGAATTAACATGTTTCATGCTAAGTTCAAATAATATTGTAGGTCTCTAGTTCATATAAAATGCATGAACATGCTTATTATGTTGTAGATTTTTGTTTTCATTTAGTCAGTTCATCCATTCAAATTAAAACTGCCCACTGCTCCAGGGATTACAGTAAATTAAGTTGAATATAAATGATACTATGGATAAGTAAACATTTCACTCAAAATGGAAATAATCACAACTACACAAGAAAATTTTTATATAAATTTTGTTAGTCTTATGACAGTATGTTAGGAGGGTACTTAACAAATTTTTGGGGCTGTTGAAATAATTTTCTGGAACTAAAGAACTAGATTTAGACTGTAGGATTTATTATTTAAATCTTACGTAAAAGGGAACAAATCTATCTCTAGTGTTTTTAGAGCAGTCATCAGGAAAAAGGAAATTCTTAATCTTGAAAGGGTATTATGATTAGTTCAGTTGAGCAAATTATTAGGCACAATACTTATTAATAAACTGCAGTGAATTAAAGATTAAGCAGAATTTTTGGAGAAAACTAAACAGATTTGCGAATACTCTATAGGGAAATTTGCACATCACACATATTTTTATGAGCAGTTTGCTTTTATATCATGTGCACAGGTTGACTAATTTGATCTTCAGGCTAGCTTCTGAAAACACTAGGTTATGTGTTGATAACATGATATCACCCCATGACTTTAAATACTACTTAGAATGGCAGGACTACAGCTGAGAAGCATGGATTTCAAAGTGAATTAGACCTAAATTCAAGTCCTCATTCTGTCACTTCCTGGATGTGTAACATGGGCCCAAGGATTTTCCCTCTCAGAGCTTCTGTTTGCTTGGAAATAAAATGCAAGTCATTAATATGTAAGTCAGAGTGCTTCTCAGCACAAGAAACAGGACAGCTGAGAGAAGCTTCAGCTATGGAATTTTTATTTAAAGTTGTATTTATTTAATTTGAAAGTCAGAGTTACAAAGAAGAGAGGGAGAGACAGAGCTCTTCCATCCACTAGTTCACCCTCCGGATGGCCTCAACCACCAAGGCTGGGCCAGGCTGGAGCCAGGAGCCAGGAGCCAGGAGCTTCTTCTGGGTCTCCCAGATGGGTACAGGGGCCCAAGGACTTGGGCCATTTTCCACTGCTTTCCCAGACACATCAGCAGAGAACTAGATTGGAAGTGGAGCAGCCAGGACTCGAACAAGTGATCATATGGATGCTGGTGTCGCAGGCAAGGGCTTTACCTGCTACACCACAACACTGGCCCCGAACAATGGAATTTTTATCTCATATAACCAGTAGTCTGGAAATGAGAGATTTTAGGATTGATCCACAGTACTTCAGTGAAGTCAGTGTTCAGGACAGCTTTGTCTGGCTCTCTTGACGTGATGCTCACAATCACAAGATGAATGCCCGGTTCCAAACAACACATCCTAAGGCAGAACAAGGTGCTTCTTCTGGAACTTCTCTTTGTCTCTCTGTCTCTCCCTCTCCCTCTATCTCTATCTCTCCCTCTCCCTCCCTCCATGTCCCTCATAATATGTGCCCCTGGGGCCCCAGCAGGCCTCTCCTCGGGCGCCACTGGAATGACGCTTACGCTGCGTATGTGTCGTCCAGGTGCTGGATGGAGGACGCCCTTCTGGGTAGTGAGATGCATGGAGGTGACATGAAGCCAGGTGCTGATGTGACTGGCGATGGACATTTCTTAAGACAATGGGAACAAAGTCGAGGCCATTAAAAGAATAGCCAGGCACACACACCTCTGCTGTGCTTATGGTTTTTGGCTGTGTATGTGCTGAGTGAGCGTCTGCAGATCCTAAAACCTTCGCATTGCATTTGATGCACTTGATTGTTTTCAGAACTCTAATAAACTATGCCGCCCCCTGCGATTTTTGGCAGATGATGACTTACGAGTGGTATTTACCCAAGATGGCAGAGCACTTGCCAGGTGTCCGCTTTCCTGGGAACCGGTGGAATCCTGTGGAAGGAATGTTGCCTAATGGAATGGTCACATTTAATCTTTATCATTTTCTTGAAATAAACAAACAGTAAGCATTCTTTTCATATAATAGCTTTCCTAAACTCTTAAGCTTTTCTAAAATTGTTTCTGTAGCAGCTGTGCCTCATCGAAAAGACCAATTTTCTACACCTATTTCCCTGTCACCAGTGAGATTATCTTTGTAATTAAATTGAATATCTGTGCATAAATGAGGCCAGGCAGAAATAAATGTTATTGTTCTGGGTAAAGGAAAAAATAAAGACAGATTAGCAAGAACAGCAAATAAGATCTTAGTACAATTCAGAGAAATTGGAGATGTGCCTGCCTACTTGAAATCATTGCAGGTGGATCGCAAGCAATTATAGTTTCCCCCTGATCAGCACCATGGCCTCCTTTTAAGTGTAAAGCAAATGTTTTCAGGAATAATCACTATATAAAAATAGCTTAAGGATTTTTTTTAGAAAGGATAAGATTTTTATAAATAAGAAAAACACCTACAGTTTATGCTGGCTGAGATAAAAATATGAGAATTGTGAATTTTGTACTTGAGATCCTAAATTATTCCAAGTTAAGGCCAAGAATAAATACCTTCAGTGGTCTAGTGTTGAATGTTTCTCTGTCTGTGAAATGCTAGGGATTGTCCAGACCTTGCAGAAGAAAATTTTACTTCATAGTTTCTTTGTTCTTAAAAAAAGGACTTGGGAAAGTCTTCATAAATCTTCCCCCTTGCTGAGGACTTAGTGATGCGGTAGTTCTGGTGCTGAGAGCCTGTGTTTACCGTGGCCCATGGAATAACATGAAGGTGATGGGTAGAAATATGCTGTAAGAGTGACATTTAATTAGTCTGTTCTGGAATAAAATATTAGGAACCTTAACCTACACACATTGGCATTCTTGTGAATTTTATTTAATTCAATCCTCCAAATATTTTTGAATATCTGCTACATTTCAGCTGGATTAGGCCCTAATGATAAAAGATTAATAAGATTCAGCCCCAGATTAAGGAAGACCACAAGGCAGTGGATACGCGCAAAGCTCCGACCAAGTAACCACAGTGAGATCAGTTCAGTACTGTGGCGCCTTGTAAGGAGCCAGGCAAAGACTCCATGCATCTGCTGAGTGCATGAGTGGCAGTGTCAGCCAAATGTTCTGGGTGCCTCGATGAGGAATCCATTAGCACTGCCTGAGAGCATTTCTTTAGCTTGTGTTGCAGAAGGTGGATGGCTGATCAATATAAGGGAAATACTGTGTGTTCGCTGGGAAACTCCAGAGATACGCGGCAAAGTGTGAAGACCATCAGTGTCATCTGTCTCCAGGACTTCCACCGTTAACGTGCTGATAGGCTTTGTTGGATTCCTTTCATTTGTAACATGAGTTATTGTTATGATTTATACGTACACATGCATGTGTTTATACACGTGCTGCATTTTAGGTCGCTGGGCTATCTTGTTTTCTGACCAGTTTTTTTCCGCTGAATATCACATCATGAGCATTCACCATGTAAACAATAAAATGATGTCATCACTATTATTTTGGGGCTGTTATAATACTCATGAAATACATAATAATTGAATGAACATTCTATGTTTTTGGAAACTTTTGTTTCTGGACAATTGCTGTTGTAATAGAACAGGGTGATGAGCACTATGGCCTAGAACACATTTTTGACTAGCAAAGATCTCAGAATAAATATTGGTTTTGGGTGTTAGTTTTTAAGATAGGCTTTTTTTAAATTTAAGAAGTAGTATGTGTCCACTATAAAATAAGGAATCTTTTTTTAAAAAAGATTTTATTGGGGCTGGCACTGTGATGTAGCAGATAAAGCTGCCACCTGCAGTGCCAGCGTCCCATATGGGTGCCGGTTTGAGACCAACTGCTCCACTTCTGATCCAACTCTCTACTATGGCCCAGGAAAGCAGTGGAAGATGGCCGAAGTTCTTGGGCCCCTGCACCTGCGTGGGAGACCCGGAGGAAGCTCCTGGCTCCTGACTTCGGATCAGTACATCTCCAGCCATTGTGGCCAATTGGGAAATGAACCGACAGATAGAAGACCTCTCTCTCTCTCTCTCTCTCTCTCTCTCTCTCTCTGCCTCTGCCTCTGCCTCTGCCTCTCCTTCTCTCTCTGTGTAACTCTCACTTTCCAATAAATAAATACATCTTGAAAATTAAAAAAATAGGCCGGTGCCGTAGCTCAACAGGCTAATCCTCCGCCTTGCGGCGCCGGCACACCGGGTTCTAGTCCCGGTTGGGGCGCCGGATTCTGTCCCAGTTGCCCTTCTTCCAGGCCAGCTCTCTGCTGTGGCCCAGGAGTGCAGTGGAGGATGGCCCAAGTGCTTGGGCCCTGCACCCCATGGGAGACCAGAAGCACCTGGCTCCTGCCTTCAGATCAGCACGGTGCGCCGGCCATGGCAGCCATTGGAGGGTGAACCAACGGCAAAGGAAGACCTTTCTCTCTGTCTCTCTCTCTCTCACTGTCCACTCTGCCTGTCCAAAAAATAAATAAATAAATAAAAAATAAATAAATTCTCTCTCTCTCTCTCTCTCTCTCTGATTCTCCCTCTCTTTAAAAAAAAAAAAGAAAATTAAAAAAATAAAAAGATTTCATTTACTTACTGATTTTAAAAGCAGAATTACAGAAAGGGAGCGAGAGAGAGAGAGAGATCTTCCATCTGCTGGCTGGACCAAGCCAAAGCCAGGAGCATGGAACTCCATCCAGGTCTCCCATATGGGTGGCAGGGACCCAAGCACTTGAGCCATCATCTGCTGCACCCAGGACGCATTAGCAGGAACTCAAACTGGCACCCATATAAGGTGCTGTCATCCCAAGGAGGGGCTTAACCTGCTGGGCCGTAGCACCTGCCCCTCAGTGACCATTTTTTCTGAACCAAGCTTCCTTAAACCATTTCTACTAATAATTTTTTAGTATTTAAAGGTCCTATGAATTACTCTAATCTAATTAATTTTATTCATATGATATGAAAAGACTTAAAAAATGTGGAAAATGGAATTAAAAGGATCAGTTTATTTTGGTTCTAAAAATGTTTGAAAGCCATGCATGGTTTTTTCATTGTTCACATTTTCCATGAATTTTTTTCTTTTTCATTTTTTTTAAGATTTACTTTATTTATTTGAAAGGTACAGTTATTGGGATAGAGAGAAAGGTCTTCCATCTGCTGGTTCACCCCCCCAGATGACTACATCAGCCTGGGCTCAGCAAGGATGGAGCCAGGAGCCAGGAGCTTCCTCCAGGTCTCTCACATAGGTGCAGGGGCTCAAGCACTTGGGTCATCCTCCGCTACTGTCCCAGGCACATGAGCAGGGATCTTGATCTGAAGTGGAGCAGCGGGACTGCTGTGGGATCTCTGGCCTCACAGGCAGCGGCTTAACCTGCTGCGCCACAACCTTGACCTCTCCATGAGCTTTTTGAAGACCTCTTGTGTACGTGGATTTCAAAGTGTGTGCACCAAGTTAGGCTTCTTTACGCTTTCCACAAACCTTCAAGTACCTTGTGTGTTCATGTACGAGACATAACCACAGCAGTTTTATATTTGTCACTAAGTGATTTCTTGTAACATGGGGAATTTTTATTTTTTTTAAAGATTTTTTTTTTATTTGAAAGTCAGTCACACAGACAGAGAAGGAGAGGCAGAGAGAGAGAGGGGTCTTCCATTCCACTGTTTCACTTCCTAGTTGGCCGCAACGGCTGGAGCTGAGCTGATCTGAAGCCAGGAGCCAGGAGCTTCCTCCAGGTCTCCCACACAGATACAGGGACCCAAGGACTTCTTCCTCCGGGTCTCCCACACAGGTGCAGGGACCCAAGGACTTGGGCCATCTTCTACTGCTCTCCCAGGCCATAGCAGAGAGCTGGATCAGAAGTGGAGTAGCCGGGGCTAGAACTGGCACCTGTATGGGATCCCGGCACTGCAGGCGACAGTTTTACCTGCCATGCCACAGTGCCGGCCACGGTAGGGTTTTTTTCATCTAAGTGTGTTTGCTTCCCTTCAACCCCTAAAAACAACCTTTTTCTTCTAAGATAAATTTCATGTAGTTTATTATAGAAATATTTAAATAAACCAGAATGTTTGCAGATGGCTTAATGGTGACCAAGATTTGAGTAAAAAAAAAATTGACCTTTCATGAATTATATCTTTAACAGTTAGAACTTTCAGCTAAAAAATACATCCTTTGTTTTTCTGTTTCCAATAGAAAAGAAACGTTTGTCTGCATAGGAATTCATGAAGGTGACCCAACCTGGAAGAAAAAGTATTCCCTTTGGCCGTGGGGGTCCTGCGACAAATTGGTCCCTTCAGATATTGTGTTCAACCCAGAGGAATGGATCGAACTCACGCGGAATCTCTACAACTGGACAGAAGAATACGGGCGGTATGAACAGCCGTTGTATTTTTATTATTATTATTATTATTTATTTTTTTGACAGGCAGAGTGGACAGTGAGGGCTGGCCTGGAAGAGGGGCAACCGGGAAAGAATCCGGCGCCCCAACTGGGACTAGAACCTGGTGTGCCGGCGCCGCAAGGCGGAGGATTAGCCTGTTGAGCCACGGCGCCCGCCCAGCCGTTGTATTTTTAAGCGGTCACAGTAACAGTGGTGTGTGCCTAAAGAAAGCACGCCATTGTGAGATGCCTCTTGATCTTGCTGTGTTTTTTCATGAATTAATATTGTTTTTTGCTGCCCACAGAGTATCCTACAGCAGGTACAGAAAGAGAGTGTGTCTTTCTTGTCCTCCTGCTTATAGAACAGCAGGGACATGGAGGGACAGGAGGCTGTGGATGGGTGGGTCCCACAGTGCTTAAGATGGGGTGGGAGGCCAGCTCTCTGCTGTGGCCCAGGAGTGCAGTGGAGGATGGCCCAAGTGCTTGGGCCCTGCACCCCATGGGAGACCAGGAGAAGCACCTGGCTCCTGCCATCGGATCAGCGCAGTGCGCCGGCCGCAGCGCGCCAGCTGTGGTGGCCATTGGAGGGTGAACCAACGGCAAAGGAAGACCTTTCTCTCTGTCTCTCTCTCTAACTATCCACTCTGCCTGTCAAAAAAAAAAAAAAAAAAAGATGGGGTGGGGGTGGGGGCATCTTCCACTTCTTGGCCTTTTAGTGCTCTCCCACCCACTGGCCTGTGTCTCATGACCCTGACCATAGATGGACAAGATTCATCAACTGCACTTGAGCTCTGACAGGCGCTCTGTTCCACACGCATAGGCTTGTCAGACTTCCTTCAGGCATGGCGGGTACCTTCTCTGCAGGGAAGAATGAGACCTTATAACTCTTAAAAACTACTTACTTATTTGTTTTATTAGTTTATTTGTTTATTTAGAAAGGCAGATGATAGGAGAGAAAGTTCTTCCATCTGCTGGTTCACTCCCCAAACAGCTGCAATGGCCAGGGCTAAGCCAGGCCAAAGCCAGGAACCAGGAGCTTCCTCCAGGTCTCCCTCGTGGGTGGCAGGGACCCAAGCACTTGGGCCATCTTCCGCTGCCTTCCCAAGTGCGTTAGCAGGGAGCTGGATTGGAAGCAGAGCAGCCAGGACTTGAACCTCCATTTGGCGTCAACCTGACTATGTTGTTTGGAGCATTATTAGTCTTCTTTCAAGTACCTCTTCAAAGAATTCTCTCCCTCCCATATGGAAAATGAGTCACCATCTAAAGAAATTGCCCTCGTTACTGATTTTTTAAATTATGAATCACTTAAGATTACTTGACAACAGCAGGTGAGGCCGCCTAAGCAAGTGTCGTGTAGGTTTCTGAGCCTGTGTGAGCAAGCGGGCCTCGCTGCTGTGTGGCAGCCAGGGGTAGGTTCCCAGGTCTACACACGGCACCCTGCGACTGTCAGCCCAGGGAACAGCATAGGCCTCAGACAGCTGGCAGTGCCCCACACACACAGCAATGCAGTTTCCGGTTGTGAGAAGGAACCATCAGCAGGTGGTGTGGCCCGTGTTTGAGCAGCGTGCTGGCTGCGGCCGGGCCATCTCAGCTCCAGGCTCAGCTGCTTGCCTTGCAGCCCTTTCAGTCCAAGCCGTGTCCGTAGAGTGGCCCACGCCCCACTTCTGCACTGTTGCCGTCTAATGGCTCTTCGGGGCGGCTGGCTCCCCAGGTGCCTCCAGCCTCTTCCCCTTGACTCTGCTGTTGCTCCCTTGAGGCATTTGGGGCTCATTACTGAGACCAAGGACACAAATGTCCCCAGCCCCCAAATGCCTTAGAACTGAAACTTTTGGGGAGAATAAGCGTACCAGTTTGGTCACTATTAGCACTTCAAGATCCAGCCCTTTTTGTTGGCCTTGTCAGATCACAAAACTGATTCTTAACGTGTCCATAACAACCAGCACAGCTGACGGCAGATGTTCCTGTTGTCTTGAAACTGCAGGTTTGCTGCGTCTTCGTGGGAGTCTGTGGCCAATGAAGAGATGTGGCAAGCCAGGTGACTAGTTTGCTTGCTTGTGTTTGCAGTCTGATTTTAACAGGCCGGAGAGGTGGACTGTGGCACTGCTCATACTGGGAGCAGAGGTGAGGGGTGACCATCAATGCAACATTCATGAGCGATTGTTATGGGTGAAACATCATCCTCATCTATGATCAGATAACCTCATTTCCACCTCAGAAAGAGCTGTGAAGAGGTTACTGTTGCCTGGCCGGAAGTGCCAGGTTCCTTGTCTGCAGGGCTCCCATCACACCCCTCGCTGCCGGCCTTTCCTGCCCTGACCAGACGAGAGTGAGTCTCGGACTGAGCACAGGTGGGTGATTACTGCCCTGCCTCCATTTGTAACGGGCCGCGTTTCCAACACTGACAGCAGTGCCCTGGCCCTGTCGTGGGCAGGTGACTGTAACCCAGTTCCTCAGATGGGGCAGACAGACAGCGGAAGGTTAGTGTGCTGTGTGCTACGCTGTCCTGTTCGTGGAGCAGGGCCACGCTGTGCTGGGTGCAGGGTTTCACAGTGACACCTGGCTTCTTTGGGTTGCTGTCATTATTTTAAAATAATTGAGATGGCTAGCACTAACACATTGTAACCTAAATATTAACATTGAGCCCTAAAAAGTACAGAGAGGGTCACCTTGTACCTTCAGGGAAAATGTGCCTGCGCCCCCTCAGTGCCAGGGACTGTGCGCCAAGCATTAAGCTGTGCTACAAAAGGCTTATGTAAGTTTAAAGGGATTTTGAAGAAATTGTCAAGAAATACAACTGCAAAATAAGATTACAAAGAAATCAACACTTTTGGGCAATTGTGTTTTTAATAAAGAAAAATGAGTTTTTTATTTATAGGTCTAGTTACAGGGACAAATATTCGCTTCAAAGAGCTGATCCAAGGTGTGTGAGAGTACTTCCAGGAGTTCACGGAAACTGGAATCAAATGATGCTTATCCTGGTGCAGGAAATTGTGAAAATTCAGGCACAGTTTGTTCAAAATATTCAGTTTCCATTGAGTTTTCTTAGACCCCCTCATGTGCTTGGCTTTCAGTATCTTTTACACCAGAATAAACCCCCCTTTCCAGTTCTGCCCTTGCATGGACTTTCTGAGTCACCCTCGTACCGTGCATCTGTGCAGTCCTTTGCTGTGATCAGACACGGGAGAGCTGGGAAGGGAGCACTCGAGAGACGCAGCAGGCCGTTACTGGGGCAGGCGTGATGGACAGCCGGGACAAGCGCGTGCGGTCAGAGAGCCTGGCCCCTGTAAGAACTGGCTGCACGTGACACGAGCCACCGTGGTGGGCGCCTGCAGGGCTGTGCTGAGAAACCCCGCCAGTCTCCCCTCCCTGGCTACTCCTGCATCACAGCAGCGTGCATGGAGAGGAAGACCAGCCTCAGAAAGTGCTGGGAATGCAGGCTCTTCTCCGGGTGCCACTCAGTCAGTGTGACTGCGGGGTCTCACTGAGGGCGGCAGGTGGCCTTGCTGTTGGTTCAGAGTGAACGTGTGTGGATCCGAGAGCCTTAAAAGTAGTGCAGTGCAGGGCTGTGAATGGTGCAGATCCACGGGGGCGCCTGGGAGAGGTAGCCCTGAATGTGCATTTGTGGTTCTGATGTCAATGACGGTTCCCCGCCCCCTTCCACTCCCCAGGATGAAAACGCCGTTCTTCATCTTCGACCTGGCCGAAAGTGCTAACCTGCCTGCAGACGTGAAAGCCCGACTCTACACTCACGCCTACAATGTACGCAGACTCTAACGCGGGAGATAGGTTTGGGGGAGAGCGCGTGTCAGTCGCACAGTCCATTAGAGCTCTTGTTCTTGTGTCTCCAGCTTACCTGGGCCGTTGGGAAGCAGCCTCAGGAGCAAGCACTCAGGGTATCACGGGGTCTGAAGTGCATGACCGTGGTCCCCTCCCAAAGATGCCTATGTCCTAATCCCCAGAACCCAGGGGCGTGCTGCCTGGCACTGCCAGGGCGCTGTGCAGGCGTCATGAAGTGACGGCTCTTGGGATGGGCGAGGTCCTGGATCATCCAGAAGGACGCAGCGCAGTCAGGAGGTTTCTTGTAAGGGAGGCAGAGGCAGGGAAGGGACTGAAGAGGCCGCACTGCTGGCCCTCAGGACGGGGAAGGGCCGGGAGCTAAGGAGTGCAGGCGGAAGCCGTTCTCCCCGGGGCCGATCTGGGGGCTCTCGCCTGCTGAGGTGCAAGAGAATATCTTGTGTTCGAGGGCACTGTGTCTCTGGTGGTTTCCGGCAGTGCAGCAGCAGCAGGACACGAATAGCGCACCTGCTGTGCAAAAGCCGGTCCCGGTCCCAGTCCCGGGCCGGGGCTGGGGGAGAGAGAGTCCCTGAGTAAAGACAGCGGGTCGCAGAGAGTGACCGTGGCCCTTGGGAGGCCGAATGGACCTGCAGGAGACAGAGGCCGCGGGAGCACAAGCGTAAGCCAGCTCTGGCTGCCCACGCTTGCGGCGCTGCAGAGCTGGTCTCGGAGTCAGCTCTCTGGGAAGTGAGTCTCCGACCAGGGCCCAAGAAACAGCCCAGGCCTCGGGGATCTCTGCATCTGCAGCTGGGGCCTTGGGGGCCCAGTGGGTTCAAATAGCTTGGTGCCCAGGCCGTCTGACCAGCGGCCCACGGTTCATGTGTGCATTCACAGAGCGTTCCTCAGGTGCCCAGTCCTTTCCAAGTCTGCGCTGGGGGCCGTCAAGCCTCGCCCTGCTGCCGAAAGATGTCAGGCTAGCGAGGGAGACGGAGGGTCAAGTCCCCCTCCCAGGCCGGTCTCTGAAGTGCCTGGGAGGCCTGGAGAGGTGCTGCGGGTCAGAGAGCTGGACTAGGGCAAGCTGCGGGGGAGGGTGCAGTGGGCGGTGCACTGGGGCTCCTCTGGAAAGATCAGAAGCTGGCCAGAGCCATGGGGCAGGGGGCAGCAGCGGGGGCAGGGAGCCCACCAGGAGGAAACCACAGGCGCGAGGGCAGAGCCCAGCGAGGTGACCCCTCAGGGAGGCAGCACCCTGGCTGGCTGGTTGGCTGGCAGGAGGCCCCAGGGCCATGCCCACTCTGCCATTCCTTGTAAACGCACAGCCACCTCACCTTTCAGTTCTTGACTTTTTGTCCTTCAGAATGTGGACTGTGACCTTCCCACAGTTGTAGCCCGCTCCCATAGGATCCTTCCATCTCTAATACCCTACGGTTCTACGGAAAGTAGGCGGGACTTCCTGGGGAGAAGCCTGAGGCTTAATAATGACCTCATCTTCTCATCAGTGACCCCGCCTGTGGTCAGTCGTTTGTTCCCTACTGAAGCCAGCTCTGGCTTGGTTGTCTCTGGGGGCCAGCAGGTTGCTGACTGCCACTGTCCCCTTCACATACATCCTCGGGAGTGGGACAGTGTTTACGGGAGAAGTGAGGCCAGTTACCTGGTGGGTCAACACAAATCTGCCCCCAGCACTGGTTCTGCAGGAAAGCTTTTGTTAGGCATAGAGGTTTTGCTACTGCCCACGGTGCCCTGCTCCGTAGTTTACACGAACTTTCAGTTCAGGTGTGGTGGGGGAACAGGGAGTAGCCAGGTCCATAGGAATAAGTTGGATAAGTTGGCGGTCTCCCCTAATCCACAGAAGACAGCCCACTGAGACTGATGTCCCAGTAACACACACACAGGAGGAGCCGTGACTGCACACAGTGAGAGAAGGGACTGGCGGCTTCAGTTTCGGCACAAGACAAGGGAGGTGTGCTAGTCCCGAATGCCGAAGGCTGCGAGGGGTGGGGGGCTGGGCGGGGCCTGAGCGAGCGGTGGGGAGTGCCCCTCACGGTGCCCCGGCCCCTCTTCTGAAAGCCCAGCGGTTCCTAGAGCCCACTCTGCGCTGCGTGTCCCTCACTCCTCCGTGGAGGAAGGTTGGGATGAGCAGCTGACAGAGAAAGGAGCAGAGAGCAGCAGGGTGGAGACCCTTGGAGTGCTTCACACCAAACGAGTAAGCGGCTAGCAGGCCGGCTGAGGAGCGTCGCCGGGGCCGTGTGGCGACTGTCTCCTAGGTTAGAAGAAGAAAGGAAGGCTGCTCAAGACGGGGGTTCCCCTACACCGAAGCCACCACGCAGGGGCCGTGGAACCTTCCGCAGGCGCGCTGTTTTGAAATAGTCACACGTGTGTCTGCTGTGGAGTTGGAGTTGCGGACCTAGGAGCCTGGGTCCCTTCAGGCAACACCACGTTGTCAGAACCAGGCTCTCTCTGCACCACCAGCTCCCGGAGCAGTCCCCTTCCTGCTGTGTGCCCCAGGAGCCTGCCAGGAAGCCCTGGGCACCAGCCCCCCTCGGTCATCTCTGAGAAGGAGTGGAAAGGCCAGATAAGCGAGTGTGCTGTCCCACTCTGCCACTCTGTCTATCCGTTCACATTTTGCTATGCTTCCTCTGGAAAATCAAGTATCCAGAGTTCTAGCTCTATCCAATTAGTGCCATCCCTGGATGTTGAGAAAATCCTGCTTCCCGTGGGCACCGCTTTAAGTAGCTGTCAGGATTGTAAACTGCAGGCTACGGGAGGATTTTTAAGATTGATTTATTTATTTGAAAGAGTTACACAGAGAGAGGAGAGGCAGAGAGAGAGAGAGAGAGAGAGAGGTCTTCCATCCAATGGTTCACTTCCCAGTTGGCTGCAACGGCCAGAGCTGTACTAATCCGGAGTCAGGAGCCTCTTCTGGGTCTCCCACGCAGGTGCAGGGCCCCAAGGACTTGGGCCATCTTCTGCTGATTTCCCAGGCCATAGCAGAGAGCTGGATCGGAAGAGGATCAGCCAGAACTAAAACCGGTGCCCATATTGGGATGCTGGCGCTTCAGGCCAGGGCATTAACTCGCTGTGCCACAGCGCTGACCCCTCAAGAGGATTTTAAATACCCCGCTTCAAGCGTGTCTCCAAAATGCAAGTACGCCCGACCTACAGGACCACTGTCATGGTGGTGTTTTTAACACACAGTGGAACTTACGTAAATAATGTGGGGGCAACATGTCCATTCCTTCCACACAGTCTCCCAAAGAAAGCTGTTGTCCCCCCTCCAGCAGCTAAGTTTAGAGTTCAGCCTTCTGCCTGTGGAGTACATAGGTTTCCTCTCCCAGCTGCTCTTGGGAGGAAGAGCATCCCGTCCTGCACAGCGTGTCCTAAGGCCCCCTCCCCAGCGCAGGCCCCGGAAGCAGTTTGCCTCCTGCCACTGTCCTAGTTACAGCGACGTCCCTGCATTTCTGCATGGCCTGCCTGGCAACGATGAGGTTTCCACTATAGGCTTCTTGGTGTTTTGTGGTTTTTTTTCTTCTCTTGTGTTATTAATTCCTCTGTGTTTTCTGGTTTCCTGCTAAAAAAGTCGGGCTAAGGCCGGCCCACCGACGTTTGTGCTGTCTTGCAGCTGTACAGAGAGCTCGTGTACTCGCAGGAGGCTCACCCAGTGAACTGGCACAAGAACTATGCCCTCGCCTGTGAGCGCCGGCTGCGCCTGGCCGGGCGGGACGCAGACCCGGAAGCTCTGCTGTCTGAAACCATCAGGCACTTCCGCCTGTACGCCCAGAAAGCGCGGGATGACCCGCAGCGAGCCGACATTGTAGGTGCTCTGAAGCACCTACGGAAAGAACTGCGAAGTCTGAGAGAGAGGGGAGCTGCCTGAGACAGCAGACTGATGAAACACCTGGCCATCGCTCAGCGTCCGGAATTCTGGAGTCCAGGCGTTTTCCCGCCAAGCTGAGAAACCGCATCAAAAAAATCAAACACCGAGTCGTCCCCCAGACCAGATAACGTGGTACAGGCAGTGCTGGTTATCGGGGGGTGTCTCATGACAGATGTACTGTGTATGCAAAATTCTGGTTAGCCCACCTTACCAAGTGAGCATTTCAGCAGAAGCTTCTGGAAAATCTTCCTGCTTCCACAGTCTCTCACCCAGTGACTGTGCTTGATGAGATTCTAGAAAAGAACAAATTCTCGGCGTCCGCCTAAGATGCCACCTGTGCCTCCTTTCACGGCCTTGCTTATTGGTTGTAGTTTTAAAGGAGAAATTCTTAAAACTGCGAGTGCAAGACCAAAGACATGTTTGGATTCCTGAAAGTGAAATAATTTTTTTTTTGAGAGAATGCTGTGCTTCCAGTTAGAGTACGTTGTCTTACAAGTAACTGTGGTTGTCACGTTATCTCACACCTGAAGCTAAATACCAAGTGGATGATGTTTTGGGAAAAAAACAAAAGTTGGGGTTTTATTGTCTTAGTAGTTCTCTGAAGTCACTGGAAAGAAAAGCTGATTTGCTGTTTGCTAATTTTACTTGCAGAAACTGATTGGCGAGTAAAATGATTTTGTATTTAATTCATTTTATATTTATGTTTCACTTCTATCTGGCCTATAGATGTAGGCCTAATAATTAGTAGGCTCCTGCTAGCAGAAATGGGGGGAAAGGAGGGAGGCAGGGATTGGGGGGAATGGAGACATGGTTCAATAAATTCATTTCTGTTACAAACATCTTTTATACATATGACTGAAGAGAACACGGTAAGAAATGCAAATCATAGTTCTTTATTTTATTATGACAGTTAATTAATAGCAACCTGTGTTAATGAATAAAGTCACTCGGAGCCCTTCAGCACTTCCTAAGTAGAGGCCAGAATCGGTGGGGATTCTGTTCCACCCAATTGTGAGGCTCCTAGACTCTAAGCACTGTATAGGCCCTGTATAGAAATGCTCACTAATGAAGAGGGAGGGCTAGGAGCTTGTCTGCATTCAGCAAGAAAAGGCCCCTTACCAGGAGTAGTCACAGTTCCGTGGCATTGTGCTAGCAAAAGGGGCTGATCAAAGGTCTCCCGTGGAGCTTGCATGGTTCCCTTTCATACCACGACCATAATTAAAACCACTAATTCTCTTTTAAAATGCTGCAGGATGCCATGTAGGCATCTGTCTGGAGTGTCCTTTGTGATGTCATAAGCTGTTAAGGACCAGTGCCGAGGGCTTTTGAGCGAAATGCCAGTCATGAAGGTGCTTCCAGACAAGGGTGCCTCGAGAAGCCTGACAGGGCCTTGACTGCACAATTCGGGCTGAATTTGCCCCTTGTCAGCTGCCAGTAAATAAATCTCAAAGGGGGAAAAGCTGAAGTTTCATTACCTGATCCGGGGGGCTTTGTTGGTTTTGGCATCACACAGGGGAAGCTCTTGCCCCTCCATTCTCTGGATTTGAAGATGTCCATTGGAGCCTGCAGCGCCTGGACAGGGTTCAGAGCGGAACCTTTTGAAGAGTGTCAATAGTGGTAACAGTTCAGCTGTTAGGAAGACAAATAGATGCAGGAGCTCATTAATCCGCTTTTGGCTCTCGGTGCCTTTTGCCCTTTTATCACAGCCTTATTAGGCTTCTACTCATCTTGAACCAGAAAAAAATGAATTGAAGTTGTTGAGGACTAATTGGCAAAGACTTTTAATCATGGGCCAAGAACTTTCACTGACTTGAAAGTAACTTCTCCACAGGGAAGAGCTGAAAACCTGGTTTACCTTAAAACAAAAACCTGTTGGAGTCCAGCGCGGTGTAAAAATTTAAGGAAGCGTTGATAAATTGTCTAAGTCTATCTATTTGCAAGAAAGTGTGGTAAGATGATGATTGCATTTTTCTACGAAAACCACAATAAAACCTAAACATTGCTTCAAAGCGCATCACTTCCTTGGTTCAGAAAAGAGGTTGTGTGCATACAGGAGACGGTCATGTGTGTCGTCACTGAACATCCACTCGGTGCTTGAGGACCCTTTTTAACTTCCTAATTTCCTATGTAGTCTCAATAATGATAACAAGTGAAGGCCCCTCGTTCAGAATCTCTGCCCTTTAATTTCGTGTCTGATCCACGGAGCTACACACCTGTCTGAATATGTTCTCGACATTGATTATTGTCAAGTGATAGGTAGATTACCCCGTGTTTGTGCAACAAAGACTTTGGGTTCCCCCTCTCTTTGAGAAAGCAATAATATGATGGCCCAGAGTAGATGGGATCATCATCATGTAAATTTGGAAAAGTCGATAAATGAAAAATAAATGTAAATGGGGCTGAGATGGAGGCACGCTGGGCTTCCTTCCCAGGGCAGCCCCGCTACAGAATCCTTTCCTTTCTGTGTGTGAGGTTGAGCAAGCTGCTCGCTTGTCCTTTCTCTCCCTCTCCTTGGCACAAACACCGGCAAATCTCAGAAGAGGGGTTCCTTTCGTCTCACCTCCCGACGTGGAAGAGGTGAGGTCTCCTGCAGGATTTGGCCGGCATTCTCCTCGCAGGGTCCCTGGAGTCCCAAGGGTTGGCAGGATGACAGGAACCCCACCAGGCAAACTTCTGCCGGGACTTTGGCCTGAGGAGCAAGTGGAAGCCAGCAGAACTGTCTGCCTCTCCACACGCTGCCGTGTCCCGCTGCCCTGGCAAGGAGGCCGAGGGGAGAGCGGGCGGCGGCTCACGTCACCTGGCAAACCTCGGCAACGTCCCTTCCCTCCGATGGGACTGCAGTTGACTTCCTCTCTCCCTCCCTCTCTCTGTCCCTCTCTCCCTCCTTCTGTCCCTCTCCCTCCCTCCCTCCCTCCCTCCCTCTCTTTTTTTCCTTCCTTCCTTTTTTAAGTTTTGCTGTGTTACTCAAATGCAGCCAAAATAGAACCAGTTTCTACTGTACTATTCTGAGGGCTTCCAGTAGAAATTGTGAAACTTTTTTCCTGCCTGTATTCTTAGTGTTTTCTGATGATAGAACCATGAAATTTAACCTTTGTGGTATTTAAATAAAGCCCATTTTGAGTGCTAGGGTTATTTTTTGATCCCCTGCTAATATCCTTTAAGTCATCAAGCTAGGCTATGAAGAGTTGCTTTTTAAATTTATATTTTAAAAGTTAAACATTGGGAGTCCTTAATCACAGTTTCCATCAGTATCCCTCAGAATTCAAAATGTTAATGCTTAATGGAAGAAAATTTTAATACCAAAGGTTGGGGAAAAATTAAATCCTTTTGCTCTGCTTATTTCTGCTGTATTTTATGAATGCCCCCCAGCGTAGGATGTTACTTAACATTTGTTCTTCTAACTGGCTGCAAGTCCTACGTATGGTTAAGTGAAGAAAACAGCAGCAGCCCAGTAGGAAATTCACACGATTTTGTGGATGCAAAGCCATTCTAATGCTTGCACTCACAAACAAATAAGTGACGCTTTCAGGGATTCTGGGACCATCTAAAGGCCAAGGGCTTGGCACAGCATTAGAGAGCAAACAAGGAGTGAAAGCTTTCACAGCGATCATATCCAATGAAGACGTCATTGTCAGGCCCCTCCGAAGGTCTGTTTGGTTTGGATCAGGGTGCATAGTATTTTTTTAAAGCCCCAGGAATAATGCCGTGTGCTTACCTGGAAATGGGAACATCTCTTGCAAAAGGGTTTTAGCAGGAAAGAGTCGGATTGCTCTTCAACAATGTGCCATATATATATATGGTGGAAATTGTGCTGGACTGATTAGCTCATATCATCCTGGAGAGAAGAAGGTGGTAATGATGGAGGGAAGGAAGGGTAGAGGTTCCACAATTGTAAGTGTGAGATCAGTAGTTATGGACCCATCAGTGGGGTTCTTTGGTTCCTACAAATCCAAAGTGTTATGGGCGAGGGTTAATGTACAGTAATGTGTATATGGTGGTGATACTAGAAAAGTTGATTAGGTTGAGAACGTTTTGAGGTAAAGGTCAAGAACACAAAGGCAGGTAATTGGGTCATCCTGTCCCTGTAATCCACAGAGCAACCAAGATGTCCTGGATCTTTTTGTAGAGAGTTGCCAGTAGAAGAGGAGAATGATGTCAAATTAAGGTGAAGTAAAAGATAACTGGAAATAAGCCAGAGCCAGGATTTAACCTTTTCATGGACCTCTGCGTTAAATGCTTAGAATCTGTTATAATTCTAAGTCGTATCAGGGGAATATAAAAGAACCAATGCCTGGAAATAGAGTACAGTCTTTGTCTTGGTAAATTCATTACACAGTATATGTTACAATAAATGGAGATTGTCTTTTTTTTTTTTTTTTAAGATTATTTGCCTGAAAGGTAGAGTGACAGAGAAAGAGGGAGAAGGAGAGGGAGAGACAGATCTTCCATCCATTGGTTCACTCCCCAGATGCTACAACAGCTGGGGCTAGCCCAGGCCAAAGCCAGGAGCCAGGAACTCTGTGTGGATCGCCCAAGTGGGTGGCAGGAGCCCAAATACCTCAGCCATCGTCTGCTGCCTCCCAGAGTGCATGTACACAGGAAGCTGGATTGGAAGCAGAGGCAGCCTCAATCCTGGGCGCTCTAGTCTGGGGTGTGGGGGTCCCGGGAGGCAACTTAGCCTGCTATACCACATACACTCCTTTTAAAAAAATCAGTCATCTGTTTAAAGAGATTTTCCTCAGCTAAATGAAATATTCTCTTCCACGTTTGAGCCTTCAATACCTGTGGTCATTACTCCTATGCAAAAGTGTGTATGACTAAAATCAAAAGGGGGACAATGCTTGGGAAATTAGACCCAGTTCCCTGCTCCCTGGTTGAGTCTCCCATTCCCTGGAGCCTCACGTGTCATTTGAGACATAGAATTCCCTGGGAGAGCCCTGGCATGCCGAGACTGGGACCAAGAAAATGCAGTAGTGGACCTGTCGGGGTTTTTTTTTTTGAAGAGAGGATAAAAGGTTCAAGGCCTAGAATCTTCTTACAGTGTCTTCCCTCATAATCAGTTTTAAAAATGGAAGGGAAACATTACAGAATCATTGTGTTAATAACAGTGCTTTAAAAGTTAATGTAGAAAATCAAGGACTCTTTCTAATGGCTACACCAAAAGCTCCAGGTGATTTTTTTTTTTAATAAGCAGATGATGATTTGGTTCTTGAGAAAACCGGATTCCTTTGATTGAAAATTAAACACCAGCCTAGCTGGTGAGCGAAAAACCAAAACAGGTGCATGAGTTCACTGAGGTTGAGCACGTGTACTTTGTGGTGGTCTTTATGTCGTATGTCCTAACTTTTCACCAAAGTAGTGAAAATCCGCCAGTGTGTGGTCCGGTACCTACGTAGTTCTGACCATCAGCCCTTAACCTCTGCGTTCACCTGTGTCTGCCTGGGGGCAGCTCCTTGCAGTGCAGGACTGTGCTTCAGTGAGAACTGACCAGCTGCTTCTTGACGAAATGGGATTTGTAGGGGCCGGCTCTGTGGCTCACTTGGTTAATCCTCTGCCTATGGGGCCCGCATCCCATATGGGCGCCAGGTTCTAGTCCCTGCTGCTCCTCTTGCAGTCCAGCTCTCTGCTCTCCCTGGGAGGACAGTGGAGGATGGCTCAAGTGCTTGGGCCCTGCACCCACATTGGAGACCAGGAGGAAGCACCTGGCTCCTGGCTTCGGATTGGCATAGCTCCAGCCTTAGCAGCCATTTGGGGGGTGAACCAACAGAAGGAGGACCTTTCTCTCTCTTTCTCTCTCTCTCTCTCTCTAGCTGTCTAACTCTATCTGTCAAATAAATTAATTAAAAAAAAAAACTGCTTCTCACTGTGGGTCCTTGTAAAAAGTAAACTTGAAAGCCACTGGGTAGGAGAAACTAATGCCAAAAGGGTTATTAAGACACCATCTACTCTCTCCCACTGTCTAACTCTGCCTGTCAAAAAAAAAAAAAAAAAGACATTATCCATTATCTAGTAAAACTGCCACACAAGTAATCTCGTTTAATAAATGGAGAAACTGAGGCCTATACGAAGTAAGTGACTGGATTAGTGGCAGAACTGAAACGTGAACATGGACTTGAACTTGGCGCAGTGTGGTCTACTTCCACCAGGGTCAAGTGAGACAGCTCTTTGTTTTTCTGCCAACGCAGCAAGGGCATAGTAAAGGCCTCAGGTAGGGCAGCCATATTGAAATCGTGGGAAGATTTCCAGAGGTAGACGATGTGTGAATTCAAGAACTGTGTCACAGGAAATGGATTAACAGGCATACACTGCACTTCTTTCTCCCTTCTCCAACCTGTAATTTTTCCTACTCTTTTTTTCCTTTTAAACAGAACCAGTTGTATCCTTGGCTTTCAACTGAGATTTTTTTTTTCCTTACCAATTCTGGATTTAGGAATATTTACCCAAATTAAAGGATTTTAGTGCGATAAGAAAAAAGTCACTTTGAAATCCAGGATCTTATTAGCATAAATTACATTCCCGCTGAATCAGCGGCTGGAAGCTTCATTTGAAAAATGTTGCACTCATTTATGAATTTCTTCGCCCTCCCAGGCGGAGTTCAAAACAGGCACCGTCGCATTCCTGTGTTTCAGGGAAGGAAATGCGTCCCCGCTGCACAGGAAGATTTGTGGTGTTGGGAACTGGCCTCTGCTTCGTAGGAGCCGGGACCCCAGAGCCAGTGTTCATGGCCGTTGGGGTTCAGCCACTCCATTTAAAACGTGCAGTGTGGGAAGGCAGAGACCTCTTTGAGGACCCGAGTGTCTGGTTTCCTAGTTACGGCCCGGTGCAGATGATAATAACTTCTCCCAGAGGCGGCTTGTGAGCCCTAGATAGGATCTATAAAAGTATGGACTAATAATAGTATCAATTATTCTTATAGCAACTAATCTTGGTGACATTTGTCATCTACCACATTGGCTCCAGTGATATGAAATCACTTGAATTTCCTTCCTTTACTCAGAACTGGCGCTCACTTAGCCCTTCATCTTAAATCCGGTGCCTCGCGGTGGGCATTTGGCACAGCGGTGAGGGTACTGCCTGGGGCGCTTGCATCCCATGTCCGAGTGCCAGGGTTCCAGCCCCAGTTCTCCCTCCAGTCCAGCTTCCTGCTGCTGAACGCCCGGGGAGGCAGCAGGTGATGTTTGCTCCCTGGTATCCAGGTGGGAGACCAGGATGGAGTTCCGGGGTCCTGGCTTTGGTCTGGCCTGTCGTTGGCTCTTGTGGTCATTTGGGGAGTGACCCAGCGGATGTCACATCTTTCTCTGTCTTTCTTTCTGAATCTCTGTCTCTGTGCTTTCAAATGAAATGGATATAAATTTTTAAATAAAAAAATAAACTTGGCGCCTTTTATTAAACAAAGACCTCCCCAGTATAACCATACAAACTGTCCTGCACACTCCCCGTGCATTTGATAAAGGTATAGAGGTAACTTACTCCACAAGGTTAGCCATTAAAAAGCAAGCACCCCTTTCTCATCCCCTACAGCACCCAGGGCCACGCGCTGTGTCCTGCAGGAAGTCATTGTGACCTCCCGGGGAAGGGACAACACTGACTTGTTGCCGCATGAGGAAGCACAGGTAGGGATGTGGGCCCAGTGAGTTCATCTACAAGAGCGAACGGCAGAAACCCAGTCCTGCCCAACTCTCCCCACGCCCTCAGAAAGCCCAGCCTCCTCTGGATGGCACCAGAAGCCCTGTATGTGTTAGAGTGGCTTTTGAAATGTGTGTTCGTCTTAATTCCACTTCTCTTTTCTCTTAAGATGTTTATTTGAAAATCAGAGTTACAGACAGAGGGATAGAGAAAGAGGTCTTCCGTCTGCTGGCTCACTCCGCAGATAACCACAAATGGCAGGACTGGGTCAAGGTGAAGCCAGGAGCCAGGAGCTTCCTCCAGGTCTCCCAGGTGGATGCAGGGCCCAAACACTTGAACCATCTTCCAGTACTTTCCCAGGCCATTAGCAGGCAGCTGGATCAGAAGAGGAGCAGCTTGGACATGAGTTGGCACCCATATGCTTAACCCACTAGGCCACAACGCTGGCTCCCTTAATTCCGTTTTCTGTAGAATGGGGATATATCATGGTGGGACCAGCAGGATGAAAGGGAGTGATATGAAATTCACTGACAGCTCCTGGCACACACCAGGCCTTTCATCTTGGCTGTTTTCATTAATACACCAACAAGAACTGTTATTACCTTAGACATCTTCCTAAAATACATCATCAAAGCCTCCTCATGTTTTGCTTCTCTCTGGTGTGTTTAAAAAAGTCCTCTTAAATCTACATCTGGAAAAATTTAAACAATTCTATTTAAATTGCAAGGAATGTTATAAATAGTGTGTCAGTTAAATGATACAGATAACGTTTGGTCATCACCAGGGGGCAACGAGAAAAGCACTGAGCAGATGAGGAAGTGAAGTCAGTCCCATCAGTGAGGAGAACGCAACTCGGACTGCAAGAACACACACACACACACACACACACACACACACACGTGAGTGGAGACCACGTGTGCACATCCCATTCCATGTGGCCCCATTACCATGACCCTCCTCCCCACTTCCCACCGGCCCCCACAAGCACGGCCCACGTGGAAGGAGGCTTCCCCTCTATTCCTCTTCTCACACTGTGTGTCTTCACATTTGATCTTGTTCTGTCCACCACCCGCCCCCACCATTCATAGATTCTGTTCAGGGGACCTCCCCAAAGGACAGTCTCCTCCCAACACAGCTTGTCCAGGCACTAAGCCACCTAATAGGAAGGGAGGGCCACGCTGCTGGGCTCCCAAGGCACCCCGGGAACCAGGGTCATGGATTTCCAAGTAGAGACGGTGCAGTGCCCCGGAGTGCGTTCTGGGAATGAGCACGCCAGTCATTCAAGCTTCATTTAATCAGCATTTCTTGAGCTCCTGCACTGTACCAGGCCTAGATTTTCAAAGGAGAAACAGTCAGACAGGGACTCTGTCCCCTCCTCAGCCTCCACTCTAGAGAGAGAGAAAGTCCAATAGGTAAGTCTGAAAATCTGCCCAAGGGTCCATGTCCACCACATCTTTCCCAGCTGGGGAGATCAACCCTGCCCTCTCCGTTGCTGGGAATACTGTTCCCACACAGTATTCTGCTTCTCCCGTTGCACCCCAAGTAACACAGAAAAGACATGAGAGAAGCTGTCTCTCGGCCTCAGCCTGCACCAACTCTCCTAGATGCCGCCATGCAAGCTCCTAGAGGGGTTTGGCACACTTTGGTGCAGGAAACAGACTTCGCTTCCAAAAGCAACGAGAAGGAATCATTGCTTCTGTAGCATTCTTGCAAAAGACTGTATGATCTTGGCCCAACCCTGAGAAAACACCTCACAAACCCAACCTGCCAGAACAGTCTACAAATCCCTGGCTGCCACTCTCCAAACGGGTCAGGTGTGTGCAAGACAAGGAGGGACTGAGAGAGGGTCACAGACTTGAGGGGACAAGACCCCCACGTGCAATGCAGACTGCTGGGTGGGATCCTGGAACAGTAAAGACAGCTGAACTTGGGTGTCGTCCAAATTCAAGTCCACAGAGTAGCGGAAAGCATTGGTAGTCCCGTGGCGTCTTTCGTTTGTGTTACAGTTATGGAAGGTGTTAAGTTAGGTGGAGTGGCAAAAGAGTACACAGGAACTTTCTGAACTATTTGTGTAGCCTTTCTATTGATCTCAACTTATTCCAAAACAAAATGATCTTTTAAAAAATGTTGAACGCCAAGCACTCCGTTTCCCCTTGCTTCTTGTCATTCTTTCTTGGCTGCTTTTCCAGACAAACAATAGATGAGACAGTAGTCTTCATTACTTGGTGCATCAGTGATCAAAGAGAGCAGATTCCTAAGGCCAAAGGCCACAGGCCTGCCGCCAGCCTGGCCACTGGGGTAGGTGGCTGCCTTGGCCCCGGCTCTGAGCCCCGTCCCCGTGGTTCTGCAGGGGGACTGGGTGAGGAGTGGGCACCTCCAGGGGAACCGAAGCTCTGTTTCTAGCCCCGTGGGAGGCTCGGGAGGGGCGGAATTACAGTCCCTTCAAAGGTACTGGACTCACACCCGGCTTGAAGACGGCAGAGCCCAGCCTTGGGGTCACACCATCCCTCCAGTCCTGCCTCTGGCTTCAGGAGCCACTGTGGGAGAAGAGAGAGTGCAGGGGGGGCACCCTTAACACCCTAACTCTTTCAAATGGTGAGTCAGGTTTTTGTAGCCTTATTAGCATTTGCAGATAAAAATACATTTTAAGTGGCATTACGCTAAGTAATTATTCTTCCACGATGTGAAATTAAACACACTTTACTCAGCGTGAAATTATTCCTGCCACGCACTGACTTGGGTGACGGCTTGAGAGTTTGGACAG
Organism: Sylvilagus floridanus; assembly: GCA_949820135.1. Lineage (NCBI taxonomy): Eukaryota > Metazoa > Chordata > Mammalia > Lagomorpha > Leporidae > Sylvilagus > Sylvilagus floridanus. The sequence goes on along the minus strand of OX463239.1, from coordinate 19,075,245 downwards.
GGGGTTGCAAGAAGGGGAGAAGCCATCTGAGTATTAAAAAAGAAAAAAAAAAGCCATCCCCAAATATTCCACCAAAGGTAAGTCCTTGTAGCTAAATGATTTTGGCTGGATGGAATATTAAACCTGCTACTATAAATTTCACGCCTTGCATTCCTAAAGCAGATGCAGCGTAATGATGCCAAAAATTAATTGGAAATAATGCGCCTTGCCTTGTGTACTCTATCCAGTAGAGGGCACAGCAGATAAGCCTTGTGTGCGCTGGTGACTCGGCGGCCCCCATCAGGCGTGTTTGTAATTGCTTCCGTAAAGATATGTGGCAGCATGCATGGGTGCGTATTTACATTTTGAAATGTGGTTCGGAATAGGAGGTTTAGATTTGTAACTTTGTTTGTGTCTGTCAATACATGGGAGACCTCTGGTTGTCGCGAGCATTACATTCACCAATGTGCAATGTTAAATTGGTGGATTTAATTGTTACAGTACAGTGAATTATTCTATTATTTCTTACTTTTTTATCCCGGGGAAAATTCAAACTTTCCAGGCTTTCGGGCAGGATAAAATGGCTCTGAGCATGTCAACGTCTCAAGAGCACATTATTTTCTTATTGGATTGTATTAACTTTACAGATGGAAATTTGAAGGAGAATTAGAAGGCTTAGAGATGGGAAATTTGGAGAAGAAAAGAATAATGTCTTAAGATTTCTGGAGGGGCTAACTGGTAAGTCATTTTGAAAGCTGCTGATGCTAATTCTCATAGCAAAAGACATAGCAGACCCTAAAATTATCAGGCAGAGAATTGCTAAGAAGGGAGTGAATCTTGTGTCACTCAGAATTGCCGAAGGATTAGTCAGGTTCTCTCTCTCTCCCCCTCCCTCCCCCCACCCCACCCCATCCCCCACTGCAGTTGGCACAGAGTTTTCTTGTGTCAACTCCTAATGGGGCAACTTTCCACCATCCGGGCAGAGGGTGTCTGGCAATTGCACTTAGTTTCAAAAACAAACAGGAGCTCCCGCCTGAGCTGCACATATTTGCTCCCAGGGGACAGCAACATTCACAAACAAACACACACCCCGGGGCCCTCTAATTTGCAGCTGAAGGGGAAAGCTGGTGGTGGTGGTGGGGGGTGTTGGTGTATGCAGAGGCTGGGAAGGCAGGCCACAGCACAGTGAAATCTAACAATGAGGCCTTGGAGAAGGGTGGGGGCCTGCCTTCGCCAGGGAGCCAGCTAGCTCCTGATTCTCAATGACTGGGAATGGCAACCACATGCTGCCCTGTCCAGCTTGGCCTGCACCGCCCTGGCTGGGGGTGTGGAACCTGGGAGGTACCGCCCCCTCCCTGGGCCACAGACTCGCCTCTCTCCCCAGTTTCAGGTGCCTCTGCAAGTCCGTACATCGGAGGAGCCTCAGTGGGAAAATGAGCAAGAAACGCACCGTGGAGCCTGCTGCAGGGCGGGAGCCAGGAGCGCCCACCTGCGGGTGGCAGGAGGCTTACTTCCACTGTCATTGGTGACTCTGAGTTTCATGCCATGAGCGCGTGTCACCCAGTCTTAGAGTAAGATGATGGATGGATGGATGATATACATACATAGATTATAGGTAGACAGGTGGCAGGTAAAAGAGAGATGATCAATTGGTGTTACATAGATGACAGGGAGATAGGTAAGTGATAGTTATATAGACAGATGGGTTTCACAAAAAAAGCAAATCGTTGAGAAACAGCAGCTGAGCCGATACTCAGACAGCGACTGGGCTGTTCCTGGATCTGCTGCCCCAGTCAGCCTCTCTCCCTGCCATCTGAGTTACCTTCGCCCTCTTGGGCTTTTCATTGGGGAGTAAGGATCTGCTCTGCCGGGCCTCAGCCATACTGCTGCCCCCTGGTCCTGTCTCCTTTGAAACTTGAGTTTGTTTATACAACACTGTGTCTTTACAAAGGGACACGCATGGGGATTTGAGGGGTGGTGGTGAGCAGGTGGTGAAGGATTCCTGTGCAGAGGAGGTGGAAGGAGGAATCAGGGAGAGACAGTAGGGCGAGGTCATTGGTCCTTACAAATGTGGCTCAGCCAGTTCAGCATTCTGACAGAGCACTGGTTCGAATCCCGGCTTCTCAGCTTCCAATCCAGCTCCCTGCTAATATACCTGAGAATGTCAGAGAGGATGGCCCAATGTTTGAGTCCCTGCACCCACCAGGCTCCTGGCTTCTACCATTTGGGAAGTGAACCAATAGACAAAAGATCTCTCTCTCTCTTTCTGTCTCTAAGGCTCTCTCACTACCCCCGCTCCCAAACTGTGTTTCAAATAAATAAATGAATTTTTTTTTACAAAGTAAGGCTCTCTCACTACCCCCACTCCCTAACTGTGTTTCAAATAAATAAATGAATTTCTTTTACAAAGTTTGTGACAAAAAAAAAAACAAAAAACAAAAAACACTGCCAACAAATCCACTGTCAGGGTTAGATGTTCAGGTGGTGGGGTGGGTTCAAGATTCATGTGAACGTTCGGGCCCCAGAGCTCTGCCTCCCATTTCCCTCTCAGTATCCTCTGGGTGTTAACTGTCACAGGACGTAGTAGATGTGTCCAAAATGGCAAGAGCCATCACTGGCTCCACATAGCTGCTAAAAAATAAAATCTAAATCTTGCTACTCAGACAGATGCTTCTCTTTCTTTTTGGAAAGAGCTACAGGTCTTCTATCTGCTGGTCCACTCCCCAAATAACTACTGGTTGGAGCTGGACGGATCCGAAGCCAGGGGCCAGGAGCTTCTTCTGGGTCTTCCATGTGGGTGCAGGGACCCAGGCACTTGGGCCATCTGCGGCTGCTTTCCCAGGAGCACTCGCAGGGAGCAGAATCATAAGTGGAGCTGCTAGCACTTGAACCAGAGCCCATATGGGATGCTGGCACTGTAGATGGCAGCTTAACCTGCTGTGCCCCTTCTCTTGTCTTAAAATCATTCCAATCAGAAGCTAGATTTAATATTGCAGGTACCTCCTCCCATGACTTATGTCTTTATTGCAAAGAGCAGAATCTTTTCCACTAGTGTGAGCAGAAAGGGACTTTATTATCGGCCGTTAAATGACTGTCAGAATGACGGATAGAGCTGCAGAGACAAGTTCTCCCAAATGTCTCAACACTGCCCTGCAGAACCTGGCCACCAGTGGAGCTGTGGCCTTCTACAACCAGAGAGCCCTCTGAAAAGTGAGAAGCCATTGCACCTGCCCCCCCCCCCCCCCCACTCCAGCACCGTGACACCTCGCCATCTTCAGCAAGTCGGCAGGGTTAGGAAGTCACTGCGGCTGCTGGCCAGCATCCACACCCACAGGATGGCTGATGCACCCCTGCCATTGGACACACCCAAGGCTGCTTATCAGACACAGGGAGACCAAACAGCCCTGACTCTGCGCCTGCGGAAAGAACTGGGTCTCCCCACCGCCTTCTGAATCCCTCGTGAGTGCATCTGGACGACTGAGCTGTGCTCACATCAAGAACCCTCGCCACGAGGGCGTCTGGAACACACGGTTTTAATTTTGCAGCCTCTCATGTGCAGAATCCATTCTAGAAAGTGATTGGATTAAATGCTCTTCAATTACAGGAATGAAGGCAAAAAAAAAAAACCTATTTATGGTATGTACACAAGAGCAAAGAGTTTCTTTTAAACCAAAACAAATGCACATTCAGAAACGGATGAATTAGTAATACACGATTGTTCCGACAAGGGTTCATGGGTACTGATGTCAACACAGACTAGAGAGGCCAGGGATCCTGTACTTCCGCTGCCCCAGCAATGGAGGAACCAGCAAAGGCCAATATGCTTGTGTCTGTTAAGGTGACATCCAGAGCACATGCATCAGGAGGTTGATAGGAACACGGAGAGGAGCAGGCGACGGCCGATATTACCTACTAATGACCTGAGAGCTGCCGGAGAGCCCGCTGCTCTGAAGACAAGACCTGAGAAAGGGAACTCTGGAAATCTCTCAACCTTCGACGGCCGGCCGGGGTTAGAGAGGCAGCAGGTGCACACCAGTCCGCAGAGCCCGGGTCTCGTGCACGCATAGTGCAGTCAACCTGCTTCCGAGAAGGCTGCGTGTGGGAAAGAAACACAAACCGGCAAGCAGGGCGTCTCGCCTTCCCGCCCGGGGACAGCCCGAGACGAGCCTTGGAGCATCGCTGCTGGAGGGCAGGTGGGCCGCGTGGGGATTGCGACCAGGCGACCAGAACAGGGCACCTTAAGCAAAGAACATCCCTAAAAGATTTCAAATGATCCAAGGACTGAACAGCAGAGACCACCGGCTGCAGAGGCGGCAGGCAGCGTGTAGGCGCCGACAGACACGGCGGAGATGACCCTGCGGGGAACCCACACATGTGCAGTCGACCACGGGAAGTCAAGGCCAACGGGAACGGCCGGGCAGAGGGCAGAACGCCGCCATCCGCCATCCGCCGGGCGGGGCATGGCCTCCCTGAGGGGAGCTGGACAACTGTGGGGACGCTTTGAGCTGCTGACAGCCCTGGGCGCAGACGCCGGCTGCCTTGATCCTCCCTTGTACGTGCTTATTCACAAGGTTTTTATAAAGGTATTTGCTATGTTTTTGGGTGAGGCACTTCAAAAAATTCGTGGAAAATAGAATGAAACGGTGAGTTTATACTGATGCAAAATGCGTTCTGTGTTACTCTCTGTCCTGCAGATCCTGTGCTGTAGCGGCTTCCATGGGGAAAGGACCTGCCCCTCACACTTCACCCCTGTCTGCTGCACCCCTGCATAGTCTGGCTGTGCCCCTCCCTCAGGGCTCCCCGGGATCTGTTCAGCTCCTCATGCACACACTTCTGCCCCACCAGCCCCGACACTCCCAAGCCCCTTCAAACCAGCCGTGTAAAAACCGCTCCATCCACCTGATCCAGGTCTCACCACTTGGCTGGGGTTGAGTAATGCATCCTCAGACTTCCTTCCTCATTTGGAAATAGGATCTTCGTGGCTGGAGTTGGTTAAAATGAGGCGTGCTGGGCCAGGGTGAGCCCTCAATCCGATGACTGGCCTCCTTGCGAGGAGAGGAGCGGACACACAAAGACAGAGAGAGGCTGCGTGAAGATGGAAGCAGAAATCGGAGCGGTGCACGTGAGAGCCAAAGCCTGCTGGCCACAGCAGCTGGGACTCCGAGGGAGGGGCCTTCCCTGGAGCCTCCAGGGGGAGTGCGGCCCAGCAGGTGCCTGGCTTTCTGACCGGGAGCTTCCCAAGCCACGGCAGAGTAAGTTCCTGTTGCTAAGTCACCCAGTTTGCAGTGTTTGGCACCAGCAACCCCAGGAAGCTAATACACCGCTTTTGTCAGCTTTTCATCATTGCAACAAGAGACCTGAGACAAGCTACTTACGAAGCAAGGAGAGGTTTATTGAGCTCAGGGTTCTGCAAGGCTGGCCGTCCGGATGCAGGGCACGTTGCCGTACACGCACGGTGAGGGCAGGTGGCAGGTGGCAGAGCGTGTGCAGAGGAGGGAATCGCATGGTGACCAGGAGGCAGAGTGAGGATGGGGCGGCCCCAGGCTTCTGTAACAACCCTCTTGTGTGAGGACTGTCCCCCGAGGGCTCAGCCACACTGACTCAAGGAGCTCCCACAGCCCCCCCCCCCCCCATCAGTGCCGCCCTGGGGACCCAGATTGCACACGTGAGTCTTTGGGGCACATTCAGCATCCAAACCACAGCACCACTCTTCACAGCAGCCATCCCTTCCCGATCCTGTCTCTTCCTCCGGAGGTCCTTCCCTGGCCACCTTAACCCAGAGCTTCTCGCATATTCTTCTTGGTGGAAACCATGTCATTGGCTCTATAGCCTTGATCTTGACAGGACATCCTCTGCTTCTTGGTTTGTGTTTGCTTTGCTTGTCTGTTTCACACGCTACGTCTGAGGGACGGGGCAGGACTCCTGTCTGGTTGCCTCTCCACCACTGAAGCCTGAAACACGTTTCGGTATTCGGTCGGTGTTTGACAAATGAGTGCGAGACTGAATGGGTGAAGGAGATTCCGAGAAGGTGCAGCAGGCTGGATTTGTGCCTGCTGGGCCGAGAGGGGGAGGGGGCTGCCATGGTCAGGGAGTCCAGGTTTGGGTGTGAGTCCTGGGTGGATGAGGAGGCTCCTGACTGCTACAGAGAACAAGAGCAAGGGCCAGTCTTCTGGAGAAATGACAAGAAGTTTCTGTGTTTGGAGTTTTGAGTCTGAGCACCTGTGGGGCGTTGGACAGCAGATGTCAGCCAGCCAATAGCCCTGGTACTGCCTTTCCCTGCCAGGTGCCCCCTGCACCCCCAGTCTGTTTGCAACACAGCAGCCAGAGTGAGAAAGGTCTTCCTTCTGATGGTTCACTCCCCAAATGGCCGCTACGGATGGTGCTGTGCCGATCCGAAGCCAGGAGCCAGGTGCCAGGTGCTTCCTCCTGGTCTCCCATGTGGGTGCAGGGCCCCAAGCACTTGGGCCATCCTCCACTGCCCTCCTGGGCCACAGCAGAGAGCTGGACTGGAAGAGGAGCAACCGGGACGAGAACCCAGCGCCACAGGTGGAGGATTAACCGAGTGAGCCATGGCGCCGGCCCCCATCTTGCCTGTTTATTGTCTCAGTCTCCCTCATTCCCCTAGTAAAACCCTTGAGGGCAGGAACTTTTCTTGGTCTCTCTCACTGCTGCACACTGGCACCTGCGACAGCGTCTGCTGGAATGAAGACACCCGGGCAGGTGGCTTAGCCCCTGGTCTGGACAACCCTCCGAGAAGTCAGCACTGAGAAGGAGCGAGAGGATGACCCCTGCCCGCGACCATCATGGAGGTTTCAATCTAGCAACTGGAGAGAGAAGAGCCGCTTCAACACTGATGAGGAGGAGCCAGAAAACAGTTTGCAGACCCAGGTGAGAGACCAAGTGCCTGCCGTCGGGGAAGGACGGGCTGTAACAGATGAAGGAAAGACCCAAGCAGGACGGGGCAACAGCGTGCAAGTATTTCTGTCTTGCTTGCCTGTCCGCGGCGAGAGCGGCGTTGGGCTGGCCTGTCTGGCCTCGGCTCCGTCACTCATGCTTCTCATTGCAGTGGCAGAATCCAGCGGAGAGGGCCTGACCGTGCAGACCCTGCTGCTGGCCTCTGCGGATGGCCCTCGTGCCAGCATCCCATGGACGGAAGCAAGAGGTGGGGAGAACACACGGTGCTCCCGTGAAGCCTTGGCAAGGCTGTGCCTGCGCAGCTCTGTCCTGGGGGCTGGGGTGGGTGAGGAAGGGGGCCGCCATGTGACCTCCCTATGCTGGGGTAGGTCTGCAAGTCACCCCCAGCAGAGGTAGGCAAGGAGAGACGTGTTCTCTCAGGCCCCGACGACTTGGATTGAGGGGGTTTGCGGCTTGATCTTCCTCCATCTTTCTGGAGTGTTTGCTGACGCCCCCCACAGGGGCCTGAGTTCGCTGTGCAGAGAAATCCGCGCTCCCTTTGGATGCTGGGCACCCTCAGAGGCTGGCCGGAGCAGCCGTCCCCCCTCGGGGTCACTTCTCAACACCACTCTGAGCTCTGGGTGGTCTCTGACCATCACCGGAACCCCACCATGATGACCCTGCCGCTTTGCTAAATGTTTCTGTGCCGCTGCCCTTCCCCCCCAGCACAGAGCCAGAGCAGGGCTGCCTGTCGCTCCTCTGGACATGGCCTTGCCCCCTCTCACTGGCCAGGGTGCCCCAGTGGCTCAGAGCTCCCCGGTCTCCCATGAGGAGCACCCAGCTTCTTGCCTGTTGTCCTAGTTCTGTGCCTTTGGAGACTGGCTGAAAGCTTCCCAGATTCAGAATGAAACGTGTAACTTGTGCTGGAAATTGAGATGTTTCTAGGAGAGGTTGTGAACCCCACCGAGCCTACAGAGACTTCCTCACGGAGTCTGTTGTCCAACGCGCCCTTGGGTTTACCAGCATGGCCAGTTTGCTTTCTGGGGATGACTGCACGTGTCTCCTCTGCCTGTTATGGTGGGGCTTGGCCTGCCCACGGCAGCCTTCTGGACCCGCGGAGCACCTGCTCGTTGTGTTGTAACCCTCTACCAGGGGCACTTCGCACCTGCAGGGGAGGAGCCGGGACGAGACGTGGCGAGGAGTGTGAGCCCTGCGGCCAGGGGGCTTTGAGCTCGTCCAACCTTCTCCTGTGCCCTCTGGGGCGTCTTGGAGCAGGGATCTAACCTCCGTGAGCCTTCATTTCTTCATCTGCAGAATATGGGCGCGACATTGACTTTGTAGGGCTTGAGAGGACCCAAGGACATAGTGCAGACTGGCTCCTACCCTGGGCACATTCAGAGTGCAGTGCTGCTACGCGGCCACGTCCCAGGACTAGGGAGCCGCTCCTGCCACTCTCGTCCCCTCTGTCTTCCTCTGTGAGGTCTGCTAGAACAGAACACAAGAAGCAGGGCATAAGCAACAGCAGTTGATTCCTAAGGAGGCTGGAAAGTCCAAGATCAAGGCCGGGTCAGATCCAGTGTCTGATGAGGTCCTGCTTCCTGGTTCAATGACAAGCGTCTTCTTGCTGCGCTGCATGTGATGGAAGGCATGAGATAGCCCTGTGGGATCTCTCTCTCTCTCTCTCTCTCTCTCTCTTTCTCTCTTTCTCTCTTTCTTTAAATATTTATTTGAAAGGCAGAGTTACAGAGAGAGGGAGGGAGAGAGTTTCCATCCACTGGTTCACTCCTCAAATGAATGCAATGGCTGGGGTTGGGCCAGGCTGAAGCCAGGAACCAGGAGCTTCATCTGGGTCTCCCATGTAGATGGCAGGAGCCCAAAGACTTGGCCCATTTTCCTCTGCTTTCCCAGGCATATAAGCAGGGAGCTGGTTTGAAAGTGGAGCAGCCAGGGCATGAACTGGTAGCTACATGGGATACCAGCGTTGTAGGCAGCACCTTAGCCTGCTGCGCCGCAACACTGGCCCCTCTGACTTGAACTCTGGTTCCTAGCAGCATGGAGTTGGCTTGTGTGTGTTCCTCACTTTCCAACCAGAGTGACCCTAGTGACAGGTTGATCCAGGGTCAAGGTCGCCACTGCTGCCATTACCGCAGATGGAGGAGTCCACTGGCTGCATTGCTGTTAGGGGCTCTGGCTTCCCAGTGGTTGCACAGAGACTGGATAATGCATCACAATGGGGGAAACTCAACCGCCCAACAGGAGACAGGATGAGAGGGAAGCCAGGTTCTTTCTTCTCCCTGCATCCTTCTGGATAGACTCTTATAAGAGCCAGCTGTTCACACAGCTTCTCTGAAGATATCTCACTGGATTGAGCCATCAGCAAGCAGCACCCACCTCAAAGCTGTGCTCAGCTCAGGAATTTGTGACCCTGCAGCTCTTCCTCCAGGGGCTGGCACTGTTTACACAACAGGTTAAGCTACCATCTGCAGTACCAGCATCCCATACAGACGTCAGTTCGAGTCCTGGCTGCTCCACTTCTGATCCAGCTCCCTGCTCATGCGCCTGGGTAAGCAGTGGAGGATGGCGCAGGTGCTTGAGCCCCTGCCACTCAAGTGGGAGACCTGGAAGAGGCTCTGGGCTTCTGGCTTCAGCCTGGCCCAGCCTTGGTCATTGCTGCCATTTGGGGGAGTGAACCAATGGATGGAAGATATCTCTCTCGCTCTCGCTCTCGCTCTCTCACTTGATCACTCACTCTCTCTCTCTGTAACTTTTTCAAATAATTAGATTAATTTTTTTAAGTAGATCTTCCGCTTCCTCTATCACTTCTGTTTCTCTGGAGTTGTAACCCCTACGCCCCCCCCCCCAACCCAAACCAGTGAGAGTTAGCCTTAGGCAGACATTCTCTTTCTAACATCTGCGGCAGGTGGGCATGAACGGGAAACAAAGACAGAAGGGCAATGATGAGAGGGAGCACGTAGGAGCTGCCCGGGTCATGGCCAGCCCCTCCTCCCACTTGCCATGGGTTTACAGTCTTGAACCGGTTGCTTTCGTGTACCTTGGTCATGGACTTGCTTCCTGGAACACATGTGTGAGTCCACAACCCTACTAATAGTTCTTTGCATATTTTATCCAAAACATGGCCTTCTTCAGTCTTGTCCATGTTGGACACAATTAATTTCATTAAGAAAAAAAAAAAAAAGTGGTATCCAAGCTCCCATTGTTGTCAGCTTCCAGGGCCATGATGTCAAAGACCAGTGCTGCTTTTCTTCCAGAAAGGGGTGCGACATTGCAGGTGAAGTGACCAGGGCTGACACTGAATGTGCCGCAACTTGCCGCTCTCCTTGCTGACTGCGGCACCTGATCATCAACTCAGCCGACCCCACCCACCGATGCGGAGACAGGGCCCCACTGCCTCATTCTCAGCAGCGGGGAGACAATTTTCATGCTAAACAATGACCGACTTATTTCGTGGCACCCTTTCTAAGTTTTCTAATCCAGGAAAGTGGGAGGTTCCCTGGTGCCCTAGAAAGAAAATCTATGACTTTTGGAGTCCAGTGAAATCGAATTGAAGGATTTATTTATTTATTTATTTATTTATTCGAAAGGCAGAGTTTATGGGGCAGGGGGGTAGGGGGAGATCTTCCATCAGCTGGTTCATTCCCCAAATGGCGGGAATGGCTGGAGCTGGTCTAGTCCACAGCTAGGAGCCAGGGGCTGCTTCCAGGTCTCCATGTGGGTTCAGGATCCGAGGACTTGGGCCATCCTCTGGGAGCCAGGGGCTGCTTCCAGGTCTCCATGTGGGTTCAGGATCTGAGGACTTGGGCCATCCTCTGGGAGCCAGGGGCTGCTTCCAGGTCTCCATGTGGGTTCAGGATCCGAGGACTTGGGCCATCCTCTGGGAGCCAGGGGCTGCTTCCAGGTCTCCATGTGGGTTCAGGATCCGAGGACTTGGGCCATCCTCTAGGAGCCAGGGGTTGCTTCCAGGTCTCCATGTGGGTTCAGGATCCGAGGACTTGGGCCATCCTCTGGGAGCCAGGGGCTGCTTCCAGGTCTCCATGTGGGTTCAGGACCCGAGGACTTGGGCCATCCTCTAGGAGCCAGGGGCTGCTTCCAGGTCTCCATGTGGGTTCAGGACCCGAGGACTTGGGCCATCCTCTGGGAGCCAGGGGCTGCTTCCAGGTCTCCATGTGGGTTCAGGATCCGAGGACTTGGGCCATCCTCTGGGAGCCAGGGGCTGCTTCCAGGTCTCCATGTGGGTTCAGGATCCGAGGACTTGGGCCATCCTCTGGGAGCCAGGGGCTGCTTCCAGGTCTCCATGTGGGTTCAGGACCCGAGGACTTGGGCCATCCTCTGGGAGCCAGGGGCTGCTTCCAGGTCTCCATGTGGGTTCAGGGACCCGAGGACTTGGGCCATCCTCTAGGAGCCAGGGGCTGCTTCCAGGTCTCCATGTGGGTTCAGGATCTGAGGACTTGGGCCATCCTCTGGGAGCCAGGGGCTGCTTCCAGGTCTCCATGTGGGTTCAGGGACCTGAGGACTTGGGCCATCCTCTGGGAGCCAGGGGCTGCTTCCAGGTCTCCATGTGGATTCAGGGACCCGAGGACTTGGGCCATCCTCCGCTACTTTCTCAGAAACATTGCAGGCAGCAGCTTTACCCGCTACGCCGCAATGCCAGTCTTTGGGACTGGATTTACATGCGGACTCTTGAACCTGTGAACTTGGTGACCTTGGACAGGTAACAACTTGAGTGAGCCTGATTTCTCGTCTACAGTGGAAATGTGGACATCTAACCCCGGCGAGCATTTCCTGAGATCGTACATTAGTGAGTGCTCAGTAAACGCCTTAGGGCCTTCGTACCCTACTCACTGAGCCCCTGCCTCCTGAGACGCAGGGAAAACTCTGCACTGGGAATGGAGCCTGGGAATGGGCACTGGTCCTGCGTCCCTTTCCTCCTCATGGTGGGAAGGCTGTGAATCCTGTCTGACAGGTCCCTGGGACCAGTGTGCACACCAGGGAGGGGAAGTCCCTTGCAAAGGGGGAAGTGGAGTGGGCATTTGATGCGACTGTTAAGTGACCCTTGGGACACCTGTATCCCGTTTCAGAGCTCCTAGGTTCCCGTCCTCACACCACTTCCAATTCCATCTTCCTGCTACTGTGCACCCTGGGGGGCAGCAGGTGATGACCCAAGTAGTTGAGACGCTGCCCCCACATGGGAGACCCATGTTGAATCCCAGACTTCTTGCTGGAGCTATTGCAAACATCTGGGGAGTGAACCACTGCAGGGAAGATCTCTGCCCAGCTGTCTCTCTACCTTGCAAGTAATAAATAAACAAATAAGTAAATAAATAAATAAATTGAAAGGAGTTGTTTTCTTTTTAGTTGGCGGGTATTTAAAGGGCTGGGTAGAGAGGATGCAGCATTGTAAGACCTGAGGTCAGTGCCTGCTCTACCACAACGGGGCTTGTGGAGGCTGCAGCGAGAGCCTCCACTTGTCTGTGGGGTTAGGGGACCTTTTCAACCCTTCTCTTCATGGACAAGCCCAGCTAGATGTCTGCAATGGGATTCCCGCTGGGGCTACTTTCTAGGCTGTCCCTGATGAAGCCCCGGCAGGTGGTAGGAGTTCCCTTCCTCCAGTGCCTCATTCACAACACTTCCGCCTCCCAGCTGAGCAACCTCACTCCAGCGCCTGATGAGGACAATTCTGAGTGTGGACTGCACACAGCAAGGGGATGAGCTTGAGTTGTTGTCTCTCCAGCCGTCCAGGGGCTTCCCTAGAGCAGGGATTGTGCTGGGTCTGGCACCGTGGTGCAGGCATGCAGGCAATGCTCACTGATGAGTAGGAGTTTGCCAATCAGTAAAGCATGCAAGCCATGTTCTCAGCAAACTGCAACGGTCTGGGTCCCCCAAAGTGGCTTAGCGTGTTCAGGAGCAAGGAGAAGTTTTAAAATACAATGGTGAGGCTGGCGCCGCGGCTCACTAGGCTAATCCTCCACCTGCAGTGCTGGCACACCAGGTTCTAGTCCCGGTTGGGCTGCCAGATTCTGTCCCAGTTGCTCCTCTTCCAGTCCAGCTCTCTGCTGTGTCCCCCGAGTGCAGTGGAGGATGGCCTAAGTGCTTGGGCCCTGCACGTGCATGGGAGACCAAGAGAAGCACCTGGCTCCTGCCATCGGATCAGCGCAATGCGCCGGCCATTGGAGGGTGAACCAACAGGAAAAGGAAGACCTTTCTCTCTGTCTCTCTCTCTCACTGTCCACTCTGCCTGTCAAAAAAAAAAAAAAAAAAAAAAAAAGCAATGGTGAATGGGGAGACTGTGGAGCTAAGACTGGTTGGGTAGTTCTACCCTGGGCGAAGGATCTTTCATGTCATCACAAGGATTTATCTTTAGATTAGTAGACTTTGTTTCGTAAGTTTAGGTTTATGGGAAAATTAGGCAGAGGGCATACAGAGTTTCTATATATACTCTCTCTGACCCCTCCCTCCATTTCTCTATCAACACTATGCATTAGTGGGGAACTTGTATTACCAATATTGATAAGCTGTTATTAACTACCATCCATCACTGATATTAGGGTTCACTCTTTGTGTTGTAGAGTTGTATGCATGTCAACAAATATAGAGTGTCGTGTGTCCACGAAATAGTTTCACTGCCCTGAAAATCCCCTGTGCTCCCTCTGCATCCTTCCCCACCTCCCTGGAGCCCCCGGCAACTCCCCGTCTTTCTCCTGTCTCGTATTTTGCCTTTTCCTCAATATCGTACAGCTGGAGTCTTACAGGATGTAGCCTTTTTAGACTGACTTTTTTTACTTAGCAATATACACTTAAGGTTCCTTCAGGTCTTTTCATGGTTTGGTAGCTAATTTTTTTTTTTTAATCACAGAATAATATCCTGTTGTATGGATGTATCTCAGTTTGTTTATCCATCACTCAGCTATTGAAGGCTTTCTGGTTTTTTTCCAAGTTCTTGGCAATTGTGAATAAGCCAGTTTTTTAAAGAGTTATTTATTTATTTAGCTATTTATTAAAAGGCAGAGTGACAGAAAGAGAGGGAGAGAGAGGATGAGAGAGATATTCCATCGGTTGGTTCACTCCCCAAATGCCTGACTCTGCCAGGTCTGGGTGAGACCAGGAGCCACAAACTCCAGATTGCCCTCCCTCATGCATTGGTGTCATCTTCCACTGGCTTCCCAGGCCCAGGGCAGAAGTGGAGCGACCAGGACTTGAACTGGCACTCCAGCATGGTTTGCCAATGTCACAGCAGCAGCTTAACCTGCCATGCCACAATGCAAACCCCAGCAAGTCAGGTTTTTCAGCTCATTGGAGTAAAATGCCAAGAAGTGTGATTGCTGATCTTGAGCGAAGGCTGTGTTAGCTTTGTAAGAAGCTGCCTCACTGTCTTCCAAAGTGGCTAAAACGTTTTGCACTCCCACCAGCAATGAATGGGCATTCCTGTGCCCCCCTGGCCTCAGCAGCATTTTGATGCTCTGGGTGTGTTTAGATTTTAGTCATTGTAATAGGTATGTAATGGTATCTCATTATTGTTGCCATTTGCAATCTCTTGAGAAGTTTTGGTATTGAGAATCTTCTTACAGGCTTCTTTGTCATCCGTATATCATCCATACATCATCTTCTGGTAAGGTATCTGTTCAGATATTGTACCTATTTTTAAATTGGGATGCCTGTTTTATTGTTGACTTTTAAAGAATTCTTTGTCCATTCCAAGGGCTTCGCCAGATAAGTGTTTTGTAAATATATTCTACCAGTCTTCAGCTTGTCTTTTCTCTTTTTTTTTATAACGCTTTTATTTAAAGAATATAAATTTCCAAAATACAGCTTATAGATTACAATGGCTTCCCCCCCCATAACTTCCCCCCCACCTGCAACCCTCCCCTTTCCCACTCCCTCTCCCCTTGCTTCACATTTTCCATTCTCTTTATATACAGAAGATCAGTTTACTATATATTAAGTAAAGATTTCAACAGTTTGCCCTCACATAGCAACACAAAGTGAAAAATACTGTTGGAGTACTAGTTATAGTATTAATTCACAATGTATAGCACATTAAGGACAGAGATCCTACATGATATTTTTTTAAAAAAATTGATTAATTTTCTAGGCAATTTCCAATTTAACACCAAGATTTTTTTTTCATTTTTAATTATCTATATACAGAAGATTGATTCAGTATATACTAAGTAAAGATTTCATCAGTTTGCACCCACACAGAAACACAAAGTGTAAAATACTGTTTCAGTGCTAGTTATAGCATTACTTCACATTGGACAACACATTAAGGACAGAACCCACATGAGACGTAAGTACACAGTGACTCCTGAAGTTGATTTAACAATTTGACACTCTTGTTTATGGCCTCAGTAATCTCCCTAGGCTCTAGTCATGAGTTGCCAAGGCTATGGAAGCCTTTAGGGTTCGCTGACTTCAATCTTATTCCGACAGGGTCATAGTCAAAGTGGAGGTTCTCTCCTCCCTTCAGAGAAAGGTACCTCCCCAAATGATGGAGTTAGAAACAGGCCAGGGAATTCCAATACAATCCCATCAAGGTGGCATGTACCAAGGCCATCTCACTAGTCCAAGTGATCAATTTCAGTTCACAATTGATCACACTGATAGGTCTAAGAGTCAAAGGGATCACACAAACAAGACTAGTGTCTGCTAATACTAACTGATAGAATCAAAAAGGGAGAGAATGATCCAACATGGGAAGCGAGATACACAGCAGACTCATAGAATGGCAGATGTCCTAAATAGCACTCTGGCCTCAGAATCAGCCCTTAAAGCATTCAGATCTGGCTCAAGAGCCCATGAGAATATTCTAGGCATGGAAAGCCAAGACACTCTGGAAAAAAAAAGAAGACCTAAATGGAGGATCTCTGTGAGTGAGATCCCAGTGGAACGAATGGGGCCAGCTTGTCGTTTCTCTATCTTAACTATCTTTTGCAGAGCATAAATTTTTAATTTTAAAGTTCAGCTTCCAGATTTTTTTCTCTCATGGATTATGTATGCTTTTTGTGTTGTTTAGACATAAGTCATCACCCAACCCAAGGCCACACACAGTAGATGTCCTGTGTTACTTTCCAGAGTTTTTATAGTTTTGCATTTAGTATTTTTTTAATTTGACAGGTAGAGTTATAGACAGTGAGAGAGAGTGAGAGAGACAGAGAGAAAGGTCTTCCTTCCGTTGGTTCACTCCCCAAATGGCCGCTATAGCTGGCATTGAGCCAGTCTGAAGCCAGGAGCCAGGTGCTTCCTCCTGGTCTCCCATGCAGGGGCAGGGCCCAAGCACTTGGGCCATCCTCCACTGCCTTCCCAGACCACAGCAGAGAGCTGAACTGGAAGAGGAGCAACTGGGGCTAGAACGCTCATAAGGGATACCGGCGCCACAGGCAGAGGATTAACCAAGTGAGCCATGGCGCCGGCCCCTGCTTTTAGTATTAAGGTCTATTGTGAGTTAATTGTCGTGAAAGGTGTAATGTTTATGTCTATGTTCATGTTTGCGCACATGGACGTACAATTCTTCTTCCATCGCCGCTTGGAAAAACTGCCTTGCTCCACTCAATTGCTTTTGCTGCTCTGGCAAAGTCCGGTTGGGTGTCTTTGTGTCAGTCTGTTTCTGAGAATCTACTCTGTTCCATTAATGTTTGTCTCTGCTTTCGCCAATGCCACACTGTCTCAATTATGATGTTGGCGTCTTAGTGTTGGGTAGTTTTAGTCTTCTGACTTTGTTCTTCAATTTTGCGTTGGCTCTTCTGGGGGCCTCTGCCTTTCCATGCAAACTCTCCAGTGAATTTGTTAACACCTACACAGGTTCTGGTTGAGATTTTGATTGAGGTTGCGCTAAATCCGGGAATGAACTTGGAAGAACTGACAGCCTAGTAGCACGGAGTCCTCATAACCACGAGCGTGGACTCTCTCCCACGACTTAGGTGTTCTGATTTCCCTCAGAGTTTTAGTTTTCATCACATAGATTTTGTGCCTTTTTTTCTAGCTGAATACCTGAATATTTCATATTTTTAGGCAAATAAACAGATTTTAAACTTTATATCAGTGATAGCAAGCCAAAAAGTTTGCTAACCGGGATAATAATATTTATTTCTTTTAAGAAGATGAGAGATTGACTATATTAGGATAAAACTGGACATAGGAAAACAAGCTAAGAAGATTTTTGTTAATGAGTGCAAAAGAAATATAAAGGCCTAAGCAGAAGAAGAGGCAGGGGCCAGCGTTGTCATGTGGTGGTGCAGTGGATCAAGCACCTGCAATGCCAAGTCCCAGCTGCTCCACTTCAATCCAGCTCCCTGCTAATGCACCTGCGAAGCAGCAGAAGATGGCCCAAGACCTTGGGCCCCTGCACCCATGTGGGAGACCTGGATGGAGTTCCAATTTCCCGGCTTTGGCCTGGTCCAGCCCCAGATGCTGTGGCCATTTGTGAACCAGTTGATGGAAGCTCTCTCGCTCGCTCGCTCTCTCTCTCTCTCTCCCCTACCCCGTTTGTATCACAAAAAAATGAGTGGCAGAAGGGCTAAAAGACAGTAAGACTACTTCAAGAAACCAAACAGATGGACTTTCCAAAAGCCTGATGAGTCTTCAACTCCACTCATCTTCACATTCCAGGGAGCTGGTATTTAAAGACTGACACAGCAGTACCCAGTACCCATTTATCTCCCGCCCCTTCTTGCTGCTCAGCACAACCTAAATTTTGTTTAAGTATACTCCTTCATCATGTGGCCAAGTGCTAGAGGGAAGCTGACTCTGGGGGTGCCCTGATGAGTCTAAAGCGGAACCTACCTCCCTTTCCTTGAACTAGGTCAGGAATGGGCACAACCAATGACACGGAAGGGAAGGACTGCTGAATGGGGCGGTGGCGTGGGCTAGAAAAGCTCTCCTCTAGCCATAGAGAAAGACACAGAAAGAAATCATCTCCTGCCTTGTTCTGGAAGTCGTCCTGTCTCCGTGCAACTCCCGACTGCTGCAGCCACTGGCTACCAGCTCAAGGCTGCAGCCGCCAGTTGCGACAGCACAGCACAGGGAAAGCACTGCTGAGCAGCAAAAACAACACCCCAGCCCCAGTTCTTTATTGCTTAAGGCACTTTGTTCCAGCTCCTACCAACTAGGCTACAGAAAGCTCACCTGCTAGCCACTTCCCCTCCGGGGACGCTAGGTTCTTCCTTAGCATCAGGTTAGCTCACGCCTGGAGAGTAAGACTTTGCCTATCTGTTCCCTGCTCTGTCCTCTACACCTAGAATTTGACTTTTAGGGGGCACAAAACAAAGTCAATGAATTATTCGAAACTCTGAGAACTAAAAGTCAACCATATTTGGCTAGCTACTCTTCGCCTCTATTTTCTCCCGTTAAAATTTACCATCCCTGGGGTGGGAGTTTGGCTCAGTGGTTGAGACGCTGCTTGGGGCGTCCCATATGCCTGGGTCTGAGTTCCAGCTTCCTGTTACTGCACCCCTGGGGAGGCAGCAGACGACAGCTCAAGCAAATGGGGTCCCTGCCACCCAGGTGGGAGACCAGGGATTGAATTCCCAGCTCTTGGCTTCAAGCTTGGCCCAGCCTCAGCCATTGTGGATATTTTGGGAGTGAACCCTTGGACAGGAGTTCTCGGTCTCTCATTCTATATCTTAAATAAATTAATTTAAAAAATACATTTTAGAAAAAGATTTATCACCATTGAACTATGATTGATCTATGACCATGACAAATGCCAAAAACTGTAACAAGAAATAGCTAGATCACAGTAGCCTGGAGAGATCGTGGAAGACACTGTGTGATGTTTTCAGTGTTCTCTCTACAAAGTTTCCTAAAATACACTTAAATAGAAGACAAAACAAAACCTCTCCTGGAGAATTGTGCTGCCTCCTTCTAGTAGGTTGAATGGACTAATTGGGTATCCTTTTTTGCCCTGGCTGCCAGGAAGCTCAGAGCCTAATCTGATGCTAAATCACAGGAACTCTATTACACTTCCTAGTCAATGCTTGCTTCTTTCTCCTTTCCATGGCTTTGCTTTTCTAATTTTAGTTGAATGACCTTATTGTGTTTGCCTTTATTGTAAGTTGCTTCAAATCCTTTTCAGAGAGAGGTGCATATAAAAAAAATTAACAGCTCAATTCTAAAAAGCCATGCAGAGCCCGAGTTGGCACCACTTGCTCTTTGTAATAGCCTGGGAGGGCCCCCAAAGTAGCCTGGTGCTTTATCTTTACAAACACATGTCAGCCGGAGCAGCGGTGCTCACCGGAGATCTCGGGAGACAAGGGCAAAAATCACCCGTCATTTTCTCCTGAATGGGGGTCTGGAGGACCATTCAGGCTCCTAGTGGCTGGATTTGGTGGGGAGGATTAACATGGAGAGCCCTTGGAAAATCAGCATTGCCCCCGCCTGCAGCAGCCATTGTTCTGGAGGGGAGCGTTCCGTCTAGTTCTGCAGAGGATCTTTCTCCTCCCCGGCCCCCAGCCCCGCAGGCTTTGTCTGTGGGGTCCGGTGCCCTCTCCCCCGGCTCCGGCCCACAGGCCTCTCCAGCCAGCCCTCTGTGCCAACTGGCAGAGGGTGCTCTTGTACAGCAGATCGGACTCCCTCCCCACCACCCAGCCGGTGCTGCACGGCTCCAGCCTGCCGCCTGGACCCGCTGAGGGCCTTGGACTTGGGCACACTTGCAGGGGGGCAAACCGCTGTGTTTTTCTTCCCCAAAGCAGGTGGAGGCCCTGCCCAGAACTGCCGCTCAGCTAGCTGGCCTTCAAGCTTGGGTGCGCCCCCTGCCTGCACCCCGGATTCCCCACAGGTTGCGGCTATGGGAAGGGGCTTCAGAAAGTTCATGGAAAATGTGTGCTATGTACCTCCGTGTCTGCAGGGGAGAGGCGGGCAGAGAGAGGGCTGGCGGGCATGGAGCAACTGCCTGCTCGGAGCCCGGCCATCATAGATTTCATGATTTAATTGGAAATTTAGTAAATCTGCTAAAACATTTAGTGGTTTAAATTTGTCCCGTTCCGCAATGCAACAAAGGCTTCTGCTTCCCCTGGCATCTTTCAACAACTTTAATTTCATTTGTAGATTACGGATGGAAGTAGCATTTCCACTCGATTGCATCCTGGGCATTAAGAAGACAAAACCCTCCATTGTTTGCAGTCCTCAGAATTTTTTCTTTCAGACATTAAGCTGTAGGTGGCATTCTTTGTACCTGACATCAGAGCACTTTTGTCAGGCGTTCAGCTGACAGGATTTACTGCAAGCCCATCCGAGGTGTGCAAAGCAGGGGAAACAAGAAAATACCTCGTTCAGGTGGGCAGAGCGCAGGAGTGCCGTGTGAGCCGCCTGATCGGGTAACCGCTGCTTTTCAAACTGTGTAATTAAAGATCTTTAGGGTCCTTCGAAGGGAATTAATTAGCGGAGAAAGGCTGTGTTGTTTACAGTTTTTATCATCAACATCATCCAGTACAGGCATTGATGCTGGTGGCAAACTGGACTGGAATTCTCCACAAGCCGCGAATGCTCCCGGCAGGACTTCTCTTGTTGTCTGAGGTTTGCTCCATCCGCGTGCTAACTTGTGGCTGGGTGGAGGGGAGCGGTGGGGTGGGAGTGGGGGTGGGGCGGGGAGGGAGGGGAGCGGTGCATTGTGCAAGGGGGTAGGGGCGAGGCGAGGCGCGCTCAGTATTGTCAAAACACCCTGGGCCCCATGCACGGTTCCCACAGCTAATCACCCACCTGGGCCCGCCTACTGGCAGGCCGGGATTCATGTCTATGGTCCTCTGGATGGTGGGTCCACAGGTAAGTGTGCTTTTTGGGCCTGGACCGCTGCACCTGGGCAGCCCTAAGGAAATCATCCGGTAAAGTGTCACCGTTTGTCTCGGTTGTGACAGGGGTGTCGCTGTATGGGCCCGGGAGCATAAGAAACGCTGGGTGCTTCCAAATAAACACTCATGTCTAGGACCCGCCAGCACGGGGCTCGGGAGTCTGTCACTCGCTCCCTGGGCACTTCAGGTGGAGAGCTACTGGCCTCCACCATTTGGTGACCTCCTGGGAAAAGGAATGAGTAGGAATTGGGGTCCCTAGGGAGGTTACCCTGGACCAGAAAAGCCTGCTTTCCGCGTATTAGGCCCAGAGCCTCTGACCACAGACTAAAGCTGCCGACGTCAGGGCTGCTCGGCAAAGCCCAGCAAACTCCCACCTTGAAGGATCTTCCTGGACTGAGCCACAGTGACCGCAGTGACCGTCCTAGCCAAGAGAGGCCTCAGGGCGCTGCCAGCCCCCTGCTGGTCCTCCCCCAGGGATCCCATTCCAAAGCAGCAGCAGACTCAGACCCCGTTGCAAAGAAGCCCATCACTTCATTGCCCACCTTGTGAGGAGCAGGGCCGGGCGGGGGCTGGGCTTCCTTCACAGGCCCGTTGCCAGCAGTTCTCTCGCGGCCGCCTCTCCAGGTCCTGCCTCGTGCTGGCCGTGACGAGCTCAGAGACGCCTCCCTCAGTACGTCTTTACCCGGCCGCCCAGCCCGCATCCACGCTCCTCTGGGTCTCACGGGAGATCTAGTTCTAGTCCATGAAACTTTATATTGTAAAAGTAATACAAGTTTTCTGGTATTTTTTAAACTTTGTTTTGCCTTTTTTTAAAGATTTATTTATTTATTTGAAAGTGAGAGTTACACAGAGAGAGGAGAGGCAGAGAGAGACAGAGAGAGAAAGAGAGAGAGAGAGAGAGAGAGAGAGAGAGAGAGAGAGAGAGAGAGAGGTCTTCCATCCACTGGTTCATTCCCCAGATTGTTGCAATGGCCGGAGCTGCGCCGATCCGAAGCCAGGAGCCAGGAGCTTCTTCCAGGTCTTCCACGTGGGTGCAGGCGCCCAAGGACTTGGGCCGTCTTCTACTGCTTTCCCAGGCCACAGCAGAGCAGCCAGGTCTCAAATCGGCATCCATATGGGATGCCCGCACTGCAGGCGGCAGCTTAACCTGCTATGCTGCAGTGCCAGCCCCTGTTTTTGCTTTCGAAAGGCTGAGTTACAGAGAGAGAAGGAGAGACAGAGATCTTCCATTTGCTTGTTCACTCCCCAACAGCCAGGGCTGGGCCAGGCTGAAGCTGGGAGCCAAGTGCTTCTTCTGGGTCTCCCATGTGAGTGCAGAGGCCCACGCACTTGGGCCATCCTCCACTGCTTTCCCAGACACATTAGCAGGGAGCTGGATCAGAAGTGGAGCAGCTGGGACTCGAACTGGTGCCCATATGGGATGCTGACACTGCAGGCTACAGCTTTATCCCTATTAGGCTCACCCTTCAAAGATCATGCCCAGTTAAAATCTTTAAGTTTTATTTTTAAGGCAGAGATAGAGAGAGAGAAAGAAGCAAACAGAGAACTCTCAAGTGCTTCATTCGCCAAATGCTCCCAACAGCCATGGCTGGGTCAGGCCAAAGTCAGGGGCCAGGAACTCAATCCGGGTCTCCCACGTGGGTGGCAGGGACCCAACCACTTGAGTCATCACCTGCTCCCTCCCAGGGTGCACTTTGGGGAGTGGCACTGGGACCCTAACCCGGCACTCGGGATTTGAGCTGCAGGTGTCCATGTGATGTTGTAATCGCTACACCGAATGCCCGCCTTGGCTCACCCCCTTTTAGTGCTGTCATCTACCTCATTTGGAAGATGTGGCTCTTAGGGTTCAGAGAGGTGAAGTGGGACAAGGGTCCTGTGGCAAAGCAAAGACGGGGGGTCCTGACCCTCTCCCTGGTACTTTTTCTACCCACTCTTCTGTGCGCAAGGCCCTGCCCAGTGCCCCAGGCTGTCAGGGGTCCTCTGATGCCCTCAGCCAGGAGCTGTCCAGCCTGAGCTCCTGTGTCAGTGAAGGTGACCCACACGCTGCTCTGGAAGTGTGAAGCCGCTCCCTCAAATCCACGCTCCTGCATCGCAGGCAGCACTGTGGGAGCCTCTGCACCCACCTGTTTCTCACCACAAGGCTCCACTTTTCTGAGCCCGGTTCCCAAGGACAGATTCTCCTGCAGAAGATAGAACTGACCACATCCTGGACAGCTGGACAGCTGGGGCGAGGGACAGGGCAACAGCGGCCCTCTTGGAAGATGACTTAGAAGAGCCAAGAGGGTGAGCCAGGCTGGGCAACGGGCCCTAGGGAGGCCCTCATCCTAAAGGCTTTGCTTTCTCCCCAGCGTTCCCTGGGACTCAAGCCTACCCCTGGCTGTCATATCTTTCTACAGCATACAAGCTGCAGATGGGGCGGCAAGCGGGTTGGCCTGTAGAATTGAATCTCCTGGACTCCCCAGCCATCCGTCACCATGGGGCGCTTTCAGCAAAGCCACCAGAGATGAAGCCTTCAGCCTCGGGAGGTGTTCTGTTTTGTGCAAGGGACCTGGTGAAGACACCCACTCAGCCCTCTTCTTAGTGCCTGCAAAGTCACAGGATCACAACCCGTGCATTTATAGTCACTGTCGCGTATGACACATCACACCAGCGCCCGCCACCAGGGAGGGCCACTCACATAAACCATCTGACCCGCTGCAGCAGTGGGTGTTGCTTTCTTCTCCGGTTTATAGAGGAGGAAACTGAAACTCAAAGGGGTGGCTGTTTCGTGCACCATGGGACTCCTGCACTCTGTATCCCAGGGCCTGGTTCAAGTCCCAGCTCTGCTTCTTATCCAGCTTCCTGCTAATGCGCATCCTGGGAGGCAGTAGTGATGGTCCAAGCACCTGCATCTCTGCCACTTACGAGGGAGATGCAAATGGACTTCCAGGCTCCTGACTTTGGCCTGGCTCAGCCCTGGCTGTTACAGGCATTTGGGGGAGTGAACCAGTGGATATTGAGACTTAGGGAAATCATGCCACTTGTAGGTAAGCTCAAACTCTCAGTCTAAGCTGACTTGATTTTGCAGAGCTTGAGAGTTGATAAACATCAACAGAGTCAAATCTTACTCTGCATTTCCTGCACCCAGAGACTAAGTTTATGGGTATGGGAAAGGCAAGGTCAGCTAACATGAGGATGGGTCACTCTGCCTGCCTCCCCCAGCCACTGGACACTGAGCAAGGCGGTCCACCTGTTGTGTTGGGTAGAACCTTGGGGACAGCATGTTACCTGCACAATCTGTTATCCCGCCTTGCTCATTTATTTATTTCATGTCTAATCCCCTTTCCCCGTAGAAAAGTGATCTCTGCCTCATTGGCAGTCCTCTGCCCGGAGTTGTGTTAACTATAGCAATGTATGCTGACCACAGCCATTGGTAGAGGATCCCAGCCAGCTGGGAAGAGGAGAGCCCAGAGCCCAGGGGGCTTTTTGCTTTTTCTTTTTTTTTTCCTTGCACCATTTTGCAATTCACTTCAATAAAGCTAGGTTCTCCGTGTGCCCCTGGAAGAAACCTCCCTCTCTTTCAGTTTAGTGCCAATCTTCTCCGTATTTGCCATGCCATGTTGGAGGAGACCTAAATTGTAATTCTTTTCTCTTCTGTGTGGGTCCTTCTCTCCTCCCCAAATGTTTTAGCATCTGTTAATCCCAGTTGGAAACCCTAGCTGATAAAGTCGAGTTCCTGAGCAGATTGCTTCCGGAACAAAAACAGGGTGGGGGTAGATAACTCAGCGTTTGCTTGCGGGGGGGCTCGGGTGGGGGCTGCAGAGGACAGCACCTCTCCCTGCTAAGACATCCAGTAAGAGCAAAAGCAGAGTAATTCCCAAGCTCAGACGCAATGCATGTAGATCAGGTTCATTTCCAGCACGGCCGCCGCCTGCGTTTAGGTGATATTAGAAGCCACCATGACAGCAAAGTAGTTTTATGCATAGCGGCTTAGCGAACACTTTGAGAACTAGTTTCGTGAAGCTATCAGGTTGAAAAATACCAAGTCACAAAGTTTTAATGAAAGTAAGTGTGGATCAACGTATCACAAAGAGCATCCGGGAGGACTTAAAAGATCCTTGGGTGGAAATTAGAATGGATCTTCGGGATTTATTTGGCAAAGCCTGTCTATTTTGACCTTTTTCCTCCCCCGTTTCATATTAAGGCGCCCCCGCAAGTGCGTTTTGTTGGGCTGCAGGACAGGCACTATTGGTGCCGTTACTCCGAGGCTGCGCTGAAGTGTAGCTGCATTAATTGACTGATAAGGGCCGAGCATCAAATAGCAGAGAGAAAGGCCATCGGAGATTTTCTTGCTGTATTTCTCTCTGCACTTCATTTACATCTTAAGCCATATTGGTGATCCAGATTTGAATAAAGCCACAGCTTAAGCAGTGATTAGATCTCAATAGCTTGGATTTTCTATGAAATTGCTGCATTTTCACTAGATGTATTCAGAACTACGGGTGAAAACTGACACCTTGGGTAACTTTATCATTTCAAACGGAGCATCGGGTGGATAAAAAAAGAAAGAAAGAAAGAAAGAAAAAACCCTCCCATTTAAAACGGGGCTTCGGGTGGAAGGTGGGGATATTAGTTGCCTGGCCTTTGACTCGAGCAATGTCAGGGGTTAGAATCAGACAAAAGCCAAGCTCCACGCGACTTGGGCAAGCAAGAGCGCAGATAAGTGAGGCACCACCTTCCGCTAAGCCTGCTCTCCCCAAAAATGTCAATCGAAGCAGTGAGCCCAGAACCTGAAGAGAAACGAGGAAGCCAAAAGGCATGTATAATGTCACAAGGAGCTTTTTTTCATTATTCTGAGATTTTTTTTAATCATAAAGCAATATTTTTAACTCTAAGGTTAACCTGCTAATCCTTAAGCTGGGGACATGACAGTGTCAAATGTGATGGGATTTTGTGATTCTCATTATTGTTATGTATTGTTCTTTCCCTGGCATTCCATATTAATATTTATAAATGCCCTTTTGATAGAACCAAGAGGACCAAAACCCATTATTAAATTTTTAAAATGGACAAACGGTGCATCCAATATAGTTGATTACAATTTAGAACAAAAAGGGTTTCAGTAGTAATCCACTTCTTGTTTCTTGGTGTTGTGGATTCGTGTGGACAGCAGGGCTCCTGGCATTCTCTCTCTGAAAACGACTCCACACACAGTGGCGTCCGGATGATGGAGAACAGAGGGATACTGATGGGGAGCCCGTCACGGGCAGGCACGAGGGCACCAGCAGGAGAGGCAGGCACTGCGGGTGCCCAGCCGCCTTCCGAAAGCTACAGCAAGACCGCAGAATCAAATACAATCGTAAAAAGAAGGAGTTTGGGGCCGGCCTTGTGGTGCAGCAGCTTAAGCTGCCTCTCGTGACCCTGGGCATCCCATATGGGTACTGGTTCGCACTCCGGCTGCTCAGCTTCCTAGCCAGCTCCCTGCTAATGCGTCTGGAAAAGCAGCGGAAGATGGCTCGAATACTTGGGTTCCTGCACCCGTGTAGGAGATACAGGAGTTCTAGGCTCCTGACTTCAGCCTGGACCAGCCCTGGCTGTTGTGGCCATTTAGGGAGAACCAGTGGTGGAAGATCCACTCATTCATTCTCTCTCTCTCTCTCTCTCTCTCTCTCTCTCTCTCTATCATTCTGCCTTTCAAATAAATAAATAATCTTAAAAAGAGGAAGCTTGTTCATTCTGTTCTCTTAAATGCACATTTTGCTTGACAAGTGGGCATCCTCATTGGGGGAGGGGTCCCCTTGATAAAAAGGTGAATCATTCATTCCCCCAAGCAGCCAGGGAGGAGAGCCAAAATGGGCGGCCAACACCCAGTGCCCTCTGCTCTCAGTACCACGGTGCAGTCAAAGATCTGCTGCAGCCAAAACCCAGGGGCGGTCTCTCCAATGGCCTGGGACACCCCTGTTCCCAGCTCTGGGTGGCCAATACTCTTCAGCCCCTCAGAGGAATGACCCAGGAAGGAAAGTTACAGACATACAGAGGGAGGGAGAGACAGAGAGAAAAGTCTTCCAACCACTGGCTCACTTCTCCAAATGGTCACAATGGGCAGAGCTGAGCCAATCCAAAGCCAGGAGCCAGGAGTTTCTTCCTGGTCTCCTACGCAGGTGCAGGGGCCCCAATACGTGGGCCATCCTCCACTGCTTTCCCAGGCCATTAGCAGGGAGCTGGGTTGGAAGAGGAGCAACCGGGACACGAACTGGCGCCCGTATGGCATGCTTGTGCCTCAGGTGGAGGCTTTGGCCCCACCATGCCCTCAGCCTGCAAAAAACGCCTGATTATCAGTTGTTTAGGCTGTTGTGTGGGGAGGGGCGTGGCTGCAGGGCTGGCTTTACAGAGGAGGAGCCAGCAATGTCTCTGCTCTTAAGCCAAGGGCCTGGGGGTAGTGAGGACACATTTTTAGAAACATGTCCATACTTACCCTTTGGCAGAGAAGGTGAGGCTGTTTTCTTTAAAAAAAAAAAAAGGAAAAAATAAAACTTGATTGATATGAAGGGAGGGCATCAGAGAAAGAGGGAGAGACAGAGAGATCTTCTATCTTCTGGTTCACTCCCTTGTATCTGCTTGTTCACTCCCACAATGGCTAGGGCTGGGCTGAGCGGGACTGGGCTGGGCCGGGTTGGAGCCAGGAGCCAGGAGCCAGGAGCTAGGAAATCCACTCAGGTCTCCCTCATAGGTGGCTGGGGCCCAGGCATGTGGACCCTCCTCCACCTTCTTCCCAGGAACTTTAGCGAAAAGCTGGATCCCAAGCAGAGCAGCCCAGACTTGACCGGGCACTCTGATACGGGATACGGGACGCTGGCATCATGAACAGCAGCTTAGCCTGCGATGCCACAATGCCAGCCCAAGTATTTGTTCTCATGGGGGATATTTTTCACTCTGTTAGAAAACATTTCATTCACTTATTGAACTCAGTTAAAAGGCAGACAGGGAGTTTCTCTTCCATCGACTGGTTCACTCCTGGATGCAACAGCCAGGCTGAGGACAGGCCAAATCCAGGAGGCTAGAGCTCAATCCGCGTCTGTGCCAAGGACGCAACTACTGGAGCCATCACACTGCCTCCCTCCCAGGGCACACATTAGTGAGGAAGCTGGAATCAAGAGGGAGTCAGGACCTGAACCCAGGCACGCTGATATGGGATACGGGTCTCCCGAGCATCCTCCTCACTAGGCCAAATGTCCAGCCCAGGATTTTTATTCTTGATTATAAACAGTTTTTTCTAACTTGGGATCCGAAGCTTAGGCTTCCAGACCCGATTCGGATCCAGTTCTTCTCTTTCACGCCATTTGCTCTTGGGCAAGCTACTTGATCGAGTTTCCTTGCTTATAAAATGGGAAAACCAACACCTGTTTCATGGTGGTGTTGTCGGGATTCAAGGAGATAACTGCCACTCGTACGGGGCGGGGCCTGGCACACAGGAACCACACAGGAAGTCCGAGCTCTGATTGATAATAAATGTGTGGCTTTAGCGACTGGAGGTCCTGTTCTTTCCTGTTTGGGGCTAAGTTTCTCTCTTTCATCCTCTCCTGGTTTGGGAATTACAGCCCATGCATGGGTGTCTTTGTAGCTGTAGGTTTGCACGTGCAAAAAACAAGCCAGGTGGGGGCTCTGGGGGCCAGGTTTCTTAAGGAATTCTGGGGCTACTTCTGGCCATCTGGGGTAGAACACTCGGGCAATCAGTTTTCAACACGTCTGAGTTGGTGTTTCCCAACACCAGTAAGGAAAGAGGAGTCGGAGTTGATGGCTAGTGGTTCTGACAGCTCCTGTTATAGTGCAGAATTACGGCCACGGAGCGGGGACCCCAGCTCCTGGCTGAGCGGTATTGTGTGTTCAAAGCAGCACCGAGTAACTCGATGCCAATGAAACCCAAGTTTGGTGGAGCTATGAGAGGGCTATTCATCGGGACCAATCCGTACAGAATGGGCCTCGCCTTCTGGGGAAGTGGGTCTTGTGTTTCAAGCGGGTGCAATGGCCTGGGTCTGCAGTGCAGCAAGTGTGCTCCGGATGCAGGCTCCCCGGCGCTTCTCCAAAGCGCACCCGCCTGCGTCTCCCTGACACCCGTACAGCCGTCCCGCCGTCCCGCCGTGGGCACCTTCCTCAGCCTTTCCCCTGGACGGGCCGCGGCTCTTCCCTCTCCGCCACCGCCTTCTGTCCCAAGCTGGGCCCGGGTTCACTCGTCGGCACTCATCCTCCTGCCCTCTTCTCCGTTTCCGCAGTGGGAGACTCAGCGAATGCCAGGTCAGAACTGAACACGCACCGTCGGCGGCGGGCGCTGGCCGCGCGTGCCAGGCCTTCATGCCAGTCCTGTCCGAAGCCCTTCGGCCCCTCCACTCGGCCCCCACCCAGCTCACCCACCGTGCCCGTGGAACCTCGCGGCGCGGCTTCTCAGGGCGTCCGCGGACTCTGGCTTTCTGCCCTGGCGTATGCTCACGAACACCCAGAAGGGCGCGCGAGTGGGTGCCCAGGAGCAAACTTTGATGATGGATCCAAGAGCTGTCGGGCACAAACTCCCTCCCCCCCCCTTTCTCGATGGCTCCTTGAAAGCGTGCCCACAGTGACGGGCAGCTCTGTCGTGCACACCACACTCTTCCTCCCTCTTCGTCTGCCCCCTCCTGGGTCCCCCACTCCAGATCCCTTGAGCCACTTCTCAAATAAGCCACCTGCACCCTAGGGCCTTATCCCTTTTGGGAGACCCAAAACTAGGTCATCCTTCTTCACAGGGAACATTTAAGAAGACTCTCTTCATCCAAGACAATACAACCCGTGGGCAGGCTGCCGATGTGAGCAGCAGCCTTCCTCTAAGCCCTGGTCACCAAGGTACAGGGTCCTATGCTCTGGTCCTATTATACCAGCATGGCCTGCTTGTTTGTTTCCCTACACTGAATTCACGGATAGGATCTCTTCTTTTGTATTCCTGGGTAGAAGATGGCCCAAGTCCTTGGGCCCCTGCACCTGCGTGGGAGACCTGAAAGAAGCTCCTGGCTCCAGCTGTTGTAGCCATCTGGGAGAGTGAACCACCAGCAGATAGAAGACCTCTTCTCTCTCTCTCTGTCTCCCCATAACTCTGCCTTTCAAATAAATAAATAAATCTTAAAATCTTAAAAAAATGTAGTTTTCAAATTTTTATTTTATCTTTTAAAAAATTATTTCCATCTACTTTTGAAAGACAGACGGAATGACAGAGAGATCTTACTTATATCCACCGTGTCATTCTCCAAATGCTCAACAGCCAGGGCTGGGCCAAGCCGAAGCCAGAGCTGGAACTCCATCCAGGTCTCCCATGTGGGTGGCACTTGAGCCATCACCTGCTGCCTCCCAGGGTGCACATCAGATGGAAGCCAGATCTCAAGCAGAGTGGCTGGGCCTTGAACCGGCTCCTCAATATTCGGGATGCAGGCGTCCCAAAGTCCACATTCCTGCTGCTGCAGACCCCGGGATTCCTGCCACGACTGGGAAGCTCTCACATTCCAGGCTCGGCCCCGCCCAGCCTTGGCTATGGCCTGCCTCTGGGGAGTAAACCAGCAGATAGCTCTCTTGCAGACAACTGGGGTGACTTTTTTCCACGGTGGACTGGAAGCAGGGCCTCGCTGGGAGATCAGGGCTCTGGAGGAGCTCAGCCCTCCGTGTTGTCCCGACAGCTGGGTGACAGATTCTGTCAGTGCCTTCACTAGA
Source organism: Sylvilagus floridanus (assembly GCA_949820135.1). NCBI lineage: Eukaryota > Metazoa > Chordata > Mammalia > Lagomorpha > Leporidae > Sylvilagus > Sylvilagus floridanus. Next base: position 19,044,868 of record OX463239.1, on the reverse strand, counting down.
GTCTTAAAGAGTCAGTTATTGCAAAGCATCCGGGAAACTGCAAGTTTGTGCATCACCCCGTTTTCACTCTAGCTTCTCATTTAGCTAGAGGAGACACTGGGCTCTGGGAGCCATCTCTGCTTTAAGAGCAGCAATGGAGAGAACTGAAATGCATTCGGTCTTGCCACGTTCAGAGCCGTGAGGGATCAGTTAGGACCACTGCTTTCCCAGGCCATAGCAGAGAGCTGGATCGGAAGTGGAGCAGCCGGGACTCAAACCAGTGCCCACATGGGATGCTGGCCCTGCAGGCGGCGGCTTCACCCACTAGCCACAGCGCTGGTCCCCCTACCTAAACAATTTGAATTTGGAGATAGATGTTTTGTACATTACAGTTAAATGTTTAAGGGCTCCTCAAATGGTTTTTTACCCTGCCTGGCAATCTTTTAAATCTCTAAGGCCAGCGCCGAAGATCAATAGGCTAATCCTCTGCCTGCGGTGCAAGCACACCAGGTTCTAGTCCCGGTCGGGGCACCAGATTCTGTCCCTGTTGCCCCTCTTCCAGGCCAGCTCTCTGCTATGGCCTGGGAGTGCAGTGGAGGATGGTCCAAGTCCTTGGGCCCTGCACCTGCATGGGAGACCAGGAGAAGCACCTGGCTCCTGCCTTCAGATCAGCGCGGTGTGCCAGCCGTATTGGCCATTGGGGGGTGAACCAACAGAAGGAAGACCTGTCTCTGTCTCTCTCTCACTGTCCACTCTGCCTGTCAAAAAAAAAAAAAAAACAAAACTCTAACAATCAAATGCAGTACTGAATAATAAGAAGCTCCTGGGGGCTGGCACTGTGGTACAGAAGGTTAAGCTTTTGCCTATAGCGCCAGCATCCCATATGGGCACCGGTTCAAGTCCCCGCTGCTTCACTTCTGATCCAGCCCCCTGCTAAGGCACTTGCGAAAGCAGTGGAAGATTGTCCAAGTGCTTGGGCCCCTGCACCCATGCCGGAGAGCAGATGAAGCTCCTGGCTCCTGGCGTCAGCCTGGCCCAGCCCTGGTTGTTGTGGGCCTTCTCTCTCTGTATTTCAGCCTTTCAAATAAATAAATAAATACTTAAAAAGAAGCAGCAACAGCAGCTACTGGACAACGTTTGGAAACTCGCTTTTCCTATAAAACCAAGCACGGTGCACTTGAAGCGATTTCCACAGCCGCTGGAATTTCTCAATGTGGAGCCTGGGTTCTTCTCCAAAACGTAGCTTCTGCCACATTTGTTCAAACTTCCCTGGGTCCTTGTGCCCATGCAGTGCCCCGCTGCATCAAGATTCTTGGGAGGTTGCCCCTGACCCCTCCACTTCCTACAGAAAGGGGAGGTGGCGGGGCAGACTCCAAAAACTCCCTGGAAAATGCAATCAGACGTGTATTTTGGTGCAAGAAACATCCTCTGAAATCCGCCTATAGTTTTCTCCCAACCTGCATTTTTGAAGACCTCCCTCATAAATAAATATAAATAGAAGCTCCAGCTAACACTTAGGGCTCAGGATTTGTTTTCTAAATCCTCCCAAGTAATCGTGATGTGATGCCCATTTCACTTTGCACTCTGTCAACAGGTAAAGGGTCCCCACTGACAGTCTGCTGCTTCACCTGACCGTTTATTTAACAAGTACGGGCTCTCCTCTTGGGCTCTCCCTGAGTCATTAGGCAACAAAGTGATCTTTATTGCGAGTAACAGGGTGATAAAGACAGTGACAGCCCCTTCACTGGGTTACTTCGTTTCATCAGCTTTTCTGATGAGAGGGATGAAGCTGTCTGAAATCTTTGACTGACTTCCTGGGCTGGGTTTTAATGTTGCTGAGTCCATTCAACCTGATTTCTCCTGATAAGCAGAAGCACTTGCTGGTGCTTCTGGCTGGCCTCTGACAGTAGCAAACACCAGGTGAGGAAAACCTCGCTTCTGCTCTTTGTACCTTAACTTAGGCCCTGGTAAAGGAGCGACAAGAGCACCTGTCCCTAAGGACTCTGAGAAATTGAACAAGATAGATGAAAGCCTGGAATCAGACAAGAATGCCCAACTGAATTTTGACAAAGTTGCAAAAAAAGAAATCAAGAGGAGAAACAAATGCTGCTGGACCAAATGGACATCCGGCAGCAGCTCCCCTCCCCCAAAATACACAAAACAAAACAAGACTTGACCGTGGTCTCACTCCTGATATGAAAATTAATGCAGAATGGATCGCAGTGTTAAATGTAAAGAGGAAAACTAAAAAGCTTTTAGAAGCAAACAGAGCAAACTTTTAGGAACTAGGACTAGGCATGGGTTCTTACATCTGACAACAGCAGCATGATTCCTAAAAGGAAAAATTAAGTTGGATTTAATAAAAATTTAAAATTTTTGATTTTAAAGGAGAAAAACAACCACATAAGCCATAAAAGGGGAGAAAATATTACAAATCACATATCATATAAAGGTCTAGTATTTAGAATATTAAAAAACTCCCAAAATTCCATAGTAGTGGGCCGGCACCATGGCTCACTTGGCTAATTCTCTGCCTGCGGTGCCGGCACCCTGCGTTCCAGTCCTGGCTGGGGAGCCGGATTCTGTCCCGGTTGCTCCTCTTCCAGGCCAGCTCTCTGCTGTGCCCTGGGAAGACAGTGGAGGAGGGCCCAAGTGCTTGGGCCCTACACCGCGTGGGAGACCAGGAGAAGCACCTGGCTCCTGGCTTCAGATCGGCACAGTCTGCTGGCCATAACGGCCATCTGGGGGGTGAACCAACAGAAAAAGGAAGACCTTTCTCTCTGTCTCTCTCTCTCTCACTGTCTAACTCTGCCTGTCAAAAAAAAAAAAAAAATCCATAGTAGTGCATACCCCAAAATGGAAAACATCACAACAATTCAAGGGGAAAATGAGCGAAAGACACAAAGAAACATTTCATTAAAGAGGACAGAGATATGATAGAGGAGCTCCACATCACGAGCCAAAGTGAAATAGCAGCGCACATCTACCGGGATAACTAAAAGAAAATTGTAGCAATAGCAAATGTTGATGAGGCTCTGGGAAAGCAGCTCCCTCCTCTGTTCCTGGGAGTCTGTGAGACAGTCCAGCAGTCGCTCAGGAAACTGAACCTGCAGGGGCAGGTGTCCAGCACCTACCGCGTGCCACACCCCAAACTCAAGTCCAGGCTACCGCAGCTTCCTGCTAACAAGCCTGCCAGGCAGCAGTGACCCACCGATACAACAATCCTTTTGTAAAAATATTTGTTTGTTTGTTTGTTTGTTTGAAAGGCAGAGTGATAGGAGAGAAATGAAGAGAGAGAGAATCTGCCATCAGCTGGTTCACTCCCCAGGTGCCTGCAACAGCCAGGGCTGAACCAGGCCAACGCCAAGAGCCGGGAGCTCCAGCCTAGTCTCCGATGGGAGTGGCGGGGATCCAAGTACTTAGGTCATGGTTTGCGGCCTCCCAGGCTCATCAGCAGGAAACTGGATGAGAGAGTGGAGCCAGGTGTCAGGCAGAGGCATTCTAACATGGGCCACCCCCCCAAGTGGTGCTCCACAATACTAACCTCACAGCAGGCACCTTGAGGAGTCTCTAGACTGCTACGCTGAGTTGGGAGGGGGGAAATCACAACAGATCATACGCTGCATAATTCCATTTACACATCATCCTGTAATGATGAATGTTGAGAGATGCAGAGAGCAGATGAGTGGTTGCTGGGGCTTAAGGAGGGCTGCGGTGAGAGGAGAGAAGGTGTGCACAAGGAATCCTGCGGATGCGTGGCGCTCTTCTGTTTCCACAATTGCACGTGCATCTACACCCAGATCAAATTCAAAGGTTGAATTTAGAAAATTAAGTGAGGGGCAGGCATTGTGGCACAGAAGTTAAGCCACAGCTTGCTGACCCAGCAATTCCATATCAGCGCGCCCACTGGAGTCCCAGCTACTCTGCTTCTCATCCTGGGTGAGGCTCTGAGTAAGTACTTAAGTACTTGGAATGGTGGGATGAAGCTCCTGCCTCCTGGCTGTGGCCTGGACCAGCCCTGGCACTTGGGATCATTTGGGGAGTGAACCAGCAGAGAGATCCTCCATTCACTGGTTCCCCAAATAGCCACAACAGCCAGGACTGGGGCATGGAACCAGGAGCATGGAACTCAATCCGGGTCCCCACACAGGTGTCGGGGGCCCAACTCCCTGTGCGTCACCTGCTGCCTGCCAGGTACGTGTGAGCAGGAACCTGGATTCCGAAGCAGAATGGGGACTGGACCCAGGCAGCCAGCTCTGGGATACAGGCGTCCTGAGCAGCCTCTTGACCCCGGCGCCGGTGCCGTACACCCCCCAGCCCTGCTCTGGTACCATGAGGGGATGCGGCACAGAGGAGAGACAATGCTAGCTAGGAGTTCTCACCATAACTCCGACACTTACCAATCAGTGGTGACACCGGGCAAGGCGAACTCTTTCTAAAGTCTTATTTCTCTCCCCGGCAAAAAACAAAAACAAAAACAAAAACAAAACAAAACCAAAAAAACCCCAAAACACCCGAGGACAGTAATTCCCCTTTTTCCCCCTGGCAGGATTTGGGGGGTTTGTTTGCTTGTTTAAGAATCAAATAAATGATGTAGAGGAGGGGGAAAAAAAGGCTTTGAAAAGTTAAGTGCTATAGAACCACTAACACATTCAACATACATTTATTAAATACCTCTTACTCATCTACTACTGCTATTACTAATAAATATGACCATTTACTCGCTTGAAACCCATGCTGGAATTTGGCATGCAAATTTCCCAAGTGTTGCTCATTTGCATTGGAAAAAGGGAAAGAGGTGGGAGGCCTTTTGAAGCCTTTTGAAAATTGAGCTCAGGGGGGATGAATTCTTATCACTGGGCCCAAGGTATAATTGATTTTCTACACAATGGCTCCCAGGTGCTGCATTTAACACCCTGAGTAGTAGGAGGATGGAAATGCATCCCAAGGTGCAGCTATTACTTAAAATATCTACCTAGTCAGCTTCTTCTCCCCAGGGGAGGCTGCGAAGCCTGGGGGGGCCAAGGCCAGGCTCCACCCAGCTGTGGGAATGCGCTGGTCCCTAGCACCTGCTCCTCACTTACCCCTTGCAGCCCACTTCTTCTCCTCTGTGGTCAGAAGCCAGAATCACCTCTTTTCAGACCTGGATTGTGAGGCTAGAGAAGAACACAGGGTAAACCCCCCATGAAATACATATTAATATTATAACAGCCCTTTTGCAGAATTTGCTGTTGCTATGTCAACAAAGCAGCTGGGGAAATTGGGAAATGAGGTCAGCTTTGGCAACGGGGCCAGTGTTTCCTTCTCTCCGAACGACTGGTCTGTGACACCGGTCAGCCTGGGCCACCTGCCCTCTCTTCTGATTACTGATGGGAAAAGGGAGGAGCAGAACAATGGCCATTAGGGTTCCGTGTTAGGGAGCTCCTGGGTCACTGGAGGAACAGAAACAAAGTGAGCCAGCAGGACCCCTTCCACCCGTGGCCTGACTTGTGGTAGCCTGGCCGGAAGTGGATTCTGGGAGATCACAGCTCTGGGGCATTAAACAAATGAATGACTAACAACCAGCGTCTCTTCTCAGAGAATAAAAACAAATCCGCAGGAGGGACTCCACCATCTGCAGGGCCCAATGTGAGCCTCAAATTCAAAACTTGTCCAGAAATCCAAGACCACAGAGGAGCATGGGAGCTGGCGCAGTGCCCTGCTGAGCACAGGGCGCTGAGTGCACGGCTCGGGTCCCGAGGCTGGATCTCTGTGTTCCTTATCACTGCAGGTTTTACGGCGGGGGTGGGGGTGGGGTCAAGTCTCAGGCATCCCACCGGATGTTTAGGGACCTGCACCTGGGATGTGGAATCTGAGGCGGAGCTCAGCACCCCAGGGGACATGGCTGTGCGCTGGCCTCAGGGTGATGAGCTCAGTGTCTCTGGGTCCTGGTTCTCTCCTCTCTCCTCCGGCCTCAGACCTACCCTGAGGACGGAACTGCCCAGGTTCCTGTCTTCCAGCCTCAGCTACCAGACACTCATTCATTGACTTGTTCTCCGTCTCCTAAGTGAAGAAAAAAAAAAAAAAAAGCAAACAAAACCCCCGGGGTGAAGGTGGGGGTTTTTCTCTTCCAAATAGGTCAGGTGCCCAGTCCCCACCAATCGACCACAGAGGGCAGGACCCCCCTGTGAATTACAGAACAGGGACCAGGGCAAGGCTGGCAGACAGTCCTACTGGTGCCCTCGCTGGGATCCGAACAGCGATGGCAGATCCTTCTCACAGCTGTTCCAGGGCTGTCGCTGGCATCTGCCTACGGGTGCGATGGAGGCGAGGCCTGGGGTCCCACTGCACTGTGGGGAGGAGCCCTCCAGAGGGGGCGGCCTGTGTTTGCGGTCCCAGGGCTGGCGTCTGAGCTCAGCTCTCTCCCACAGCCCTCACCCATGAGGATTTCCACTCAGCTCTGTTCCTCTCCCACCGTAAGGAAGCCTCTGCATGTAGGGACGATTTATTGCATTCAAGAGATGCTGATGAAATGTGATTCAATCTCTCAAAGATAAATGGGTTTATTTTTGGACACACGCACAGGAGAAATGCTCTGGGCTGAGCAATCCTGAAGCAGATTCTTCAGTAAAGCAGGCTCTGATCTCACTTGAATGGCCCCTGGGCTCCTTCACAGATAGTTTGTCCAAAGTGCTTTGCTTTGGGGAGACAGCCCAAGTCTGCCTTTGGAAGGTGACCACCGAGGAAGGCACTGGAGCTGCGGGGTGGAGAAGAATCTGTCCACAGGCCTCCATCTGCCCCACCCCCACACCCCCCACCCACCCCGAGCAGCAAGGGAAGAGCTTCCTTCTCTGGGACACCCTTCTGTGGTGTCTCCCCTGGGAGGATGCCTGCATGCCTATTTCCATGAGCCCACTTGTCGAGGAACTGTCTCTTTTGGGGTGGGGTTGGCCAATACCAGGGCCAAAGCTATTGATCCACTGCCCCACAGCCACTGGGCACCTGCGGCTCCCTGTGTACCTGCAGCCTGTCCACACTAACCTGAGAAGCAATGTGGAATAGAAAATGCGCCTGGATTTTGCTTCTTTACTTCTTATTCTTAATTTGGGAGGCAAAGAGACAGACAGACAGAACTCAGTCCCATCCGCAGGCGCATTCCCCAAATGTCCTCAACAGCTGAGACCATTCCAGGCCAAAGTCAGGAGCTGGGGGCTCCATCTGGGTCTCTCACTTGGATGGCAGGGGCCCGATGACAGGAGCCATCGCCACTGCCTCCTAGGAAGCTGGAGTCGGGAGTTGGAACCAGTAGTCAAACCCAGGCCGTCTGATGCGGGAAGCAGGTGTCTTAACGGTGCCTTACATGCTAGGACAAATGCCAGCCTGGTGGGGATTTGGAAGACTTCATAGGAAAAGGACTGTAGGGTCTGCCATTTGACACAGCAGCTAAGATGCCACTTGGGACACCCACATCCCATACCAGAGTGCCCAGTTTGAGTCCCAGCTACTCCAATTCCCATCCAGCTTCCCACTCATGCTCACTGTGCTAGGTGGCAGATGAAGGCTCAAGCCCTTGGGTTCCTGCCACACGTGTGGGAGACTCGGACTGAGTACTGGGCTCCTGGCTTTGTCCTGGCCCAGCCCTGGCTGTTGCCTGGCTGCTCCACTTCTGATCCAGCCCCCACAAACATGTCTGGTGAATGATGGCTCAAGTGCTTGGGCCCCTGCACCCACGTGGGAGATATGGAAGGAGTTTCGAGCTCCTGGTTTCAGCCTGGCCTTGCCTGTAGGCCATTCCAGCAGTTGGAAGATTATCTCTTTGTCTTTCCATCATTCTGCCTTTCAAATAAATAAATTTATAAAATAAAATAAAAATTTTAAAATGTTCAAGAAATCAACCATAATAATAATATCTCAATAAATTCATTATCAGTTACATGTTGAGGATTTTTTTTCATATATTGGGTCAAATAAAAGACATTAATTTTTGGGGCTGGCGCTGTAGCATAGCGGGTAAGGCCGCCACCTGTAGTGCCCACTTCCCATATGGATGCCGGTTCAAGTCTTGACTGTTCCGCTTCCCATCCAGCTCTCTGCTATGGCCTGGGGAAGCAGTGCAAGATGGCTCAGGTGCTTGGGCCCCTGCACCCGTGTGAGAGACTTGGAAGGAGCTCCTGGCTCCTGGTTTTAGCCTGACCAAGCCCTGGCCATTGCGGCCATTTGGGGAGTGAACCAATGGATGGAAAAACTTCTCTCTTTCTCTCTCTCTCTCTCTCTCTCTCTCTCTCATTATGTCTTTCATAAGTAAATATTTTTAAAAAGATATTAATTGCACCTGCTTGTTTTTGTTTTCAGTGCATCTGCTAGGCAACTTTAAGTGAGTTGTGGGGGTGGGGGGAGCTCAGCTCCACAGGTGCCCCTGCTGCTCTGTGCAGTCCCCCAGCCGCTCCCCCACCCCCGCCGTGTCCTCCCCAGAAGGAGGTGGGTGCAGGTGGGTGTAGGGAACAGAGCAAGCCAGTTCGGCGCCTGCCCAGACCCAGGGGAGGGAGCACAGGCTCCGCCTATGGGAGGAGTCTCCAGAAGTCGGCCAGGACATGAGTGCCCTCCGCGTTAGGTCTGGGCAGGCGCAGGGCCCTCTGCTCAGCAGACCCTCTGGGGCCGGGTCCCGCCCTCAGCATTCAGTCATCATTCAGGACAGGAAGTTGATTGTGGGGCTGGAAGGATGCTGGATCCGGGAGCAGCAAGCCTCGGTCTGCAGGCTGGCTGCTGGCCCTGGTGCGGAGCGGAGGGCGGACCCTCTCCCCGCCTCCAGGCCGTGCAGTGCGACCTGTGTTTGCCGCGTGGGTGACAAAGCCGAGCAGAGCATGGCCATGGACGACGCACTATCATTGCTTTGGGGTATTACCTATGCAGAAGGAAGTCTGGGGACCCAGACAGCTAAGGGACACCTCTGCTCCCAGGGGCGGTAGTTGAAAATGACGTCAGCCCCTGATACCCAATTAAAATTCACACCTGTCATCGGCGATCCCTATCATTAAGTCTGAATCCAGAAAGATGCCTCGATATTCTAAATTATTTGTCAGCCCAGCACGGCAAATAAACATTTGTGAAATTCATTTCAAAAGATGTTAACACTGGTGAAACCCACGCGCCCCCAGAGGGATTATACAAATTTCCATGTCAAATATTTGAGGCAAAGCACTTGTAGAGAAACAGTGTTTTTTTGTGTTTTGATGCCTTTCATTTCCATAAACTAGATTACTTTCTGAAATTACTTTCACACAGAGAACAGCTCCTATTGAATTCCAGTCAGTGAACTCCTAGGAGTGTGAGGCGAATAAAATATCACGGGGCCGTGGGGCTTCCCCGGTGCACACAACGCCTGTGTGCGGAAAGGGGGCACCAGGAGCTGAGATGTTATCTCAGGGAGCTCATGTACCCGGATCCGCTGTCTTGCAGTAATTGCTAAACAACCGATTCATTTAGAGCCTAACCAGGAAGCTCGCGAGCTTTCTCCCCTACCTGGCTAACAATGACTCCGGCTCTGTTAGCTGGAGATTTGCTGGCAGGCAGCTGCTTGCTACGGCATGGTTCTCCAACAGTCAAGTTTTATCTGCTTCTTGCAAACACCGAATCTGCCAAAAAAAAAAAAAAAAATCGTGCACAAAAAATTTGATCCGAGCAAACATTGTCCTATTGTCCTAGTTCTGTCAAGCCTATAAAATTAAAATGGACATCATTTTCTTAAAGGAGCAAAACACGTGGAAAAAATGGTGGGAGAGCCAGGTGGAAGAAAGAGCCCGGGTGGAACATGCCTTGAAGCAAACTAGAGGCAAACAGGTGTGGGCAGGGGGCAGAGGGGACACCTCTCCTCAGATATGGTCACTTTGGCTTCCGGTCTTGCAGTGCTAGTGCGGAGAGTTCTCAGACCTGGGGAACTGCATTTCTTAGCAAGTCTGCTCCCCAACTAATCTGAAATTTTCCCACCGATTAGCACGCAAGGATGCTCTGGATGTAGAGAGGGCGGGGCCTCAAATCTATCAGGGGTCTGTGGACTCAGCTGCCTAGAGACAGCTTGGGTTGGTTTCTTGGGTTTATTTATTGATTTTTTTTTTTTATTCCAGAAAAGCAGAGGAGAATAGGGCTGGGTTTCAAGCTCCGAGGGTGGTGGCATGTAAGCTAAGGAGTGACATGGTCTGATTTACTCGTTAATAAGAACTCTGGCTGCTGAGTTAGGAGAATGAGGGTAGGGGTTGGCCATGGCAGCACTGCCGGTTAAGCTGTCTCTTGCAATATCGGCGTCCCATATGGGAGCGCTGGTTTGAGTTGGTCGAGCCCCCTGCTAATGCAGCAAACGATGGCCCCGGTACTTGGGATCCTGTCACCCATGTGGAGCTCCTGGCTCCTGGCTTTGGCTTGGCCCAGCCTTGGCTGTGTGGCCATTTAGGGAGTGAACCAGCGGATGAAAGAGTTCTTTCTGTCTCTTTTGCACTTTCAAATAAATGAATCAATCAATAAATAATCTTAAAAAAAAAAAAAAGAGGCCGTCACAGTTTGTTGGACGGGAAGTACCTGGGTTCAGTTCCCAGCTCCGCTCCTGACTCCAGCTTCCTGCTAACTGCAGCCCCTGTGAGGCAGTGGAGATGGCTCAGGTAACTGGCTTCCTGGCGCCTATGAGAGACACCTGGATGCAGTTCCAGCTCCTGGCTCCAGCTCTGTGAACCCACTGCAGGCATTTGGAGAGTGAAATAGTGGATGGGAGCATTTTCTCTGCTTCCAAATAAATAAATACATATAAATAAAATAAAAACAGTGTGGCTGGCATTGTGGTGCAGCAGGTTAAGCTACCTACCGCCTGTGACTCTGACATCCCATACTGGAGCACCAGGTGGAGTCCTGGCTGCTCTGCTTCTGGTTCAACTCCCTGCTAATGCACCTGGGAAAGCAGTGGGAAGATGGCCCAAGTCCTTGGGCCCGTGCTGCTCAGGCGGGAGACCGAAATGGAGCTCCAGGCTCCTGGCTTCAGCCTGGCCTGGCTCCAGCTGTGTGGCTATTTGGGAAAAGAACCAGTGAATGGAAGATTTTTTTTAAAGTTTTTAAAAACTAAAAATATTTTTTAAATGGAATTAAAAGATTAGTACTTTGGTGTTCCCAATTTTGGAAATCCGTGCAAAGCTTTTCCATAATACACAATTTCTACTACCTTTAAAAAGACCCTGTTTCTTGCATAGATTTCAAAAAATTTTGGCTCCAAAATGAGTCAATCTTTCCATAAACCGAAGTCCCTCTCATAGACCAAAGGAAGAGTAACAAGGTTGGAATAAACGAAGCCAAAGGAGACTGAGGCTTGAACCAGGGTTATACAGGAAAACATGCTTGGGTCCTGTCACCCACACAGGAGACCCAGATGGAGTTCCAGGCTCCTCCAGCTTCCTGGTTTCTTTTCTCTCTCTCTCTCTCTCTCTCTCTCTCTCTCTCTCTCTCTCTCTCTCTCTTTAAAGACACCCCCAAATAGCCGCGAAAGGTGGAGCCGTGCCGATACGAAGCCAGGAGCCAGGAGCTTCCTCTGGCTCTCCCATGCAGGTGCAGGGCCCAAGCACTTGGGCCATTCTTCACTGCTTTCCCAGGCTATTAGCAGGGAGCTGGATCAGAAAAGGAGCAGCCGGTACCGCGCTGGTGCCCATTTGGGATGCTGGTGCCACAGGCAGAGGCTTAGCCTACTACACCACAGTGCAGGCCCCTCTTGCTCTGCCTTTAAAGTGCTTGAGAAAAATAAACATTAAAAACATTTATGGAAAAAAATGAGATGAAAAGGTAAATTTGTTCTTTTAAAATGGGTGAGAAAAGATTGTTAATTCTGGATTTTTTTTTTTGAAGGGAGCCAACCCTTCCTGGGCCTGAGAATAAAGGAATAAAAGGTTCCCAAATTTGTTGTCCCGAGCAGCTGGAACAATGATGTCACCATTCACTTAGATGAAGAGGAGGGGACCCAGGGTTTGGCAGAGATTCTTTGTGCGCTATCTCTTTTTAGACTTCCCAGTGGAGAATGAGATAGACCTGTACAATAGAATACCAAGTCGGCAGTTACCTATCTACAGGTGCACTCAATTCCCCAAGCCAGAGGAGATCTTCAAGGAGAGAAAGTAGAGATAAGAAGAGGCCCTGAGGCTACCGAAATGTAAATACAATGTCAACTCAGATAATTTTGTCTAGGAAAAAAAAGAAAAACAAAACAAACCTATCTGCTTGCATCCGGTTACTTTAATAGACCCCAGAGGACTGAGAAGTCAAAAGGAGACCAGGCAAGGTCACCGGAAGTGCTGGCAGCTGGCGGGATGGGTGGGAAGAGCGGTGGGACTGGTCCTGCCCAGAGGCTGTGGCTGTGGTCAGGGTGCTGCCTGCACTCCTGGCCCTACACCCTTCTCCTCACCCAGGAAAGCAGTGGCTCATGGCCAGACGCCTGGGAGTGGCACCGGCAGCCACCCTCTCCTGCCCCCCCCCCCCCCGCTTCCCTTCCTGTCATCTCCCACCACCGCCTGGCCCGGCAGGGATTTGGGCACTGTTTTCCTTACCACCCGATAGAGACCTCAATGCTCTGACTTTGTCCTTAGTCCTTGGAACTGTGCCTAGTACACAGTAGGTGCTCAATAAAGGTACATGTGGATGGAAAAAAACAGATGATGTGCCAAAAAGAGGCAAGGGTTCGTGACGCCAACACCTACTACAAATTTCATCACTTCTCCCTGTCTCAGTTTTTTTGGCTACGAAGAGGAAATCATTGTTGTGGGGATGGGGGTCCCCAAATTATGTTATGGGTATCAGGAGCCCCGGCTGGACCCAGGAAGACCTACAACCAGACTTACTCCAGATTCCCATCTCCCCATGTGTGGGAATACGAACAGGAGAAGCCAGCGTTGTGGCAGAGTGGGTTAAGACATCCCATAGGAGTACTGGCATGAGCCCCAGCAGCTCCACCTCCAATCCAGCTCCCTGCTAACACCCCTGGGAAAGCAGTGGAGGGTGTTACCCATCCTCCCCGGTGATCCGAGGGCATCCGGATAGGAGTTCCAGTTCTGGTTTTATCTTTTTTTTTTTTTTTTTAAGATTTATTTATTTATTTGAAAGGCAGAGAGAGAGAGAGAGAGAGAGAGAGAGAGAGAGAGGTCTTCCATCTGCTGATTCACAGCCAGAGTTGCACCGATCTGAAGCCAGGAGCCAGGAGCTTCTTCTGGGTCTTCCACGTGGGTGCAAGGGCCCAAGGAGTTGGGCCATCTTCCACTGCTTTCCCAGGCCATAGCAGAGAGCTGGATCGGAAGTGGAGCAGCCGGGTCTCGAACTGGCACCTGTATGGGATGCCGGCACTGCAGCCGATGGCTTTCCCCACGACGCCACAGCACTGGCCCCCAGCTCTGGTTTTAGTAACACAAACTCGCTTCAGGCTTTGCGGGTTCTCTTGAGATGCTCTGGCTTTAGCTCCAAAGAAAACAGTCGCGAGTGGCAGAGAATGCATTTTCATGGTGAGAAGTGCATTTTTAAAAGTGATTCTTCACAGAATAACATAACGAGTGTGAAGGGAGAATGTCGGGAGGGAACCGCGTACCATTTCCCAAATGACAACGGCGCACGTCACGGACATTGTGCAACACGAGACGAAGGAAGAAACGGCGCTCGATGGCAATCTGACCTAAATCACGCCCGCCACTGTCACGCAATGCATTGGGCAGAGCAGCCCGCGTGGATTTGCCCTAGGTTCTTCATGTCAGTGGGATTCTTGCAGTCCACATGGGAGAGTTTTGACGTAGAGTAGAGTAGAGCGGGGGCCTCGGGCTCCGGGGGAGCAGGTCGTCCTGTGCGTCTGAATCCGGCCTCTGGAGAGCAACTGGACAGCAAGGACTTCACCACCTCAAGTGTCTCCCAGAACACCTGCGGACGCAGTGGACGGCGAAGGGGCACCCAGGCCTCTTCCCAAGGGCAGACCTCCAGTCCGTGGCTCGGGCTCCCTGAAGCGTGGTTAAAGATGGCAAAGCCGAGGCTCAGCCTGGAGACAGGACACGGAGACAGAGCTGGCCGCGGGGCCTGGCTGGGTGCACTTCCATTTCCAGGTTCCCCTTGAAGGATGTTATGTTCCATGGTCCTGCGGCCAAGTCAGCCCGGGAAATGCCAGTCACCTGACTCCAGCCTGTGTTCCCTGTGCCCACTCCGACCCCATGGCGGCACCTGCACCGCTTATTTGAGCACCCGTGTCCCAGTCACCGGCAAAAACCTTTCACTTCGTGTGAAAACTAACAAAAAGCCCAAGCTGGGGCTGGGGCTCCCCCAACCTCCACACATAGGAACCCAGGAACCGATGGTTGGACCCCTGGCCCATGAGAACCACAGAGGCTGCTGGGTCATGAAGCTGTCCATCACCTGCTGTGTGCAGGCACACGCCTCGTCTGCATGGGTAATGGGGCCCCCCGCCCTGCCCCCCAGCCAGGGTAAGCTCACCCTCGCAGGTAGTACAGGACGGTTCCCCTTCCCACGATGGCTCTTTGGAAGCTTGGCTTTGCTGTTCAGCTAATTAGTTCCCCGTGAAAGCAAATACATGGAGAAAGGGAACTTTTCTTGGGGATGCCAATGGCCTTGGATGTGCGGTGTTTTGGAAAGACGGCCGAGCACCGCTGGGCTCCCGATGGGCCTTATTACATGTGTGGGCCATCACCCATCCCGGCTCGCTCCCCATCCACAGCAGCCATCTGGAATCACAAACTTTGCGACAGAAAGACAAATGCAGACATCTTAGGACCAAATTAGGCGTAATTAGCATCCATACAGGAAACTCGCCAGTAATCTGGCAATTTGCAGCCGGGGCAGGACACGTGCGGCATTGTCTTAACAACACGGTCATCAAACGTGTAATTAGCCACCGGCCAGCAGCCACCTTTGCAGACCGAAGCTGAGCTGAGCTGTTGCCAGTCACAGCTCGGCTGGCGAGGCCTCTTAGATGGAAACGATTCTGCACAGAATCTCAGGTGGATGTGCAGAGCCCGTGCACACGCTCCAGTGCGGGCGAATGGCCATGCCTCTCTGACTTTGTATTTCACGGATCCTAGTGTTTGTCCTTGTTTTTATGAGCTTGGACTTCAGGGGGAAGTCCCACCCAAGTGAGTTTCTGAAGCGAGAAGCCCAGAGCATGTCTTTATGAGCTCAGTGACAGCGATGAAGATGGTCGCCCGTAGAGAATGACCTCGAGTCAGACGTGGGATTTCTCACTGTACAGAGTTGATTTAAGTCCGGGAGCCCCTCCTTATCTGCGGGGGAAGGAGGTATGTTCCAGAACCCCAGGGGATGCTGGGAATAGAAATGTGTCCTACACATACTATGGACTTGCCTACACATACATACCTGTAATAAACTTTGAGTTGGTTAGGAAGAGTAACAACGACAGGCAGGGGTTATGGCATAGCGGGTAAAGCCTCCGCCTTCAGTGCCTGCGTCCCATATGGGCGCCGGTTCTGGTCCCGGCTGCTCCACTTCCGATCCAGTTCTTTGCTGTGGCCCTGGAAAGCAGGAGAAGATGGCCCAAATCCTTGGGCCGCTGCACCTGCATGGGAGACCTGGAAGAAGCTCCTGGCTTCGGATCTGCGCGGCTCCCTCCAGCCGTTTTGGCCATCTGGGGAGTAAACCAGCGGATGGAAGCCCTCTCTCTTTCTCACTCTCTCTCTACCTCTCTGTAACTCTGCCTTTGAAATAAAATAAATAAATAATTTTAAAAAACCGACAACAGTAAGAAAATAGAGCAGTTATAATGATAGACTACACAAGCTATGTGAGTGTGGTCCCTCTCTCTCTCTCTCTCTGATCTTACTGTGCTGTCACCCTCCTTCCTGTGACAATGTGAGAAGGAGGGACTTTGCAGCTTCTTTGTGGCACCTCGGAAATGCCACATCACCACTCTTACACTTTGGGGCCGCTAGTAAGTAAAATTAAGGGTTGGCGGTATGTACACTGCGTGGCTACACAGGGCAAAAGGATGATTCCTGTCCCAGGAAGGCCAGAGGCAGGCTTCCTCATGTTATCCAGAACCATATGTAACCTACCACCTATGAGCTATCTATTTCTGGAATGTTCCATGTAATATCTTCATCCTGCAGTTGACCGAGAATAGCTGAAGCCGTAGAAGACAAAACCACAGATCAGGATGGGCTCCTATACTTCCAATATCCCGAGAGCACGTGCCTGTGGGATGGGGCAGGCCTCAGCATCCCCACGTTCCCCATCAGCAGTACAGAAAGAATTAGCTGGAAAATGGTGTCTCTGCAAATAAAAAATAATAGTACATCCAATTAAGCATGACCAATAAAGATTAACGTCCGTGGCTTTTCTTTCTGGACCTATCTGTCAATTCACTCTAGGACCAATATAGACTGTTTCTCTCAGGAGGTAAGATTGCAAAGGAAGCAAAACGTTCCTGGAGCTCAGTTGGTAATTAATCTTCGCATATGACTTCCTCGTAGTTCCCATTAATTATCAATATTCAATCATGCATTAAAAATGGTTTTTTCTTTGACAGAATTTAGCTATTTGTAAGACTTACTATATCAAACTAACTTCTCATATAATCGCAGAGTTTGGCATTGCAAGTCTTCATTACAGTTTTAACAAATCTTTTAGCGGAAGTTTATGTAGATTAGTAATAGCCATTTTGGCAAAATCAGTGTGACAAACAATGGTATCAGAAGCAAATACAAACGCATCAACCAGCTGCAATCTAACAAACTGTTTTTACGTTTATGACTTTTTTTAAGATGATTGGAATTTCAACACTGGGTATTTACTATTAAGACATGTTTATTAATTTGAAGGGTGTTGTCATTGTATTATGGTTACATTTAAATATTATGGAAGCGGTGATTTGTAAGATTTGCTCCAGAATAATGTTGGAGGAGGAGTGAAGATATAGATAAAACAGTGGTGGCCATTGGTTAATGCACATACATGCTTTTTATGTGTTTTCTCAGCCAAATATTAGTGTAAAAAATAGATAAATAAATAAAATAGACACACACATTAAACCTAAGCATTTTATTCTCTAATGGTTATTTCTCAGGTAGCAATTGCTTTATAAAAACGAAAGCCGAGGGGTCAGTGCTGTGGTGTAGTGAGCTAAACCCCTGCCTGTGGCGCAGGCTTCCCAAATGGTCCATGGTTTGAGTCCCAGCTGCTCTTCTTCTGATCCGGCACTCTGTTTTGGCCTGGGAAAGCAGTAGAAGATGGTTCAAGTGCTTGGGCCCCTATACCCACATGGGAGACCTGGAAGAAGCTCCTGGTTCCTGGCTTCGGATCAGTCCAGCTCTGGCCATTTTGACTATTTAGGGAGTGAACCAGCAGATGGAAGACCTCTCTCTCTCTCTGTCTCTCCCTCTCTGTCTGTAACTCTACCTCTCAAATAAATAACATCTTATTTAAGAAAAAACCCACAAAAAAGAAAGAAAGCCAATTCCTTTCATTGATGAGAACTCTAAATGAGAGGGACCAAAGCGAACATCTGGTTTGGATCTGGCTTTTCCTTGTGTTGGGTTTGGGCTGCACGACGTTTTGGCAGAAATTTGAGTTGGCTATTGGCATTCACAAGGTGTTTGGTCGGATTCCTGGCTTCTCTTGAAAAGCCCCGGATTGGGAGACCCTGCAGGGGCCCACACTCCCACTCAGCAGCGCAGGACGGGAGCTGAGCGAAGGCGCCCTGTTGGGTTGGGGCAGAGCTCCTGCACCGCCAGTCCCTGCCTGGCCCATGCAACCCAACAGAAACAGCCTGGGCCCTGGGGCTTTGATTCCGGTCTCAGAACAGAACACTGCGGTTGTTCGCGGAGCCACTGCCCGAGGACAGAGGGCTCTGGGTGGGCTTTGCAGAGACCGTTAGAGGCAGAAGCAGTCACCCACATTTTCAAACCGAAACAGCACGATTCTCTTATCAGAGGCTGGCAGGGACATGGAAGTCTGTCCCAGGGGTTCCCAACCCTGGCTGCTCATTGGAAATCACCCAATCACCAATCGGATGGACGCCTCTGGAGGGGGACATGGCTGGGCCCCAGCCTGGCAGTTGCCTTGTCCGCTGGCCTACAGGGGCCCCACCTTCCGGGCAACCTCGGCTGCTCTCAAATGTCCGCGTGTGCCCCTGGCGCCCTGGGCCCTTACACATGCTCTTCACATGCTCTTCACACCTCCAGAGAGGTCCCCTGCCTGCTGCAATCCTTCCAAGGCTTCAAATGCCACCTCCTACACGATGCCTTCTCTGATTCCCACCCACCCAGGCCACCCAAACAACACCTCCTCCCTCTTCTCATCCTGATACAGGACTGCGCCTTGCCTGGGGGTGGGGGTGGGGGGCTGCTCCCTCTGCCAGCTATCCCTGAGATGCCCCAAACTCGACAACCTCTTCTTGTGTTTCCCCATTATTTTCCTGCCAGCTCCTCCATCTCATGCTTTACCGATGCATCTGATCACATGCACAAGTTGGGGGTCCTTCTCTCCTAGGAGGGCGACCCTGATGGCACTGTGCTCGCCCGGCTTCGAGCCCCAACTTGCCGTATCGGCATTTCTGCATGCCAGCTTCCTCCTTCCTAAGGCACAGACACTTCCCCCACACCCCTTGTCAGGGAGGCTGATGGGAGCATGGCCCCCGACTCCTTCCCCGGCCACCCTGTAATAAAATCTCTCTCTCCGAAGACCGTGGCTTCAGTGTCTTGGTTTTTGATGTGCTCGCTCGCTCGCTCGGGCAGATGGACTCATCTTGGTTCCTTAACCACTCCCAGCAGGTCATTCACAGCCTCCTGCCCGGAGTACAGTTGCGTTAGGCACCTGCTGTTCTGTGCGTAGCACCTGTGACTCTCTGAGGCCAGGACTGTGCCTGTCATTATTTTAACCCCTCCTTCCCCCCAGCATGATGCTTTGGGAACAGTATTCCAAGATGTCAGCGAAATGCATGAATCTGAATCGTATTAGGTATGTGGAGCCCTCATGAGCTTGAAGAGGACCCACCTGCTCTTTTTAAAGCTTGGTTTTGTTGATTTGCAAACAAGCAGGGGCGGGGGGGGGGGCAGGCTCAGTTAGAGCTAAAGTTAGAGCTAGAGTTGGTGACAGAGATGGTGTCATGACAAGGGCATTCTCAGTGCCCTGCTCTGTGTGTGTGGAGACCTTGGCCTTGGCTGGAGTTATTCTAGTCAGAGACCTGGAACACTAGGGGAGGTGGGAATGGAAGCAGCCTGGAGACTCCATGGTGAATAGCTACAGAAGCTTCTAGAAGGAAAGCCACTGTCTTTCCCCAGCCCTCGATCAGGCCCTTACAATGGATGAGAGTGCCTGGCAGAGCAGGCACACGGTGGGCCCGCTCAGCAGAGGGTGGGTGTTGACACATAACTGGTGCTCAAGCGTCTGGCCAAGTGCAAGTGCAGAATAGAGCACAGCTCCGCTGCCAGTCCCTGCTCCTCGCGGGAGTCCAGGGCAGCGGTGCTGGTGATGAGAAGTCACAGAGTGTTTTCAGAACGGAGGGAAGCTGTGGACCCCCCACCCCACCCCACCCCTACCCCCACCCCCAGGAAGTCGCACCACATGCAGACTCTGACTGCCATTTAGGCATTCGGGGCCTGCTGAGGCTCATCCTTCACAACCCCTGGCTAAGATACTGTCCCATGTTAGAGGGGAACACACAGGCCCAGACGCCTTCCGGGTCTCCACACGGGTGGTGGGGACACAAGCACTTGGGCCATCTTCTGCTGCTTTCCCAGGCTCATTAGCAGGGAGCTGGATCAGAACCAGAACTCTGATACCAGCTGCCCACGTGGCAGCTGGCGCCTCAACCCGCTGCACCGCTGCAGGACAGAGAAGCCCTGGTGCATGTGAACTGCCATCGAAGGCGAACGTGGCCCTGTGAGTCCCGGGGGAGTACGGCTGGGTGCCTCATGGCTGTGTGAATCCCGTGCTTACAGGACGCTGCGGTCCTGTTCCCCAACACCACACTCTAAACAAGGAAACTGAATCGGGCATTGTTTAAAGTACCTCAGACAATAATAGGAAATTGTATTAAATGAATTTAGTGTCTTTTTCTTATTTGGAGCAAGAGGTGGGAAAACACTGAATGAGGGAAAGCTAAGCAGCTGACTCGCTTAATCCTGTTGAAGGTGAGGATGGAGCCACACGAGCGACTTTTGTGTGTGTTTGGGTAACATTTTCCTGAAAACTGCTCTCAACTCGAACTGAGCCTTACTTAAGCCCACTGCATAATCGAGCCAACAACTTGCTAGCTGAAGGGTGGGATGGGAGACTGGAGGTGACACAGGGTCGTTCAGGGACAGGAAGAACAAAGGGGCTGTGTTAGAGTGAGGCTGGTTTAGCTGTGTCACCTGGGGTGCTGGCATCCCCATCTGAGTGATGGTTCACGTGCCAGCTGCTCCACTTCCAATCCAGCTCTTTGCTGTGGCCTGGGAAAGCAGTGAAGACAGCCCAAGTCTTGGACCCCTGCACCTGCGTGGGAGACCCGGAAGAAGCTCGTGGCTCCTGGCTTCAGGTCAGCTCAGCTCCAGCTGTTGTAGCCATTTGGGGAGTGAACCAGCAGATGCAAAACCTCTCTCTCTCTCTCTCTCTCTCTGCCTCTGGCTCTCTGTAACTCTGTCTTTCAAATAAATAAATAAATCTGTAAAAAAAAAAAAAAAAGAAAGAGAAAGATGCCACCTGGGATGCCCACATCCCATGTTATAGACCCTGGCTTCAGTTCCCAGCTCTGCTTCCAATCCCAGTTTCCTGGGACGCAGACTGGGAGACCTGGTTCAACTTTGGGGCTCCTAGCTTCAACCTGGCGCACTACTGGCTATGATAGGCATTTGGGGAGTGAACCAGCAGATGGATGATCCTTTAATCTGGTTCTGTCTCTCTGCCTTCTCTACTGGAAGTCCTAACAGAGATGGAAGATAAAGAACTGCAGAGAGGCCCCAGCCCTACCTGCCAGCCAATGGCCCCGGATCAGGCAAGTCTGGAGAGAGGAGGAAAGTCCTGGGGCTGCCTTTGGCCTGTAGGGCGATCCTCATTGGGTGGGGTCATTTCTCATCTCCTTTCACTGGGGCATGGAGGGGGACAGGCAGCGGGTGTCCCGTGGAGGCCGCCATGCTGAGCCTTGACCTCAGAGCCCACATGCCTGATCCATGCCAGGGCGTTGGGTCACCCAGGACCAAGGAAGACACTGTGCAGGGCAGCTGAGCCCGAGCCGGGGGCAGTGTGGCTAGGTGCACTGGGGGCTGCGGCCAGTTCACTGTCCCATCCCAGGGTGCACAGCCTTGGGAAGCTGGCAGGCTGGGGCTGGAAGCCGACGTTGCCTTTTAAGGGTGGCGAGCGGAAAGTTTCGTGCAGAAAATGAAGGCAGCCATGGAGGACTGGAAGAGGTGATGTCTAGAAAGTGTTTTGCTCTTTAGCTGTCAGCACCAGGAGGCAAACACCCCCTGTTCCTTCTCTTGTTGCCTCCAGGGAGTCTCGCGTTGCCACGCCTGCAACGTGGGCCAGGACAAGAAGAACCAATGGACACGGTGGAGAAGGGACTCTGGGGGACCCAGAACGTCACAGACAGCATCCCCGGGAACCATCAGAGACAGCGACAGGGTGGAGACCATCTGGGAAGCAGAGGCAGCCCGACTTCCCGGAACTCGCTAAGAGGAGTTAATTGGTGCTGCTGGGGATTGATTGCGGTTTTTGCCTCTGTAGGTAACTAAGGCGAGCAGGGGAATATGCTGGGTTATGCGGTGCCCTCTCTGTCCACGTGGAGACACACGTGTGAGCACACACACACACATTCACAAGGAGAAATTCTCTGAGAACCGACTTCCGGAAGCAGTGATGGTGTGATTTCTTGAGCACAGTATTGTGGGCCCCAGGATAACGCTTCCTGCCGTGGCTTGGAATGTCCAAGGGGGTCTCTCCTGCCCACCCTTCTTCGCTGAGAACTTCCGATGCTTGTATCTAAATCCTGGGCTGGGGGAGCAGCAGCAGAGAGAATGCAGCAATGAATAGTTTGTGTTCTCCTGATTTTCCTTCACACGGTGAGAGGATGCAGAGGATCTAGGAGCGTGGAGAATGAACATGGCCCTCTGCAGTTCTCGGGCTGGGACCAAATCGCTGCCCGTTCACAACAGAACCTGCCAGCGCAGGCGGTGACGACGTCTGGGGGTTGTAGTTAAAGAGACAGGTGTGTGTGTCGCTCACTGGATGTGAGAGTACTAAGGAAGCAAGCTGCCCCCTGCCCCCGTCACGCTTCCCGTGTGCAGTAGAATAGGTTAAGGGTTTAGTGCATCAGTACCACACAGGGAAACCCACAAACATGATAAAATAGGGAGCAAGAGGAAACACATGGTCACAATCTTTCAGTTTACTCCACAGATCCTACCAATCACGAAACAGCAGCCATTCCCTACAAAACTGACAACAAAGGGTAACAGTGGATCTAACCAACCCATGTAATGGCAAACACTCAGCAAGCGTATCAGTCAGGGGAAGTTATTCCTGGAGCTCTTCTGGTTAATCATGGTAATCACTGTGAAAGGTAAGCATGGATTCCCATCTTCTGGACACATCCAGAGGTCTATACCTGGGCTTGCTAAAACGCAATTTCCATTCTTCCACTCGACAAATACGTGCATTATTATTATTAGGGTCTGCCATGCACCGGGCACTGTTCGAGGTCCTTGGGAGGCAACAGGGAGTAGCTGCATTCTCCAAGGGGTGGCAGACAGGGACAGTCCACTAACAAGTCAGCGGGAGGTGATCAATGGGGTGGGCTGGAGGAAAGCATGGGGACATGGTGGGTCAGGGGACAGGGCAGGGCGGAGTGGTTAGGCAGATATTGTTGCGGGGTTGACATGCGAGCGAAGACTTGACAGACACGAGGCAGGTGTGGAGGACCGGCAGACGCCGGGGGCTTCCCGTGGACGTGCACTGCATCTCCAACCATCCTCACGTCACCCCCACCCCCACCCACCCACGCCCACTGCTCTCCACTGTCACCATTCATCAGCGCAGCATGAGTGAGAAACTGAGGCACCACGGGGAAGGCAGGAGCAGAATGATGGAGAGTGAGCCCTGGGACTCAGTGCCAGCTCTGCTGTGTTCTGGCCTCCACCTCTGTGTGGCTGCTGCACTGCCACATGGGGCTAGTGTGTGTGTTCCCTGTGAAGCACTGAGGGTGATGCCAGGTGCACAAAAGGGCTCCATACACAGTGCTTCTTCCCAGCTCCCCACAGGCCAATCGCTGAACCCTACTGCATTTTGCCTCCACTGTATGCACCCAATCTACCTGCTGCTTCCTTTCAACACCACCATTCCAGGCAAGCTGTCTTCCTCTCCCCTGGCTGCAAATCCACAGAAATTTCCCTTGTTCTTTGGATAAACACATGCCCTGACAGAGTCAACAGGCCCCGCGAGGCTGTGACTGCTGCAGCCGCGCGACACCATGTCAGCTTCTTGAGCGCTGCGCTTGTCTTTACCCACAAGCTGGCCCTGCGGCAGATGCTTCAAGTACACTCCTTGGAATGAAGGCAGAGCCCAAGACAGCTACCTGTCACCAAGGTTGTCTACCTTGTCTCCTAAAGGCACCCTGCAGGTCTCTAGGGGAGCCGAAGCTGCCGTCTTTGCCTCTGAGGACGGTGAGTGTCTAGCCAGGGAGGAACAGGTGAGCTCTTACAAACCGCCTGGCTGCAGGGCAGGGCAGGGCTGTACCAACAATCGAAGAGGCAGCAGGGGTTGCAGAATCATTGAGCACGTGATGACTTATGGTAGGGAGGGTGTTTCATGCAGGCGAGCAGTTTTAAGGCAGGTTTTAAGAGGCAGGGTTCTAGTCCCGGTCAGGGTGCCGGATTCTGTCCCGGTTGCCCCTCTTCCAGACCAGCTCTCTGCTATGGCCCGGGAGTGCAGTGGAGGATGGCCCAAGTGCTTGGGCCCTGCACCCCATGGGAGACCAGGAGAAGCACCTGGCTCCTGGCTTCGGATCAGCGCGGTGCGCTGGCTGCAGTGCGCCAGTCGCGGCAGCCATTGGAGGGTGAAACCAACGGTAAAGGAAGACCTTTCTCTCTGTCTCTCTCTCACTGTCCACTCTGCCTGTCAAAAAAATAAATAAATAAATAAAAAATAAAAAAAAGAGGTAGGGTTAAAGAAGGACAGAGGCATACCTTCCCCAGTCTCCCCAGTCGGCCTGCCCAGTACTCAGGGGTACTCAGGCTGGTTCCCTGTAGGGCATCATTTCTGGACCCGCCTTGCTAGACTCCAGCCAGGGGTAGGTGTCATGGTGCAGCAGGTGATGCAACCAGCCGAGATGTCCGAGATGTCCGCATCCCACAGACAAGGGCCTGGGGTCAAGTCTCACCTCCGGTTCCCATTCAGCCTCCTGCTAATGAGCACCCTCGGGGGCAGCAGACGGCTGGGTGGAGCTCCCAGCCCATAGCTTTCAGCTTGTGAGATCTTGGGACAAGTGGCTCCCCTTCCCTGTGTCTTAATTTCCTCATCCACAGATGGACAAACAGCTCCACACCAAGGAGATATTGTGACAATTAAACCAGGCGACATGTGGGACACACTTAGCATGATGCCTGGCACGGAGGAACACTGCATACACGTCCTCGTTGCTTTTTTTTTTTTTACTGTTTTTTATTTTATTATGATTCTTTGTATTTAAAAATATTTATTTATTTATTTTTACTTATTTGAAAGGCAAAGAGCCAGAGAGAGAGGGAGGGAGGGAGGGAGGGAGGGAGGGGGAGAAAGAGAGAGAGAGAGAGAGAGAGAGAGGAATCTCTCATCCACTATTGCACTCTTCGAATGCCCACAACAGCTAGGGCTGGGTCAGGTCACAGCCCGGAACTCAATCTGGGTCTCTCGTGGGTGGCAAGGACCCAGTACTTGAGCCGTCACCATCCAGGGTGCACATCAGCCCGAAGCTGGAATTAGAAGCAAAGCTGAGACTCAAAGCCGGGCACTCTGATATGGCACGCGGGGCGGGTGTCCCAAGTGGTGGTGTAGCTACTGTGCCAAATGCTCACCCTTAAATCACTGTTTATTAACATGTGATATTTGGGCGCCAGATTCTGTCCCGGTTGCCCCTCTTCCAGGCCAGCTCTCTGCTGTGGCGCGGGAGTGCAGTGGAGGATGGCCCAAGTGCTTGGTCCCTGCACTCGCATGGGAGACTAGGAGAAGCACCTGGTTGCTGCCATCGGATCAGCACGGTGAGCCGGCAGCAGTGCGCCGGTCGAGGCAGCCATTGGAGGATGAACCAACGGCAAAGGATGACCTTTCTCTCTGTCTCTCTCACTGTCCACTCTGCCTGCCAAAACAACAACAACAACAACAACAACAACAACAACAACAACCATGTGATATTTGCATGTTTTGGTGGGAGACACTGCAATCTTTCCATACATATATAAATCTCCACTGTGAACTGACCGCACCAGGCAAGTGGCCTTTCTACTCCCTTATCTTTCTTCCCTTGTGTTTGGTGCTGGGACTCCTCTCTTCACCCCACTGGGCGCTGGAATGTTTGCTCTTAGCCCTCTTGGTTGTGGCTGTATTATGATTATTGGTAGAAGGACAGAGGAAAAGCAAAAGAGGTGTTAATTAAATGCTGCAAGTGAACTTTATCTCCTCCTGCTAAAGATAATGGGTTTCACTGGGAAGACTGGGTCCAAGGGGAACAAAGCCTTCAGTCTGCTACTGGGCCAGCCTTAATCCCATCTAGCACTAGGCCTGCCACCAGTGTGTCCTTACTAAATATTTGTGCAATGAATTTTTTTGCCATTTATTGATAACTACATACAGCATTCTCAACACTAAACCAAGTACTTCACACGCATCATCGTACCCAATCCAGTACGAGGCCAGTAGTATTAAAGTACTAGCTCTGCTTTTCAGATGAGGTGTAGGACAGCTAACTTACCCAAGGGCACACAGCTAGTACCTGGCAGATCTAAAGGTGAACACAAACAGCCTGATTCTCTTAGGAATTCTCCAGAATGAATGAATGAGTTAATGAGGCTTTGACTATTATCAGCACCAAACATCAGAACTAGCCATGGGCAGGAAATGTAAAGGTATTATCTCAGTAAAAAACAGCCACTCAGAGGGGGTGAGATAGTAGAGACAAAGAACACACTCAGAGGTAAATATGGGATCTCGGACATGCTGATAGAGGTCTGGAAGTGAGATAAAGCCAGGTCTGGTCCCCAGAAGGCCACACCTGGTTCTCAAGAGCTCCTGTGTAGGATGGGGTTGGTGCCTCCCTTGCTCTGAAACTCATCGTTTCAATCGTGGGGAGTTTGCTATGAGAACCCAGGAGCCTACAAACACACCTGTGCCTGCCTGCGGTGTTAACCGCTGAGCCCAGGCCTCCCGACCCCACTGTAGATCCATGTCAGGAGCCTTTCTGGTCTAAATCCAAACCTTCAGCAACGTGGGGCACCTAGGAGTCCTCCCACCGAGGCACAGCCGCTGAGAGCCAGGCTCGCTGCAGTGAGGCCAGGCCCAAGGGTTCCCAGAGGAAGAGGGGGAAGCCTGCAATTCAGGTTAGAAACAACACTTTCTCCAGGAACCTCCGGGTGTGTTGTCCTTCAGCCCCAGGCTTCATAAGGTAAAAGGGGCTCAGTCCTGCAGGTCTGGGGATGAGAAGAGAGGACACAACGACAGTGCTCTCCTGTGACGAGATGGCGACTTTTGTGATTTCACAAGATGCATGGTTAACTTGGCATTTAAAAAACAATATCTGGAGAAGGCATTTGGTCTGGTGGTTAAGATTCTGTTAAGATGCCCCCAGGACTGGTGCTATAGTGTAGAAGGTGTCAGCATCCCATATGGGTGCCAGTTCAAGTCCCAGCTGCTCCACTTTCGATCCAGCTCGCAGTTAATGGCCTGGGAAAGCAGTGGAAGATGGCCCAAGTGCTTGGGCCTCTGCATCCACATGGGAGACCTGGAAGAAGCTTCTGGCTTCTAGCTTCAGCCTGGCCCAGCCCCAGACATTGTGGCCATTTGGGGAGTGAACCAGTGGATGGAAGAACTCTCTCTCTTTCTTTCTCTCTCTCTCCCTCTAAGACGCTCCCATCCCATACTGAATGGAGTCCCTGGGTTCAATGCCTGGCTCCAGCTTCCTGCTAGTGTGCATCTGGCAGGCAGTGGTAATAGAAGTGGGAGAGCTGGATTGAGTTGACTCCACAAACGACCACAATGGTCAGTGCTGGGCCAAGCCGAAGCCAGGATCCTGAAACTCCATGTGGGTCTCCCATGTGGGTGGCAGGGACCCAAGTACTTGGGCCATCATCTACAGCCATCCCCGGCGGATCAGCGGGGAGCTGGATGGGAAGTGGAACAGCCAGGACTTGAATCAGCGCCTGTATGGGATGCAGGTTGTCGCAGGCAGCAGCTCAACCCACGGTGCTCCAACGCTGGCCCCCGCATAGCACATCCTTATAACCAGATTTCAGAGGTATTTCAGACTGTTACTTACAAGGTAAAATAAGTCATCCACAGTTAGGATAAAACGTCCATTTTTTGGTTTACCAATACGACCTTCCTTCCTGTAGATCGGAAGAGAAGCAAAGTACACGTCTCCCTCAACAGGGAAAGCAAGGCGGCAACGGAGAAGCCTCTCTCTTAGAATTTAATTCTGAGTCTTTGGGCTTTTCTTTATTTTTCTTTCAGCATTCCAGTGTCGCCAGTTGGCCGGCACGGGAGGAGACGTGCAGGCAGCGAGGTGGTCAGAGGTCCATGGACTCTCGGTCCACTGTTAAAATTAAAATGCGGTCAGGCCATTGGTGCAGGGCGCATCGCACACCTCTGTGTGCGGCAGGGGCGCTGTCTCCCCGAACGCCCTCCGCAGTGGCTGCTCCTTGCTCTCTTTCCCTGATGAGTTCACACAGCTGAGGGCCGTTTTCCTCTTGCCTTCCCGGGCCTGCTGGTGTCCTTTATCAGCCGGAGTTCCCACGGTGGCAGGAGAAAGGAATGCTGGGAAATTCTGAGTGGGAGCCGAATCGGCAAGGTTGAGGCTACGTGGAGCCCACACTGCTCCAAACCATGTGTCCCCCAGTGTGAAGGAAAGACTCAGAGTGTATTGGGAGACCAGGCCAGGGCTTCATACTCTTGAGTGGCTGTCAATTTCTAAAAAAATAAATGTTTTGTTCGGTCTAGCAAACAATTGTTTTTATTGAACTCCTATTCCCAGGTGAGTGTTTGGTCCCTAACAATAACCTTTAAAGAAAATAAAAGGAAACACTCAAGCCTCCAAAATAGGATCCCTGGGAGACCAGTGTCCCGGAATCTGGACAGCCGCAGGGGCACCACTGCAGAGCGCCCCAGGCAGGCGGGGACCATTTGTCTCGGAGCACTCCAGGGAAAATCGCCTGCTTTATGTGGCCAGGAAATGACCACCGCAGCGGAGAGGGAGGCGCACAGGCCCCCTGCCCCGTCGTCCCAAATGGCAGCCCTGCGGCAACCAGTGATGCTGATGGTATTTTCACGATAAAAGAAAATCTGTCATTGCTGGTTACTTTGTTTGGAACCACTTCTTCCATTTGGAGCAAAATTGAAATGCAATTTTGCTGTTTTCCCTTTCCTTAAAAATGGATCTCAAATGGCAATAAGTCCCAGTTACAAGACTCTTCTGGTGAATTCTGAGGGCTGAAGTGTAGGTTCATGGTGTTAGCCCCAAGCTGCTCTTGGACTCCAGGCAGGTGAGCCTAAGTGCCAGGGATTCAGCGGCCCCACCTCTTGCCCTGGCCTCACCAAGCTCCTAAACCATTGTTCGGCTGGATCCAAACTTGAAAACCCAGTGCAGTCGCAGTCGTCTGTGGCTCTGCATCACCTCTTGTACCCATGAACTTGAACTTCCCATGGAATTGTCCAAGCTGCTGCTGATTCTGGTTCATGCATGACCAAGGAGGAAGCTTTCGTGCCCCAGGGTGGGAGGCCAGAGCCACCTGAAAAATCAAAACAAACTGCCCCAGGCCCAACTCCAAACCACCTCTACCTGCTGCTCCCCACCTTCAGCTCCACCCTGGCCAGCGAGGGCGCTGCAGCCAGAGGCCCTTCCTTCTTCCCAGTGATTCCTAGTAACCTCCAGAGCCGTTTTTCTAATTAAATAAACCTCATCTTGTCTAGCTTCCTGGTCAGCATTTTGAACCCCCTACAGATGGGGCTGAAGGATTAACCGCAAATCCTCCTCGAGCGGGCTCTGGCAGATGGGCGGCATGTGTCTGATAAATACTCGGGCCGGCCGGCCTCCTCCTGCACCTCACAGATAGACAGGACACCCAGCAAATTAATTTCTAAAATGGTGCCCCTCGCAACCCTTCCAACGGCAAAGGAGGCCAAACACAAATGATATGAATTTCATATGTGGAGCACATTAGCACCTCCCAATAACTGAGAAAAAGGACCTGTTGGGGGGACAGGAGCTTAGGGGGAGTCTGGGTGGGCAGGTTCACCCTCAGCCGGAGAGGCCTCTCCTCTGTGTCCCTCCCTCTCTTGTTGGTAGCCCCCTCCTGCTGGGAAAAATGTCTTCTGCTTTTGCACACTTACTTTGCGGCAATCCAGGTGCCTTTGGGATCAGAATGTGTGTGCCTTTCACGTCTGAAGATATAATAAGGGAAGACCACAATATCTTCCCCTATTGTTCTACCTTCAGGGACTGTCGGCTTTATCAGTCTAAAGGCAACCCTAAGAGGTGGGAGAGGCAGCTGTGCGCACGGCTCGGAGAGCACCCTTCCCACCGCACCCCATTTTGGAAGCTCAGCACTGCCAACCAGAGGTGTGCGTCCCCTCCTCTGGGTGAGCCCCGGGCACCTCATTGTGTAAAATGCAAGGAATACTGTGTTGTCCCCTCCCTGCCCTGAGAAGCCCAAGCTGGATCAAGTATTTTCTCGGGGGATAGTTCAGCCTGAAGAGCTGTGATCACACTTGCAGCCCCTGGATAAGACAGGCAGAGGGGCTGCTACTCCTCTCACCCTACACAACCCAGGAAATGCATTCCTGCTGAGAAGGTGCCGGCTGCAGAATTCAGGAAACGCTGAATGACAGTAAGGGCTGGAGAGACTGCAACTCGGGCCCAAGGACGACCTCCCTAGGGACATGCTGTGGCTTCCTGGAAGAGCAAGAACCGGAACCCAGTTTCTAGACTGTGCATCGTTACAGAGACCTTGCACTCGGCAGACAGAACTTGAATTTCCCCAAGTGACTCAGGCGAGGTTGCTGATAACTGCTTTGGGGTTGGAGAAAATTGGTCCATAGACAACTGAAGTGATTAACCAAGGTAACAGGTAACCAAGGTAACAGGAATCCAGGCCTCTGGCTCTTGCTTCTGTGTCACCAGCCTCTGTGATTTCATTAGCCTTGTTTTTCTTCATTCCTAGGGTGACCAGATGTCCACTTTTGCTCAGGACAGTGCCAGTCTGTATCTGTTGTCCCAGAGTCATTGTTAGAACTCTTTCATACTCAAAAGGGAAGAAATGGTTTGGATGATAAAAAATTGCATGATAAATTACAGCTTATTTTTTATAATATATGATAATAATTTTATAATTTATCCCCCAGCAGAGGGTCAGCTCCTCAGTGGCAGAGACATTGCTGTTTCGTTCAGTGCTGTGTCATCCGCGCTCTGAATGGTGCCGACACACAGTAGGTGTTCAATAAATATGTGTTGAATTAGGAAATATGCAATATAAATATTCTCTATATACTTAATGTAATTAACATATTAATGCTTTAATACTATTTTAATAATGATATGAATATAATCTACATAATTATTTCTCATATATCTTCAGGGAGTGAGATTTCTGAGCTCAGAATAGCATTAAGGAGCTAACACAGTAACATGGGGTTCAGCTGCAGCACTGACTTCATGTGTCCTGTCCCGTGAACTCCTCCCCCTGAGCTTCAAGTGACTCCAGGACAATGGCCCCAGCTGTGCCTACCAGGGGCGAAGCGAATGTGCTATAGCATATTAGCACACATGGAAGTGGCTTAGAAGCCCTCCGTCAGACGGCAGCGCAGAGGAAGATGGCGGTGGTAACGCTCACGTGCGGACGGTTCCTAAATGAGGCACACGTCTGGACAGCGGTGCTGGAACCCAGTAAGCCAATGCGACCTTCGCAGAAGACTATTTCACCAGCTGTGGGTACTGGCAACTTTTTGCAGATCCCTTTCTATGCAAGGAGGAAGCCGGTGTGCAGCAGCTCTTAGCCTGACTGTCCCCAAGCCCAGCCGGCTCCCACACCCTCCAGGGCGGCTCTGGAGGCTGGCCCCTTGCAGCGGCTCCATGGACCTGGCTCTTAAGGGGCCATCGCTAACACTTGAAGCCAAACCACTGCGGGCCCAGGGCATTGTACCCTCTCCAGGGAGTTCCCAGAGCAATTAACAAAACAGGAGGCCTAATTAGGAGCAACTGGGATTTACTGTCGACCCTTTTGAAGGAAAGTGAAGTCTTTTCTCAGGATCCTCCAAGCAGGAATTTGTCAGAGATTTGTGGAGGTGGCAGCCGACAGCTAAACCTCTCCCGATGGATTCGCGATTCTCTGATGGACTTTTGTCCCTGTAGAAAAACCTCAGTAGCAAGGCAAAGAAGCTTAACTTGGGCAACCTGAGTCCTCACCTTTTGCAAACGCGTTTCTTTGCTGTTAATTCATTTCCTTCAGTCTACGGAGAGTCTTGCCGTGGACTCTGCCCCTTTCTTTTCAAAGGTCGCACACCTCGGAGCATGTGAGCACGCCTGTGTCAGTCCTTCAGTAATCCTCCAAACTGGGGCCACTCGTGAGTCCCATGTGCATCACAGAGACACTGAGAGGAGAAACACCAGTGAAATGTCACTCATCAGAAGAGAAATGCAACTTAAAACTACACCGTGATATCTGTTTTCACCCATCTGATTAGCACACACCAAAAAAGGGCATGGGGCTGAGTAGTGAGCACGGAGCTAGGCACTGTGGGCTGTTGCTGAGACACTGATGTCAGCGCAGCCTCTCTGGGAAGCAGTTTGGAGATCGCTGTCACGTGCTGACCCAACAATCACACTTTGGGGAATTCTTCCTAAGGACATACAAGGGTACTCCAAAAGATTATAGAAAGTAGAATTAAAAGCTAAGTTTTGGGGGCAGGGATCTGGCCTAGCTGTTGAGATGCCATTTGGGATACCCACATCCCCTGTCGGAATGGCTGAGTTTGAGTCCTGGCTCCACTCCAGATTCCAGCTTCCTGCTAATGTGCACTCTGGGAGGAGGAAGGTGGTGGCTCAAGAGCCTGGGCCCCTGCCACCTACTTGAGAGACCTGTATTGATTTCCAGGCTCCTAGTTTCGGCTTGGCCCAACGCCAGCTGTTGTGGGCATTTAGGAAGTGAACCAGCAGATGGGAGATATCTCTCTGTCTCTGCCTTTCAAATAAAAAACAAATTAAACATTTTCAGAGAATGTTAAAATGTTGCAGAAGAAATTTGAAATCCACGCACATGAGAAGTCTTTAAAAAGTTCACAGAAGGGACTGGCACCGTGGCTCACTTGGCTAATCCTCAGCCTGCAGTTCTGGCATCCCATATGGGTGCCGGGTTCTGGTCCAGTTGCTCCTCTTCCAGTCCAGCTCTCTGCTGTGGCCCAGGAAGGCAGTAGAGGATGGCCCAGGTGCTTGGGCCCTGCACCTGCATGGGAGACGAGGAGGAAGCACCTGGCTCCTGGCTTTGGGTTGGCGTAGCTCGAGCCATAGCAGCCATGTTGGGGGGTGAACCAATAGAAGGAAACCTTTCTCTCTGTCTCTCTCTCTGTCTGTCAAATAAAAAAAAGTTCACAGAAATTGCATAATATGGAAAAACTATGCATGGATTTCAAAACTTTCTGCACCAAAATAAACTACCTTTTAATTCCATTTCCCCACAGACTCTTGGAAGTACTCTCATACTAGCTGGTATACGGAATTCTTTCTATATTTCAATAGAAAATGGGTTAAATGAATTACCAGTAGGGCCATAAAAAACAAGGATGCTTGTGCAAGGATGCTTCCCATTGGTGGGTTAGAGAAACAAATGGAGAACCGTGTGTGCCAAGTGCTACCACATGACATCATGCAGAGGCATCCAAACAGGTGTAAATGGACATAAAATGCCTCTGGAGTGACAATGAAGCAACAGTTAGCATCGTGTGTCCTTAGTGAGGGGACCTGGGAGTCTGGGGAACATGTGTGTAGACGGCGGGCTTCTTTCTGTACCCTCTTGCTGTGTTTTGAGTTGAGCATTCTGGGAAATTAGCTTATATTTGCTTGGACTGCTTGCCACAAGCAGGACAGACACAATTTTTGACTGCAACGAGCATTTCTGTATTTTATTTCTGAAGCAGTTTCGGATACAGAGTCAACACAGCCTCTACAGTTGGTTCGATGGCATCTCTTACTGATGCTACCTTCGGTCCCATTCTGGAATTCTAAACGAAAAATAAAAAGTACTTAGAAGAGTGCTGTGCAAATAGCAAGCACTCAGTGCAGACATGGGTCTTTAGGAAGTTTGTCAAGAACGTATATTGTGAAAAAAACTACGCACGGATTTCAAATATTTGGGCGCCCAAAGAAGCTCATTATCGCACTGTGTTTCCATGGTCTCTCTGAGGTGCCCTTGTATTTGCTGTCGGCATCATATGAACTCTGAGGTTCTGCCCCCACTGTTCTGCACCAGGAACATCTCCATTTCTACACCTGCCCTTCTGCCTCTCCCTCATCCTTCGGATCTCAACTTCAAAGTCAATTTCCTCCAGGAAGCACTCTCTCTCAGAACCCCTCTCAGCCCAACCAACAGTAGGTGCCCTGCCTCTGGGCTTCCCCGGCCCCTTCCAGCCCTGATGGAAGACAAACTACACGCATCAGCATCAGCTGTCTGTCTGGCTGCCCCACTGTATTGCTAGTTTCACAAGGGTAGGCTGTGGCTTCTTCATTACGTTGGCAGTATCTAGTCAAGGGCTTGGCACACAGTGGGTCATCAATATCTGCACTTGATAGAACGCACAACAACCTCCCTTGAGGGGGTTCAGTCAATGTCTTTTTTTCTTTTTTTAAAGATTTATTTATTTATTTGAAAGTCTGAGTTACACAGAGAGAGGAAAGGCAGAGAGAGGAGAGGTCTTCCATCCAGATGGCCACAATGGCTGGAGCTGTGCCGATCTGAAGCCAGGAGCCAGGAGCTTCTTCCAGGTCTCCCCAGTGGGTGCAGAGGCCCAAGGACTTGGGCAATCTTCCACTGCTTTCCCAGGCCATAGCAGAGAGCTGGATCAGAAGAGGAGCAGCTAGGACTAGAACCGGTGTCCATATGGGATGCCGGTGCTTCAGGCCAGGGCGTTAACCCTCTGCGCCACAGCACTGGCCTCCAGTCAATGTCTTTGAAAACAGCTTCCTATTGGAAAATCCCTTGACATTCAAAAAAGGTGAGCCAATCAGAGATGGACAGCTAGGATAACCTCGACATGGATTTAAGACTTGGAAAAAATGTGAATGTAGATTGCACAGATAAAGCACTATCAAAATACCCAGCTAGCAAATACTTAGTCCTCTGTGTGTTTTGGATCCTGCCCATTGTTATTTTGATATTAACTAATTCCCAGATATTAACTAATTCCCAATCCTCAGAGGTGAATAAATGCATTCATTGGTGGTGAAAGGGGTGGAGCCATTGGAACCTGACGCCTGGGTTTCCGCACTGTGAACTTGCCCTCCTAAGCGTCCCTTCCACCTTGACCGTCCTCCAGGGACTGCTCCATCAGGAAGAAAGGCTTAGCAGGAGCCTGCCACAGATCTAGATGCGCGTTGCCTCACTGTTGCAAGAATTCAGACTCTCTCCTCCAACATTAGAAACAAAAAACAAAAAACAAAAAACCTACAAACAGGCCTCTCATTCACAAACAACACCACAGGGTGGTTTTGCATCCCCGATCTTATACATATGTCTACAGTAGCCTGGGGTGTGTGTGTGTGTTTTATAAGACGGTAGATGTCTGGGCAAACAGCAGGACGCCAGATTAAAATCTTACTACAGCTTCACTCTGAGGTGTATCGGCGCTCATATTTCTCCCAAGTTCCTGTTTTGCTTTCCTTTCTCATCACATAACACGTCGCCGTTCCCTTCCCACTCTAGTTACCAGCAAAAGAAGTCAGCACGGCTCTTCCCTCGTCACAACTGTTTTTCAGGATGTTGAACACGGATGTTATGGACACTGTGACATACTCACAGACGCTTGGCCCGCCCCCTTCTTGTTCAGATGAGAAAACCGACCTGGCTGAGGAGGTCAGCGGCCCAGGCACGGCCTGGGGTTTGAGCACCAGCCTCCCCTCCGACTCCCTTCTACTTCCTGCCTTTTCTTTGTTGTTTTATTTATTTATTTGGGAGACAGGCAGACCAAGAGCAAGCTTCTGTTCACCGTTTTACTCCCAAGATACCTGCAATGAGCAGCCTGGGCGGGGCCAGGGCTAAAGCCAGGAGCTGGGAAGTCCATCCAGTCTCTCAGGTGGGTGGTGGAGACTCAGACACATGAGCCATCACCATGCCTCCTGCCTTAGTGTGCAGCTGGCGTCAGGAGCCGCAGGTGGGTGTTTGCCCCGCAGTTCTGATCCAATATGGGACAGGGGTACCTTATATATGGAGGCTAAATACCCATCCCCTTACTCTTCTACTATATCTCACTTTGTTCATTTTTTGAGAAAAATATTTACTTACTTATTTTAAAGGCAGAGTTACAGAGAGAGAGAGAGAGATCTAGCGTCGCTGGTTTATTCCCCAAGTGACTGCAATGGCTGGGGCTGGGCCAGGCCAATGCCAGGAGCCAGGAATGCCATCCAGGTCTCCCATGTGGGTACAGGGACCCAAGTAGTTGGGTCATCTGCCACTACATTGCATTCCATTAGCAGAGAGCTGGATAGAAAGTGGAGCCCATATGGGATACCAGAGTTACAGGTGGTGGCTTAAACTGCTGTGCCACAATGCCGGCCCCTGCTCACTTATTTTTAATTTCTCTCTCTCTCCCTTTAAAAAAAAAAAGATTTATCTATTTATTTGTTTGAAAGGCAGAGTTAGAGAGAGGCAGAGGCAGAGAAAGAAAGATCTTCCATCTGCTGGTTCATTCCCCAGATGACTGAAACAGCCAGAACGGCACTGAGCAAAGCCAGGAGCCAGGAGCTTCCTCCAGGTCTCCCACGCGAGTGCAGGGGCCAAGCACTTGGGCCATCTTCTACTGCTTTCCCAGGCCATAGCAGGGAGCTGGACCAGAAGTGGAGCAGCCAGGACTTGAACTGGTGCCCATATGGAATACCGGCTTTACCTGCTACGCCCTTTATTTTTCTTGCTGAATAAAATCCACGCCATCACTGAAACTTGGTTTCTGCCAACTTTCCCCTCTTGCCATGACCTTCAAGTAAGAAACTACGAGTTCTGGAACCCTAGTCAACTGGAACTGAGTGATCGGTGCTGCTGGTGTGGCCACACTGCTGCTGCTGGGACATCTGGAGCCATGGCCAGCTGGGGACAGACAGGAGGAAGCGCTCCATCCCAGTATTAAGTGTTCTTCTAAACCCTGTCCCACAGCGCGCGCAAAGACCCTGCCTCCAAGGTGGGTACACAGAGCTCATTGTTTTCTTTGGGGACCTTTTGCCACATTTCCCTCTCACTGTGCTTTGAAAATTAACCACCAGAGTCTGGTCATTATGGCTTCATTAACCATTCCTTGTAATTGCAGAAGTCATAATTAATTCATTTGTTATTCGCATTGGTGACATACGGACCCTTTAATAGGTTTTCCTCAGGGAATTCCACATCTTAAATGATATTGATGGCACTTTTAGGAAAGTCTTAAAGGGGACTCACAATACAAATTGTCTCATATATGCAGCGATGAGTTATTCTATTATAAACATGAAATCCGGTTTTTTTTTAATCTCTCCACCTTTTCAGATGAGACCCAGGAAGGTACATACACTACCCTTCCTCTCTCCAGTAGCTGTTTGTAATCTATAATTGAGAGTGCGGAAATAAAGTCATTCTTCTAAAGATAGATGTTGTATTTACACAAATGTATGCCAGAGTATTTAAGTAAATAATACTTGAATTAATTTCAGGTTAAAACCTTTCCTTTAAGCCTTCCTTTTTTTTTTTTTTTACCCAGAAATCATCTGTATTTTAACATCTTACTGCACAGCTGCATCCCTCATGTTTAATTTATGTTGGAGTTCTTTTGTGACAAGAACAAGTTATTTTTTAAATGAAATCAATTCATTCTAGGTAAAACATTGGTGACCCAAATATCACACGCTCTCAAATTATGTCTAATCCTTCCCCTACCCCTGCCACCCTCTCACACACACAGCCCTGTACTGAATGAGAATCCCACGCTGCTGAATATTTAATCAAATACTTTAATCATTGGTTGTCTGGCAGCAACATCAAGCCTGTGCTGACAGACACACAATTAGGTGACACAACTGAGTTAATTATCTATGAATTCAGGTTAAAAACTCAACTCCAGAACCAGCTTTGCCTGAAATACCCTAATTGCGGAGCGAGAGGGAGAAAAGTCGCTCAGGTTCGCGTTATTCCCGTAACAGCCTTGATTCCCACTTGAGTCAGTGGAAGTGGAAGCACAGACACACAGAACTTGGGTCTCTTGGGGATGATCCAGTCCAAACCCTCTGATTTGAGGGATGGGAAAACGGAGACCTGCATTAGCTAGGTGCCCTGAGCTGGTCACCAGTTGGGGGGGTGGCAGAGCCCAGGCTGGGCCATATCTCCCAGATCTCACCCAACTGCTGGCTTCTTAACCTGCTGTGCCACCATGCTGGTCCCACAGACTTCTTTATTTATTTGACAGGGTGGACTGGGGGGGGGGATCTTCCATCTGCTGTTTCACTCCCCAAATGGCCACAATGGCAGGGGCCAGGCAGATGCTAGGAGCCAGGAACTCCTTCAGGGTCTCCCACGTGGGTGGGAGGGGACCAAGGACTTGAGTCACCTTCCGCTGCTTTCCCAGACAGTAATGATGACTTCTTATCCTGGTTCCATTGCTTCCAGAAACCAGCTCATGAAGACAGCAAAAATGCCACCCAGTCATATGCAACAGTTCACCTTGATTATCAGGCACCTGTCTCTGTATGTGTTCGACCAACACTAAAGTAGCCAGCTTTGAAGAGTGAATAGAAGTTTCACAAAACAAACAACAAACGCTTTCACTATTCCTAACAGGTACCCGTGAGAGATTTACAGCAAACACCTTGCAGACCTACGGGAAAATCCAAGTTGGGTTTGGAGTCGGGCTCAGCGTCAGGTGAGAGGATCAGCTGAGGACCGTGCATCGAAGCGGAACTTGTCCATCAGGCCCTGGGGCAGGGCCCGAGCCCAGGCTCCCCTCTCTCCCTGGGAGCTCCCCAGCTGCCAGCGGGGCGCTCTTCTCAGTCTCACTTTCCAAAACTGGCTCAAGCTACCAACCGCTCAGCTCACCGACTTTCTCTGCCTAGAAGTGCAGCACGCGGTTTTTGGGTTGCTTTTCATGTTTTTTGGTAACAGGATGTCTGCAGCTTTCGGAGCCCAGGAGTTCACCTGGAGGGTGGCTTGTGGTAGAAACCAGCCGTGGAAGGTTGGGGTTCTCTCTGTCTACTGGCGACAGCGGAGGACCCAGACTGAGGTCAAAATTATTATGTGGAGATTAAACTGTAGAATTTAATTACGTGTTCTGTTGCTCCTGGTACATTTATTAATTTAGCAGTACAAACTGACTGGAGCTAAACAAGCAGGACTGATTAATTTGCAGAGACATCTAGGTAACAGATTGTGATCAAAGTGGAGACCTGATCCTGTTAGATTGAAATGTGTTGTTGTGTGCCGCAGGAGGGGCACGGAGCAGCGCGGTTTATCTTTATCAATGCTCTCCTCTGAAGGAGGGGACAGGCTTGCAGATCCTAATCACGGCGGAGGCCCTGCCACTCAATAATTACCCACTGTCTCATCCTAATCCCGGAACTAAGCCCGTGCCCAATCCATCTGGGACCCTTTTCCGTCTATTGCACAGCTCAAGAGTACGTGTGTAAACTATTACCTCTGGTTGTGCGCTCTGTCCCCTGAGGACACACGCGCGGCAGTGACCAATTAGGTAGCCGAGTGCTCGTTCCCCCTCTGCTTCCGATCCATCTTGTTCTTCTCAGCTCGGGTAATGAAGCGGTGGTGCAGCAGGCTGCAGACACGCGCTCACCTGCGAAAGCTGTCTTGGACATCAGAGGGTGCGGGACACTGTGGGAGGCTCTGAACTGAGGAGCGGCATGAGACCCTCCCCTTGTGTCGTGGAGCCTCGCTAAGCCACTCTCAACCTGCTGCTGCCTTCTGCCAGGAACAAATCACACTCCAAGGAAAACACTTCTGACCCCGATCCAGAAATCCAACCACTGAGGAGTGGGGATGCTTGGACCCACGATCCCCAAATGAGAACCCACTCATGTGCCAAGGTTATGAGTGCTGGGTCCTAAAGCCCTAGAGACTCCTGTGAGAACTCGGGTCCTGCAGTTTATCGGTTACTTAACCTCTGAGATTCCAGCTGATCCTTGGTGAGATGGTGCCCATCACATAAAGATGTCTTTTTTAATTTTATTTGAAAGAGTTATAGAGAGAGGTAGAGACACCCACAGATCTTCCATCCACGGGGTTCACTCACCAAATGACTGCAACAGCCAAAGCTGAGCCAATCTGAAGTCAGGATCCAGGAGCTTCTTCCAGGTCTCCCACGTGTGTACAGGGTACCAAGGACTTGGGCTATCCTCTGCTGCTTTCCTAGGCACATTACCAGGGAGCTGGATCAGAAGTGGAGCAGCCAGGACTCAAACTGGTGCCCAGGCTGGGGCCTTAACCCGCTCCACCACAGCACCAGCCACATGAAGATCTCTTGAGAATTAACCAAGTGCACTCAACTTAGAAATGATGAAGCCTCCATTGGTTAGCTAGTCCCCTCATTTTCTGAATTCCTGTTGCCATTTACAGCCAAGACCCCCACATCTGGCTCTTGTTCCGGTCGCACTAACCAGCCGTTATCTGCTCACAATGTTGGATCTGTGTACTTCATCTGCACCAATCAAGTACACATCCCCTGGAGGGTAAATCCATGTCTTTTTCTTGTGTGTAACCCACAAGGGACAGTGAATAAACACTCAGTGATTCTTGTCCTCAACTCTTCATCAAACTCTCCACAAATAGCCCTGAAGGTGAGAGGGACAAATGATAAGTTTTAATTTTTTTTTAAAGATTTATTTATTTGAAAGAGTTACACAGAGATAGAAGGAGAGGTAGAGAGAGAGAGAGAGAGAGAGAAAGAGAGAGAGGTCTTCCATCCACTGGTTCACTCCCCAGTTGGCCCCAACGGCCGGAGCTGCACCAATCCAAAGCCAGGAGCCAGGAGCTTCCTCCTGGTCTCCCATGTGGGTGCAGGGGCCCAAGGACTTGGGCCATCTTCAAATGCTTTCCCAGGCCATAGCAGAGAGCTGGACAGGAAGTGGAGCAGCTGGGACTCGGTGCCCATATGGGATGCCGGCACTGGAGGCTGTGGCTTTACCCACTATGCCAAAGTGCCGGCCCTGAGTTTCAACTTTCATGTGAGGAGAGGCAGGGGTGGGTGTTGTGGCACAGCCGGGTAAGCCGCTGCTTGGGCTGCCTGCATCCCAGACCAGAGTGCCAGCCTCCAGCCCTGGCTCCTCCAGTTGATTCAGCCTCCTGCTAATGCGCCTGGGAGGCAGCAAGCGCTTGAGTCCCTGTCACCCATGTGTGAGCCCAGGAGGGAGCTCCTGGCTCCTGACTTTGGCCTGGCCCTGCCCTGGCTGTTATGGCCATTTGGGGAGTGAATCAGTGGATGGAAGATCTTTCCCACTGTCCTTCTTTTTTGTCCCACTGCCTTCCAAATAAATAAATCTTAAAAAATTAAAACAAAACAAGAGAAGCGGCAATGATGTTAAACAAGTTAGCTAGCAGAGTTGCTAAGAATTCGTGAGTTATGAATGTCAGTTTGTACCAGAATCTGCAGAGGAGCCACAGGCCACCCCTGCACGCTGTCAGCTGGGGCAAAACCACTTGAAATGGCTGGGGCTGTCTTCAACGTCCTCCATCAGGGCACAGTCCCAGGCCCTAACTAGCCGGCACCGTGTATCCCATCTTTGCCGACACCGACGGGGTTGTCCCGAGTTAAATCTACAGCTTGGCTCTCCTTGTCCTCTGGCTGAGAGTGAAACACAGCACGATGTGACTGTTACACATGTGCCCTCCCCAGAACCCCTTCCCTGCGGCTTTGGGGATG
Organism: Sylvilagus floridanus; assembly: GCA_949820135.1. NCBI lineage: Eukaryota > Metazoa > Chordata > Mammalia > Lagomorpha > Leporidae > Sylvilagus > Sylvilagus floridanus. Next base: position 19,003,585 of record OX463239.1, on the reverse strand, counting down.
CTCTCAGATGCACCACCCCGTGGACTTCACGTCAGCAGCTCTGACAGCTGTTTCCTATTTAGTTCCACAGTGGGGCCATTTCAGTGTGGGGCTCTTATTCATTATACAAGCCAATGTTTGTTAAAGGATCAGGCACAGGATGAGGTATGTTTGTTAGGACAGTAATTAAGATGGTGTGTGTGCCAGGGTTAGGGGAGGACCGGCACGGGTTGGATCCTGAACCTCCTGTGGCTGGGCGACTTGGAAAGACTTTTGCACTTGCCTGGGCCACATCTGGCCCAGGTGTAGGTGTACATGTAGTCCTTGTCCCTATCGTTCCAAAGGGTAGATGGGTGAAAAATGAGTTGCATGGCTAACATGTTTTAATGCCCTGATACATTAGCCTTGGGCAAATTCTTTTTCTACAGCACATCCTAACGCCCTTTGAGTTTTCTGATTGACCTTTTCAGAGTGAATTACAATGCTCAGAAGTTTCTCAAACATTACTTTGGTCCGTGGGCTTTTGATGATTTTGTTATACTGAGTCTTTCAGCATTTCAGTTCCTACAGACCAATACTGATGTGATCAGTGAGTCCCTTGCCAAAGATGCAATTACTTCTCTGAATGGTTACCTGGTTTTGCTGATTGGCCCGGCACTGGCTCCCAGTGCAAGGCCAGCCCTAAAGGGTGGTGCTGGTTTCTCAGCTCCCTTGGGGGCATTTCTGTGTCCCCTGAGCACTGCCTGCAAACATCTGAAATGCTGGCGAAATGAGAAGACATCACGTACTCAAACACGCAGAATCAATTCGCTGTTTGTAAGGAAACTCCATTTCATCACGTGAATAAATCTTGGACTCTGCACAGATCTCTAAGTTCACAGTTTCTGGCTCCCAAATAGGTTGTGTCGGTGTCGTTGAGGTGGGTAAACTGAGGCTGTGAAGTCACAAGTCTTCCCCGGGCCAGGCTGGGGGCAGGAATGGCCTTCTTCCATGTGAGGAACTCAGAATCATAGAATCATAGCCAGGCTCCTACCTGAGAGAGCTCAGGTGTCACCCTCACCCTGCTCACCCTCTGGCTGGACACTACAGATGCTCCCTCCTCCTCACACAGTCTTGGCTTCTGTCCTGCAGCCATCCCTGGCTCTCTTTCTTCCTGGCCTCGGGCTGTGGGGCCCCTTCATCCTCAGCCTGTTGGTCTCCCTGTCAGCTGAAACCCCAAGCCCTTCCCGCTGTCCCCACATAGAACTCAGAAGCCTTCTCCATGCCTGCCCACTCCCCTAACTCTGATTCTCCACTGCCAGCTACATCCACGTGTCAGAGGCTGAGCAAACCTCATCTCCTTAAATTCAACATCTCCCCAAATAAGCCCGTTAATGCGCCCGGCCCCGCACCCCTAGGAAAGTGTTTCTTCTTCGCAACCACAGTGTTTACTTCCAGCAGTGGCGCCACACAATTTGACACTTCCCTGTCCTAATTGCTTACTTTGTGCGTCTGTTTTGCCTCCTGACTGGACGGCAATATCTTCAGGGAGGAGGGTCTGAGGAGCAGGAGGCCCCTGGAGAGCCCCTAATAGGTGCCAAATGCAGAAAGGCTCAAGTCACCAGTTGAGAAAATCCGCGTAAAATACACCTGAGCTTTTGGCCTGTGTGGACTCAGCGTGACGTTTCCTCCTGGGAGAGATTCGCAGCACATAATTTTTAGTTCCTTTTCTCCCCAATGCTCAGCTTACTCCGGGAAGCAATTTGGGGTGAGAGAAAGGCACAGGCCCTGCTGAACACATGAAAACAAAAATTCTCTAAAAAGAAACCGTCTGCAAGAAAAGTTGGTTCCACTGTGACACAGGTAGGCCTCAGACTTCCCATCGGCAGGTGGGGCCTGAACAACTTGCTGAGAACCCAGGGCCACCACACACCTGGATTTCAAGGCAAGGTCAGCTGCTGACTCTCTGTGTTTCCTTGAGGAAGTCACTTCACCTCTCTGAGCCTCTATGGCTTCACCATAAGAGTGGGAAGGGGACCAACTCGTGGGATTTGTGTGCGGATTATTACTCTCAGTGATACAGTGAAGTACCTGTGATAGGGCTCGGCGAAGAGGAGGAATGGTGCAGCTAACTACACTGAGGAGGCGGGGGAAGTGTGTTATGGTGATGAGGGTGATGTCCAGGACAAACCTCCCAGCAGGAGAAACCCATATATGTGAAGGTCCTTCAAAAAGTCCATGGAGAGGCCAGCGCTGGGCAAAGTAGACGCTGCCTGCAGTGCCGGCATCCCATATGGGCACCGGTTCAAATCCCAGCTGTTCCACTTCCGATTTGGCTCTGCTGTGGCCTGGGAAAGTAGTAGAAGATGGCCCAAGTCTTTAGGCCCCTGCACCCACGTGGGAGACCCGGAGGAAGCTCCTGGCTCCTGGCTTTGAACTGGCACAGCTCCAGGCATTGTGGCCAATTGGGGAGTGAACAAGCAGATGGAAAACCTCTCTCTCTCACTCCTCTCTCTGTGTAACTCTGACTTTCAAATAAATAAATAAATCTTAAAAAAAAAAAGTCTGTGGAAAACAGAATGAACAGATGTTTATTTTGGTGCAAAACGATGCTGAAATCTATGCATAGTTTTCCATAATACACCTTTTCCATGGACTTTTTGAAGACCATTAATACAGATGCATGGATTTTTTTGCACCCAAGTAAATTTTCAATTCTGTTTTCTACCACCTTTTTGACACCCCTTCGCAGATTTTTGGCACACTATGCCCCTGCTCTGTTCGCAAGTCAGGATCCTTAGATCGCAGCTGTGATAAAACACCGCATGTCCGACTACCAGGTCCTCCAGTGGCTGCCCTCCTGCACCCGAGGCACACTCTTCCACGCTGCTCAGTTTCAAACAAGACGTGCAGAGAATGTCTCTCCAAGTTCCTCTTACAAATGACAGATGTGATTCTCAGCTGTGCTTTAGTTAGTAGGAAGAGTTTCCTTCTCCTCTGGGCAGAAGGATCCACTAAAAAATGGAGTCTTTGGGAGGGCTGAGCATCCTTGGAGAGGGTAAATCTCTGGGATGATTGCTTCTGACCCAGATTGCTGTAGTGTCTATGATACTCCCGCACACCAAAACATTTCTAGGAATAGTTTCAATTCACTTTAATTTAAAAAGAAAAAAATAGGAGCTGACACTGTGGCATAGTGGGTAGGGCTGCCATCTGTGGTACTGGCATCCCATATGGGCACCGGTTTGAGTACTGGCTGCTCAACTTCTGATCAAGTTCCCTGCAAATGCTCCTGGGAAAGCAGCAGAGGACAGCTCAAGTGCTTGGGCCCCTACACCCATGTGGGAGACCCGGAAGGAGCTCCTGGCTCCTGGCTTTTGATCAGCACAGCTCTGTTTGGTTGTTATGGCCATTTGGGAAGTGAACCAACAGGCGGATGATCTGTGTGTGTGTGTGTGTGTGTGTGTGTGTGTGTATGTATGTATGTGGATCCCTTTTTTTTTCTTTAAGATTTGTTTATTTACTTAAAAGACAGAGTTACAGAGAGGCAGAGGCAGAGAAAGAGAGAGAGACACACACAGAGAGATCTTCCATTCGCTAGTTCACTCCCCAATTGGCCACAATGGCTGGAGTTGCACTGATCTGAAGCCAGAAGCCAGGAGCTTCTTGCAGGTCTCCCACGTGGGTGCAGGGCCCAAGGACTTGGGCCATCTTCCACTGCTTTCCCAGGCCATAGCAGGGAGCTAGATCGGAAGAGGACTCGAACTGGCGCCCATATGGGATGCCAGCACTGCAGGCAGCAGCTCTATCCGCTACACCACAGTGCGGCCCCTTCTCCCTCTCTTTCTAACTCTGCCTTTCAAGTAAATAAATAAATCTTCAAAAAATAAATAAATAAAACTGCAAACGACAACAGACATTGTGTCTTTATAAACCTTAGGAATCACTGGCTCCTTAGCAGGTTTGATGCCAGAAGGGAACAGCTGCTGGGTATCAAGTTACTTCCTTTCTCATTTTTCTCTTTCCCAGGTTATGGGCAGCTTCAGTGGCACAGCGGACCCTCAGCTCCCACAGATTCGCCCCCTGTGGCCAGTGCAAAGACTAAGGGAGGCTTTGAAGCGATGCTCCCACTGCATATGGTATGGGCTGATCTACCAGCACCAGCCTGGGGCTCTGCTCACCGCCCGCACAGTGTGCTATCCACTTGCACAGGGACTGCCCCACTCTGGAGGAACCTACCGCCCATCTACCTTCAGCTTGAAGAAGCCACCTGTTCACATACAGCCTTCCGCTCGTCTCTTCAAGACAAAAGAGCAAGGGTCAGTCATCAGCACCTTGTGGAAACTGTCATACTCCATCCAGCTATGTGTTTGTTCATACAGCTAGCTCTCTGTGACTGACTTATCTGCAGTATAAGAATGGGGCCCACAGGGTGAGCGCTGGGTGCAGCGATTAAGATGCCCCTGAGGATGCTCACAGCCCTTGTTACAGTGCCTGCCACAAGTCTCAACTGCACTCCTGATTCCGGCTTCTCGCTAATGTGCACCCTGGGAGGCAGCAATGATGGCTCAAGTACTTGGGTCCTTGCCTACATGTGGAAGACCATGACAGAGTCCCAGGTGGCCCAGCCGTGGCTACTGCAGACATTTGAGGAGTGAACTAGTAAATGGAAGATCTCTCTCTCTCTCTCTCTCTCTCTCTCTCTCTCTCTCTGCATCCCTCTTGCTCTCTCTCTGCTTTTCAAACAAAAATAAGAATTGAGCTGGAAAGCAGGGAGAAGACTCTTGTAGGCCACACTACTTTGAAGAACAATTGTTCTATCAAGATATATTGCCTGGCTAAATGTTTGTTAGAGACATACTCAAAGGATTTATTTAATACAATGTCATGGGCTCTGAATTTTAGTGGCAAACATTCCTAGGGAGAAAAATATTCCTGGAACTTAACACTGAATGAAATGACCACCGAAGGAGAACTGTGAGGTGTTTGAATTCATCCTTGGAAAAATGGGCTTTGAGGCTGGGGGATACCCAACAATGGTGACTGCGATTTTATCAGCCACTTGAGTTAATGTTGAATTTTCTATTTGCCAAGACCTGCGAATGTCTCATCTGTGGGATTTGAATAAGATATGAAATGCCCACTATGATGTATAATCTCTTTGCTATCACCATCAATGCACAATGTGTACTGTGGCCTACAAGTGAGAGGGCTGATCCATCTCTTTAGGCACCTGCTGCTTCTCTTCCTGGGTTCAAATTATGCTCCTCAACTGTGCTGATAGAGAACGCGCTGACTGGGGGAGGGGTTACTCCAGTCTGGGGCACTTGTTTGATTCTCAAATTCTAATGCAATTGCTCCCGTAGATACTTGGTCCTCTCTGGCAGATGGCTGTCTCATTGCTTTGGGCAAGGACCGAAGTCCCTAACCTCTCTCGGAACGTGTCATGAGAATTCTGAATCCCACCAGTGCTGAGTCCTTCTGAGTGTTCTAGAGTCTGAGAAGGGAGCTTGTCTAGGACCGGGAAAGGATATGTGTGGGCAGCAGAGTCCAAGTCCTGAGATTTACAGCTGCTACTATAAAAATAGTTCCCTGACCTTAAAGCACCAGCCTGTTTAGACGGGAGACGCCCACATGACATATTCCCCAAGCCCGAATTCATTGGTTTGTTGTCCTCCGAGGCAATTCAAGCACTTAGGTGATTTTCTCAACCATGAACCAATAGAATAAGTGTCCTACTGATTTTGACAAAATTGAAAGCCCCCTCATACAGTCCATTGGTGGCAGTGGGTTAGGATGAGGCATACTGGCCAGCCTGGCTGAAATACATTTGACTGCTGACAAATAATACGGTCATCTTTCACTTGTGCCTTAAGGATGGAGAAAAAGTCAATGTCATAGTCTGGATGATGACAGATGATTCCAATGGCAGGAAAAAGGATCGTTAGTGACTTACAAAATGCTGCACCTTGCTCCCTGCAGCAGCGACGGCAGTGTCCTCTGGCCCATGGGGTAGGCTCTCAGGAGAACACTGTCATTTTAATTGTTCCCAAATGTCATCAAATTCCAGATATTTCTGCAGGAAGGGAAATCACCTACATGGTGGGCAAACAGAAGGAAGCCAATGCTGTACCTCAGTGTTCCCACCAACTGCGTGGAGGTTCCTGGTATTCGTTTTGCACCGGTAACAAGTAAACAGCAATTTTTTTTTTCTTTTTTCTCATCCTCCAGGCATGTCAAAGGCAGCTCTGGTCTAAGTGGCCACTTAGGGTCCCAGGCTGATGGAGGTGCTGCCCTGTTTACCACATAACTTCCAAAGTCACCTTGAGCATAACCATCCCAGGTGTCCAGAATGGGGTGGGGTGAGGGGGATGGCAGAGCAAATGTAGAGAAGCTTGGATGTCCCCTGTGTCACTCACTGGTGTGGCAGATGTATGAGCCAAGTCATCCATATTCAACTGTCTAAAACTCAGTTGTTCAAACCATGGTCACACACAACTCACTGCAAGGGAGGCTAGAGAAAGCAGACTAGCTGGACACCAGGAAGAACAGGAGCAGATTCTTGGTGAAGAGTGGGCAGGAACCCTGGGCAAAGTGACTGGCATCATGTTTGGGGAAGGAAAGGGGAGAGGTACTAGAAATCTGAGGAGGAAGCTGGAAGAGCAGCACTCCAGAGGGAGGTGGTGGTAAGGCGGAAGTACGGGTGAGGGTCCACCATGCTCAGTGAGATGTCTTCCCAGCAGCAGGATGTCACTCTGAGCCAGTCACAGTCTGACAAGGTCCTGTTCACGGCCAACAGTATGATGGCCAATGGGGAGGGCCAGGGAACAGATCTGTTTGGCCCATACAGAGTGATGAGCACAGTGACTCAGCGACAGCCATGGCAAAGATCACAAAACTGACATCCTTGCAGAGTTATCTCAGAAAGGAAGGGTGAAGCTGGTCAACTTCAGTGCGTACAGCTGCTAGGCCAGGGTCAGAGACACCGCAGAGAGAAATTCAGGTGTCTTCACTCCCAAGAAGTCATCCCACAAGCTAAAGGAGCCACCGTCCTTCACAAGCAAGACAGCCCCAGGGGGTTCTGGGGATGGCCAGGCAGATTAACCAGTCAACACTTGTTCACTTCGTGTGCAATAGATATTGCAGACTGGCCTGAAGCTCAGCTACATAACTATACAACTATAGTTATATATATATAACTATTACATAACTACATAACCTTTGACCAAAAAAGATGAATAACGATGGTTTCTCATCAAGTGCATTCTTCTATCCATCTACTAAAAGGCAGTGAAATTTGATTTTTAATTCAGTGTGTCCTTATAACTTTTGTTGATCCTATTTGTGGCCAGTTGGCTTCACTTTCCTGGTGGCTTTATTGCCCCTATCCCCACGTGTCAACCCCAGCATCAGGTTGAGACACCAAGTGACATCTCAGTGCTGGCAATGCTGGCAACCTGCAGCCCGAAACATGGTTGGAGATGCAATTATTGTCATACAATTTGCTGGGCTCCAAAGTTTACTGTAGCTGCCAAAACCCAGCAAGCTTACTTTTAGGAGCTGATTTCAGTGCTACAGAGCCAGTGTCATCCAGCCACAACTATTCAGGCGGCATATCCTTTGAGTAGTCTGATACAGTGGGGAAGGCTTGGGATTTGGAATCAGGCTGCTTGGTCTGCCACTTGCCAGCTCTGTGAGCTTAGCCAAATTATTTAACCTGAGTCTCAAGTATCCACCATAATATGTCAATTATACTGCTTTCTATGAGCTCTATATATGGTACTTACGTATCGTTACAAAATAAAAAAGCAATAACTGTTTCGTTGACTATATGCTAGATATTTTAAATTATTCCTGCATATGCGTCATTTCATAGGTGACAAAACTGAGGCCTATGAGAGTTAGATGGCTGGACAAAGGACATAGCACTGACAACAGGCAGAACTGTGATTTAGATTCAGTTTTCTTATTCAAAGTCTTCAGTCTTAATTACTACATTATCCTTCCAAGAAGGTAAAATGAAATAATTTAGGTAAATGTATAGTATTTGGCCTTCAGAGGTATCTAAGAAATGCTATTTTTTAAAGGTTTTATTTATTTATTTGAGAGGTAGAGTTACAGACAGTGAGAGAAAGAGAGACAAAGAGAAGGGTCTTCTATCCGTTGGTTCACTCCCCAGGTGGCCGCAACAGCCAGAGCTGTGCCAATCCAAAGCCAGGAGCCAGGTGCTTCTTCCCGGTCTCCCATGTGGGTGCAGGGGCCCAAGGACTTGGGCCATCTTCTACTGCTTTCCCAGGCCACATCAGAGAGCTGGATTGGAAGAGGAGCAGCCGAGACTAGAACTGGCACCCATATGGGATGCCAGTGCTGCAGGCAAAGGATTAACCTACTGCGCCATGGCACTGGCCCTGAATGCCTTTTTTTTTTTTTCCAATTTCTTCCATCCACTTAAAAAATTATTTCTTTATTTGACAGGCAGGCAGACTGACAGATAAAGAGAGAGAGCTCCTGTTGCCTGCCTAGTTCACTCCTGCAATGGCCAAGGCTGGACTGGGGCCCAAGCTGGGAACTGAGAACTCAATCCAGGTCTCCCACAAGTGTGGCAGGAACCCAGTCACTTGGACCATCACTGTTGCTTCCCAGGGTGATATTAGCAGGAAGCTGACCTCAGGAGCGGGAGCCAGGAACTGAACCCAGGCACTCGGATATGGATTGCAGGCATCTTAACTGCTAGGCTAAATGCCCACTCCTGGCACTGGGTTTTAACTTCCTAAGACACAGCTTTCCTTTCTGTGCTCAGATAATTCATACTATACGGGTATTTGGTTTACTTTCATTCATATTTACTTAATAAATATTTACTGAGTGTCTACTATGCGTTCCACCCTATGCCAGACACTGGGTATTCAGTCACGAACACAAAAGCCACAATCCCCCACCCTCTCTGCACTTGTAGCAATGCCAACAGCGTCCTCCAGGAGTCTCTGAACATGGACTCTAAGCCACATCGCACTTCTTTAAGATGGATTAATACCATAGCATTTGCAACTATAATATTATGTTACCTTGGACACCAGGCAATTAGCAAGTAATTAAATCTCCCTAGGTCTGAATACACCTGCAACCAAACTGTCGGCTAAAGTTGTGTTACACTCGCTAATTAGCATGAGTTGAATGACAGGATAATCAGAAAGAAAACACCTCCTCTTGGCGACTAAGAGTAAATGATGAAGAAGTGGAATGCGCTTTTTTGCTTGGGTTTTTATTAATACAGAGTGGATGGGCTCCCTGTTCACTGATATAAATGTCTCCAGCAATTAACATGCCTAGGGAGGATTGACACGGGCTGATGTTCACATCCATCCTCCAACAGCACAGACACTTTGAAAAGTAACTGTTGCTCAGCCCCTGTCTGAATGCTTCCAAGAGAGGCAGCCATTGCTCAAAGCTAAGAGTGAAGGCACTAACCTTGGGTTAGGTAGAGGTGCACTTGTTCAAAAAGCCATGGTTTTGTTTGTATGACCATCAACCACAAAGATACCCTGGAAAATAGAGCACTTTCACCCACTCTCTCTCTGATCCACTATGTGACCTTTTCAAGAGTCCGATGTTGGCCTAGATTAGCTGAGACCTCAGGATAAATGGCCTTTTTAAAAAATTATAGAGTACTTTTCTAAATAAATCCAGAAAAATATTCAAGAGAACTTTAGAAATTACGTTTCCTCTTTCTCAAATTCCTCAGCTCTTAAATCAATAAATTGATTTGAGAAGTATCATGGTATCTACGTTAGCCTCCACTTAGCCGCTTCATGAATGTCTCTGCGGACAGAAGTCACGGCGGGCTGGGTGGCTGAGGCCCTGTGCACGCACTCTGTAGGACCTGCCACTCCCCGTCGATGGGTCTCATCCCTCCACCCAGCAATGAGCCAAGCCGGGCACCAGGGCTGCTGCCGGCACCGCCAGGCAGAGCAGGCCCGAGAGCCCACCCGGGTTTTAACATGTCTGTTACTCAAGACGTTTCCTGGCCCTTAAACAAAAGCTCAATGACAAACTTCAGTGTTCCAAGCTCTGAAGGAATTTAGTTTAATGCTAACAGAGAAAAATTCCCCCAGACACTCATCTAACTTTCTCAGACAAAGTAAAGTGGAGCACGCCTGCTCTTAAAGAAGAAGAAAAAAAAAAAAACATTATTTTCTTTTTTCAGAAACTGCGACCCGACAGAGGGAATGCATTTGAAGTAGCAAATGTAGACATTTTGGGCAAATGTGTACCTCGTCTTCAAATGAACAGCTTTCAAAATGATCTTAGTTAAGCTCCTTTTATTTGTATCTTTTATTCCCCGACAATGCCAGCTGAGGTTACCCATCTCCCAACAGCTACCAAATGGACTAGTAATTGTAAGGCTCGGTGATTTAATTAGACTCATTCTAAACACTCACGTTTTTATCAATTAGTTAATGGGCTAAAGCGAGTGTCTTTGTTGGAGCCAGGTCACTTGGAAGCTAGAGGCTTCTTGAGGGCAAGAAGCTGAAGAACAGCAGCGCTAATATCTGTAATTAACCTCGTGAGTCCCAGGTTGTTCAATTAGGAGTGACCTCCCTTCCCACCCATATGCCTTCCCTCAGATGGGGGTTCACGTGCAAGAGCACCGGAGAAAAGGGAAGGAAAAGGCTGCTTCCCAAAACCCAGACCTGGGTGAAAACAGTGGGAAGAGGAACAAACCTGCCCACGCCAAGTGCTGCTCGGTCACCTACTCCAGTGCGGCTGGTTCTTGCGTGCCGGTGCTGCCAACTCGTAACAATTCTGGGGCCTTGGGCTCAGCAATGCTCCTGGAAACAGATATCAGCAGGTTTTTCCAAAAACAGAGTTGTGTCTTGTCACACAGGCCAGTTCTTAAACGGGATTGGCGGGGCTTCTGGAAATGTTTAACCTTTGACTGCTTTTGACAAATTATTGCCTTCAACATTTTTGGCTTAGAGAATTCCATTTCTCGTTTCCCTGTGAAAGGAGGTTTCCATTTTGTGCGGATAGTTATAGTAAGTAAATACCAGAAGCATGAAATCAAAGATTATTTTGCTTCTTAACAAGCTAGCCAACTTCCAGTTTTGTAAGAAATCTACAGCCAGTTCACACATTGTGCAGTTACTCCTTGCTGATAAAACATGCAATAGCCTTATACATAAATAAAGACTAGTATTGACCAAAAAAAATTAACTTGTAAAGAAGGAGTGACACAATTCCATATTAAACCATATAAAAGACCACACGCTCTACTACTAGAGAAAAATCCACTCTGCCAAATAATACACACCATTGTTTTTCAATTCTAACTACATCTTTAAATTGCTTCTTGTTTGGCATTATCGATATTTTCAATTTAAAAAGATATTTCAATTTAAAAAGATATTCACTTTGAAGCCAAACACATCAAACCAGGAGCAGTTACACAGAGAATTGCTTTTCTTTCCTGCTTGGTTAGAAACCACTCACAGATGAGAAAATGAAGGACTGGATTTTTCTAGAAACATGCAAAAACAGACGGGCAATGACACTTGTTTGGAGGATGTTAACCAAACAGGAGCACGGGCTATCATCAGAGACAATGGAATTCTTTCAGGCAATCACCACAAAGTTAGAGTCCGATCTGTTGCTCCCAACCCACGAAATTAAAGACACCCAAGCAGCTGGCCCGAAGTCGCAGGCCCTTGCTCGGCCTGTCGCTGTGTGCACGTGACCAGGAGCGGTCCACGTTTGTTGTGACGGTCAACAATTGCATTGTGCGTGCTCAGTAAACACGCCGCTCCGCTGCGCTTCATAAATGTGCCCTTTGTTTCCTTCGTCATTAGGCAGACATTCGTTCTGTACGATGTCCAACTTCCAGACAGGTGGAATAAGGAGGTGGCATCTGTCTAAATATTGAATGCCACGCTTCCCCCATCTGCTGTAATAACAGTGCTGGGCCTGCTTGGCTTCAGTTATCCTCTTCTGCACACAACCAGTCAGCCATATGCCCTAGATACTGCACGTGCCACCAGAGCCTCGGGGCCTGTTTTGCAGCCCCTGAGCTAGGAGCCAAACGAGTGGGGGAAGAGAAGAGAGGTGGAGGTTGGAAGGTCAGGCAAGTGCAGGAATCAGCAGGTGACAGGCAATGCAGCCCTGGAGAACTCCTCAAAGAACCAACAGAAGAAGCCTTGCAGAGTCAATGGCCAGCACCGAGCACACTGCCAATCACATTTTACAGGGCATACCTTCCAAGCTAGGCAAATAAGAAGATTTGGAGCACATGGCAGTTCATCGTTTATAATCCTGTCTTAGCCCAGCATGGCTTAGTGATAGTTCAGTGACAGATGATGAGCACATGACAGCTGCAGGATCTTATACAAATGCATACAGTAAAATTAAAATTAAATTAGTGACACACGTGTACACATTGGTGGTGCAACAGTTACACAATCTGTTCGAGACCCCTCATGGGCTTGGCCACTAGGCCTGCAAGACACAATCCTGACAAGGCACCCGGGAGCCGGCCTCGCCAGGGAAACAGCCCCTGCTCTGCGCAGGGGTGGAACTCAAAAGGACTCAAAGGCAAATAAAAGCGCTCAGGTCCCCACCCACAAAAATGGCAAAGTTGAGTGATGTTTCCAATTGACCTAATCCAAACTGACTGAGGGTCTGAGTATTGGAAGGAGGAGAAAAAAGGCCAACAAGGAAGTGCACTGGGCCTGGCTGGACTAAATCCCTTGCTGTCCCCCTCCCTCCACCTGCAGTCTGTAGGTTTCATTACTAATACATTTTTTACATGCTTTCATAAAAACATGAACACCATACTTGAGAACTCTCGTGTGAGTGTCACTTCTACTGTTTCAGATATATGGGTCCTTTGAGAGAAATTATGAATCTTCTTTGATTCATTTGTCTAAGATTTGATTTAGGTACTTCTTCATGATAAAGGATTTCCTAAATTGTGTTTCTCCACAAAACCGTATAGAGATGTCATCTATTTTTGCAGATTTAATTTTTATTTTACCACTTCTACTCTTTTCCCTTGAGCTAACACATTTCAAAAGGATTTGTGGTGACTGTTTCATGGTCACATTTGCTTCAACTCAGATTTTAATAAAACTATCACGTGGGCAAGCAAAATGTAAGATAAAAAAAATAGAAGTTTTGCTTCTTGAGTTGCTTGTCACATCTCTGTAAAATATTTTATTTTCTCCTCATGAAATCCAAACAAGAGTTGTACCTGCATAGTTCTGAATGTTTAAAATCATTTGCTCCCTACATAATTACTTTATAAATCAATTTGATATTTTAATAGATAAAATAACTTAGGAAGTTTTTTAAGCTGAAAAAAAATTTAAAAGCCTATTTGAAATTATTACAACACTATAGCAAAATAAAATTTGCTTCGGGATTATTCTTCACCCTCATGGTATTCTGAATACCACAACGGATTAATGTTCCAAAGCACCAAAAGGAATAAATAACTCTACCAAGGTCAGACGCGGGAAAATCATCCGAGGAGTTGCGATTCTTCTTCCAGAAGAATCTTCTTCTGCCTTTTGGACCTTTGTTATAGACTCGACACTGTCTCGGGGGATGTGAGATTCCTGTCTCTTTCCCTCCAGATCTGCCACACTCCTACACGTGACGGCGACCTCAGAGGCACCGCGGAGATGCCCACAAATGAAAGAAAGGCCAACTGTGCTTAAGGAGAAGACCGAGGTCAGACTCCTGGCTTCGGGCCCCCTGAGCCGGCAGTGCCTGGGTCATTCTCTCAACAATGGAGTCTTACCTATCAATCTAAGGGTGTTTTCTTTCGAGGATTTATTGGAGAAGTTCCAATTCTCAGGAGGGGGCAATAAATCAATTCCTGCTTTCACCTGAAGCATCTTGGAACGCTTCCTCCTTGGTGTCTAGGAGAGAGAGATTCCTTTGAGGGCAAGCTCTACTGAGGCCACGCACAAATGACTACACGCCTCAATCAGAGATTTCCTGGTGTCACGCTTTAAAAAAAGGAAAAACTAAAAAAAAGTAGTGTCATAAGCAATTGTTCTGTCACTGTTGTGTAATCGAAGTTTCTGCTGAATCCCTTCTCTGCCCACTTCCAGGAGGGCTGCCAAACAAGTGTGCGTATTGGCTGTATGTGCTGTGTGGCAGTGCAGTAAAGACGAGACACAGAGAACACTGTAAATTCTGTAACAGGCCACGCTTACCGTAAGGTAGCAGACGCCCTCGTCTAAAGAGAAAGAAATGGCAATTTGGAACCTGCCACTGAGCCCTTATTTTGTATATCCACACATCAGGCTGAAAACCTGCCTCCTCCAGGGCCGAGTGTTCAAATCAGCTTCGGAGTTCATCCAAGTCACGAGTGTAGTCGTGCGCCTGTGGGCACAAAACCCATCAGGACTGTTGTCCTTCCCTGTGCGAGGCAGCGACACCTCCAGTCCATCAGCAACAAGGAAGTGCACACGAGGAAAGGTGCTTCCCTCCCGGAGGCTGGAGAAAGTGGGAAGGAAACATGAAAAGTAGCTGATGTGTACGTCCTGCTCTACACCCGCACCCGGCCACTACCGATAAGGCTGGTCACACACAGCGTCCAGACGCCCAGGGTAGTCAGACTGCTGTAAAATGTGTTCCAGGAACTGAAAGAATCTGGGAATGGAATACCCCACCTATCCAGGGAAATTGTAGCCATCACTGCAGGTGGCCCGGTTTATTGAAAAGATGATAGAAATCATCAACAACACCAAACAAATCGTAAACACCCGTCATCGAGTTGATTATTGGCCATGTTTGGTGCTGCCGGAACCAAGAGGGACAAGGGTTTCTTGGGAGGGAGTTGTGGGTCTAGGTTCCTCTGCAGACATTAGAGGAAGCACAAACCTCTCCTGGGTGGGCAGCAGTGGGAGGAGAATGAGGGTAGGGCTGATCTCTTTTAGTCACCAAGCAGAACTTTTTTTTTTAAAAAAAGGAATATCCTCATTATTATTAAGAAACATCCTCTTTATTAATTATCATTATTATGTGCAGCCTAGGTTCTTCATTAGAAATAAAGGAGCTTGTATTCAGGAGCCCAATCTGCAAGGATGGAAATCCTCCGAGGGAAGGAAGGGAGAAGGATTGAGCAGCTCGCCCTTTTATGACTGTTATGATTACTCTTTATTACTTAGCACTTACACGGCACTTTATTTTTTCCAAGTGCTTTACAATCCTTAATTACTTAATCTTGAAATATATTTAGAAAGGCACTTGAATTTGTTTGACGCTGCTGTTCAAAACCTATTTCGCCCCATTTTCAGCCCCCACTCGTGGCCGCACAGTATCTCCTGCTGGGATGGAGGTGCTGACAGACGGGATCTCCTGAAGAAAAGTGGAGGGGGAGGCAGCGCGGAGAAACCAGCCTGTGTTCAAATAACAATAATCAGCAATAACTACTGCCCTCTCCTTCTCTTTGGCATTCTTTGCCAATCCGGCGTCTTTCAATTTTTTAAATAATCAGCAATTTATAAAATGCAATAAATATAGATTATACATACCATACACACAACAGATTTTTCTAACTGAATTATGTTGCTTGTCATGCAAATAGGCAGTCCTGAACCAATTAAGAAACAAAGGCGCATTGCAATACAGTAATGAAAATTTCTGGAGCCCAGCTTTTGGGTCCAGGGTCCTTGAAAGACAGAAAAGAAGAAAAAGAAAAAAACCCAGAGAACAATATCATCATTCTATCAGCAGTTAAGTTGAGTCTACTTATGCATGATCAAAGACTACAAATATAGTTTAAACAGCATGAAATAATCGCTGGGTTTGCAATATGAAATGATTTTTAAAAGCAAAACCAACAACAATCTTTGTGCCACTACATTCAGAGACTAAAGACTAATTTTGTGATGCCAGCCAAGCTAAGGTAGTGGTGGGGAAATTAGGGTTAAGAGGCTAACCTCCCTCCCTGCGTTCCCTTTGAAGATTTCTCTATTCTGGGGGAGAGGGTAATGAAAATATTTTACCTCCCCTATTGCAATTAGGTCAGTGGGCCACAGCGAAAAGCTGCTCACACCATCACATGCCAAAGCAACTGCAAGCCCAGCCGAGACAGACGGGGCAGGATTCAGCTCTGTCGGCTGCCCTGGAAAGGCCAAGTCCAAAGGCAGTGAACGAACTTCCTTCCCACTAGGTCTCCCTCTCCAGCTCTGGTATTTCAACAGGGAGAGAGAAACGCAAAGAAGTGACTCCTCCTTCCTTCCTAGACTTCTCACACCAGAGGAACACGCCACACGCGAGGCCCAAAGTCTAGCGTTGAGGGCCAGTATTAGTAGAGACGAAAATGGTGCCCTCTGCACGGAGATTTCCTTTGCAAAAGGGCGGTGACTGGCAAGATACATCTATGTGGTTGCTTTGTGGTCCTGGCTTTTCTATTTTCGTTTCTGACATCAGGGAAGGATGCATAGGAAATTCAGGATCCAGAAACTTAATAAAACAGCTCTAAACGTGACAGCATTTATGAAAAAGATTAATTACCAGGAGTAAAGAGGCCTGATGCCAGGAATTTATAGGATTGATACAAATACGGTGCCCTGCTGGGCTGCTCGGCCCATAAAATGCAACCCTAATCTCCAGGCCTATTATTGTTTTTGCAGAAACAACAGGCTTCAGCCAGGACAACAAAAGAGTGTATAATAGAGTTTCAGTAGGAAAAAAAAATCACTACAGCCATGGAAAATAAACACCTAGCCCAGCCTTCCCGTAAAGCAGCAGCATCTACAGAGCGCCATTGTCGCGTTCAGAGCAGAGGGCCGGCGGAAAGGGGCGCGCCAATTAGGAAGGAGGGATGGGGCCAGCAACTGCACAGCCAGTCGTTCTGACTGGCAGTGCCAGTTTGTTCTTTATTTGGGAAATAAGCCGCTGCTTCCCTTAAAGAAGAGAACCGGTCTTGTGAACACACGGGAAGACCTTCGCCTATAATCACTGATTTAGCCCCTTGTAAACAATTTTTTAAGTGCCCCCTCCTCCAGACAGTTCTCCTTTCGCATCTTGCCCATCTCTTATAATTGATGTGCCTGACAGTCAGAAACACTGGGTGAAACCACAAATTAGTCATGGCAGGAACAAGAAAAGAAGCTCAAGTCGGCAATTGGATTACACTAACCAATCAGACCGGTGTCTGCCTTTGTTTGTACTCACTACGTTGATGGTAAAGAGAGAGACAGCTTCCATAACTAGTAATTTGAGGTTTGCATTAGATTCACGTTTAAAAATCAGACACATTTTCTGGGGACCAAAGGAAGGAAAAACAGTGTCACCTGTATTTGTGTATCCCTAGCATCATGGAAAAGTATGAATGAATGGATGTAGTAACGCCCACGCTACGTGCGACCTGCGCTTACACGTGACTTATCTTGACACTCCACTTCCTTCAGAGCATTTGTTTATAACATATGGTGTCTGTTTCACATGCTAACAGTGACTTTTTAATTTGAAGTCAGCCACAATCAGTGGTCCTAAATCCTTGCTGTCTCCGGGATTAATTATGGGCACTAGACAGCAGTAGCAATCCTCTCTCCTTGATAAGCCCCATAGACGAGTTGGCAAGAGGAGAAAACAGGCCTTCTGAGGTTAGAGAGGGACCAGAGCCCGCATGCACCGGACGCCAGTGTGAAACGGCAGAATTAACGATGAAACCGCCCCCCGCACCTTGGTAAAATATTACCCACCCAGGAAATGGCATTTCTAAATGCTTGCTCACTCACTTTTATTTATCGTTTTCCTCTTAGTAGAGCAAATTTAAAAGGCACTTGTCCCTGCCTCTACGGAGACTCAGTAGTTGTTAAAGCAACAAGGAAACAAAACAAACCCAAAAACCCATCATCACAATTGCGGTTCCAGCAGCAGCCTGGGGCTCCACGGTCAGTGGTTTCACAAACAGGGACCTGTGGGAACTCCTGGTGTGTCCAGGACACATAGCCTTGCCATGATAAATACGTGCAGGATTGAGGTCTCTGCCCACAGACAGAGAAGCCACTGACAATAACACACCTCTCTGTGTTCCCTGCAGTTTCCCATCTGGGTATGGAATTCCTCGTCCCAATCTCTCAGGAAGATGTGTTCACCTAATACAAGGCTACTCTACTAAGTTCATGTAAGAATGGAACTGAATGATACTTTCACTTTGGTGCAAAAAAGTTTTTGAGATCCATGAATGGTTTTAAAGTATTTTCCACAAACTTACTGAAGATGCCATGGATGCATGAATTTCAGAAAACTTTTCCTAACAAAGTAAGCTTTTCTATTAATTCCATTTTCCACAAACTTTTAAGGCATCCTCATAGATCCTTAACCAACATTATTTTAAGAATGTCAATGAATGCCGTCTGCTTCTAATGATGGGAAGGGATCAAATGATTCCTTTAGATTCCTTCCAGTCCCACTTTTCAATGCTGAAGATATTTTACTGAAGCAGGCTGACTGTAGGAAGGGTATCTTTGTGTGTATTCGTTTGCAAATTCCTTGGGTAGCTACAACATATGGGCCACTGCTCTGGGACTGAGGGTGCAAGGGTGTGCAAAAACCCTGGGGTTCTTGCCTTCAGGGACACCAGAAGAGAAAAGACGCCAGACTGATCTGGGGACTGGAGAAAGTCCCCCTAGGACTTACTTAGATGAAGCAGAAGAGACTTGAAAGCACTCTCTCTGTGGGAAGAGCATAGCACAGACAGGTGCCCAAGAGAGAGAAGGCAAATTCTTTCAAGGAACTGAAAGGAGCCTGGGATGCTAGGAGTGAGGAGGGCCTGGTGCTAGAAGAGGGGACAGACGTAGGCAGGGGTCCACCTACCGCGTCTAAATAACTGCAGAACTCCAAGCCTTCTTTCTCGCTTTCTGCTCTTGTAGAGCCTTCAATCACATTATGAACAAATCAGAGTGTACAATCTCACTTTTCAAGCTTTCAAAGATTTAACTACCCCCTCCCCACACGCAAACACACTCTCACAAATAATATAGACTACAGAACCCTAGGTTTACAGTCTGAGTTTTCAGACATCCAGGCTTAAGTAGCTGTACCCCAAATGTTTCCCACGTGTGCACGTGAACAGCAGGTCAGTCCCTGGGTTAGGGCGTTCACAAGCATTTGGATGAACATACTCCTTTATAGTTGGCCTCCATTCAATGGCAGGCTGGTCTTTAAGAATAAAATGTGGGGTGCAGCAATTAAGATGCCACTTGAGATGCTCACATCCCATATTTGAGTGCCCAGGTTCAAGACGTGGCTCTAATTCCAATTCCAGCTTCCTGCTATGTACACCCTGCACAGCAGCAGATGATGGCTCAGGTACCTTGATTCCCTGCCAACCATAGGAGACCAGGATAGAGTTCCTGGCTCCTGGTGTCAGCTTGGCCCAGTGCCAGCTAATGTGGGCATTTAGGGAGAGATATTGCAGATGGAAGCTCTCTCTCCCTCTGTCATTCTTCCTTTCAAATAAACACATAAACTTTCTATTTTTTTATAAAGATTTATTTATTTGTTTGAAAGGCAGAGTTAGAGAGTGAGAGAGAAAGAGAGAGAGACAGAGAGAGAAAGAGAAAGAGAGAGAGAGAAACAGAGAGAGAGGTCTTCCATCTGCTGGTTCACTCCCCAAATGGCTGCAAGAGCCAGAGCTGGGCCAGGCTGAAGCCAGAAGCCAGGAGCCAGGAGCTTCCTCCAGGTCTCCCATGTGGCTGTGGGGGCCCAAGCACGTATTCAGCTGTTTTCCCAGGCCATTAGCAGGGAGATGGATTGGAAGTGGAGAAGCCAGGACTCAAATAGGTGCCCACATGGAATGTCGGCGTTGCAGGCAGTGGCTTTACTGGCTACACCGCAGCAGCGGCCCTCATATATATATGTGTGTGTGTGTATATATATATATGGTTTTATATATATATATGGTTTTTATATAAATATATATATAATTTATATATAATTATATAACATTTATATGAATACATAAATATATATATATATTTTTTTTAAAAGAAAACATCTTTGGTTGTCTTAGTCTAATTAGATACAGACACTACTCATGTACCAGACAGCACTGAGCGCTAAATTCTGTCATTTCTCCAATGCACTGACTCTTCGCATGTCATTGTGTCTTCTAGGCCTTTCCTAAGCTCTTCCAGTTCTTTCTGAGATTGGGGTCTTTCATTGTTCACTATGCTTTAGTAACAGAGGCATTTTCTGGATTTTTAATGAATTATCTTTATATTCCATCCTCTTTCACTTGCCCTCTTCATTAAATAAATAAAGAGTGTTTATTTTTTCTCCTGAGACAAACACCGCTACTGTATATGGGCAGCATTCTTCCTCTTTGTTTTTGGAACAGCAACGCCTGTCCCTTTCGCTCATCTCTTCAGCGTTAGCCCTGGTGGCAGCAGATCAATCCTCCAGGCTTTGTTTCCATTTAAAAAGTTCATCAATGACTCCTAGCCCCCTTCCCTCAAGAGTGGGCTTAATTTTCAGGAGCGGGAACCAAACACGAGGAGTGATGTCATCCTCCAGTTGCTAAGAGCAACTATTACAATAAACCCACTCAGTGTATCCAGAAGCCATATTTGCAGCTTATAATTACACAGTGGCGCGGCAACCCTCCAGGCTATTAACTTTTTTGGTCACTTCACTCTGCATTAGCACTTTCAGCAGAAAAGGAACAAGATCAACAGAGGTGGAAATGTCCATGAGGCAGCCTTTGTTCCTCCCCTGTGTATTCAGGATCTCATCACTATGGAACTGGAAATGGCTTAGGGATCACCCAGCCCATACCAGACGTGGGGAAACAGAGGCCCGGGTGACTCCCGTGGAGGACACAGTGCTCCTGTGTGCGACAGTGGACAGTCAGCCCACCAGCCTCTGCCTCGTGACTGATCCTCTCTTCTGCACTAAGAATTCCAGTTCTACCTTCGCTCCCAGCTGACACTGCATTTTTTAGGAGAGTCCCCCAACTCTTTCCAAGCCCAGGACAAGAATACCTGCCTTCTCTGTGTCACAGAATTACGACACAGGAAATAGGAGGATGCTCAAAAAATCCATGAAAATGTGAAATTAATAGGCAAATTTATGTTGGTGCAATAAAGTTTGAAACCCATACATAGTTTTTTTTATAATACATACTTTCTGAAGATCTCTAGCACTTTAAAAATCTCTAAAGAGCGTTTTGTGGGGAGTGTAGAGGAAAATATAGTTGAAACCCTGCAACTGAGAGATGTCTAGTTCCCAAGAAGACAGCAAAGAACTTCTTGCATGGGCTTCTGGCCTGCAGCCTCAAACCTTGGGGGCCTACTGAAGTGAGAGGCGTGTGGGTGAATCCAGAACTTAAAGCCCCTAGTTTTTCCCTTGATAATCCAGAAGGCAGACAGGGGAGGGATCATAGACACGTGACAGGCCCTGGAGGAAGGACATTTCCGCTCCCCATTGCACCCTGGAGACTGCATGGCTGTCACTAACTACATAGGGCAGAAACCATCCAGACCAGACACGAAGGAGCTGGAGACAACAGGGCAACCTCACGGAAGCCTTGCAATCCAGTTGCAGTAAGGGCTGGTAACACCCCTTCATCTATAAGTTACTTGAAATCCCAATCAAAACTCTAGGAGGCCTTTGAAAACTCTTTTTTAAATATATTTTTTAAAGATTTTATTTATTAATTTGAAAGGCAGAGTTACAGAGAGAGAGACAGAGAACATCCATCCCCAGGTCCACTCCCCAGTTACCTACAGTGGCCGGGGCTGGGCCTGGCCAAAGCCAGGAGCCAAGAGCCAGGGGCCTCCTCTGAGTCTCCCACATGCGAGCAAGGGCCCAAGGACGCCACTGCTTTCTCAGGCGCATCCGCAGGGAACTGGACTGGAAGCAGAGCATCTGGGACTCAAACCGGAGCCCATGTGGGACGCCAGTGCTGCAGGCAGCGGCTTAACACACCACACCGCAGCCCCAGCCCCAGCTCCAGCCCCAGCCCCAGAAAAATCTTTAACAAATGTACTCTAACTTGCCAATGGGAGAATAGGGATCTCTGAATGGCTGGGATATTTTTGAAAAAGAAGAGCAAAGAGGGAGGTGCGTGGTTCACTCTGCATCATGCAACAAGCAATGAGGCTTGCTAATCCTATTTTTCGTTTTCAACCATGTTGCAGGATACCAGAGTAGAGCAATGATCGGAACAGAGTCTAAAGATAGTTATGGGGTAGCCATCTGGCTAAGCAGTTAGGTCACTACAGGGATGCCCGTGTCCCATACTGAAGGGCCGTGTTCGAATCCCAGCTCCTCCTCTGCTGATCCAGCCTCCTGCTGACGCACACTCCTAGGAAGCAGCATGTGACGAGTCCAGTGCCTGGAGTCCTGCCACCCTGTGGGAGATCCGGTTTGAGACCTGGGCTCCTGCTTTGGCATGGCCTGCCCCTGGCTGTTTTGGTCATTTAGGGAGTAAACTGGTGGACTGAGGATCTGTTTCTGTCTCTCTGTGTTTCTGCCTTTCAAATAAAAAATAATTAATGAAAAATTAAATAGTTCTCTTATATACCAAGAACATTACAGAAGAGAACAAAAGGTTCACTTAAAATATGACAGAATGTTGAGGAGCATTTAGAACATCATTCAGTGTCGGAAAACTTATGCACTGTATGAAGAAAAACCAAATTGTCTTTCTACCCAAAACGATGAACTTCAGAGAAAACGAGAGCTCTTGATTTGAAAGATGACACTGAAAAGCTACTGTAAGAGAAATGTGGTAGAGTGTGTTTGTGAACTCTAGGAGAGGAAGGATTTAGGTTTTAAAACTTAAAGGCACCAACCATAAGAGGAAAAATTGATGGGACAGACAAAAAAAAGATTAAAGTCAAGCATTTTTATGCAAAAGACACCATCTAGTTAACCACTGGGCGGCACATCAGGAAAGATACATGTACCATGTAAAACCCACGCAATATTAATTTCTAGACTATACAAAGAAGTCAGGCAAATCTAGATGAAAAAGAAAAGCATGGATTTCAAGAGAAAAACCCCAACATCCAAAGATATAAATCTTCAATGCACAGTAAAGGAAACCCAAAATCCACAAACACACGGGAAAACAGACAGCAGCACTGGGACCCAGAGATTGGAACAACGATAAAACAACATCTGTGTCCAGCAGGTTAGCGCAGCACTGGGACGTGAAGCAGCACACAGGGTGGGAAGCCATGTGTCCCTTACGAGCTCTCAAGTACTGCTGGTGGGCGTATGGCCGATACGGTCAAGTCAGAATATGACTGATGTATACCCTGGGGAAAGTTCTCACAAAATGACCACACACAAGAGTACTTCAGAAAGCTCATGGAAGATAGAATTAAAATGTTTAATGTGGTGCAAAAAATTGAAATCTGGGCATATGAGGGGTCTTCAAAAGTTACTGAAAATATGTCCTTTAAAAAAGTCATGCATAGATTTCAAAACTCTTTTGCACCACATCAACTTACCTTTTAATTCTGTTTTTTCCACAAAGTTTTTGACAAAGTCTCATACAAGGATGTTCATGACATCATTTTCGTAACAGTGAAAAGTCGGAACAGGACGGACCAAAACAAGGTAGATGAGTGTAATATAATATTCTGAGGTGATCAAAGGCAAGGAGTTATAAACATTTACAGATCCTAGAAATAGTGTGGAGGGAAAATTTTCAAGTGGAGTAAGACCTCTGGTACAACATCACTTATTTACATAAAATCACACATATACCAAACCCCTCCACTGAATATCTCCCACAGATGCACACATATCCAAGGGAAAATCTGATTATCAGAATCAGAGAAGGTGCCTACAGATACAAGGGGATGACTGGGAATCAGGTTGAGGATGATGATGGTGTAACATGAACTGCTTGCAGGTGAGGTTAAAAATAAAATAAACTTGTAAATAAATAGTCAAGCTGAGCAAGAAAAGGCGCATTGTAAAAATGACAATGATCGTGTTGGGGCTGGGCGTGTGGCACAGTGGTTAAGTCACCGCAGCCCATAGGAGAGTGCCTGGGTCAGGCCTCACCCAGCTTCCTTCGAAGGGGCATCCTGCAAGGCATCAGCGACAACTCAACCACCTGGCTTCCCTGCCACTCACATGGGAGACCCAAATTGAGCCCTGTCTTCAGCATGGCCCAGCCCTGGCTGGCTATTAGGAGCATTCGGAGAGAGAACCAGCAGATGGAAGGTCTCTGTCAAAGAAAATAAAAATACATTTTAAATTTCTTAAATGGTCAATGTAGTTTTTTTTTTTGTTTTTTGTTTTATCTAGAAACTAACATTCTGAAAGATAGACAACCCCTACTGCCTCAGAAATGGAGCATGCCCAAGGGAGTGAATCTAGGCATCTAAAGTATTTTTTTTTAATATTTTATTTACTTATTCAAGAGGTAGAGTTACAGATAGAGGGAGAGACACTGGTTCACTCCTCAAATGGCCGCAATGGCCGGAACTGCGCCGATCCGAAGCCAGGAGCCAGGAGCTTCTTCCAGGTCTCGCATGTGGGTGCAGGGGTCCAAGCACTAGGGCCATCTTCTAGTGCTTTCCCAGGCCATGGCAGAGAGCTGGATGGAAGTGGAGCAGCCGGGACTAGAACTGGCACCCATATGGGATGCCAGCGTTGCAGGAGGAGGATTAACCTACTGCACCACAGTGCTGGCCCCCCATTTAAAGTATTTCTTGGGGCCAGCGCTGTGGTGTAGCTCAGCTCCAGCCGTTGCAGCCATTTGGGGAGTGAACCAGCTGACGGAAGACCCTTCTCTCTCTCTCTCTCTCTACAGCTCCTTCTCTTACTCTCCATAGCTGTACCAGAGATGATTCTGAAGGTCTAATTTTGCTTTGAGCATATATACATCTGAAAAGTACTTTCTATTTCAGGGATTCATAGCTACTATCATAAAGCTGTTCAAATTTAAGTAGTGTAGACACAATTTCATTTCAAAGGGCCTTCATTCCCAAAGGACTATCACGACACATGCGGTGTGGCCCCTGCACCAATGGAAGGAACTGGAAATGAATTATAGGTCTGTGAGCTCTGCCCCTTGTAATGCTGCAGTCATTTGCATGGTGTTAGGTGCTGCTGATCCCTGAACAGTGCTTGGCGATTCCCCTCCACCCAGCCCTGCACCGACCGTCATCGGTGCATTGCTAATTGAACATGATGGGCACTAGGTTGATTAAAGAGAAAATTGCATTCTACTTATCAAATGCTGATTAGCATAAGTAGCACATGTGCTTGCTTTCTCTTGCCCTATTCAATAAACATTTCATTAGAAAAATGAATTCTGTCACTTGGGATGTGGGGCTCTAACTCACAAAGTTCTTATTTGGCATGTGATACAGAGGAGCCTGACTGTTTACGGTTTGTGTGCCACTGCATTTGTTTCAAACATCCTCCCAAGTAAATCTTGGTCAATATTTCCCTTTTAGAACAGGGAGAGTAGAAAAGACAAATTTTGTGAGGTCCTGGGACCAGGCTGTGAAGAGCAGCTGACCAGGATCCCTGGGCAACAGACCAGAGCTCAAGTGGAGAGAGACCCAGGAGCCAGGGCGAACTCCTTGCAGGAGACCTTGGCACAAGCACCCTGCAAAGGACCTGGGGGAGCCCTGCCCTCTGCTGCAGCTGCCTGTGCTCCGGGCCTAGTTTCTCACTGCAGAGGAGCTGGACATGCCTCCCAAACTCTGCCTCTCCCTTCCACTAAACAAAATTGGAGGAAAGGAAATCAGATGAGCAAAGGGTGACTACTTCCCCTCCACTGCAGTGTGCCCAGCTCACAAGAGCACCCTTGCTTCTGGAAACAGTTCTCCCGCCTGCCTATGTACCTACACAGGAATGTGGTCTGCACTTCACTACTCGCCAGGATCTTCACTGACTGTATTCAGAGCAGCAGGTGCAGAGCTGAGGGCACCTGTATCAAGCCCAGTCAATTTAATTCCTTCCTCAGAATTTGGATCTGGGTTGGAGAGGCAGCATGCTAAATGCCCCTGGTCCTCAAATCATAGCAGGTGTGCTTCGGAACTGTGAGGAAGCTGTATCCCTTCCCAGAGACCAGAGAGAGAGAAAGGGTGCTGCTCAGAGAGTAGGCAAACAAGAATGGATGGCAGCATCAATGCCAGGATGAGAAAAGAAACACAGAGAACGCTGGGGCTAGGCACTTCAGCCTCAGGAGTTCAATCTAAAAGAAAATCCCCAGACCCCGAGGTTTCTTTCCCACTTTTGCTTAAACCAATTGAAGTGGTTTTCTTTTTCATGTGATCAATGGGTCTGGACTAATTAATCCAACAATTTTCTTCCAAGCAGCTCAAAGAGTCTCATAAAATCTTTGAGAACCATGACAAGCTGGTGCCAAGATGTCCACAAAACCCTGGGAGATGGGAAGCAGCTGGCCAAGCAGGAATGGTCTCGGCAGAGCAAATAAAAATGTTAGCACCTGCAGAGGAGAAATACCAAAACCAAAACCAAGCAAAACCAAGGCAAGTGCCACAGAGGGCTCAGGATTCAGGGACACCAGATATTCCAGAAAATAATGTGCTGGGGTGGGCCTTGTGGCTCAGTGGGTGGAGCAACCCTTGCAACACCTGTACCCCATATCAGAGCCCTGGCTGCTCCACATTTCCCATCCACTTCCTGCTAATGTGCCTAGGAAGTCAGCAGAGGATGGCCTAAATACTGAGGTCCCTACCAGGATGGAGTTCCTAGTTCTTGGCTTTGGCCTGGCCCAGACCTGGCTATCATGACCATTTGGGGAGTGAACCATGGATAATATATATATATATATATATATATATATATATATATTATATAATATATATATTTGTATATATATGAACCATGAGTGGGACTTGCATACCAAAGAATGCAACGCTACCTGTAGCTACCCACCCAGGAGCAAGTGACCAACTGCACCTCACACCAGCAGGACACAGAGAGTTACTCTCTGAGGACCTTGAATTAGGGACTTGGACATGGGTTCACTAAGCAAAGAGGGCAAGGTGCTTAAAGCACGGGAGGAGTGGGGTGGGAGTCTGGCACAGCAGTTAAGGCACTGTTTGGACATCTACATCTTGTTTTGCAGTGCCTGAGTTTGAGTCCTGGCTCCACTTCCATGTCTAGCTTTCCAGTAATGCACACCCCAGGAAGCAGCAGGTAATGGCTCAAGATGCGATAGACCCGGACTGAGTTCTGGCCTCCTGCCTTTGGGCTGACCCAGCCTAGTTACTAAGGCATTTGGGGAGTGAACAGAGGATGGAAGATTCATTCATTCATTCTCTCTCTCTCTGTGCCCCCCTCCTTCAAATAATAAAAAATAAAATTAACTTTTGAGAAGATGGAGGGATGATTACTAGTTTACATTCTGAATCAGGACTACCAAGTCCCTTTCCTGCTCTGTACATGTCTTGTTTTTGCCACATTATATACAGTCAGCAGAGCCTGGACACAAACCCATAGATTGGACACTGGTGGTAGAAATGAGGCAAGGTCCCCCTGGGCCTTAGCCCCTTTGTTGCTAGATTGTGGGTGAGTGGAGGCCAAGAAAGCCAGTGTATCCGGAGCTCAGGGCAGTCTGGGAGCTCAGGGCAGTGGCTATGTGCCACCGATAACAAGAGTTTCACTGTTTATCACCCAGCGTAACCCAGTGTAGTATCACCCCTGTTCCTATACCAGAGGCGGGAAGTCGGACAATTATGTTCTGAGAAACTGAATGGGCCCAGAGAACAACTATCAAAAACTTAGACTCCCCAGTGTAAAGGCTGAACTCTGTCCAACCATCCTACAGTGAACCCCAGTAGTTTGCAAAACTCAACCCATACACATAGAACTTCCGAGTGGCTTTTAACCCCTCATGTAAATGGGCATCCAAGGATCGCTCTGTTTTGGAGGATGGAGATGAAACAAATAACAAAAATTCAGAACTCAGGGCCAGCACTGTGGCATAACAGGTAAAGCCACTGCCTGCAGCACCAGCATCCCATATGGGCAGCAGTTCAAGTCTCAGCTGCTTCACTTCCGACCCAGCTCCCCGCCAATGTGCCTGAGAAAGCAGTGCAAGATGGCCCAAGTGCTTGGGCCCCTGCACCCATGTGGGAGACCCCAAAGAAGATGCTGTTTCTTGGCTTCAGACTGGCTCAGCTCCGACTGTTGTGGGCATTTCGGGAATGAACCAGAGGGTGGAAGACCTCTCTTTCTCTGCCTCTGCTTCTGTGTAACTCTGCCTTTCAAATAAATAAATCTTTTTATTAAAAAATCAGAACTTGGAGGAAACAGAGATAAGGCAGAAAATGAAGTGGTAGCAGTGACTTTAAAAAATTAACATCTTTAGAGAGTCAAGTGGAAAAAGTGCAACCACAGAGCAAAAACAACTGAAAAATTGTTCATTCAACCATTATTTATTAAGCAGGTACCACACTCTTCGAGGGATCTCATCCTAGTTTCACCTCTGAACTTGCTCTCTAATTGGCTGGCTGCCCACCCACCTCCCCTAATAGCCCTTGAGCAGCCATAATCAGTGTTCAGTTGAATGGCAGCAGCTGGCTTCTAAACCTGCCACAAGTCTTGTTCTTCTAGAACCCACCATTTACACTTAGGATGTAAAATCCCAGGACCCATGGGCTCTGCACTGGCCAAAGAGCACAGAAACCTTGGCTTTGCACTTACAGCCCCTACTGGGCCTCTGTAGCCACATAAGCCTCAATTACCAGCCCCTCTCCCCAACTCAACCACACCAAAGCATCTGCAGTCCCTCAACATCTTTTTTTAAAAACTTTAGTAGTGTAACATTATTTTTTAAAATTTATCTTATTTATTTGAAAAGCAGAGTTACAGAGAGAGAGAGAGAGAGAGAGAGAGAGAGAGAGAAGACTTCCATCTGCTGATTCACTCCCCAAATGGCCATAACAGCCAGGAGTTTCTTCCAGGTCTCCCACATGGGTGCCCAAGCACCTGTGTCATCTTCTGCTGCCTTCCCAGGCACATTAGCAGGGAGCTAGATTGGAAGTGGAACAGCCAGGAGTTGAACCGGTGCCCACACAGGATGCCGGCACTGCAGACAGGACTATGCCACAACCCCACCCCAACATCTTTGAGATTTCACAGTCCCATGCCTTTGAGTTCCTCCACCTGATGTCACCTTCCCAAGCTTCTCTGTCCTTCAAGCCTTGCTTTGAGAGACCTCTGCTCATCCTCCCCACCACCAGGCAGCAGGGAACACTGCCCCTCACGGCCACTGTACCTTTCACCTGGTGCCTGTTCTCTGCCACAGAATGGTTGGTTTACATGTCTGTTGTCTCTGCAACAACACACCCTTGAAGCCTATATCACTTGTCCTTGGATTCTTTCTTTAAATATTTATTTATCTTTAAAAGGCAGAGAGAGAGAGGGAGAGAGCTTCCATCTGTTGGTTCACTCCCCAATGCCCACAACAGCTGAGGCTGAGTCAAGTCAAAGTTAGGAGCCCAGAACCCCTCCTGAGTCTCTGATGTGGGTGGCAGGAACACAAGTACTTGCTTAGGCCATCACTCACGGCCTCCCAGGCACATTAGCAGGGAGTTGGATCAGAAGCAGAGAGGGGTTCAGCAATTTCGTGTAGCTGGTAAAGTTGCAGTCTTTTATGCCAGCCCACTATATGGGTGCCAGTTCGAGTCCCAGTTGCTCCACTTCCAATCCAGCTCCCTGCTACTGTGCCTGGGAAAGCAGGGGAAGATGGCCCAAGTCATTGGGCTCCTGAACACATGTGGGAGACCTGAGTGAAGCTCCTGGCTCCTGGCTTCAGTATGGCCCAGCCCTGGCCATTCCAGCCATTTGGGGAGTGAATCAGTGGATAGAAGAGATTTCTCTCTACCTCTTACCACCCTCCCCGTGTGTGTGTGTGCGTGTGCGTGTGTGTGTGTGTGTATGACTTTACTTTTCAAATAAATAAAATAAATATTAAAAAATAAAGCAGAAGAACTGGGACTTGAACTTTTTCAATATTTATTTTATTTATTTGAAAGACAGTTACAGAGAGAGGTAGATATATAGAGAGAGGTCTTCCATCCACTGGTTCACTCCCCAAATGACCACTACACACAGAGCTGAGCCGATCTAAAGCCAAGAGCTTCTGGGTCTCCAACACAGGTGTAGGGGCCCAACTACTTGGGCCATCCCAGTACTTGGGCCATCTTCCACTGCTTTCCCAGGCACATTAGCAAGGAGCTGGATTGGAAGTGGAACAGCCAGGACTTGAACCAGCACCCATATGGGGTGCGGGTACTGCAGGATGGGGCTTTAACCCACTGGGCCACAGCGTTGGCCCCGTGAACTTCTGCTTTGATGTACTGAATGCTGGAGTCACAAGAGGCAGCTTAACCTACTATGCCACAAAAAACACCTGCCCCATCCTTTGGGTTCTTATGTCTTAGTCCAGGGCTCAATATCTGGCAGAGAAAGGTCTGTGAACGGGGCTGGTGGTGTTGTGCAGTGGGATAAGCCACCATCTGTGATGCTGACATCCCATATGGGTGCTGACTTGAGTCCTGGCTGCTCCACTTCTGATTCAGCTCCCTGCTGATGTGCCTTGGAAAGAAGCACAAGCTGGCCCAAGTGCTTGGGGCCCGGCCACCCACATGGAGAATCTGGATGGAGTTCCAGGCTCCTGGTTTGGGCCTGGCCTAGCCCTGGCCATTGCAGCCATTTGGGGAGTGAACCAGTGGATGAAAGATCTCTCTCGCTCTCCCCTCTGTGTGTGTGTGTGTGTGTGTGATCGGATGAACAGGCCGGTAAAGGAGTGAAGTTTGGAACTGAGCTAGCTCTGATGGGATGAGCAGGGACTAGACTTGCAGAAAGAAAAGAGGGAAGCATTCCAAACAGGGAGGATGCAATGAGTGCAGAGACAGTGAAAATACCACCCTACCCGGAACACAGGCCTGGGCCACGGAGTCTCAGGAACGGGGTGTCTGGTTCGGTTTGGCAGAAAACAGGAGGCCATTTTAAAGATAATGGTTTGTAGGTCTTTGAGACATTAAGGAAATGAGTTAGACCATAAGTCTGTCATGAAGTCCAGTGTGGATCCAAGGGTAAGATGTGAAGTGCAGGGAGAGCAACGGGGATGAAGCCCTACTGTGTGCGACTTGGGGCTTCGCACAGTGTCTCAGGTCAGACTCGCCTCAATTCGAGGAGGTAGGAATCATCACGCGCAGTTTAAAGGGGAAGGAACTAACAGAGAGGTTAAGCAGCTTGCTCAATATCACAGTAAATTTAGCTCCAGATCCAGCTCACCCACTGAGCTTTCCATGAAGCTCATATTCTTTCTATGCTCTGACTGGTATAAAAAAAAAAAAAAAACAGAAAAATCTTCCAAATTAAATACACTTTAAATTAATTTCTGGGGGCCAACATGTGGCATAGCAGGTTACCTTCTGCGATGCCGGCATTCCATACAAGCTCCAGTTCCAGCCCAGGGTGTTCCATTAACAATCCAGCTCCCTGTTAATGTGCCTGTTAAAGCAGCAGAAGATGGCCCAAGTATTTTGACCCCTGCGCCCCTGTGGGAGTCCTGGTTGAAGCTCCTGGCTCCTGCTTCCACTTGGCACAGCTCTGGCTATTGTGGTCTTTTGGTGAACCAGTAGATAGAAGATCTTTCTCTCTCTCTCCTGCTATGTAACTTTGCATTTCAAATAAATAACTAAATATTTTTTAAAAATTAATTTCTGGCTTTACCATCTCGTTTATTTCACTGACAAGAAGGCACATGCTGGGCTGGCGCTGTGGCGTAGCAGGTAAAGCTACCACCAGCAACACCAGCATCCCACCATGCACAGGTTTAGGTTCAGGCTGCTCCGATCCTTGCTAATGGCCTGGGAAAAGCCATTACAAAAGCAGAAGATGGCAAAAGTATTTGGGCCCCTGCCATCCAAGGGGGAGACCTGGAGGAAGCTCCTGCCTTCTGGCTTCTGCCTGCCTCAGCCTGGCTGTTGCAGCCATCTGGGGAGTGAACCAGATGGAGACCTTTCTCTCTGTGTCTCTCCCTCTCTCTCTAACTCTGATTTTAAAATAAATAAATAAATCAAAAAAAAAAAGTACATGTTTACTTATTTAACTTCTTTGGTTTTAATGAAGTAACTGATAAACAAATGAATTGATTACCTCACTGAATTGTCATATGGACTAACGAGTTAGTAAATTTATAGTACTTAGCTGGTTCGATAGATATCAATATCTGAGAAATATTACATACTGTTATATTTATTTTACTAAGCTGATAGTACCATTCATGTAATAAATCTATTTAAATATTCTCTTTTGAACCCAAAATGCTTCACAGTTTGCATTAGATACGTTAGAATTGTTTTGCAGTTCAATTTTTATTAAAATAAATTACAGGCAGTATATCACTGACTCTTCTTAGGAGTCTTACTATAAATGCTGGACTGGGAGCCAGAGCAACCATTTCCATGAAAGTGATTTTCTAAGATATCACATGAAAAGTAAAATCAGACGCACAATGACACGTTGCTTTTGAACTTCTTAGAAGCCCAAAAGGTGCCACCAGTTGTTTACTTGACAGCTCAGCCATTAGTTTCAGAAAGACTGAAACGAATAAGCACCCAGGTTAGAGTTGCCTTGCAGGACTCCCTCTGCTATAATCTCATAGTTTTTTCACCTAATTAATTTCCCCTTTCCTTGAACCAGAGTTTCATGAGTGTATCTTGTTTGGAGGAGATTAAGAGTCACACGCTTCATTAGCAAGGTGTAAATGATCAGCGAGGCCCTCTCCATCCACCTGCTTAATCGGGTTAATGAAGCACCTCCGCAGGGCCTTCCTAAGGCCAGCCTCGCCAAGCTCTCTGCAGGTTTTGCCTCCCTTGGCTGCTTGAAAAACAGGCCAGTGCTGAAAGGTGCTGTCAGCCGCTCTGCTGCCAGCAAGGGAAGCCTGGTCTCTAAGGTTCAGCCTCACTTTGGTTTTTTTCAAAGACAAAAATATGGCTTGGGGGAAACTGCCAACAGGTGCATTTGCTGCTTCCTTCTGTCCTCTGCTCTCTCGGGGAATTTGCCAGGGGTGGGGCTGCAGTCAGCTCTTGAGTGCTGAGTGGCCCTAGCAGAGCCCTCAGCTTCTTGCAGGCTCTTGCCGGTCTGGACAAATGGTGGGAAGGCAGCCTGGTTTCTTCTGGTCCCCTCAGTTTCTGAGATCATCGTGATAGCTTTTCTCTTTCTTTGCTTTTAAGTTCTTGGGTGTTGACTTAGAGCCTCCCTCAAAAGCTTTTTTAATGTTTGTGATAGTTCACAATTCACTCTGCTTGGGTTGGTCATTTCTACAACGGGGTTTTTTTTTTTTTTTTAATTTTTGACAGGCAGAGTGGACAGTGAGAGAGAGAGACAGAGAGAAAGATCTTCCTTTACCGTTGGTTCACCCTCCAATGGCCGCCGCGGCCGGCACGCTACGGCCGTCGCACCACGCTCATCTGATGGCAGGAGCCAGGTGCTTCTCCTGGTCTCCCATGGGGTGCAGGGCCCAAGCACTTGGGCCATCCTCCACTGCACTCCCTGGCCACAGCAGAGAGCTGGCCTGGAAGAGGGGCAACCGGGACAGAATCCGGCACCCCAACCGGGACTAGAACCTGGTGTGCCGGCACCGCAAGGCGGAGGATTAGCCTGTTGAGCCACGGTGCCGGCCTTCTACAACGTTCTTACATAGAAACTGTCTTAGTGTGTTTTCCACTGCTATAGCAGAGTACCTGAGACTGGGAATTTACAATGAGCACAGGTTTATTTGGCTCACGGTTCTGGAGGCTGGAATGTCCAAGCGCATGGCACCGGCATCTGGCCAGGGCCTTCTTGCTGCTTCATCCCATGGCAGAAGGTGGGAGGGCCAAAGAAAGGGAGAGAGCAGGAGACTGAGCCCAACCTCAAGCCCTTTTTAACTGCCATTCATCTGGTTTTTTTTTTGGGGGGGGGGTACTCCTGATCTAAAAACCTCCCTGAGGCCACATCCCCCAACACTGTTGCACTGGGGATTAAGTTTCCAACACATGTTGTTTTGGGGACATATTGGAACCATAGCAAGAAATCTGCAAGCTGGCTATGGGGCATGCTTGTCTTAGACCCATAATGAAAAATAAGAGAACCACAAATCTAGGTTATGCAAATATTTACCAGAGACTATTTTTTAAAAAATCATTATTTTTGAAAGGCAAAGAGACAGAGAAATGAGAAAGATCTTCCATTTGCTAACTCTCTCCCCAACTGCCTACAACAGATAGGCTCAGACCTATCTGCCCAGACCTGGCTGAATACAGGAGCCAGAAACTCTACCTGGGTCTCTCATGGGAGTGACAGGCCTCCCAAGTGCATTGGCAGGAAGCTGGATCCAAAGCAGAACAATGCAGACTCAAACCAGGCACTCCAATAGGGGATGAAGAGCCAAGTGGCAACTTAACACGCCTACCACAGAAGACTCCAGAATAGACTCGGGTCTCTGTGTTCCACTGCCGTCTTTCCTGAGAGGTAAAGCCGGCTGTTTCCCAGGTTTCTTGATCAATCCAGGGACCAAGCATGACAAATGTGGTGGGAACACACCCTGGGGATTCCTCCACAGCATCTCCTCAGGCCAAATTTTCAATTAATTTAAAATTAATTAGGAGCCAAATGTGGATGTCAGTGTCTTCCTTGGGACTTTTATTAGAGAAAGAAGTCCCTTGCGCTGAAATCCCTTGGCCTTCTGAATTAAACCTCTTCTCAGAATTTGCCATTATCAGTTCTCTGAATTCTCATCCCTGATGACCAATAAGAAATGCTCCACTTGCTGCTTTCCAAAACTCCTCCAAGTACAAGAAAACACGCACGGAGGGAAAACCCTCAACGACATGGATATTTGCCTTGCATCCTTTGCACACACTTGGGTTCAAAGTGAATCAGATGGAGGGGGTAGTGTGGAGGAATAAAAGCAAGAGTGGAAGAGGATTCATGAATACATTCAACATGTGCTTGTTCCGGCTACTCAGGTGGGGACCAGTAAGTCCAGGATGCTAAAGGCTTTAGTTTCTACCACAGCACTTACCCTCGGCTGTTTCTCTAGCTGTTCATGCCCTGAGATTCCAGCTTTTAAGACCATGTCTCGTTTGGTTAGTACAGTGCCTTAAATATAGTCATGTACACAAGGGTCACATGTACACAGATATACACATGCAGTTCTGTGCGCCACACAAATCCTCTTTGTGGTCAGCTATGAAGGGAGATTTAAGGTGAATCATACGAATGAGTATTTTGCTCCATCTGGAATGTCAACACTGATAATGCAAACATGAGAAGGAATTTTAGATATTAAGGTTTTTAAATTATTACTGGAAAATTAGTCAGATGACTGCAGAGCCTGCTTCCGTTCAGCCTTATGAAACAGTGTTAATATTAATGTTGGGATCTGTTTATCTTCACTCTCAGTTGTGGTTACAATTATTACGGTGTTAGGATAAGAAACCTTTACATTTGCAGTGGGTACCTTGTTCTGCCTTTATAATCACTCCCGTTACAGTCACAACTACGCACTTCTGATGTAATAATTCTTCTGGTGGCTGCTAATCTCTAGGGCAACATTCATTAACATGCTCCATGCTGACCTGCATGTACGGAGGCAACAGGGAGCATCCGGGCTGTTCTGCAGTCAGAGGGACACCGTATTGCTCTGCCACCCACCGTGTGAGAGAAACCCGTGGACTCAGACTTTTGCCTTTCTTTCCTCTGTAGACAAAAGCAATTTCTCACTGACTACAGCATAAATCTAAGGAAAGAATGCGCCCTTCAGTTCCATATCTGGAGAATGGCTGCACTCAGGACACATTCTCTTACCTGATTTACAGCTCCTCTCCACGTTGTTCTAAAGGTAAACAAGTGTTTCCTGAACCTACCAGCACCGGCCATGGCTAGACTATTGCCCATGCAGCAGCCTCATGGCGATTTCAGCAGCAGTCTGTGCTAACACAGACTGACACGTATTATTCTCGGTGTGTAAATAATATCAAAGGGTAGGTGAGAAACTGGATCTTTTGGGAAAAGCACCTGTGATATCAGATGATTCCCAAGAATGTGAGTGTGATCACACAATGTTCACCTGCTCCATAGCTACGTTAAGTGAATCCATACTGTTCTTTTCCATATGCACCTTGATGTATTTCTAGCTATCAAACTTTTAATAGCCAGTGGTGTTTTTATGCTTTTAAATTTTCATTAATTAAACAAAAAGGAAACACAACTTTGAAGTCTCTTAATTTTCTGCTACCCTGAAAACATGTTCTGCCTTTTCAGATAAGATGATTTCATTCAATTATGATCAAACTCCCTCACACTTCTGATAAGTGAGTCTGCACTAGGGAAGAAGAGGGAAGGACAGCATAAGATTTATGAGATGGGACTTTTCCACTGGAGGACATTTTGCAAACTAAAACTTCCCCACTTCACCAAATTATATAGCAGGACCCAAATCACCTTCGTTTATATACATATTCAACACTCTACA
Organism: Sylvilagus floridanus; assembly: GCA_949820135.1. Lineage (NCBI taxonomy): Eukaryota > Metazoa > Chordata > Mammalia > Lagomorpha > Leporidae > Sylvilagus > Sylvilagus floridanus. The sequence goes on along the minus strand of OX463239.1, from coordinate 18,967,128 downwards.
AACATTAACTGAATGCTCATACTCTGCGCTGAACCTTACACTAAGCAATACGTGTCTGTAGATAAAAGACAATCTCTACCCTCAAAGAGATGGCACATTAATGAGCACAGGCCAGAGAGTAACACAATGTATGCTCACTCTGACCAGAGCAGGACGGAAATAAGAAAGCACTCCTTGGAGAACAGGAGCTGAGGATTTTAGAGTAGGAAGATATTATCATTATTATTGTTGTTATTATTATTCAAAACACAGAGAGAAAGAAAGAGAAGGAAAGCTCCCATTTGCTGGTTTACTCCCCAAGTGCCCTCAACAGCCAGGGCTGGGCCAGGCTGAAGCCAGGAGTGGAGAACTCAATCCAGGTCTCCTACCAGGGTGGCAGGAATCTGATTACTTGAGCCATCACTTTCTGCCTCCCAGAGAGTACATTAGCAGGAAGCTGGAGTTGGAAACACAGCTGGGTCCTGAACCCAAGCACTCTGATGTGGGATGTGGGCATCCCAAGTAGCATCCTAACTACTATGCCAAATACCTGCCCCAGGAAGATACCTTAAACATCCTGCAATTAAACCTCCCCGCCATAGATGATAGAAATTCCTTCTATAAAATATATGACCAAAACTTTGTCCTGTCTGTTTTACTCTTTATAGAAGCTGCCATATTTGTCAAAGTCCTTCATAAACTGTGAACCCATACCTAGTAGCAAATCTGCAGTGACGATCAGGACGTCGTGTTTGTGCTGAGTCAGTCTACCACCATATTTAATGTTTGTTTCTTAATTAGAAGCTCTCATGTGGCCTGAATCCTAACTTATAGAGCCCAAACCATTTCTATCCCACAACAACACCCACAATCTTCTCTTCTTAGTATACACTCTCTCGAAGGTGTCAACAAACTCCAGACACCTAGAATTGAAAACTTGAAGACCTCATGTGGGTATTTATTATACTGCACTTGGACTATTTCAATGTTGCCAACTGGTATATCTACCTTGTATCTCTCTGCTACAATCCATTCTTTAGCTGCCACCGAAGTCATCTTCATAAGGAAGACTCTCATCATGTCACTCTAAGCTAGTATATACTATAGCTTCTTTTTACTTATTGGAAAGGCAAAGAAGAAAGAGAGACAGAGATCTCTCATCTGCTGATTCACTCTCCAATTGCCCTCAATGGGTCAGGCCAGGCCAGACCAAAGCCAGGAGCCAGAAACTCAATCTAGGTCTTCCACTATGGTGGCAGGAACCCAACTGCTTGAGTCATTACTGCTGCATCCCAGGATGCACATCAGCAGGAAGCTGGGGTGGGAGCAGAGCAGGGTCGATAACCAAGGCACTCTGATATGGGGTGCAGGAGTCCCAAGCAGCATCTGCACTGAGATGCCAAATGCATACCCCACACAATGTCTTATTACACTTCCTCTGCACTTCTAATGGAAATCCTCTTTTTCTTATCCAAACACACACACACACCCCTACACATTTTTATTAATTAATAAAAATATTTTATTAATTAATAGAAATCCTATTCTACTTTTATGCCATTTGGGTAATATCTGTGCAATCATATTTACAACCTTGGTTAATACTTCAAGTTCATTTTGTTTATCACCCATATCATAAGTATTGATACATAACTATTCAGGATCATAAGTATGTTTTTTACTGTCTTTCTTTCTTCTCCTCCAACTACTGGGCAGTTTTTCCAGCTTGATTTTTCTTCAAAGACTATAACTGTGGTTCTTTGTTGTAACAAAGAAGAAACATATCTATCAAAAGAGAAAAATCACAGTGCAATAGAAAATCTAGAAGGAAAGACATGGCTTCAGTTGGGAACCCTGACAGAGAGAGGGAAACTCCAAGAAAATATTCATGGCAAAGGCAAAATTTGACTTTAGCCATACTGATGGTAACAACTGGGGACTTGGGATAAGAGAAAGGCCATCATTGGTATTGGGATTTGCTAATGAGGATAAACTGGGAGTGGTCAGAAAATTTTGCTAGGTTCTATGGCCAAGAAATAAGGTGAAAATGAGATCAGAGATAAAGACCTAAAAGGAAAAAAGAGATCCAATCATGGTGAACTTGAATTCTGACAGACACCCCAGATGGCCTTAGATTGGCAAATTTTCAGTTTGGTATGATCAAAATACCATCTGTGTCTCCTAGCTTTGGGTTGCCTATCTCTTTGAAGTCACAAAGGAGTCAATAAATAAATAAATAAATACACAAGGAGTCTTCAAAAAGTTCATGGAAATTTGTCTAATTTTTATTATTATTTTATATTTGAAAGGTAGTGTTAGAGAGAGAGGAGCAGGGAGAGAGAGAGAGGGAGAGAGAGAGAATCTTTCATCTGCTGGTTACTCCGCAAATGGCTACAACAGCAAGGGCTGGACCAGGCCAAAGTCAGGAGCCTGGAGCCTCCCCTGGGTCTCCCATATGGTTGCAGGGACCCAAGCACCTGACCAATCCTCTGCTGCCTTCCCAGGAGCATCAGCAGGGAGCCAAATAGGAAGTGGAGCAGCTAGGTCTCGAACCAGCACCATATGGGATGCTGGCATCACAGGCGGAGCTTAACCTGCTATGCCACAATGCCAGCCCTGTGTGTAATTTTTTTTAAAGATTTATTTATTTTTTACTTGAGAGTCAGAGTTACACAGACAGAAGAGAGGCAGAGAGAGAGAGAGAGAGAGAGACAGACAGAGACAGAGACAGAGAGGTCTTCCATCCGATGGTTCACTCCCCAACTGGCCACAACGGCTGGAACTGCACCGATCTGAAGCCAGGAGCCAGGAGCTTCTTCCAGGTCTCCCACGCAGGTGCAGGGGCCCAAGGACCTGGGCCATCCTCTACTGCTTTCCCAGGCCACAGCAGAGAGCTGGGTAGGAAGTGGAGCAGCCAGGACTCGAACCAGCGGCCATATGGGATGCCGGCGCTTCAGGCCAAGGCTTAACCTGCTGTGCCATAGCACCCGCCCCCCTGTGTGTAATTTTTAAAATTCCACTTTTCCATGAACTTTTTGAAGTATCCTTGAATATACTAGGCTTGTGATTTTTTTTAGTATATGTGCTGCTGAAGCGAGCACTAGGCTTGTGATTAAACTGTGTCATTGGTTCCCATATGAATCAGTTGAAATATGTAGAGGCTAGTGGGTTTGATGACTCTTGACATATATCAGTTTATAAAGTGGGAGGGTAGGGACATCTCCAAATTTGCCATCACGTGATGACTTCAGGCACAGATCCCTGTGTATTCCTCAGTACAGTCTCACTGTCACAATGTGTCTCTTCCTCCTGGAGACAGCTGCACAATTTCTGCCCGTTGCTAAGACTTTCCTGTACATGCTAAGATTCCTCCGTAAACGTATGCTTCTGTGACCTCTTGGGGGAAAGCTCAGCGTGCACTCTACAAAGAGTTTGCACCTGTTGCTTGTCTCTAATACAGCCCATTTCTCCCAGTCCCCTCCTCCCCTTCACTGTACTCCTTCACTAAATACCTCTTGCCCCAAAGTTGTGGCATTTCTATGCATGTGATTGTTCTTCCTCCTGCCCAGTTTCTGTCTGTGAGCGCTCTAAAGTCTCTGAAAAGGCAAATGAGTTCCTTTTCCCTAGGATCTGGGATGTGCCCTGAAGTTCACTGTGCTGTCCTCCACACCTACTCACTAGGGCTCCACAAATCTAAGTGGAGAAAAAACAACTATAATTACATCAATTTCATATGGGAATTTAACATTTGCCTCTTCTGTGAATATAGGAAACACACTAAAGTATCTGTTTTTAAAAAATAAAAAAAGATTTATTCATTTTGAAAGTTAGAGACACAGAGAGCGGGAGATCTTCCAGCTGCTCAATCACTCTGCAAATGGCTACAACTGTCAGGACTGGGCCAGGTGAAGCCAGGCGGCAGGAGTTTCATCTGGGTCTCCCATGTGGGTGCAGGGGCCCAAATACTTAGGTCATCTTCCACTACTTTTCCCAGGCCATTAGCAGGGAGCTGAACTGGAGGTGGAGCAGCCAGGACCCAAATCAGCACCCATGTGGGATGCTGGAGTCACAGGCAGCGGCTCTACCCACTAAACCCCAGTGCCAGTAACGACACACTACAGTGTCTTAAATACCACCTGTGATTCTGTCTCGAATACAGAGAAATCAACGTTATTTTCATCGTATTTCAGTTGTTGAAGGTATCTTATCAATACTTCAAACTTAAAGTCATTATTTGACTTATTTCTAAAGCTTGCTATTCAAAGCACTTGTTTTTAGACAGACATTACTATATCATGCTGCTTTTTAATTATTTTGCTAACTATATTTCAATTCAGTTGGTTTCTTGTTATATGTATAGATAGATAAAGGTACACATTTAACATGTCTACATTTAAGAATGTAAGTCTAAGGAGTCTGACAGCATCACCAGACTCCAAGGCATGGACGGGGATCAGGACCCCTGATGCAGTCAGAGTGCACACTTGGTGAACATCTCTCGCCACAAGACACACTTTAGCAGCTCCCCAGAATGAGGCCATTCTTCCAGCATCAACAAAATGGTTGAGGGCATGCACAGGACCCGAGAGGAAGGCTTCAAAGCCCAACTCCATCATTTCCAGAGGATACAGCATTGCATCAACTCCCTGAACTTTGTGTCTATGTCTTTACTTTAAAAAAAGAGGTTATAAACACCAGAAGAAGTCTTATATCCAGGTGAGTCACACAATGCCTATTATATAGGCATTATATATTACATGTATAATTATTAATGATAATTACAATTAATTATTTTAGTCAATAATATTATTACACATTGAGTATGCTTTATCTGAAACGCCTGGGGCCGAAAATGTTTCAGAGTTCTGACTTTTCAGATTTTGGAACATTTTCATATATATAGTGAGATATCTTCAGGATAGGACCCAAGTTTCAATGCAAAATTCATTAACATTTCATATACTCTTTATACACAAAACCTAAAATAATTTTATACAATATTATTTTGTGCATGACATAAAGTCTCATGATATAGAGTTCTCTACTGTGGTGTCAAGTTATTGCTAAAAATGGCAGAATTTAGAACACTCTTGATTTTGGATTTTCAGACTGGGATGCTCAAACTGTATAACAGCAATTATGATCTTTTCTCACTTCCCTCTCAACTCTGTCAACCTATGTTTTTAAAAAAATTTTAATAGGCTTTATTTATTTTTAGAGCAAACTTAAGATCATAGCAAATTGAGTAGAAGGTACAGAGATTTCTCTCAAGATTCATTTTTTTAAAAGATTTATTTATTTATTTGAAAGGCAGTTAGAGCAAGAGGGAAAGGAAGAGACAGAGTCAGAGAGGTCTTCCATCCCCTGTTTCACTCTCCAAATGGCTGCAATGGCCCCAGGGCTGGGCCAGGCTGAAGGAGAGAGCCAGGAGCTTCTTCTGGGTCTCCCACAGGGTTGCAGGGGCCCAAGGACTTGGACCATCTTCCACTGCTTCCCCAGGTGCATTAGCAGGGAGCTGGATCAAAACTGGAACAGCAGGGACTCGAACAGCACCCACATGAAGTGCCAGCACTGTAGGCAGCTTAACCTGCTACGCCACAGCACCGGCCACAAGATTCATTTTTGTCTACACATTTATCACTAAAAACCTTCTTCAAGGGTGTTGTGGCACAGAAGTTAAAACACTGCTGGGGGGGCGGGTTCCGCTCTTGGAAGCCCCTACCCATGCCGCTCTGGCTGAAGGTCTTTGACTCAAAGAAATCTTGCTTTTTAAATCTCTCTGTTTGTCCACTTGGAAATTCTTCATCCATGTGAGACAAAGAACAGAGGTAATGACAATTTCTCCACCATCGTTTCCCCATAACAGAATGAGAACTCCAGAGTTATGAACACATGAGGTACTGACGTACTGAAAAGCAGAGAGGCAGGAAGGCATCATGAGAAGGAAGAGTGAAAGGCAGTGTACTCACCTCAAGGAACACCTTCTGGAATGCATCACACACAGAGGGCTCCCTGCCATCCGCAACAACACCTGGGAGGAAGACAGAGGAGGCTCTGCCATGGGAGAGAGCGGGCTTCAACCCACAGGCAGGAACTGAGCCTGAAGGAAGAGGCCTTTTGGAACTTTTTCAAAAATAATAAAGTCACAGGCACTGTGGCTTAGTGGGCTAAGCCTCCGCCTCAGGAGCCTGCATCCTATATGGGCGCCGGTTCTAGTCCTGGCTGCTCCTTTTCCAACTAGCTCTATGCTATGGCCTGGGAAACCAGTAGAAGATGGTTCAAGTGCTTGGGCCCCTGCACCCACATGGAAGACCTGGAAGAAGCTCCTGGCTCCTGGCTTCAGATAGGCCCATCTCCAGCTGTTGGCAGCCATCTGGGGAGTGAACCAGCAGATAGAAGACCTTTCTCTCCATCTCTCCCTCTGTCTATAACTCTGCCTCTCAAATAAATAAATAAAATCTAAAATAATTAAAATAATAAAGTACTTTGGGATTGTTAAGAAAAAAAAAATGCTGCTTGGGACATCTGAGTTCCATATTGAAGTACCTGGATTCAAGTCCCAGTTCCTGATAATGAATTCAAGTCCAGCTTCCTGCTAATGCACACCATGGGAGGCAGCAAGTGATGATTCAACTGGTTGGTCGCTGCCACCCATAGAGAAAACCCAGATGGAGTTGAGGCTCTTGGCTTCAGCCCACTCCACCAACACTGTTGGCTGTCGTGAGCATTTGAAGAGTAAACCAGAGGATGGAAAATCTATCTTTTTCAATTAATAAGTAAATTCTGCAAAAGAATGATGAGAAATTCAGTGCAATTTAACTCAACCAATATTTATTAAGGAACTATTGTGTGCAGGGCTGCATACGGGCTGCTGAGATGATAAAATGGATAGGGCCTGGCCCCCTGCCCTGCATAGCTCACGGCCTAGCTAGAAAGACAACTATGTAAACAAACAATTATGATAACGTGTAATAAGTGCTAAGCATCAGGACTTGCAAAGTGCTGTGAGAACTTGGTAGACAGACGGATTAGCTGGCCAGAGAGGGAGGTGGCTGAGCTGGGAGGCTTCACAAGACGGTGATATTTGAGCTGTCTGAAAGGACGGTGATGGTATTGCCAGCTCAGAGTATAACATGAACCAAAGCACGAGCCAGAGAGCTGCCAGGGAATGCCAAGAACAATGGTTTTGCTGGAATGTGGAGCACAGGCTGAGGAGTAAACAGAGGTGAAGCTAAAGTCACTGACCATCGAGGCCAGGCCAAATGCTGAAGAAACTTGCTACTCCAAGCAGCGAGCACAGCAGCCCCTGCAGCCCTGGGAGACTGGAGAGCACACATTCCTGGGCTCTGCTTCTAGATGGACTGGGTGAGCTCGCCAGCAAGGAAACTCCCAGGTGATTGTACGCACATCAAAGTTGGGAAAACACACTTTGAAGACCTTAAAAGCCAGGCTCAGCTGAGCCTTTGGTGGCCCCTTACATGTTATACAAGGGGTCTTCAAAACGTTCATGCGAAATGCATAATGAAAAAAATATCCATGGGTTTCAAAATTTTTCTGCACCCAAATGAACTTTGAATTCTACTTTTCCACAACTGTTGAGAAGCACCCTCATAAGATCTGGCTTCCAGAAAATCTAACAGAACATGAGGAGATTGGCAGGTGGACAGCAGACAGCAGAAAGCAGAAAATAAGGGAATTAGTAACAGGCCCTGCTTTCCTCTAGGATAAAGTGTTTGCTGGCCATTCAAACTGGCAAACCAGGCCTAGTTTCAGGGCTGTGCTCACTAACCTGAAGGGATGGGGCCAGGTAGTTAACGCAGCCTTACAGCACCATCATATTAACCATCAACTTGATCGGAGGCAGGCTTTCCCTGACACTGTTGCTTGTCTGTGCCTGGAATGTTTAACCTAGGTAATATTTTGTATATAAACAGCATTCTTTTGGCTTTTTTTTTTAAGAAAAATAATACAAGGTTTTGCAACATGGTTTCTTTTCTCTCCGTTAATATTAGAATGTATTTGTTAGATTTTTCATGTAAATTTTAAAGATCTAGGGGCTGGTGCTATGGCATAGTGGGTTGAGCCTCTGCCTGCAGTGCTGGCATCCAATATGGGCCCTGGTTGGAGTCCTGGCTGCTCCACTTCTGATCCAGCTCCCTGCTAATGTGCCTGGGAAAGTAGTGAAAGATGGCTCAAGTGCTTCAGCTCCTGCACATACATGGAAGACCCAAAAAAACTCCTGGCTTTGTCCTGGCCCCAGTCCCAGCTAATGTGGCCATTTGCAGAGTGAACTAGCAGATGAAAGATCTCTCTCCCTCTCTCTCTCTCTCTCTCTGTATCTCTGCCTTTCAAATAAATAAATAAATATTTTAAAAAATGTTAATGATCCAATGAATAACTAACATATAATACTATCTAATAGGAAATAGCAATCATTCCAAATGTTTTATTTCTCAGTAGAATGCTTATCTGTTCTTTTAAAATAAAATGAATACTAAAGGTCCCCCTTCTTGGGGCCAGCATTGTGGCAGAGCAGGTAAAGCCGCTGCCTGTGACATTGGCAGCCCATACAGATGCCAGTGCATGTCCTGGCTGCTCCACTTCTGATCCAGCTCCCTGTTAACGGCCTGGGAAAAGCAGCAAAGGTGGCCCATGTATTTGGGCTCCTGCCACCCATGTGGGAGACTGGGATAAAGCTCCTGGCTCCTACCTTTAGCCTGGCCTAGCCCTAGCTGTTCTAGCTACCTGGGGAGTGAACAAGTGAATGGAAGATCTCTTTCTCTCTCTCTCTCTCTCTCTCTCTCTCTCTCTCTCTCTTTCTCTCCCTCCCTCTCTGTAACTCTTTCAAATAAATAAATGAATCTTTAAAAATATTTAAATAAAAATAAAAAGTCCTCTTTCTTGGTCAATACTGTATCCTAGGGGCCAGCGCTGTGGCACAATTGGTTAATCTTCTGCCTGCGGAGTTGGCATCCCATATGGGCACCACTTCTAGTCCCGGCTGCTCCTCTTTCAATCCAGCTCTCTGCTATGGCCTGGGAAAGCAGTAGAAGATGGCCCAAGTGCTTGGGCTCCTGCACCTATGTGGGAGACCCAGAGGAAGATTCTAGCTCCTGGTGTCAGATCAGCACAGCTTGGGCTGTTGTGGACATTTAGGGGGTGAACCAGCAGAAGGAAGACCTTTTTCTGTCTCTTCCTCTCACTGTCTGTAACCCTACTTCTCAAATAAATAAATAAAATCTTTTTAAAAAAATACTGTATCCTAATGAATAGCTGCAGTTGTTTCTCTTTTTTAAAAAAAAAATTAAGATTTATTTTATTTATTTGAAAGACAGAGTTACAGAGAGAGGTAGAGACAGAGAGAGAGAGATCTTCCATCTGCTGGTTTACTCCCCAAATGGCTGCAACAGCAGGAGCTGAGCCAATCCAAAGCCAGGAGCTTCTTCCGGGTCTCCCATGTGGGTGCAGGGGCCCAAGGACTTGACTTGAGTCATCTTCCGCTGTTTTCCGAGGTGCAATAGCAAGGAACTGGATTGGAAGTAGAGCAGCCAAGATTTGAACTAGTGCTCATATGGGATGCTGGTGCTATAGGCTGGAGCTTTAACTCCCTGTGTAAAGCACTGGCCCCTATTTTATTTATTTGAAAGCCAGAAAGACAGACATTCATCTACCAGTTCACTCCACAAATGCTCACGACACCCAGGGTTGTATCAGGCCAAAGTCAAGAGCCTAGACTCAATCCAGGTCTCCCACACGGGCAGCTGGGACTCAACCACTTGGAATATTACCTGCTGCCTCCCTGAGTGCACATTAGCAGGAAGCTAGAATCAGGAGCAGAGCTGAAATTCAACTGGGATTCTTAACTGCTAGGCCAAATGCCTATCTATTCCTCCCCACTCCACACACATAGGGGTTCTTTCTTTACTGTTGGTGTGGGCAGTAGAGTGATGTCTTGGAAGTATCTACAATTGCACATGCTTTATCTCAGAAAAACACCAGAAGGAGACCCACAGCAGTTCAGCCACACAAATAGCTACCCAACCCAGGAAAAGGAGGAGAATAGAGAATTAGAGCTTAACCACTAAACCAATAAGTTCTAAACATGCCGTCACCACTACTCACACATACACTCACACACTCACAGTCTCCTTTTTTCAGGAATTACTTTGCTTGGTCAGCTGTGTACAAGCTCAGCCCCACGGCAGATACAGAAGAAACGAGGAATTGCACATTCATTGAGGAAGGTGTCAAAATAGAATCTCACTGTGCTACAAAGGACAACATCACATGGATGTAGAAAACCAACTGACTTGAGCACTCCACTTCACTGCGACTCAACAGTATATTGGGCACATTGGCTATTGATAAGGTTCAGGAACGTCACTTTGGATTACACCATTCTGGGGATTTGGGAACATTTTGGGCCATCCCTCTCAGAAAGAGCTGTGAAATCTAGACAAAGCTTTCCTTTCCTTTAAAAAAAAAAATTCCTGCCGGCGCCACGGCTCAACAGGCTAATCCTCCGCCTTGCGGTGCCGGCACACAGAGTTCTAGCCCTGGTCGGGGCGCCGGATTCTGTCCCGGTTGCCCCTCTTCCAGGCCAGCTCTACTGCTGTGGCCACGGAGTGCAGTGGAGGATGGCCCAAGTGCTTGGGCCCTGCACCCCATGGGAGACCAGGAGAAGCACCTGGCTCCTGCCTTCGGATCAGCACAGTGTGCCGGCCGCAGCGGGCTGGCCACGGCAGCCATTGGAGGGTGAACCAACAGCAAAGGAAGACCTTTCTCTCTGTCTCTCTCTCTCACTGTCCACTCTGCCTGTCCAAAAACAAACAAAAAAAAACCTTTCTCTCTGTCTCCCCCTCTCACTGTCTGTAACTCTACCTCTCAAATAAATAAATCTTTTTTAAAAATTTCCTTTTTATTTATTTGAGAGATAGAGAGACAGACAGACAAAGTTCCCATCCACTGGGTCATTCCTCAAACGCCCACAACAGCCTGGACTGGGCTGGGCTGAAATTGGGAATCAAAAACTCAACCCAGGTCTCCCACATCTCCCACATGGAGGAAGGCAGGGAACCCAAATACTGGAGTTATGCCCTTTGCCTCCATGGGTCTGCATCAGCAGGAGGCTGGAGCCAGAAGCCAAACCAGGTATCAAACCTAGGTGTCTGATACAGGACATGAACGCTTCATCATTAGGTTAAACATCCATCCAGTAGCATGTCTGAGCTTTTAAAACATGTACTTTCACTTTTTTCTCCCCAGTAGGACTATTACTGCTAAGGTACAGGATAACTACTAGAACATGAAAAATAAAACAAAAACAAAAATACCTTCTGTTATTTTTCTCAAAATCAACCCTGTTATTTTTCTCAAAGTTGAACTAGCAATTTGACAATTACCTGGCACATAACTCACTACATATAGCATGTTTTCTTCTAGTTTTAAACCAAAATGAAGACAAACACAGATTAATGTAAACACCTTCAATATTTTACCAAGACAGCTCAGTTCTAATGAGCTAAGGGCCCAAGAATAACTACTGAGGTCTGAATTGGGAACTAACAATGGCAGTTTTCCCAATTAGCTTTTTTTTTCTAAATAGAATAAAGTAGTTCACCATCCTGCTCCCAACCACGTCTCCGCCGGCCTTGTGACTTGAAGTGCTGGCCATCCTCCTGTCCAGACTGGGGCTGGGTGGGAGGAAGGTGACGCGTTGTGGGTGGACTGCCAAGTTCACACCAGCTGTAAAAAGGGAAATGTGAAAGCCACGGCAGCCTTTTTCAGAAGGCATTGATGCCAGGCACCACAAGAAGGAAATCTGCATTGGCAGGTTCTGTTATTTTTTAACTTGACCCTGACAATACCTGCTGAGCTACCTGTGCTTTCTGCCAAAGAAGTGTCAGATGAGGGAGGAAGTTTGCACACCTGGTGAATTCAGCCTCACAATACCACTTGGAGGGAGGAAGGAGAGGGGGAAAGGCAACTACAGAAACAGAACAGAGCCAAGAAACAGAAACGGGGGAGGGGGGGAGGAGGAGGAGGAAGAGCAAAGAAACAAACAATTTGGAGGAATTCTTTCATGACATTTTCCAGGATCACATTACACCACAGGGACAGTGATAATTAAGCATTATCGTGGCCCGGGTGTGAGAATACGGCACTCTGGGCTGAGTTTTTGTACCTGGAACTCAAAAGGAAACTCGGCATCAGCACTGTTTCTGTCTTATGCTCTGATGACCTATTTGGCTGGGCTGCTGCTCTGCCGAGTTTCCAACCGCATGTAATTAAACATTAAGTGGTCTCTTAATGGACTGTCTTTTCCAAAAGGCCTTTCTTTCACTTACAATCAGAATGCCTGTCGAAAACACTAAGTAATTGCTTTTGCCCATTCCAGTGACACTTTGGCCATTCCTTTAACAGCCTTGTTTTTTTAGGAGTTGGTTTGATTGAGGCAATTGGAGAGGATGAGGGCAGGGGTAGTTTCAAAGACATTCAAGGCAAAGCCAAGCTTTGTTAGCAGTAACTGTCACACAACAGGCCCACGATAAGGGACACCATATGGAGCCTCAGCAGCCACGGAGCCTTACGTGAGACCCATGTGAGTTCTCAGGGCAAAGTGCCCCGTGTACTCCTGCCACTTCCCACCCCGAGGACACCCAAAGAGGGCCCTGGAGACTCAGGCAAGGATTATCACAAAATGCATCACCATTCCCTAATCAATTCATCACTGAGTTCTAGTTCAATGTGTGTGTTTTTTTTTTTCATTAGGATGCTGACAATCATTAGGCTCTGGTGTCATTTCCATTTCCATATACATTTTTTAAAAATATTTATTTATTATTTATTTATTTGAAAGGCAGAGTTACAGAGGGCAGAGGCAGAGAGAGAGAGAGAGGTCTTCCATCCACTGGTTCACTCCCCAGATGGCCTCAATGGCCATAGCTGCACCGATCTGAAGCCAGAAGCCAGGAGCTTCTTCCAGGTCTCTCATACAGATGCAGGGGCCAAGAACTTGGGCCATCTTCTACTGCTTTTCCCAGGCCATGGTAGAGAGCTGGATCAGAAGTGGAGCAGCCAGGACTCGAACCGGTGCCCATATGGGATGGCAGCACTGCAGGAAGCGGCTCTACCCACTACGCCACAGCGCGGGCCCCATCCATATCACTCCCTCCGATGCAGAAATGTTTGACTCCTACTCACCACTCATGCCTTAAAAAATACATGTGAACCCTTGTGTGTTCCAGACCCAGAATGGTGCCTGGTTTGGACAAGACCCTCAAATATTTGCTGAAAGAACAGCTACATCTTTATGATAGCTCTAATTTTCCTATATCCTAAAGAAAGTATAAGTGGAAACAATTTTTGAAGAAGTCTGACACCCAAGAAACACCTTCCTTTAGCCATTCTAACATGTTAACATCTCTGGAGCAAGAAAAACATATGAGTTTGCGATCCGTGTAATTGTTAGTAACATAGTTAGTGTCTGCTGTTGGGAGAAGTCTACAGCAGACATGGGAAGCTGGCCCCGTGCTTGGTTATTCAGTCTCCTGAGGAGGTCAAAGCTGAAGCTGTCTTCTAGGCAAATACTGACTAACTCCTATTAAGTAACTACATTTCCTCCTGGAACAAATGCAAATCCACATGAACCTAGAAATCCCTTTGGCAATAACACCATTAGTGACATAACTGTCGAGAGAATTGAAAAATAAAGAGTAGTGTTTAATAAGCATACAGTCAGATAAATTAGAGATGGAGACCCACACCTACCAGGTCATTTAGTAGTAAGTCACCCTTCTGCTAATGCCAGACAATCCCCCAAGGCTTAATTCCAAGGGTTCAGTCCTTGCTAGCTTTAAATGTTCTAACCTGGAGTCTCGGCCACTTCCCTGAGGGGCACTTCCATAGCTGGTGAGAGGGCAATTCCTCATTTTCATCTCTTTGCAAATGAGCCCCATGGAGGGACCTGGACAAGTCTGACTGGTGCGCGATGCCTTTTCAGACACCTGCAGGTGGTTGCCAGGTGCCTGCTCCACTGCAGACATCACAAAGGAGGTCTTACCTCCCTGCCTGTGTTCTGAGACGCATTTTGCTTTTGCAGTTTTAAATTGCTTGTGCGCACAGACCTGAGTGTTGAGGAACTGCTGAAGCTGATGACTAAAGAGAGCTTTGCTCTTTGCAAATGGGGTCCATTCTGCCTATTCAGGCTTTCTTGAGATATGAGCCCCTCTAGCCACTTGCTCATTTTCTTTGTAATTCCTTAGAGAGCTGAATTGCTGTCTTCAGTAAATTCATTTGAACAAATTCATTACCCTGTTCTCTTCTCCTTCTGCCATCATCTATACTAGTTGATTTGCATAAAGTCTTTTTTATTCCCAATTATTTTCTGACTTTTTTAAACCAAAAGCCCAATTTACAAGGTCTTCATTACTTTATTACTAAATTGCTTGACTTCACTTTTCTTATGAAATGCCAGCATTTAGGAGGCAAAGTGTGAAATGTGTTGGCAGCTCTGTTTGAACTGCGTTTAAAGGAAAATGAAAGCATGTTTTCACAGAGTTTTTAGACATGAATTGATCTACATTATATGGTAATAAACATGCCAGTGTCATTCTTAACTACAGTGAGAGCAGGTTGATGTTCTGAGTGCTCAGAACTGGGAAACAGCTACATGCAGAACCAGAGAAATATTCTAGATCCTAAGTGGAGAGGACTACAAAAACAGTAGTATGATTTGTGTTGTTAAAACTTGATCCCCTTGTCAAACTTGTCTTTGCTCTTATTTCCTTCTTTCCAAACATATTCACAGATTTCTAAAATCCTATGATTACTTTGAGTGTTGAACAAAAGACAAACACAAAATGAATTTAGCCATGCGGTTATGCCACATCAATAGTTTGATATGTAGTAGATAATGTTATATAATCTATCTTCTTTTTTTAAAAAAAAAAAAAGATTAACTTATTTGAAAGGCAGAGTTAGAGGCAGGGGAAGAGAGAGAGAGAGAGAGAAAGAGAGAGAGGTCTTCCATTGACTAGTTCAATCACCAGATGGCCGCAATGGCCGGTGCTGCGCTGATCTGAAGGTGATCTGCACTGATCATGTGGGTGCAGGGACCCAAGCATTTGGGCCATCTTCTACACTTTCCCACACCATAGCAGAAAGCTGGATCAGAATAAGAGCAGCCAGGACTAGAACCAGGGCCCACATGGGATTCCAGCGCCACAGGTAGAAACTCAGCTCACTAAGCCACAGCACCAGCCCCCTGATTTAGATTTTCTAAGGCACCTGGAAGTCTAAATGCCAACCTAAGAAATGTTTTAGGGGCGAGGATTGTGGTGTGGCAGGTTAACACACTGCTTGAGACACCTGCTTCCCTTATTGGAGTGCCTAGAATCCAACTCCAGCTCCTTCTTTCCAATCTAGCTCCTTGCTAATGAGGCTGGGAGCAGCACATGATGGCCAGCTACATGGGTTCCTGTCATCCATGTAGGAGAACCAGATGGAGTTCCTGGTTCCTGGCTTTATCCTGGCTCAACTCCAGCTGTTGTGCCCATTTAGAGAGTGAACCAGAGGATGAAAGATCTCTCCTTCTCTCTCTCTCTCTCTCTCTCTCTCTCTCTCTCTCTCTCTCTCTGCCTTTCAAATAAATAAAAGCTCAATTCAGAAAAGAGGACCAGGATGAGCAGAGACCATAGTTCTACAAGGGAAAGCACAGTTTCCTCTTGGTGTCAATGAAATGCACACTGGTGAAAGCTCTAGATCTAAAATGAATGCTGAGCTCTAGAAAGTAGTAAATGTTCAAGTCTGGATAGATCTTGAAAGGCTGAGTAAATTACCTAGTCTAGTGCTCTACTTATTGGTTTAAGATACATGTAAATAATTCCAATGTGGGTGATCAATCCCGTCACCACCATGAATACCATCATCATCAAGATGTGGCAGCACTAGACCAAGAGAAGAGAGGCCAGATCTCCTTTTCTAGAATCCAGGTTCTACTCGGTTCCCATTTCATGGAGCACACAGACAATACCATGGAAAGATAGTCCTGAGATTGCAATCCCTTGCAAACCCTCTAACCATGATGGTTTGCGTGGCCAGGCAAATATTGAACTCTATGCTGTTTGAAGCTTGTGTCAGCAGGACAATGGAGCCAAGCTGACTTTAAGCAGTAACAACACTTTAGTGTTTACTCCACACCCTGTTTCTCCACAATCAGACAAATAACAAAACACACCACTTTATCAGGGACTTTTTAATCACAAAAATGTCCCTTTAGGAATGCCATAGAATGCATCCACCCTGCAACAACTGTTGCCCCATTAGTAATTATTCTTAGTGTTTATTTAGTGTATCATTTTTGGGGAAAAGATACCAAACAATGGGAGTAGTATGTGCAAATACCAGTTAATTAAAAAGGTAGAGCAGCAAACAAAGGATGTAGGAATGAAATTATAGAACAATATAATGGGATGTCTCTGTGACATTGTTTGTTGAGGACATTGTTTGTTAAAAACAATTCTAAATTCTGTGTATGTCAAGTTGGTTTTTGATCCTATCTAAAAGAGCTTATTGCTAAAAAGACTTAATGTAATTTGTTTATATTTTTACTATCAATAACCTGCTTCCAATGCACAGACCAGACCTTTAAAATAAAGCTTATTATTAAAATATCTGCAGTATTTTTGAAACCTCTTTAATTTTTCATCTGACAGTACTCTCTAGCGTGATCTAACAAAACCAAACAGAAGCATACCTAGGATATTTGGGTAGCAAGGGTAGAATAATTCTACCAAGCAGTAAATGCACATTTCTAGGACTTTGGGCTAGAGATGAGTACCCTGGAATATAAGGTTAAACTGTTCACCCTACATATTTGCTAAGTACAAATAGTATTAGTAACCCCAAAAGCCACTTAGCCTGGTTTTCCTCTGGGCACCAAAAGGACAGCTTATGTTCACCAGGGCATACCTTTCCTTTATTTTCCATGCTTCTCCCCACTTTCCCCAGCCCCATCTGACCCCAGACGGATGCCGAATGGTCATACAGTGATCTATACTGACCTTACTGATTGGGAAAAGAAAGCCAATTTCAAAACAAAACAATTCTAAGACAAGACTTGGCCTTTTATTTCTTAAGGTCTATTTTCCCTGTGCTGCTTGGCGAACACATCTCTTTCCAGAGGCTTTTTCTAGTCGTAGTCACAGTGATGCTAGGCAGCACACACAGTTACCTTTCCAACCTTTCTAATTTGTATTGGATTCTAAGCTCCCACATCTTGGCCCTCGGGCATTCTCCTTGATAAAGCCCTCCTACCTTCCAGCCCAACAAAGACCAAAGACTTTGGATATGAAATTTTTAAAGTAACCACTGGAGAAGAAGTTTCAATTGTATTGGTCCAACTGGCAATCTGTGGAAGGCCACATGAATTGCTCAGAGATAACGCCCTTGCCTTTCACCTTGCGGTCACCAGTTTGAATCAAGCAGAGATTACCAGTGTCCAAGGGCTGCTATCATCTGGTGATGGCTTGGGAGCTGATATGAAATAAATTGCTAGTATCTTGCGTCTACTTGCCTGAGGTCACCAGGTTCAGGCTATTTTAGGGACCAGATCCAAATCTTAGCTGCAATGGTTCCTCTAAATGGAAGCCTCCGCACAAGGATCAAATGCTAAATAAACCCATAGATTATACCCCCTCTTGCACTAATGGAAGATATCCTCTCAGACAAGGCTGGAAGTAAGCCGGGGAGTTCCGGGTCGGGGGAACGGGCAAGGTCTGTGTATCCTGAATGACAGGCCTCTGAGTATTTAGTTTCGGTTCAGCCCTGGGTCCCCTACAGGTGATTCTGCCATCTAATCTACAGCCATGTCCTCCTTCTAAGGCACAGGTCCCACCTCCCTTGCCTATTGTTTCATCTACCTTTGACAAACATCAAACTTAAAAACTTGGAAATGAGGCATGACTGGTCGATTTATGTATTAACACACACACATGCACAGAGAGAGAATCAATTCAGATTAAATGTTCCAAAATGTTTAATCAGGGCCAGACAATTGGTGTTTTTTTTTTTTTTTTTTTTTTTTTGGTATTGTTGTTTGGTTTGTTTTGGTTAAAGAAACTTTTTAATCTGAATAATTAAAATTCTGCTTAAATTTTCTACTATACATTTCTTGTGTCAACACTATTAAAAATCCCTCTTGGAGCAGGCATTGTGGTGCAGAAGATGAAGCTGCTACTTGGGGTGTCTGCATTAGCTCAAGCACCTGTTGCTCTGTTTCCAATCCAGTTTCCTGCTAACACGCCCAGGAAGGCAGCAGATGATGGCCCAAGTACCCAGGTCCCCGCTACCCATGTGGGAAACCCAGATGGAGTTCCCGGCACCTGGCTTCAGCCTGGTCTAGTCCCAGCTGTTAATGGCATTCAGGGAGTGAACCAGAGAATGAAAGTTCTCCTCCCACTGCTGCTGCCTTTCAAATAAATAAATACTTTTTTTAAAAATCATGCTTACCTAGTTCTCCTGTTAATTAACAATTTGTCATATATAAACAGCCTCATGAACAATAATTCAAATTAGGCCTAAATGGGCAGAATTTAGAAATGAGTGGGAATATTTTATTTAAAAAAAACATAAGTTATATTTAAATTTTATCGTGCTGTCATCTTGTCCAGTTGTCACCAAAAAAATACATAAGTTTCTAAGTTCACCCTTTTTAACCACATGTGCTTCATAAACACCAATGACTCTTAATTATGGATGGTTTCAGATCCTTTTTGGGAATTTGGTGAAAGCTTTGCCTCTTCTACAGGACAGAAAAACTACTCTACACCTAGACAAAAAAAAAAAAAAATTTCCATACAATCGAAGGAATTAACTCATTCTATAAAACCTAACCATGAACAACTGTCCCCAAAGCTACCTGAACCACAAGTCCAAGAATCTCAGAAAAACATATCAACTCAGGCATGTGTGTTATTACCACTCTCCTCTCTAACCAATATATATGAAGGAAGAGAAAAATAGAACCAATGCAATGCACCTATTTAAAATGAGCAGGAGCAGATTCGAGTCCCAGCTGCTCCACTTCTGATCCAGCTCTCTGCTAATGCACCTGGGAAAGCAGTGGAAGACGGCCCAAGACCTTGGGTCCCTGCACCCAGGTGGGAGACCTGGATGGGATTACCCTCTGCAGGCTTAGGTCTGGCCCAGTCCCAGCCATTTGGGGGAATGAACCTCCCCCACTGTAACTCTACCTTTCAAATAAATAGATACATTTTAAAATAAATAAAAAGATCAAGATTAGTGGTTCAATCCGTTCAAACTGCCTGTCCTTGAAACTGGTGCGTGCACGACTGTCCTGGTGACACAGCTGCCAGACCAGACGAAGGCTTCTGGTTGAAGGTGATTAACAAACAGGCCCAGGGCCTCTTAGGCTCCTACAGCGTCAAGTGGTCAGCTGAGGCTATTCGTAAAAATAAAATCGATTCAATCACAGGATCTACTGAAAGATGCATTTCCATTACACACTCGCATCTATTTAAAAGTAAATGCGATTGCTCCTTCCAAAATTACCCCGTCACCGGAGACGCCTAGTTAAATATATCTTTTGATAGTTACATATATTTATTTCTATTGCATTTTTGTCCAACCCTCTGCCTCCCGTAACACCCAGCATGGCAGGAAGCCCAGAGCCAAACATCACTCAGACGTCATCAAACTTACTTGGACTGGAAGCCAAGAAGGAATTGTGCGGGAGGGAGGGCTCTATACGCGCACCCGTAGTGTTCAAGAGCTCTAAGTCAAATTCATATTAGGCCAATTCGTTAAACCAGCCGTCTAAACGGGCCCTGGCACGGGGTGGCGACCGCTCTACGCGCCAGCTGGTGTGGCCTCGAATTGGAACCGGAAGCGGCCGCCAGCCGGCCTCCCAGGCCCCGGGTGCCCGGGGAGCACTTCCGCCACGCCCGGGACGGCGCCGGCTGCGTCTTGCGGGCCCTGGCACACTCGGTTCCGGGGTGCAGGTCCGGCCGGGCCGAGGAGCCAGGAGCCAAGTCCACTGCCGCCCTTTTCTCCACGAGGAACTACAGGGAGTCCGCTGGTCGGTCCGAGGCGGCCCCACGCTCTGGGCCCGAGCCTCCGTCCCCGCCAGGCCTGAGCGACCCCGGCTGCAGCCCTGCAGGCGACCTGGCGGCAGGGCACGTGCGGGTTCGAGTCTTGCTCCCGCGGGTGATGCCCATCGGAGGTGCGGGGCAGGAGCGGCGACCCCATTTGTCTTACGCAGCGGGCCAGACAATAGCCTCTCTGCTTCCCGAGCAGCCCCCCGACCCCTCGGTGCTCTCCCCGGACCCTGTGACAGCAGCCCGGGGGGCGGCGCGGGGTCCAGGGGGAGCTCCAGGGCGATGCGGTGTGCACCTGCAGGCGGGGGAGGCACAGCTCCCGGGGACCGCGGCTGAGGCTGGAGGTGCGCTGGAGAATGGAAACACCCGGCCGTTGCCTGCCCAGTTCTCCGGAGGAACCCCGGGGCCCGCTCCCTCCTGGTGCCGCGGGCCCCGCGCCGGGGGCTGGACCTCGACGTGCCCGAGCCACCGCCCCGAGGACATCGCCCCGTCTGCGCCGGGGCGGGGAGGAGCCCGGGCCTCGGACCTGCCCCACTGACACCTGGCGGTGACCAGGCGCCTGCGGGCGGGCAGGCCTCGCTTTCCCTTTTCCAGGACACCGAGCGGTTGTTAAACCGGTTAGATGAAGAACGCTCTGCCTCTTAAGAGCATCGCAGCTAAAGTGTGGCTTGGCTGTAAGCTGATAATCAGGTGGCTGTGGTCAGATGCCATTCCGGAACCTCGGCTCGCAAGGACCACGTTATCACACGCACGACGTCCATTAGGCCCCCGTAATCTGCTGTCAACGCATTTTACAACCATTTGAATGTTAAGGAGATTTTTATTAATGGTCCACGATCCGAAAATGTGACTATTGGTTCTAGGGACAGATTTTTTTTTTTTTTTTAACAACTCAAGGCTGTGATGAGTGATTTTGACTCTTCCCGTTGGGAGGATGGGGGCAGGGCGCTTGCACCCCACTTGGGGTCTGTCTCTAAGAGGCACTTCTCAGCCTTTACCTGAGGGACCTGGGTGGTCCCAAAGGTGGCATGTGCTGGTCCCTTTCATGGGCAGTCCAAGAGGGGGCAAAATAACAGCTCTATGACTGCTAGACGCTGCGATCTTATTTTTAAAGAAGTCCTTGGCTGGAAATGCCTCCTCGTGATGTAGACTGAGAAATCCCTAAGGGTAAAGCCCCCGTCCTACTCCAGCAATAGACAAAGGAAAGCAGGATCCCATCTGATTCTAGGATGCCCTTTTTCCCTTAGGGTGCCGAAACTGAAGTCAGTTCCAACTTCACCCATTATATTTGCTATGGGATTCTTCCCCCGCCCCCACCCCCCCCAAAAAAAAAAAAACCATAATGTTTCCACTAAGAATTGAAGGTAAAGGGTGGAGAAGATTAAGGAATGAAAGTGAGTCGCAGACCTCATGCTGTTTGACTTTCCCTCTAGGAGAAAAACAAAATTTGAAGTGACCCTCCCCCAGTGACAGCCAGGCTTCCCTGGCACCTACAGTTGTCTTTGATCAAATGGGTTGGACTTGGGGCTCCTTTATTTGAATTTGCTTGTTGTTTGTTCGCAGTCAGCAGCAGGTTGGTTTTTCAACCTAAAACACAGTGCTTGCAAGACAGGAAGTCTGGCCCTTGATTGTGGGGACTGGTGCCTGGGGACCGGCTCTCCAATGCCTGCCTGCCTGCTTCCTCCCCCTCTCCAGCCGCTTCTGCATATGGACGGTCCCTCCAGTGCCTGGTTTGGTTCCTTTTCCTTCGAACTGCTTCCCTCACCCCACCCCACCCCCCAAGAAACTACCCTTCCCAAATACTGTCTAGATTTTGTTTTCATAAGGTTAAAAAAAATCATCGTTATTTAAGATCTCACGTTGCTATTAACACACAGTTTGGAAGAGATGCTCCGAGCAATCCTACACAACGCATCTCAATACACAGGCGCACTCTGGTTTCACATGTAAAGTTAATTCTGTCCGAGACAAATCCCATAATCTGTGTAGTTTCAGAGCCTACTGCTGGAAAACATCAGGGTGGGTTTTGTTTGGGGTTTGCACTCTCCCCATCTCGGGAGGAAGTCCCAGGGCTCCCCAAGGCGGAAAGGAGGCAGCTGGGAGAATCAGGCTTTATGAGGGCACCTTGGCAGGCAGTCCAGGAGGGAACATGAGAGGTGCTCAGGGCACTGGTCGCAGATCTGGGCATGCAGACGCGTGGGGGGAGACTTGGACCATTTGGTGGCATGAAAGGGAGGTGGCTGTCCTCCCTACAGGTCTGGAAGCAGCCAGGCGGAGGTCCGGGCTGAGTCCGACCTTACATCTTCCCCTTGCGGTTGCTTCCTGCCACTTTCGTGGGATGCTCCCAACTGTTTTGCGTTGTCTCTGGCGTGATTTAGAACGTGTCTCTGTATGCATTAAGCCACCACCCAGCACTGGCACGCCTGGTTTGGGGTTTTGGGTTACAGCTTTGTGCAACAGCGAGGTTGTCGCCGGGAGTGAGAATGCGGGTTTGAACTTGTGGTGTGCGCGTCCCGGCAGCCGCCAGCGCGCCTGCTTCTGGTTAAGTGGAGGCGGGCACTGGCTGCGGCCCCCGCCCTGCAGGTAACCGGAATGGGCTGCCCGGACGCCGCGGGGACCGCGTTCCCCATCCCAGAACCGGCCTCCGGCCCTCAGTTAAAAACGAAATACAGGAAAATGGAAGAAACGGGATGAGCTCAGGGTCACCGAGAATCCATCCGGCTCGTCCGGAAAGCCTCGGCCCACGGCCGGTGTCCCCGGCGCAGGGCCGACCCCCAACCCCGACGCCACACCCAAGCACCCGGCTTTCCCGGGAGAGCTCCCGGTGCCCAGGGGAGGCCTGGTGGGCCCTGGCCGCCCGAGTCCCCCCCCGTGGAGCGCTCCCCTCCTCGGCTGTCCAAGGCGCATCCCCGCGGGAGTCGTGGAACCGCCAGGCTCTCATCGGCCTCCCTGGCCGGTCCTAGTCCCCTAGCCCCCGGTCCGATGGACGCAGGGACCCGCTCTCAGTGCTTCCCGCGCCAGGCCGCCCCTCACCACCAAAACCCGAGTGACCCCTGAACTCCGCCAAGCCGCCCGGAATCCAGAAGCTGGTTGGCTCGGGCTCGGGAGCCGGGTGGGCTGGGGCGCGCGGGCCGGACGCGGTGCGCTGCGGGCGGGGGAGCTCGGTCCAGTGACTCCAGGGCCCGAGGCGGAGACCCGGTGGACGGAAGGCGGCTTAGGGAGTAGCCCTGGGCTCCCACCATGCCAGAGAGAACGCGGGAGCCGGCGGGGCCAGGGCCTGGGCCGCGGGGCTGGGCGGGATCCCTGGGCCCAGCCGGGAGTGCGCCTCCATCACGACTCGATCCCCGGGCGCCGCGGACAGGGCTGGGGGCGGCGTTGCCCGCCGGGGGCCTCGGCTGCAAAGGGCGTGAGGGGCGGGGCGGGGTGGGGACCTGGGGCGAGCACACGGAGGGCAGGGCGACCATCCCCTAACGCCCGGAGGCCTCCAAGGCCGGCACTTAACCAGCTCCCTGGAATTTCTCCTGTTATCCATACAGGAAGAAGCACTCCCCAGGGTGAAACACAAAATCCCAGTGGGAAGGTAGAGGTTTGGGGCCACGGATCCACCCCACCCTTGTCCGTGCTTGGCGCCGACCCGGGGCCGCTCCATCGCCATCGGCAGCCGGCATCGCCATGTTGGGGCTTCTTCCCCTGGACTAGGAGCGGGGACCAGGACCTCTGCATAGGCTGAAAGCCAGGGGGCCCGGCCGCCCGCCTCGCCTCGCTCCCCGCGGTCACGGGGATTCATTTCTGAGGCACTGCAGTTGTGCCAAGGAGAGGGGGAAAATGAACGTCAGAGGGGCCCAGCGCCCCCTCTGCCTGACTGCCCCTCAGGAGATACCCGCTCTTGGGCGTCACTGTCCTTGCCCAGCCCTTGGGGAGAACTGTGGGAGCGGTCGGCTCTTTGGGATAGGCTATATGGTTGCCTGAGGAAAGCCAGGGAGAGCAAGACCCTGAATCTGGGAAAACCAAGCCATGATGATGAGTTATCACAAGATGGATGAGTTATCACCAGGTGATGGCCAGTCTCGCCGTGCAAGTCTGCCGTCCGTGGGGGTCCTTGGATGGCATTTCCTTAGCAGTACCGCAATGTCCTTAGGAGGCAAGGTCACACCGGGCTCAAGGTGGCAGGCACAGCCAGGCACAGCCAGGCGACAGCCAGAAAACAAAAGGACGCCGACTGCTCACCCTGCACAGCTAAAGTTCCAAGCAAAAGTCACTTAGTTTGGATCCAGTTTAAGGGCATGAGAAATGCAAAAGGGAATTAAATGTTGCTTTTACTGGACCACCCCATGGTCCTGGGTCCCTTGTCTTTCCTGGTCACTAGTTCAATAAAACACAGGGAAAACGGACCCACTCTTTCTCCCCAGCACTGTTTAAAAAAAAAAAAAAAATCTGACCAGGGCACCTTATGTTCAACTACTAAAATTATAGGTTTTAAAACTTTTCTGAAACTCTTTTGTTCAGAAATCATTTCTGCCTGAATTGCTTTCAGATTCTGATTACACTCCCTCTCATGTTTACCTCAGATTTTTTTGGAAGTTAAAAGAAAAATCCCCTGAACCAAATAAGAGAATGGAAACAAGAAATTCTTGTCATTCTCAGTTTCTCCGAGACACGCCAGATTTTCCCCTCTTGCTTAAAAAAAAAAAGAAAGAAAGAAAGAAAAGAAATGATCTATTTTTAAAAACCAAGTGCCTAAGAAATAGTTCAGATTTGTGGCAGGGAAGGAAAAGCAAGGGGAACAGGATCCTAAATGGAAATGCCATTTCTGAGCCATCCTGATGAGTCACAAGAAGTTTGCACACCGTTGTCACCCACAGCTGGTTCATCCACAGATGAGCCAAAAAATAAAAAGTAAAGAGAAAGTCTGCTAATCGCCTCTCTGCCCTAACACAAACGTTTTGGGAGGAGAGGCCGAATGCAGGCTTCTCATTCAAAAATTCTGGTGCAAATTAAACGGGACCCAACATTGTGCTAGAACCATTTTTAATATAATTATACAGATCTGCCAAATCCAGGAAGAAAAGGTTTATGCATATATAACTTTTCCAGTTTTAACATCTGCAAGCATAAACAACAACGATCTCAATTTTAAAAAAGCATCAGGGTCAGAGCAATTGACCGACGTCTCTTCACTGCTAGGCTTACCAACAGTAAAGTACAGATGAGTTAGCGTCCTTTCTTCTCTTCTTACTCTCCTTGTCCAGAGACATGATGCCAGAAGTTTCAGTGCAGCTCACCTCCAGCCACAGGTAATCCTTTTTTAGGTAGCACTCAGTTGCTCTGAATTTTGCTTATAATTATTACCTATTTAATCACAGAAGAACTCCTGCAGAGGTGGAGTTCATGGTTGCATACAAGAACAGGAGATCACAGTTTTGAAGTCTAGCACAGATTAAAAACCACAGATGTACCATTTATATAAGACACACACTGATTGTCTCTTAAACTACATATTGACTCCTTATGAACATTATTTTTTTTTAAATAAAGTAGTGCATCTAGGACAATCAGTCGCACAATTCACACAGCCCTGAAAAGGTTTTCAGTGCCAACTACCAGTTGGTCATGAAACGTGAATGAGCTTGAGACACTGTTCACTCCTAAGATTCAACCAAGGATTGGCTAAAACATTGGAACACCTCTGTTTAAGAAGGCTAGGCCCTTGCCTCTCTTCTCTCACAGCTTAGTTTTGTTTCATCTTGTTTATTTTTGGTGGTGTTTGGTCGCACATGGCTACAATGCTTTTGATCACTCTGCAAATCAGGAAAACCAATAATCTAAAACTATGACAGGATCTTAAGTAGATTGGTTTGTCCATTTCAGGTTGCTGGTTGGCAGGCCCCTCTAAGGCCCTCCATTTTTCCTTCTATGCCTCCTGGAACTTTGATCAGAGGAGTCTGAGCATCATTCCATCTAATTCTTTTAACCAATGCCTGGCTAAAACCGGAATGTCCAGCCCAGTATATTTAAAAATCACCCACAAAAAGAGGTTCTATGGGTCTTCACAAAACCTGGAATTTCCACGAGGATGTCTGATCTTTATAATCCAAGCAGTCAGCATTGAAGTTAAGCTTCCAGGAGGCAGTTTGGTCCTTATAATCCAAGCAATCAGTGGTTGAGTTAAAACCCAAGCTTGAAGCTCCATATCCCTGGGTGGAAAGAGAAGCTGGGGACTGATTGAGATGGCTGGTAACTGCATTGGTACCCATGGGACTGAGGGCGGCCCCAGGTCCAGGAAGCTGGTGATGCATAGGGGTCAAGTAAGATCCACAGTCCATGCCCCCAAAGTAGGAAGTTGAGCCCGCATATCCTTGACTATAACCTGAAGCCTGAGTATAGGTCATGGGGTAGGACCTCTGCATGCAGGAGGAGGAGGTGGACAAGGGGTCTGACAGTGGGGAGATGGAAGCTGGGCTCCAGATAGACACAGGAGCACTGCTGCTCGCAATGGTCGGGACAGAGGTGCTAGAGGGGGGAGTGAACTGGCCACTTGCTCCACTCTCTGAACTCACTTCCCGAGCGGGAGAGGTCTTCTTTTTGGCAGGTCTCACTTTGTTCTGACCACCATTCTGTTGCTGTTGCTGTTGTTGGCGACACTTAGCTCTTCGGTTCTTAAACCACACCTTGAAAGGGAAAGAAACTTCTTTTAACGTGATTCCAACAATTCTTAAAGGATAAGAGTGGCTCCCAGTTTATATATCTGTCCTTGATGAGCTAGGCAGACAGTGTCCCTGGCTCTGAAGACCCGTTATGTGACATTCCCATATGTTCTCCTGGAATTATAAGAAAGTTGGAAAGGCTGTGTCTACAAGCACTGAAACCTGTCTTAATCCTAGCCCAGAACAATACAATTTAAGACAATCCCCCAGATCAGATGGCTAAAAATTCTCCACATCCCTTTCTTATCCGTTTTCAACTCCAATGCACATACATACAGTGGTCCAACTCTATTATGGAATACTCTCCCAATGAAATAGAATGCATCAATGCCTTCTGGAGAGAAACCCAAGAGAAGTGAGGAGAAACAACTCCATCACTACATGCCAACAAGAACGATCCAGACCCAAATAGCACACAGTCTACCTTCCAGGGAGCAACTGGCAAAACCAAGGCTGATCCCCTCACCCTACTTTTCGTCTCTCCTAGAAAGATTCACAACAGAAAGCACCAAGGAGAAGACAGGATCCTGCTGAGGTAAGAGGTCTGGGAGCCATCATTTGCTGACGGCTGCTTGGTGGCAAATGGCATAACGTACACATTCCCTGCATTGGGCTGGAGCCAGACCTCTTTACTGTCTCCCAGACATGAGTCTGTGCCTTCAACACCATGCCACTCAGGATGTAGACTGTCCCCTGACCTCTGCTCGCCGGCTTCTCAACTGATTCCCTGCCTGTAACTTGGAAAATTCTCTTGAGGAGCCATCTACATGCTCTGTGAAGAGACTGTGCTCAGTGTAACTTCTGGCATTTTCTGGTCCTCCGTTGTCCTCCTGAATGAACTCTCCACATGGGTGCCACGGCCATGGGAAAAGACGTGCCACCAAGGCCAAGTTCAATGCCAACCATTCAGAACCAAGTGTTTTCTTCCAGTGAGGATGTTGCTTCAACCTCACAGGTGCTAAACTCCTTCCAGCCCACTTTACCAGAGCCTCTCTCCTGATTCACAGTTCACACCAGCGTCTGTCACTTCTGACACTTCCAACAACACGTCCTAGCTGAAGAAGTGTCCCAGGTGTGTCTGTAGCTTAGGTGCTAAATGCTCTTTCAAAAGAACTCCGTGTGGGACTTGCTCTGGAGGCAAGTTGGAATTGACTTTTCCTCTCCAGCTTAGGGTCAAAGTTTCGGAGGACTGACTGGGGGAGAATGGGCATGGAATGTCACCAAGGATATTATGTAGCTATTTCATCTGTTAAATGACCTAGAGCTAGCAAATTCTATTCAATCCCTAAGGAGTCAAAGGAAACACACTCTTAGGGTGTTAATTTATTTGGGAAAGCACCAGCTACTTCTACAGTCTGGCTCTGCTTCCAAACCTAGGTCTGACCTTGAGCAAGCTAGTCACTCTGTTTCTTCATCTATGAAAATATTTCCCACCTGTGAAAATATTTAGGGGTAAATTTTTCCAACCCTTAAAAGTCCATGAGACTAGGGGAGATTTCCACTTAGGGAAAGGCAAGAGTTAAATACCCTGTGACTACTCTTGAAATCTGCCCAGGGCTGGGGCTCTGTCCACTGGAGAGCAGAGGCTCTGGGACTTTATCTGTGTAGCTAAATCGCCCCCTCTTACCTTGCTGGCCACCTGGGCCAGGAGACCCTAGCTTACAGGATTAGATGGGGATGGGAGGGAAGGTAAAAAGGCCTCCAGGCCCCGCCCCCCTCCCCGAGCTGTTTAGTGTTTCAAGCCTTCCTTTGTCCAGGCCCAGACCTGGGGCTCTCCGGGGTCCTCCACTCACACCATGCTTGGGGGAGGGGCGGCGCGGGCAGGAAGGGGAGCCGTCAGCATCTGCCCTACCTGTACCCTGGACTCGGGCAGGTTGATTTTCAGCGCCACCTCCTCGCGCATGAAGATGTCTGGGTACCGAGTCTTGGCAAAGAGCGCTTCCAGCACGTCCAGCTGCGCCCGGGTGAACGTGGTCCGCTCGCGGCGCTGCTTCCGGGGGGTGGCTGCGGGACAAGAAGCCCAGGGCCCTTTAGGGTGGGGGAGCAGTTTCTCAGTCACTGGGGCCGCGGGGCCCTCCGACTCCCCCAGCCCCCAGCGCCCGCTCCTCCCAGTCGATCCACCCCGAGCCCACCAACGCTCTCCACCGCTCTGGCCGGGCTTCGGCACCCCAGGCCCTTGACACACGCTGCCCCTTCCAGGAGCAGCCTCTTCGCCTGACTTTGGAAATCGCTCCCGGCAGAGCCTCACTTCGAAAGCTTACGAAACCAACGAAATCAAAGGGACACGAACCAACCCAAGCTCCACAATCAACCCCCAAACCATAGCACAAACAAAAATGTCATTCCGGGAATGACCGCGCGCCTCCATCCCGCTCCCAAGGCTTTTAACATTCCAAGGGCTCTTCCCTCCATCTTTATAATGGGGACAGAGTTCATACGGATACGAGGATTTTAGAAAAAACAAACGTGGGCGGAAGGGAAAGCACCGCACCGGGGCTAAGTCACACCCCCCGGGGATTAAAGGCTCAGGGCCTGGAGGTCAGGTGGGAAGCCCTGGGCGCGGTGGGGAGACCCGCAAAGGCCTGGGGGCGAGAAAACCCAGCCCCTCCAGGAGCGCGCGGCGGAGGAGCCCGGCAGGGAGATAAGGGTAGAACCCCTCCTTGCTCCATCTCCGTGACAGTTCCCCATTCATTCGAAGTAAGAGGGGAACGGAGTGTTTTCCTGTGACTGTTGCTGTCCCACCTATTCGCTTCTTCCCCAGTTTTGTTCTCTCCCGGGTCAGCAAATGCCCAGTGGCTCTAAGCTGCTGCTTCGGAAGAATAAACCCAGAGGGGACGTCTGGTGGAGCTAGGGTGGGGAGAGCAGGCGTGACGCAGGGCGCACTTACCCGGGTAGCCCACGGAGGGGTGCAGCAAATCCATCCCCGAAGTGGTCAGACTCAGCCCATTGACTGCGTAAGGCGGTTGCTTGAGATAAGACATCATGCTAAGGTTGTTTGGTGGCGCAAAGTCGGCCCAGATCGGGGGCACCCAGCCGGAAGGTCTAGATTCGCCGGGGGAGGACAGGTTCAGGGTCCTCAGTGGGTGGGTTTGCAGTGATGGAACTAAGAGCAAAGCAAAACAAACAAACAGAGGTTGCTGGTTTACTCCTTTGGCGGCCGCAGCTCTCCCGCGTTCACCACCAATAACTTGGAAAGAACCCGGGGCAGGCACAGCAGAGGCAGCCCCCACCCTCTCTCAGCTGCTCTGGAACTAGAGGGGATGGAGGAAGACCAGATAAACCTGTCTTCCCCACCCCCAGCCTAAACTTACAAAAAAAAAAAAAGTACGCGAGGAAAGCAATTACAATCTGCCTTCCCCAGGAACAAAACCCCAGCCTTCAAACGCACTTGCTGCATTCCGACCCCCAACATTTGCATAGGACTCGTTGGCTGGCACTAGCTAATTGTCTCAAACAAAACTTGATTGGGGCCATTTGCAGAGACAAAGAACTCTTTGGCTAAATAAATAATGCTGATAACAAAGCCCATTGGTGAGAAACAAAGAAACAATTCAAGAAATCCACCTCTCCCCAGACTGTAGCTTTTCCGAGGCAGAGATTTTAATTATCTTAGCTTTTTACCACTTTCCACTGCTGCGAATCTAACATGTCAGTGCATTTAACATCTAAAATACCAACTTGCTTAAGCAACAAACTTGAGAAAACTGCTCAACCACTATTATTCCACATTGGAAGTCATTTCCAGTAATCATTTTCACCTAATTAGTAGTGTGGGTAATTAGATTTCGAGGTGAGTAACAGATTTATTAGGGTTTTGGAGAACCTTGATTATATGTGTCTAAAGAACTAGAGCTAAACAAACAAGTATTTGACTTTTAATCGACACCCCTCAAATATTTAAACGTACAGCAAAAAACGTCTCCAAGATTGGCAGAAATTCTCAAGTAAAGTTAGAATCCCACCAATCAGATAATGACAGGACCCCACATTTGCTTGCATCTGTGCAGCACGCGGCTTCCACGTTGAGCTTGATGTGTGGGGGGCTCCTGCAGGAGGGCAGCATTTCGGACATTTGGGTCCTCAGCAGCTGCCCCGGTTCCCTGTTAACTCTGTCGTCTGCAGGTTTTAATTCAGAAGAAAGTACCTACCCGCAAACGCCCAAAGTTGCAAAGTTGATAGGCTTTCTCCCTCCCTTCCAAGTTTCCTACAATTGTATTAAGAAAAAGAACTCCAAGAGAAACAAAGGGAGGAGAAGAAAGTGACTTTCCTCCACCCTTTTCTCCCGCCCTCCTGTTCAGCAAAGAGACCGGAGATCCAAACTAGATGTTCCTGCAGGCTGGCGGTTTGCAAGTCTGGCCTTTATTTTCCTAAAAAACCGCGGCCCCAGCCTGCAAGGATCTCTAACTTTGGAACTTTGACACTGTGAGAGATTGCTTCAAAATGGCGGATACAAGATTAGGGGTTCTCTCTTACTTTTTACCAAGGTCTCGCTGAGTTTTAAGGACTCCGGGTTTTCCCATTTACGTAGCTGGAGACATCGAGGCCCAGAGTTCTACAAATGGAGCTCGGTAACCGCAACTTCTTCCTGATTTAAATCCGAGCACAAAAGTCATGTTTCCCCACCCTAGGATCTAATTAATGTAATTTTAGACATGTCATTCTTGGGCGGGTGCATGTTTATTCATCGGTAAAACTAGTTGCTCCTATAACAAAGGTATTGTGTTTTCCTCTCAAGATGCCGTGATTTGGCGCCTTAGAAAATAATATCGCTTTAAAATAGTCATTTATTTATTTAAATAGCCTCTACGCCGGAGTTCCCTTTTTGTTGGATAAAAATCTTACTAACCTTGGAAAGTTCCAAAGTACTACAGAGAAACCTAAGATCCCATCAGATGGTACCCACGAGAGAGGTGGAAGCGCTCTGACACCTTAGCCCTTACCCGATTAGAAATGCCTGAGCCATTTTATGATAAAGTAGCACATGCAACATTAAAAAAAAAAAAAAAGCTACAGCAGGCAGTAAACAACAGCACTAAGATCCTTCTTGGGCTTCCTTTGCCCAGTACCCCGGCAAAATGGCTAAAATTCCCAGGATAGGCTCTGTTCTCTTTTACACGTGGATGCGCCTTTCAAAGGAAAAGGGGAGAAAGAAAAGCAAACACAAAACCCCGACGTCCCCGCACAGCCTGCCTGGGATGCACTGCTCCAGGGACGGGGCCCGAGGGCCTCCCGCGTCTAACTTAGGAGACCAGCAGGGACGCCTCTCCATCCCTTCCCCTCCCGATCCGGTCCAGGCCGCGGTGGGAGAAAAGCCCCTGCTCAAAAGCACAAGCCCCCTCCTCGTGCTTCCGAGACGCCGTGGCCTCTGCAGAACGCGTACCTAGGAGCGCGCGCCGAGTCCCCGTCGCCGGTGGCGCCCACACCTCCAAGGCGCGAGCGGCTGGGTCCCGGGTCCCTGGCCCGCAGCGCCGGCGCCGAGGTCCCGCTCCACTGCCCGCGCCGGGCCGCGCAGCCTTATATCTAACGGTCAATTCGTGCAATCTGTCGCCTCCCCCCCTCTCCCTCCCCCCCTCGGGTGTGTATGTTTTTTTTTCTCCTTCCAAGAAGCCCGTCTACCAGTTGCTGTGTCCTCGCTCAATAATAATTACCTCGTCCGAGAATTAATTATAATAAATGTTTTCTTGATAAACTAACGAGATAATCCGAGGGGCACACGTCCCTTAATTACAGGCCGCCGTGCTCAGCGCCGCGGCTCGTCCGGGCTGATTAATTTCCTGCCTGACGGAGGGGCGACACCACCAGGCGGACGGGGCCACCGTGGCCTGCGGCTGGGGGGCCCGCGTGGACGCGGCGGGAGCGGGCGGCGCAGACGGCAGCGCCGCGCGCCTCTCCCGGGCCAACTCGAGGGAAAGTTTGTGGCCTGAGGGAATCGAGCGACGCTGCCCCCGCCAGCGAGGGGAAGACGCGCGCCGGCGGGCTTGGCCTTGACTGTTCGCAGCGGTTGGGAGCCAGCCCCGGGCGGCTTTCCTCGCCAGCGCCTCTCCCGTGCCTGCAGAAAAGTCCCGGGGCGAGCACCGGAAACCCAGAGCCCCGCAGCTCCGGCCTGGACCGGGCAAGTGCCCGGCCACCCACCCGGCAGAGCGCACCAGTCCCGCACGCCGAGGAGGGAGCCTGGGGCTCCAGCGCGGGGTCCCCCCCCAAACGGGACGGCCCCTCAACCCATCCGCTCCAAGACTTCGTCGGAGTTGGCGGCGCCCCCTGACCACGGATCTTTCCCCCGCAGCCCGCGAGCAGAGGCGGCGAGGGAATCGGCGCACCCCTCGGCCCCACTTTGGCCTCGAGCCTGGGGAGGCAGCGGCGAGCGGGAGGATTCCCGGGCCCGGGGCGGCCTCGGGCGGAGCAGGGGCCACTCGCCGGCGCTTCCGCCCGCCCCAGGTGCGCGCCCAGGGTCGGCGCGGCTGGCCCCGGACCGGCCCGAGCTCAGCCGCCTTGAAAACCGACGCTGGCACCTCCGTTCGGCCTGGGGGCCCGGGTCTGGCATCGCGACCGCCGATGGGGTGTTGGGGGGCGGGGGGCACTCCCAGGACTTGGGGGGAGGGGAAGGGGATTAAAAAGGAAGGGGAGACCAGGAGGCCTTGGGAGGAGGCCGAGAACGGGGCAGCTCCAGGCCGGGCGGAGAGGACGCCCGCGCCGCCCGCTGCCCGGTTATCCGCCCGGCTCCCCGGCTCGCGTTCTCTGCGGAGCAGGCGGGCGCTGGGGCCGCGCCGCAGGCCGGGGCCGACCGGCGAGCGAGCCGAGCCTCCGGGGCGCAGCCCGCAGGGGCGCCTACCTTTTCCTCCGGATTATTTGAATCCATTCCTCAAGCTACATCTGCATTTTTTTTTTTTTGTCTCGGACTCTACACACGTCCTTGGGATCAGCCGGAAACTGGGGCCCAAAACGCCCAATCGCGCGGAGACCAGAGCCGCGTGGACATAAAAACCGAATCGGGGACAAAAACCCCTGCGAAGCCCCTCACAACGGACCCGGGGGCTCCCCGGCGACCCCCGCGAACACGCTCTCTCCCTCCCCTCCCGCCTTCCTCTCCAGATGGCGAAATCTTCCCAGCAATCTAACACTTCACGAGTAACACCTCAAGACTGGTAAGGGAAAAAAAACCAAAACAACACAGCCGCATCAGCCCCAGAAGGGCTCCGCGCTGACCGAGGCGCGCCGGCCGGTCCGGCAGGTGGTGACGGACACACAGACACTTACCTCACAGCCGCATTGGAGGTTAGGGGGTGGGGGCAATCGAATTATCCTTCAAAATCCCAAGTAGCCAGCTATCCTAAAAGAAATTAATAAGAGTATTGCGTTAGAAACCGTGCACTCTTCCCTTTCCACAAAAAAAAAAAAAAAAAGTCAAACAGAAGCAAAAAAAAATTTTTTTTTAAGAGCGGAAAATGCGGACAGTGGCCGGGGCTGGGAACACGCGTGGGCCCCCATGCGATACGTACAAAGTGGACGTGGCGAGTGAGGGCTGCGCTGGCGATTTTTTATTTTTCATAACAGTGCAGGCTGAGTCGGAGCTGAGGCCGGTTCCGCTCTCAGGGAGATTTGCTGAGAAAGCGCCTCTCTGGCAACTTTTTGACGCAAACTATCCAACCAATGGCAGGGAGAGAATGATTGACACATCTAAGCCAGAGGGAAAATAATAAAAACACACACAACAGGGGGAGGAAAACAGGCCGCTGCTGCACGGGGGGACGAGCAGGCAACAAATCCAGGCCTCCGACATTACCAGAATGTTCTTGAAAGACACCAGGCTCCGCTTAAAACACACGTTGCGGGCCGGGGCGTGTGAACCAAGTGTATAATGAAAATGACGGACAGGCAGGGCCCGCGCCTCCTTCGCCTCCGTCTTCCGTCACTCCTTCCCTCGGCCCCTGTCCTCTCTCTTGTTGTTTGAGGGCAGAGAGGAAACCCACACAACGTAAGGGCCAGAGATGAAAATGCCCACGTCGAGGCGGGAGAGGGCGGGGTGCGGCCGAGGCTGGAGCGGGCCGAGCCGGGCCGGGCCGGGCCGGGCCTGGCACCGCGGCCGCCGAGCCTCCCACGGACTGGGGGGTTAGGAAGGGAGCCCCGAGGGAGCGCAGGGCCCGCGGGGAAGGGAGCCTCACTCTCCAAGGGCAAACTGCTCTGTAAATCTTCTCTCCTCTGGACGCCCTTGGTCAAGACCCCCCCTCCCCGCGTCCGGTCCCCGCGCCGGCGCCCGGGGCGCGCAGCCTTCCTCCGCAAGCGGCTGGGGAGGCGGGGTGGGAGTGGGGGGGGATGGAGAAGCCAGGGGCCGGCTCCAGACACAGACCAGGCCTGGTGGGAGTGCGATCGTGCGCCACTCGGGCGGCGGCCCCGCACACCCAGCGTCTGCGGGCGACCAGGCGCGGCGCGGGCCTGCGGCTCCCCGGGCGGGAGTCCCGCGAAGTGCGGGCGCCAGGGGACCCGAGCCGGAGGCAGTGGACCCCAGCCCAAGTGTTCCGCCCGGCACGGACGGCTTCCAGCGCGCTGAGTCCCTAGAAAAGCAGACGCCAACGGGGCGGAGTACTGGGGAGGTCCCGGTGGGGGTGGGGTGAGCGTGGCAGGAGCAGGGGACACCTCGGTCCCCCTGCTCCCAGAGCAGGAAAAGGCGCCGCAGCCCCCTCCCCTCCCCCAGCCGCCGCCGCCACGGCGAGTGGGCCCAAGGAAACAGCTCGCTGCCTTTAATTTGGGGACCTATGTTAATGAAGTCGGTAATTAATTCGTCGCTTTGTTGTCGGTTCTTATACTGTATGTGTAATCAAATGTGGCCGTCCTTGGGATTTACAGCAATTAACGAATTACGGGAGTGCGCACGAGGCGGCGAGCTCTCGGCAGCCGGGCTGGGCTCCGGCTCCTGCGGCTCGGCCCGGGGCCGGGCCCTCGGCGGCCGCCGCCCCCCTCGCGGGTGTCTCCGAGGGCTTGGGGGCCCCCGCAGCCTGCTGAGACCCCTGCGCGGCTGCTCCCGCTCCCGCCGCCGCTGCACCAGTCGCCAGAGAGCCGCTGGCAGTCCTGTCCCCAGGAGTCACGACTTTCTAGGGGCCGGGCTGGGGGGAGGGTGAGTACGGACCTTTGGCGATCACCCCGCCTCCACTGCACCGAAACACCTGGCGACCGCCCCTGGGGCCTTTCCTGGGTGGGGGGTGGTGGTGGCGGGGGGGGGGGGGGGGGACGAATGCCCCAGGCGGTCCGGCCTGCGGGGCGCTGGCGGTCCAGGCGCCTCTCGTGCGCGCAGCCTCTGGGTCCCCACGCTTGGGGTGAAGGAAGGGCAAGCCCACCGCGGTCCCGCGCGCTCTGCGGCTTCGCCTTCCCACCCCGAGGGAGGACTGTGTGCGCCCACCTCCACCCCGCCCCAAGTTTGATCACTCTGCGGTTTAAAGCATCCAAGAGCGAGGAGGAAAAGTGGGTTTTGTGGGGGCTGGCGGAGGGAAAGAGTCGGAGCCAGGCCTTGGGGACGGTGGGGGTGGGCAGGGAGGAGAAGCATCAGAACCCGCGCTGGCGAGCTCCTCGGCGTGAGTGAAAACTCCCGCACTGGGAGGCCCGTGGAGCGTAGGGTCCCGCGCCGTGGAGGTGTGCGGTGTGCTCTCGAGTGGCGGGGATGGCCCGGGGCAGCGCTGGACAGAGGCAGATTTCTGCGTGTTGGGGTGCGGACCGGCCGCAGCCCGCTCCCGCCTTGCCTGTGACCTCTCTACCAACTTCGCAGACACGCGGGGCCGCGAAGCACGAGTTGGAAATGGACAGTGTTAAATAAACAAGGGTCTCTTTAAAATTCTCATCCACTTCAGATGTCTAAAGTAAGATTGTGATGATTTTGTCACGGTTTGGTAAATTTACCCCTTTAAGAGGCTTTCATAAATCCCAGAACACACCTTCAGCCAGATTTGAATATAGATTTAGCTTTTAAAACCCAGAAGCTGGAAACACCGCTTTATCAAAGAGAATTTCCCTTTAGCTTAGCAATGTGCTGAAGCTCTTAAAAGATTGGATCTGAGGGAGAGAGAGAGAGCGAGCGAGCGAGGGGAGAGAGAGAGACAGAGAGGAGAAAGAGAACTAGAGACAGAGAGATGCAGACAGGGGGGGAAAAAGACTCTTTTTCTTTCTAGAGGAATTCTACCCAGACTGTGCAGCAGTTGGTAGCAGGCAAGCTCTCTCCTGGGTGTCGCCTGGAAAAGTTGCAAAATTGCTCTTCACCTGTAAGAACACGCTCTTTATCTTCCAGTCTCTTCTTGTCAATTTGGAAATTGCAGACAGCCGGGTGCAGGTACAGTTTCCACAAACCCTTCTTTAGGTCAGGACAAAAGCCACTGGCTTTGGGGGAGGGGGCTGGGCTGTTCTGCTGAGAACCTTGCGGGCTTGGTGGGAGAAAAAGACTCCTTGGATGAAAAGTCTAACTCTCGATTTCCAGTAAGTTCTTGAACTTCCAATATACTCACTACCTGCTCATTGCATGTCTTTTGTCCGTGCTTAACTTCTTGTTTGTGTGTATGTCCCGTGTCTTCAATTTTGCTTTCTGTAAATCCGACTCATGGGTAGCATGCGTTGTGTTTGTAAATAATTTTCACTGACAGGTAGAAGTTTTTTTAATTGTCATGTGTAGAATTATTTTGCCATGCAGAGGAGATATAAATGTTCAGATATAAACTGATATACACGGGGAATCAAATGATTTGTCAGAGCTTTCGTACGGCATCCAGAATATCACTGATGTTCATGTTTTGAAATCTAGATGCGTGTCTGGCACTAAGTGGGCTTCCTTTCTCTACCCGACATGCCAGACCAGTTTAGCATATTCCAAACTTTCATCCAAGTTTATTAACTATGGTTGTGGGGAGTGGGGGAGGGGGAGTGGAAGGGGAGCGATCTCAGGATTCTTCCAGACTAATTAAAAAGAAGAACAAAACCCATGTTCCTTGAGAATTTCCAGCCTCTGGGGGGAAGGAGCCCCTCACTTCAGAAATATAAAGATTAAGTTCCAGTCTTCTCGGTGGACAGTCGGGGAGCACGCTTTGCCCAGAACTGCCACGATTTTTAGAAAGGAGTCATTTTTCATTTGGTTTTTAGATATGTCTTTATTACAAACTTTGACAAGACTCACTTTGATTAATCTTTTTAACGAGGGTCTATGCGTGGCAATGCAGGCACGACTTGGGGTGGGGAGAGAATGTGAGGCGGGAGATCACCTAGGAATTAAAGCTTGGGTCACTCATTCCCCAGGCATCACGGACGCCTCAGAAAACAGTGAGGGAGAAACAACTTCAGAGATAGGGTTGTACTGTCTTCATAGAAGAGTAGGAGGCAAACTCCAAATGGGGGGGGGGGGGCGAGGACCACATAGCTCCGGAATGAAATGGATTAAGATTGTGTGACAAGTGCAAGATGTGGGGCTGGGAGACATTTATGAGCTGAGTGTGAGCTGGGAACTCTGTGTCTGTCCCTGGGAGTGTGAGGACCTAGGGTGTGTACTGAGCAAGGTTAGGGTGAGGGGCAGGAAGGGCGTGTGTGAGTGTGAGAGGGAGAGATTCCCGAGTGTGTGTGTGTGTGTGTGTGTGTGTGTGTGTGTGGTGTGTTGGAGGGTGTGGACGGGAATGTGGATGGATTGATGAAGGGTGGTAACTGTCAGTTTACATAATTTTCATCTCCTGGCACTGAAGTTTCCTTGAAATCAATTCTACTGCAGGCAGCAGCCTTGAGCTTACAGAGCTGATATAAAACAACCATTACAGTCCAATATCTTGCCTGTTTGCAAACTTCATTTAAAACTGGAGGAAAAAAGACCCAGGAATGGTTTTGTGAGAAAGGAAAAAAAGAAGAAAAGAAAACCACAGTGAAGCTTTAAACTAGTTTGGATAAATCTCTAGTCTTTTATTTGTAACCTTTTACAAGCTTTATTTCCCGTATATGAAAAGCTTCTTTTATACGGGCATGGCAGACTTTTCCTTTGGATTTTTAATTAGAGCCCATCAATTGTAGCCATATTTAAGAATCAATATAAAGTAATCCTTCGAGATGGGATAAGGTTTTAATCGAAAATCTAATTTCCCACTCTTTGCAGATCACTTTAAGGGGCTGGTTGATTAAAAAAAAAAAGAGAGAGAGAGAGAGAGAGAGAGTTCAATATTTAAAAGACAGAACACCTAAAACCTGGAAAGATCGTGTCTGCAAGAAACCAACTGATGTTGCCTTACAAAGAAGAAGTCTGGCTGTTGTTGGGAACTTTTTTCTTCTACTTAGAATAATTTGACTTATTTTCTTTTTTCCTCAAACACTGTTCCTTTCCTGTGGCTGCTGAAAAGGTATTCACAGTGAATGGGGAGAGTAAAAGGAGAAACTATTTGAAACTGTGTGTCATATGCAAAAAATAAATAAATGAATTTTTATCAATAAAAGAAAACCGATCTTGACAGATCCTTTTTTACTACCTGCACCAAAATTCCCAAGGTTAAAGAGTGAATAAAACACGCCTTCCACTTTGTCCGTGGATGCAAACTTTTCACTTCAGAATGAAAACTTCTGATCAATTGGAGAACTTCAAAATTAGAATTTTGCAATGTTAAATTTTCTTACAATGAAAAAGTTACTACGACAAAGTCATGGAATTTTAACGGATTCTACCAGAGTCACAGGTTTTCAATTTGTTTTAAAAATTTCATGAAAAAAAGAGAAAAAGAAAAATGAAAGAAAGAAAGAAACACACACACACTAATTGTGGGTGCACAGTCTGGGCACTCTTTTCTCCTGAAAGATCAAGCTGAGTATGTTTGTTCAAAGGCCGCGCGTTATCTAAATATGCGGAGAACAATTTGAACACGCAGGGCTTTAGTCTGAGACCCGCACCGCATCTATGAAGTAGCCGGGACCCGGCACAAAGTTCACAGGCGCGTTTGCCAGCGCGCTACCTGTCTTTATTGTCTTTATCTGTGAAGCGCATTTGAGAAATGAGCTCGTCGTGCTTGCTTTTTGCAATCCGAACGAAGTGGGTCTGAACGTGTTTAATAGCCACGCTTTTTTTTATCTGCAGAAATTTCAATTTATGTAAAAGCCCCGGCGGTTCATGCGCTACGCGACTGTCCGAATTTTAGAGACCCTCTTCTTGTATTTCTCCGTAATCGCGTCTAATGCAAACCTGGGATTTTTCCATTACTTAAAAAAAAAAAAAAAGTGAAAATATAATGCATCTTCATTAAGAAAATTGACTGCTGTGCTCACGACAGTCTTAATTGAAAAGGCAACCTGTTTTAATGGTGTGGTTGAGAAGATTACATACTTTATCCAAACACAAAGACAATTAATAAGGAGAAGCAGGCTCTGCCATTAACTCTAATGCAGTCGCATCAGTGTCAGCGAAAAGGGCTCATACCTGTGACACGCGGGGCAAACTCCCCGGCTCCCGCTCTCCCCAGTGCACCCCCTCCTTCGTTCGGGTCTCTTAACGGGCAGGCGCCCGGTCCGGCTGCGGTCAGGCGGGCGCGTTTCGGGCGAGTGCGGCGCGGGTGGCTGGGTACCGGGCTGCGGCGCCCCGCCGGAGGCGCGGGGGGACTGCGGGGCTCTCGGCGTAGACCTCGCGCCGGACCCTTGCGCGCGCGGAGCCGGGCGAGGGCGGCTGCGGACCCGCGCGCTGGAGGATCCAGAGGCCCAGAGCCATCCCGCGCGTTTTGAGAAGTTTAACAAACGGGACTGGGCTCTCTGCTCTGATTCATTTACGGAAAAGTCGCGGGGAAAACGAATCTTGTTAACATTGCGGGTGTGTTTGGCGGGGACCGTCAGAGCGCACTTGATCTCAGGGCGAATTCACCAAGTTTTCCAAAGCGCCCCCTTCCCAGCTCTCGGGCCAGGGGAGCAGAGCGCGCGTGTGTGTGCGAGTGCGCGCGCGCGCGCGCGGGGCTCCGGATCGGCGTGTGTGCCGGCCAGCGCGTGTGTGTATGTGTGCAGAGGGGGCGTCCTGGCCTTCCTGGCCCCCGGCACGGCCCGACCGCGGGACAGGCAGAAGACGGCGGCAGTCTCCGGCTTTTCCATGCGTGGGCTGAGACCCGCGGCTGCCGCCTCGGACCCGGAGCGGCGAGGCAAGGAGAACCCCCCTCACACCCACCCCCGGCTCCCGCCCACGGCGCGGAACGAGCGGCGGCGCCTGGTGCGGGCCTGGCCCTGCTGCTGCCGGCGCTCGCGGGCCGGAGGACCCGGGGGCGCGGGCTGTACTCGCTGTTTGCAGGCCCCCAGGGCGGGCGCGAATTGGGGAAAAGGCAAACTGGCAAGTTGGGGGCTTTAGGAGATGCTTCTGTGGTTGCCAGGGGCTAGCCCCTCTTGCCGGGCGAAGTGCAGCCCTCGGTTCCGGCTCTGCCCGAGTCCCTGCTCCCGTGCCGGGGCTCAGGCCGCTGGAGAAGGGGGCGCCTCCCATCCGTGCCCCCCCCCCCCAGCCCTCGCAGTCCCAAAGTGGGTCAGGACGCAGCCTCAAGCCAATGGCTACTCCCACTCCAGGCCGCCACTTCCCTTCACCAAAGGGTGGTTAGGGAGCTCACAATCTCGGGGAGTCCCCGAGGCTTCTGGTTTTGAGTAGCCACGCGCCAGGGGGAGATTTGTTGCGGGGCTCTGCGCCCGAGGGAGGCGCCCAGGCCCGCGGGAAGGGAGAGCAGCAGGTAGTCGGATTTCCGGGGCTGTTCGGAGGGCCCTGGAGGAGGAGCAAGGACCCCATTCTCCAAGGTCCCCCTGCAGGAACGCTCCCTCCACAAACGCATCCTTCCAGCCCTCAGGGCCCCGCAGTCAGCTGCACCCCACTTCCGCCTGTTTGTCTACAGACTTCCTGCAGACTTGGCGCTCTCTGCCTCTGCGTAGGAGAACGAGCGAGCCCAGGCAGGCCCTGCTTCTCCCTTCTTAGGTGGTCTCCAGAGTATGGTGACCTCCCCTTGGCGAGAGCCAGCCAGCAGCGTCCCCAGCCCCATGCATGACCCGCGCGATGTATCCAGAGCTTTGCCTGGTCCTTTTCCAATGCTTTTTTCAGATTGCAAAAGTTGAAGTACTCCAGTTATCACGACTATTATTTTTAATCAACCAAGCCCAGGTGTCTGCCTCTGGCGAGGCTTTGCATGTGCGCCGAGTACTAAGGAGAGAACCAGGTCTCTTAGACCCAGGGATAGCTTGAACCTTAGATGTCACTTGCACAACCCAAGAGCAGCAGACTGGCTTGTATTTGCGGATCCGTTTCCTGGCATTTAACCTAAGGGTGCTCGCA
The DNA here is from genome assembly GCA_949820135.1 of Sylvilagus floridanus. Classification (NCBI taxonomy): domain Eukaryota; kingdom Metazoa; phylum Chordata; class Mammalia; order Lagomorpha; family Leporidae; genus Sylvilagus; species Sylvilagus floridanus. The sequence goes on along the minus strand of OX463239.1, from coordinate 18,925,054 downwards.
GGCATCTTTATTAGCATGTGTCTGACCTTGGATAGCTACTCAATAATGACATTCCTAATCATTTATTGAATACCATTTAAGCTAGTTCAGCAACAGACAGTAACTCTTAGCCTAAATGGCAGTTTTCTGGCAGCTTATTCAAGTAATGAACAAGCAAAGAGTGAAAGATATCATTGCTTCCAATACCCAGCTCCTCAAGTTGACGGTTCAGCGGCCTCACTTGAGGGACACACAGCACACCTAACGTATATGGCATGCTTCGGGTTCCTTGTGGAAATGTGGTTTCTTTTTGACTCTACTCTTGTCTTGGATGCACAACATATGTCAGAGAAACCCTGGAGAAACAGGCTTGGTCTGCAGACAATGGGAGTCAGTAGAATCAGGAGTTTGAGTCTATCCTGACCTTTTTCTAAGTGTTTCAACAACAACAAAAAAAGCCAAAAGTAGCAAAGTCCTGGAAGAGGGCTTTGTCTATCAAAGGCACTCTTCAGACACTAAAGACTCACCTAGGAATGGGTCACCTCAAGTAAGCCTTTTTCTGTGATTAACAGTGGAAGGGCATCGAAACAACCCACTATCATTAAGAAATACTTTTACATGTCCAGGTAGTTGGCTCTGAGTTGACAGTCAGCTCTGAAGTGCTAATGAAGACGTTCCAATAAACCATTCTACATTAGACTATCGCCTTAAATCTGATTTCACATTTGAATCAATTTGATATCTCCACCTATCTGTTCAGACATGGTGGGATGAAGAAAAAAAATGTTTTTCATGAGCAAAACTTCCCATCTGACTTACCTAAGCATCTGTGATTATCAATCCAAGAAGTCTCTAGAGTACAAGCATTATTTTGTAAATTGGTTGTAACGTGAACTCACATTCTTTCATTTACTTCCTCAACAAGCATATTTGGAACCTACTAGTAGCTAATTTGGGGACCTGCTATCAGTTAGAAATTGATTATTCTAGAAACTCATGTTCAGCCTTGGAAACCAAGTCTCCCCCTTCCCCCCTTGTTCCGAGGAAGTAGATAACTATCGTGAATGTTTAATTTTAACGTTTGTATTATCCACTTTCTTCTGGACAAAAATTAAGCCTGGAGAGATTTGTCAGCTGTTCACAGTTGTCAGGACTGGTGGTGATCATTCTAGGGTAGGCTGGAAGAGCTGTTGGTTTATGTGAACCGATAAAAGTATATGATTCTCAGTGTTCAAATTTGGTTTTTTTCTAAACAATCAGAAGGCACCTGAGTGTATGACTTATTATGTGTTTAGATAGATGATGAGCTCTACAGTCAAAGATGATGTTTTTTTAGGAATAAAAATGTTTTAGATTTAATTCAGCGTTTTATTAGCCAGTGTCTGTATGTTGTACATGCTATCGTTTCATTCTTATCTTGTTTCTAAGAGTAGGCAAAAAAAAAAAAAAAAAAAAGGAATTCAAATAATTATAGTGTGATTTACTTTTTAAAACCTCCTTTCTGGACTAGAAGTAGATTTTCTTTATTCATTTTGTGTTTGGCCATTTTAGCTTCAACTCCTTGCCAGTCCTAGAAAATGATAGGTTTTGTTTCCCTCTGATTTTTAGGATTTCCCAAATAACAACTTACACCCAAATATAGTTTTTCTTATCAAGATTGTGCCCCCTTTTAAAAAATGTGCTTTCCATCTATAAAACAAATATCACCACAAATTTCCCATAGACCATTGACCGAGTTTTTGAGTGTGGTAATCAAATGGCAGCTGGGACTTGAGTCTCCATGGAGTTGACAGTGTTTCAAGCCTTCCTCTTACTGATAAACTCTGGCAGGAGGCATTAAATGCTACCTCTTAGAAAGCAGCCTCACTGATCCAGGTCTCTTTGGACAGTGAGTCTTTGAGCTGAGTCCTCACCAGTGGGTTATATTTTATCTCAGGAGCATGATCTTTGGGTTATGCCACCCATGCGTAGCCTACAGTTGATGGAGAGGCCATATTGGTTAACATTCTTCATGTAAATTATTCAGCAGGTTGATTTTTTTATGTTGACCCTATAAGCACTTGAATATTCATTTTTTTACTTTCCCAGTTTGGTCTTTTTAATTTCCTCCACAGCTAAGAGGATATGAGAGTCCCTTTGTTCTGAAGCTGCTGATTCTTGTATTTAAGGTGTTTGTTCCAGGGACCACACTTATGATTCTTAAGTGCCACAAATTCTTCACATTAAGCCCCTCCAGTCCTTATTTCACCGTTCCAGCTTAGATTGTGAGATCTTAAGAATGAAAAAAAAAAAGTTTCCATGAGATTAGGTAACTATTCATATTATAAATATGAATTTATTAAATTTAACTGGCAAAGAGATCCATTGCAAGTACAGAAGATGAAAATACAGGCTTAAAATATTCAGGTCCGAGAATAGAACATTTAATTTCTGATTCTCTCTGCAGGTGGGGTATGAAATAGAACGCTAGTATTCCTGATGCCAGAATGCTTGCCTATTTTTACACCTCCGCAAGGGACGTGGCAATGGGAAGGGACACTTCTTGAAGTACAACAGGGTTTATATAAAAATTTGCCAGGCTTAAGAAGGACCATGGGTGCCTTAGGGAAGAGAGTAGGTCTCCTGATGCCCAAAAGGTGAGAAAGATGGTGAAGTGTAAAGGAGATGGGCATCTAGAATCTCCGTCCTCAGCCTTACCCTGCGACAGACCCAGAGGCAGCTCGGAAGCCACCAGGGCAACTTGCCTGTTCAGTCTGCCAAAGAGCCAGATGCTGTTGCTTGGAAGAATCTCTTCCACAGCTTGATGTCTGGGTCCTGTGATTGCCATCCAAAGAACAGTGGTGGGGCATGCTGGGATGAATGCAATCCCGGCATCCCACGACAGTATTTTCTGTTTTTTAAAAAACAGTCCTTTTTAAATTAAGTAAGTTTTCCAACTCACCTATTGTGTGCAAAAAATTTAAAAAGGAAATTGGGGGATGATAGAACAAATCAAGGCTGTATATTTTTTAAAAATTCTCTTAAAACTTAATTTTCTTATGGGTCATGTTTAATTATCCCATGAGGACATTTAGAAGAGACAAAAGACCATCCACCATTCACAGTGATGGAGTAAAAATCAGTGTAGTTGGGAAGAACGGTGATGCAGCTAATAGTTATTATTCATGTTATTAACCATGTTCATTCATAATATTCACTTACAGGAAGAAAAGGAAGATGTTCAGTGTGAATTTTGCAATAGAAATTTGACTGTAGATGCCATGGAAGGTGTGTTTAAATTAGAAGGAAAACAGGAAAAATCATTAGTGTCGTTTAGGGGAGTATTCATGTTTCACAAATGTCTGATGAGTTGCTAACATCTTTTTTCAAAATATCAACAGTGTGGTCACGTGAAGCAACATCCCTTCTTTTTAGAATATGTGTTAATATTTGCTGTGTTGCGATGGAGTAAGAGCTGCTGTTTGTCTTTAAGTCGTCCAGAGCACTTCGACAAATGAGTATAATTTGATCCCAGTGTACAACCAAAATCTTTACTCTTTTTGTAATTATAGAAATTGCTTTTTCCCTTGGTAGTCCCAGACTTTGTTGCTTAGCCTGGAAGTAAGTGCCCGAGTGCCACAGTCAATCTGTAATTTCTTTAATCATTGTGATCAATGTGAATCCTGGCATGATTAATGTAGCCAGGGTAATACGTCACGGTTAAAAAGGTAATCAAAATATTTGGATAGTAATAACTTACTGTCAAGTGGTGTTTCTCTAGCAGTGCCGATTTTCTGTCCCAGAGGATGTTTGCCGATGTCTGGAGATGTTTTTGGTCACCGCGATTGTCAGACTGTATGGGGCAGAGAGAAGTAATGCTGCCGAACACCCTACAGTACAGAGTAGCCCTCCACCACCATGCACTTTCTCACCCAAAATATCAGTAGTTTCAAAGCTGACAAATTATGGTGTAGATAAATAGGTAATATGTAGAATACTATTGGCATATTTTTGAAGTTCGTTGACTACCAAAGTATAGATAGCTATAATATCACTGATCTGTATGAAAAGTAAAAAACTCAATACACTCAAATGTTTTTAAATGTCTTCATGTTTGGGATCATAAATGCAAGGCATATCATTGCCCCTTTCTGCAAAATATATTTCTTTTTTTTTTTTAAGAGTTATTTATTTATTTGAGAGGGGGAGGCAAAGAGAGAGAGAGTCTTCCATCTGCTGATTCACCCTCCAGGTGGCCGCAACGGCCAGAGCTATGCTGATCCCCAGAGCTATGCTGGTCCGAAGCCAGGAGCCAGGAGCTTCCTCCGGGTCTCTCACATGGGTGCAGGGGCCCAAGGATTTGGGCCATCTTCTAATGTTTTCCCAGGTCATAGCAGAGAGCTGGATCAGAAGTGGAGCAGCCAGGACTCGAACTGGCACCCATGTGGGATGCCAGCACCAGCGCCACAGGTGGAAGATTAACCTACCGCCCCACAGTACCGGCCCCCAAAATATATTTCTCATCCTCACTTCAATTATTCTTTAAGCACATAGTAAGCCACACTTTGATGAGATTAACAAAAACTTTTGAGTTATCATGCTCTTGTTTATACTAATTCAGCAGGAAAAATATACATGAAAGACTTTTTAGTTTTAAATCTTCTTTTCTATATCTTAAAGTCCTTTCCAAATATTTTGGAAAATACGTAAATACATATAAAGAGGTAAATGAAAAGAGTCTTTAATCTTATCATCTTGACTTTTTAGTTTCCTTAAACTCAAACTTGTATTTGACTTTTTTTAACACAGGAGCAAATGTTGTCCAACAAAATATTTCATTGTAGTTAAGTTTTCATGATATCAACTCCTCTAATGATAAAAGTGATGTATTTAGTTGCTTTCATAATTGTTTTGTCAGTACCTTCTTTTTTGTTTGAGTGTGAATTTGTTGGACTATTTCTTTTTTTCCCTTTCCCCATCCTCTTTTTTTTTTTTTTTAAGATTTATTTATTTATTTGAAAGGCAGAATTACAGAGAGAGAGAGAGAGGTCTTTCATCTATTGGTTCACTCCCCAAATGGCCTCAACGGATCCTGATCTGAAGCCAGGAGCCAGGAGCTTCTTCCGGGTCTCCCATGCAGGTGCAGGGGCCCAAGGACTTGGGCCATCTTCTGCTGCTTTCCCAGGCCATAGCAGAGAGCTGGATGGGAAGAGGAGCAGCCGGGACTCATAAGGAATGCTGGCACTGCAGGAGACAGCTTTACCTGCTAGGCCACAGCACCGCCCCCATCTTTTTTTTTTTTTTCCTCCCTCTCCTCCTTCTTTGTCATCGTCATCATCATCGTCATCATCGACATGTATCCAGTTATACTAAATGGAAGGCATCTCCCGTGGAGAAACTAGCCTGAGCCACACCATCATTTCCTGATCTGTTTATTTCCCATAGGGCTGGTGTTCTGCAACACTCAGATATTCATGCTGCAGAGCTAAAGTTGTTCGACAGATAATTTGTTTGCTTCAGTTAAATCCATGGGTGAAGACACTACCACTGGGCAAGACTAACCTGGTAGTTACAGTTACCAGTGGGTTACCAGTGGTTACCAGTGGGTCTTATGGGTTCAGGCAGGGAGACACAGGCACAGCTCTTGCCGGAGAGTGAAACCCAGACAGAAAGGTGGTTAGGATTGCCTAAAGGATGAGCAGTGCAGTATGGACAGATTACAGAAGCGAAGGGCACAACTTGGGCATGAATAGGATAAAGTGGAACCTTTACACAATGACTTGTGCAATCGTGAGTCTATGTTAGCATCTGAGCAGTGCTGTGCTCTGAGTGTCGTTTCCCACCAAAATTCATGTGAAAATCCTAACCCCCAAAGTGATAGTGTTAGGAAGTGGAGTCTCTGGGAAATGATTAGATCATGGGTATGCAGCCCTTATAGAAGATGCCTGAGGGAACTCATTTCCCCCTTTCCATACTGTGGGGACCCAGCAAGACAGTGCTGTCTATGACCCAGACTGCAGACTATCACAAGACACCAAATCTGCCCTGATCTTGGACTTCCCAGTCTAGAATGGTGAGAAATAAATTTTTGTTGTTTGGAAACAACCAATGTATGGTATTTTTTTTTTGTTTAATAGCAGCCCAAGCAGATTAAGAGAAAAATTAGTGCCAGGAGTAGGGTGCTGCTGTAATGGATACGTAAAATGTGGGAGTTGCTTTGGAACTAGGAACCAGGAGGTACTGGAAGAGCTGAAATGAGAACAGAGAAAGCTTACATGGTTGAGAATGCATAAGGAGCAATTCTAGAGTGTGCTCAGAAGACCAGCAGTACTATAGAGACAGGCTCGATTTCCCTGGGAATACCAAAAGGGTAAGGAGCAAAAAGTTGGTAGCTACATGGACAGTAAATGCTGTTCTGAGAAGGTCCTACATGGAGAACAGGAACATACTGTTGGAAACTGAGGAAAAGGTGTTCTTGTTACAAGGTAGCAAAGAACTTGGCTGAATTGTGCTCACGTCCTCGTGTTTTGTTTAAAGTGGAAGTTGTAAGTGAAGAAATTGGCTGTTTGGTTGACGAAATTTCTAAGCCAATTCTTGAAGGACCTACCTGGTTCCTTCTGACTTCTTATAGTAAAATATGAGACTATAGAAATGATTTAGGTCAGCGCCGCGGCTCACTAGGCTAATCCTCCACCTTGCAGCGCCAGCAGCCTGGGTTCTAGTCCCAGTCGGGGCACCGGATTCTGTCCCGGTTGCCCCTCTTCCAGGCCAGCTCTCTGCTGTGGCCCAGGAGTGCAGTGGAGGATGGCCCAAATGCTTGGGCCCTGCACCTGCATGGGAGACCAGGCAAAAGCACCTGGCTCCTGCCTTTGGATCAGCGCAGTGCGCCGGCTGCAGCGTACCGGCTGCGGCGGCCATTGGAGGGTGAACCAATGGCAAAGGAAGACCTTTTTCTCTGTCTCTCTCTCTCTCATTGTCCACTCTGCCTGTCAAAACAAAACAAAAAACAAACAAACAAAAAAAGAAATGATTTATAGATGGAATTGTTAACCAAAAGGGAAGCACATGTGAAAACTTTGGAAAATTCTTGTTGGTTGATTAAAAGCAAGAAATATATTTTTTAGAATTTGGAAAATTCTCAGCCTATCCATATTGAAAAGAAATGAGAGAACCTTCTATAGAGAGAATAAGGGTGTGACCAAGCAACTGTTTGAAAAGGAGGTTAGTATGGATTGGCCATCTGAGGGGAAGCAAGGTGCTGTTCAAGACGGTGGAGATATTAACCATCTAAACAGAAGCCAGAAACTATCATCCAAGACAATGGCTGAATGGCTCTGAAGGCATGTCAAAAATCGTGGGACTGTCCCTTCCAACATGGGCCCCAATTGCCAGGGTTTAGGGGCAGAATGATTTCAAGAGGGGCTGCTGCTGTCTATCTCCACCTCCTATATCTGACTCCATTCCTGAACTTCTTCCCATGCTCCTCAGATCCTCCAGATGCAGCTCTGATAAGCCTTGGTCCAGCATGTGCTATACCCAGCAAAACTGTCAGGGAGGGGAGTGGCTATCTCTATGTGGAGTCAGGGAGGGGAGTGGCTATCTCTATGTGGATGTTACAGAATGCTTGGAGACCCCAGGCAGAGAACAGCAGCATGTGTAGGGCCACTGTGAAGGACTCTCTATTAGGGCAACGTCCAGTGGAGCCTCGGGGACGGGACCATGGAAGTGGCCAATAGAACTCCTGGCATGTAGTTCTAACCACATGAGAGCTATACCCTGAGCTCAGCCCAGCAAAGCCATAGAGGCAGGCTGTCCAGTGCTGTGGGAGTGGACAAAGCTGAAGAGGTAGGACCATTACTCCTGTGGGTCCTGAAGGCAGGACCTCTGCCCCAGTGGCCCTGGAAGGCAGAGTACTGACCCAAAAATTAGTCCTCAGCCTGAGACTTCTTGTCTTGTAGTTTGGACTTTTTCAGCATCTGCCATTCTTTATTCCTCTCTCCCCCTTTTGGGATGGAGCTCTCCATCCTACGCTGGTCCCGTAATTCATTTTGGAAACAGGTAGCTTACGGCTTCACAGGTTTACAGCTGGAGAGAGTTTGCTGCCGAATGAATGGCATATCTGATTTACGTCAGTTCAGGCTGCAATGAGTTAACATGTTTGAGACTGATGAGATGGGATGAATTTTGCATTCGAAAAGGACATGAATTTGGGGGGCTGGGGTGGAATGCCATGGTCTGAAAGTTTGTATGCCTCTCAAATTCTTATGTTGAAATCTTAACCCTAAGACAATGGTAGGAAGAGGTGTAGTCTTTATAAAAATAAAAGACCCCAGAGAGACACAGCAAGAAGGTGCTGTCAGCCAAAATGCAGGCCATCACCAGACACCAAATGGGCCTTGATCTTGAGTTTCTCAGGCTCCAGAATGGTGAGGAAGGCTTTCCTCTTGTTTTCCAGATGGCCAGCTTGTGGTCTTCTGTTAGAGTGGCCTGAACAGATCAAGACAAGCATTGCGAGAGAGAGACTTTTTATTTAAACCATTAATCTTTGTTTTCTACCTCTGACCCAGAAAGATGAGAAATAGTCCATAATCCTAAGGGTTTATCTTTTCCCACATTTTAAAACAGAGCCCAAGGGTGAGTGTTTGGAATAACAGTTGAGACACGGGTTAGGACACTTGCATCCCACATTGGGATGCCTGCGTTGGATGGCTGTGTGCACCCCCTGACTTCAGCTTCCTGTGTAGTGCAGAACCTGGGAGAAAGCTGTGATGGCTTACAAAACTGGGTTTCCACCACCGCCAGTAGAGAGTTCCTGGCTCAATCCTGGCTATTGTGGGCAATTGGAGGAGTACACTCTCTCCCCACCTCCTTTGTCTCTCTGCCTCTCCAAAACACAAAACAAAAACCCAGAGCTCCAAGGTCTGACTTACACAATTAATAGTGATGGGTTTGCTTTTTTTTTTTTTTTTTTTTAAGATTTACTTATTTGAAAGGCAGAGTTATATAGAGAGATATGGAGAGAAATCTTCCATCTGCTGGTTCACTCCCCAAATGGCTGCAATGGCTGGGGCTAGGCTAGGCTAAAGGCAGGATCCAGGTGCTTCTTCCAGGTCTCCCACATGGGTCCAGGGGCCCAAGCACTTGGGCCATCTTCTGCTGCTTTCCCAGGTGCATTCGCAGGGAACTGGATTGGAAATGGAGCAACTGGGACTCGAACTGGTGCCCATGTGGGATGTCGGCACTGCAGGTGGAGGCCTAACCTTCTATGACACAATGCAGGCCCCAATAACGGCAGTTTATGGAACCTCTCTCTCAGCCCTGGATATAAAGCAAAAGCTTCCTTGCAGTTTCTAGAGCATTCTCTTTCCACGGTCACAAAACAGGCACCAAGTTTGTATGTACACAGAGGAATGATAACAGAGGTAAAATAACACTGGGTTTTTGTTATATTGTCTCAGTAGACAGATGAAAATATGATTTTATAATTTTAGACAGCTGAGTTGAAATCATCAAGGATGTATGCTCTAATAACTGCAGCCTACACACTGAACTGTGTTCTCTTAAGCATTCCTTTTCCATTTCTTCAGAAAGGGAGGTTATTACAAGACAGTAAACATTACAGAGCTAAAAATACCTGAACATTTAGTACACGGTGTCAGAGTGGATACCACAATAGTCAAATGTAATGAGGTTGGATTGTATGTATTCTTCCAATTTTAGTCATTTGCTTTCAAAGCTATTATTTCACCCTTACTGATAACCTCTCTTCAGTTAAAAAAAATTACCATTAACATTGACTCACTTTTTGCAGGTTTTGAACAATTTTTAATCCAACAAGCTATTTTACCTTGCACAATAGATGAGGTCTTAGCCAATAATCTTCATTGTTAACAATATCCAGTGGCTTTTTAACAATTATATGGCATTCATTGTGTTCTATTTTCTTTCCATGGCAGTAATGCCCTGTAAAGCACTCCAACTAGTAAGGTATACAAGATATTGCTTTCACAAAGCTATGCTAGCTGTCTCTAATTCAATTATTCAACTCGAAAGGCTTTCTTCAATGCTGAAAAACTGTCCTGATCCTTCCTCACTCATTTCTTTGTTTTCCTTAAAAAAAATTTTTTTTTTTTTTTTTTTATTTGCGAGACAGAGCACTTCTATCTGGTTTACTTCCCAAATGCCTACAATGGCCAGGACTGGGCAGGGGCCAACCGTGGAAACCAAGAACTCAAGCCAGGTCACGGGTAGCAGGGACCCTGTTACTTGTGCCATCACTGCTGCCGACCCTTCCCCCACCCCCAACACACACATACACATCCAGATTTGCATTAGCAGGAAGCTGGAGTCAGGAGTCTGAGCCAGGAGTGAAACCCAGGCATTCTGCTGTGAAGTGAACGCCTGCTCCACTTCCTCATTTTGGACTTTAACCTGGGAGGTTTGTGGTTGCTTGGACTGAATTCTTCATCTAGTTGCCTTGTCTTTCAAGACCATTTTACTTGTCATGAAGAAATGGTTTCATTGTTAATCCTTAGAACGACCAGGGCTAAGCATTTGGTGTAGCAGTGAAGTGGCAGTTTGGGATGCCCACATCCTCCCATACTTGGGTCCATTTCACTCCGGTTGGGAGGCTTTGATTGAATTCCCAGCTCCCATCTTCAGCCTACTGCTGGCTATTGAGGACATCTGAAGAGTGATGTGGTGGGTGGGGAGATCTCTTTGTTGCTGTCTTTAATATAAAGTAATTAATAAATTTTTTTAAAAAAAAAGGAAGGCCATGGACGATATGACCATGAAGTGTGAAGAGAAGCATCTCGGGAGCTTCTATGAGAGAAAGCCACAAAGTCACCTCCTTGCTACTGCCTCTTCTTGCTCCCCGCCCCCCTCCATCACCTTATTTCTGGAAGTAAACCCCGTTTGTGTCCTGTGATTATTTACTTATTATCTCTAGAGGGTGGGTAGACTTGTATTATCTGAACTCTAAATACACTCAAAATGCAATAAAGGTCAGAAACTAGAGAAGATTAAACGCTTGTACATTTTATAGTGATTGTTTTATTTGCTTTGTGGAAAATTCCCCACCTCCTCACTCTCTCATATTCCTCCCTCCCTCTGACGCCGATTTTGCTTCACAATTCCATCCTGGGAAAAAGCAGAGCTGTCAGATATGTTATCAGAAGAAAGTCAGTGCTTGATTCTTTGCCACAAATTAATCATGAATCATTTCTTCTCTTAGAAACTAAAAATTTGCAGTGAGACTTTTTTCCCCTCTCTCTCTCTCTGAATTTTTAAGCATCAAAAGCATTGGTGCAAAAATCCTTCTCTTGGGTTTCATTCTACAGTCATTGAAATGATGAATCATTTGTTTGAAGTGATTTTGCCCTTTTAAAAATCTTTCAAAGTAGGTGGCTATAGCTCTTAGTCTGGCTATACTCTTGTTACGGTTTGAACAGTAGAACCCTGGCAGCCCCACCACACTCAACCAGCTCTTGCTACTTATTGACCTAGCAAACTCCCAAGCAGTTTGGAGCATGGACTATCCATTCAGCAATGAGCATCATTCTTGGCGAACAATAATGGCTGTGCTCCAAGGCTAATCCCATCATGATGCTGCTCGATCGAGTTTGGTTCAAGGAACAAGTATTTCAAGGCCATAGGCCACGGGGCGACTGCAAGACAAGGTAGCAGAGCCTGACTGTTCCTTAGAGAAGACCCCTGAGGAAGGAAGACGGGTCTGTGAGTATCTGCATTGACTTGATTTCTCTGCTCAGGGAGTCCTGTAGCTGGTCCTTGAGATTATTGCTGTACGCATATCTTCACATGTCTGCTTCATATAGCTAACACACTTCTTTTCTCTCCTACCTATAATTGGCATAGGACAAGTGATACCTTGGATGTTCAGCAGAGCAGGGAGTAGGTAAGCAGATGAAAAAGCTGGGACTTGGCTGAAGACTTTGTCTGCCTGGGTAATCATCAGATTTAACTTTGTAGCAATCAGATTGAAGTATGCAAAAACATATCTAGAGAAGGGACAGAGTCCTGGTATGACTGGGCCATTAGTAAAGAAATTTTAAAATAAGTGAAAAAGGAAGAAAAAAACCCCAGAAATTTTAGTTCAACAAGTTCAATTTATTTAAGCACAGTTAAAATTTCCCCCCAAATGAATGAGCTTACATAAATAAGCTATTTGATTATAAATTAATTAATCTTTGGGGTAGGCATTGTGGTGTAGCAGGTCAAACCACTGCTTGGGATGCTCACATCCCACATTTGGAGCACCATTTTGAGTCCTGGTCCCTCAGCTTCCGATTTAGTGACCTGGGAAGGCAGCAGATGATGTCTCACACCTGGGAGAATAGCTGGAGTTCTAGTCTCCTAACGTCAGCCTTATCGCCCCCAGTTGTTGCCAACCTGGGGGGAATTAACCAGTGAAGGATGACCTCTCTCCCTCTCAAGTAAATAAATAAATATTTTTGGAAGGTTCTACACAATAATTAATGTTATGGATGAAAAACTATGAGAAAAAAAGTAATGGTGAGAACTATATTTTGCGTATGAGGGTATTTTTTGTTTAAGATTTATTTATTTATTTAAAAGGCAGAGTTACAGAGAAGCAGAGAGAGAGAGGTCTTCCATCCGCTGGTTCACTCCCCAGATAGCTGCAACAGCCGGAGCTGCACCAATCCAAAGCCAGGAGCCAGGAGCTTCTTCCAGGTCTCCCACATAGGTGCAGTGGCCCAAGCACTTGGGCCATCTTCTACTGCTTTCCCAGGCCATAGCAGAGAGCTGGATAGGAAGTAGAGCAGCTGGGACTTGAACCGATCCCCATATGGGATGCTAGCACTGCAGGCGGCAGCTTTACTTGCTACACCACAGCATGGGCCCCGTGTATGAGGGTATTTCAAAAGGCTTAAAAATGGAATTAATAGATAATTCTACTTTTGGTTCAAAAGATGTTGAGACCCATGTGGAGTTTTTCCACAAAACACATTTTTCATGAATTTGTTGAATATATGTTGCATTAGTTCTAGATAAAGGTGAATTTTTTTGCTACTAATCCGTACTTTATTGTTGTTCATGATTATAAGTTTAAAAATTTTCTGTACTTAAATTTTTTGGATTCATGCAAAACATCTGTACATTTCATGGCAGAGAGTGCAACATGTCAACAGATACACATAGTATTAACCAGGCAAACCAGGCAATTAGCCCTTCCATTTCCTTCATTGTGGACTATAGTTACCCTACTATTCTGTGCATACCATAACTCTGTCTTCATCTGAATGGGTTTTGGCACTCATTACCAAACTCTCCCATTTCCCAATCCTTCCCAGTCTCTAGTAATCAATATTTAAAATTCATAGCTTTTACTTTTGAGAGAAAACATGATATTTGTCTTTCTGTGTATGGCTTATTTCACTTGACAGAATCATCTCCAGTTCCATCTATTTTGTTCCAGTGTCAGAATTTCACTCCTTTTTCATACTGAGTAATATTCCATTGTGTAGGTATTACTTTTTCTTTATGCCTTCGTCCACTGATGGGTATCCGGGCTAATTCCCTAACTTGGCTGGTGTGAATAATGCCGCAATAAGCACTGTGGCACGTGGGATTAAGCCACCATTTGCAGTGCTGGCATCCATATGAGAGTGTTAGTTCCAGTTCTGACAACTCTGCTTCCAACCAAGCACCTGGGAAAGTTGCAGAAGATGACCCAAGTACTCGGGCTCCTACAGGATGGAGTTCCAGGCTTCTGGCTTCAGCCTGGCCCAGACCTGGCCATTTGGGGGAGTGAACCAAAGGGGGAAAGACTTTCCTTTCTCTTTTTCTCTTCCTCTCTGTCACTCTGCTTTTCAAATAAGTAAATCTTTAGGAAAAAGCAAGAGTTCAGGCATCTGTTTTGTATGCTGACTTCTTTCCCTTAGACGTACTCCCGCAATTGGAATGACTGAGGTCATATGGTGCATCTGTTTTTGAATTTTTGGGGAACTTCCATTACGTTCTCCATAATGACTGTATTAATTTGCATTCCCATCATACTGTATTAGCATCCCTTTTCTCCACAGTCTCTCTAGCATTTGTTATTATTATTATTACTCTGGTCTTCTTGATGATAACCATTCTAACCAGAGTGAGATGAAACTTAAGTTTTTTTTTTTTTGTCTGTTTATTTGCATTATCCTGATGGTCAGTGATGCTGAGCATTTCTTCATTGGCTTCTTGGCCATTTGTATTTCTTCTCTTGCAAAAATGTCTATTTAGATTCTTTGCCCATTTCTCAACAGCCTTGTTTTGTTTTTAGAATCTTATTATTTGAGGAAGAATAGTGCAGGTATTGGCAGCCAGGGTGAGCTGGGGCTGTGGTTGTGGCTCTGCCACCTGCCAGGAGCCATGGCATTCAGGAGATGAATGCTGACACACGCATCCCATCAGGGAGAGAAATGGGCAACAAATGCTACACATTCTCTCCTCCCACCCTCTGATTTCCTGCTGGTGGCTTTCATTGGTTAAACTCAACCAAAAGCCAGACAACAAGGGAACCCATTGACGTAATCCACAAAGGTCAGCATCCTGTCATACAGAACAGGAGGACACGGGGAGAGGATGGTTTTAGAGGGGCATACAGCCCTCGTTTCAGTACACTGACTTCACAGCTGCACACCCGGGAAGAAAATCAGCCAGAAAATAAGGCAACAATCCAAAAGATGTCACAAGATGGTGATAGCAGCATAGACAATAAATTCTGGTGGAAAAGCTGTGGCGGATCCCAGAGAAAACCCTAGGGGAAAAAAAGGAATCCTTTGGTTGGTCATTTAATGGGTAAGGTTAGAGTAGCTGAGAGGGATATGGAGAGAGAGGGATATGGAGGGAGAACTGGAGATCAATGGCATGGAAGCAGGACTCAGAATGGTAGGATCGAGGGACTGAATCCAGCTGGCCGAGGCAGAGACCAGGCACATGCAGGTCCCTTCTGTGGGAATGGCGATCCACCTCTGCTTCTGAAATTTTCATTCATTGTTCTCATTCACTGCCGGCTGTAAGCCTTGTACTTTGCAAAGCTCTTGGAGAGAAGAGGACTTCCACGATAGTCAGTCTGGTCCTAAGAACCTTTCACTTTTCACTTGGCATTCACAGGAAGCAGTGAACGAGTCAACCACATACTAACCCAAATGCCCAAATGAGTGGTAGTTGGAGTTCCAAAAAGGGAGTGGTGTAGAATGTGTAATTTCTGAAGTATGCTCTTTCATTTTTTTATTCATTCGAAAAATATGTGTGGAGTGTTTGCCATGGGCGAGACACTCACCACCAAAGATACAAGGCCCTTGGGGTCATCCAGTTTCCGCAGCCAACAATTGAAGAGTGTCACTCGGCCTGAACCTCACCCAAGTTTACACAAGAACTGGATCACCTGTGCCCTTCCAAAGTGTATCCTTGTGAATCCTCAGCAGGAACTTGGTAAATACTTGTTGACCAAAAGAGTCAGTAGTTAAAATGAAGAAGTGTTATAAATTTCTATGAGGTTTTGAAACAGTGCATAAGATAGCCATTTATACAGATTTCTAAGATCTCAGCATCATACAGTCCCACTGTGAAGGCAGGGACCGGTATGCTGTGGTCACTAAAACAGATCCATCTCCTCTGTATCTAGCGTAGATGCTAGGGTGAACCAGTGCATCAGTGCATACTTGAGTGCAGTAAGGTGGTGTGGGGTGAGGACCCTTCCCCACCACGAGGGGTGTGGTCTGAGTTCCTCGGACTTTTCACCACTGCCTGTTGTGCTTCTTTTTTTCTTCCCTGAGTCCCAGATGTACAATTGTTTAGACACCTTGAAAAACAGGTAGGAAAGAAGCAAACACCACGGTGATGTCCCACACCATCTTTGGATGGGAGCAGTCTGTCTCCAGCCTCCCACCCTGGTGGCAGGCACCTGCTGTGGCTCTCACAGGCTCCTGGCTCCTTTGCCTTTGTCTCTCCCCTTGCGCATCCCAACTTTCCTTCCCCCATCCATTAGCATCATATTACATCATTCTGAAATGCTTCTGTAAATACCAACTGAGAAGTATGACTACCAGAGCTATTGTCTACTCATGTGGAATAGCTTATTATTTATCTGGGTGACATTCAATCTAGAGAAGAGGGTCCTGGGGTGTGTATCTCCCCATATTGTCCATATACTCAACAAGGAATGTGGTGCTTTCTTTTTCTTAACAGGTAGCTTTAATTCTACTGCCTTGTTCATTCTGATACCCGAGGGTAAATTCCTGTTTAGTGGCTTTTAAACACTGCATTTTTTTATTTGCCACTGGATACAAATAGAGACATACTGTTCAAACTTATTTTATGGCGTGTAGAAGCTGGCAGTCAGACATCAGCCTTGTCAGCTGATGGTGGAGATGTGATGATTTTAACTTTAAAGTGGACAGGCCTCCTTGTATAGCGAATTACATTCACACACCCAGATTTCTTGCTAGTGGGCTTTCATTTCAACAATTCCTCCCTCTGTGAGGAGATCCAAGGCTTTCAGGTGTCTGAGATCTGCGAGGGCTCAGTGCAATCCAATTGTGGGCGAGGTGCTCTGTGCAGGAAATCCTGTGTTTATATTTAGAAAGAAATAGAAAATGATTGTTAGTGCTGATGGAACCCTGCTGACCTGAAGAGCGAGCTCGTGATGAGGGGGTTGTCAGGATCTTGTGCCTGAGATAGGATGAATTCTTTTCACTCGAACAAAAGATTATTTATGATGAAAACCTGAAGCTATGCGCTCTAAGACTGTAACAGAAAAGAAGTACAAGAAGTGTGAAACACGCGGGGGAAACCATGTTTGAAACATGTGCGCTAGGAATAGAATTATGCAAGTGCTCCTTTCAGTTCTGAGTCTTGGTTCCAATTTGCTGTTTTCTTATGTTAAGGATTTTCCCTCCTGCTAAACGTGCCTAGATATCGATATGTGGAAGTCTCTGCCAGCATGCAGTTTCTAATTGTACAGGTGATACTCAAAGCGAGATTGACAGCAGATTATGAGATTAAATGGACACATTTAGTTTTTTCTTCATAGTGATTATTGTGGATGCTATATAAAATAAAATACTTGTTTTTAAACTCATTAATTTATTTATTTTATTTGCGAGGCTGAGAGACACAGAGAACTCTTCCACCTGCTGGTTCACCTCCGCAGCTGGCTGCAATAGCCACAGCTGGGCCAGGCCAAAGCCAGGAGCCTGGGACGCCATCCTGGTCTCCCAGATGGATGGCAGGGGCCCAATCACTTGTGCCATCACCTGCTACCTCCCAGGGTGTGCTTTAGAAGAAAGCTGGAATTGGGGACAAAGCCTGGACTTGAACCCAGCCCTTCTGACAGGATGTGGTTATCCCAAATGCTGCTGCCCAAAATGTACATGCATTAAACACAGTTGACAACATTGAAGTCTTCCAATTTGTGGGAAAAGTACTTTTTTCTTTTGAAAGATTGTACAGAGATGAAAAATATCTGCTTTTGACGGAAGTAAGGGAAGCCTGTGAAACCCAGAATCTTAATTGATGATGAGAATTTAAAATAATTGTAAAAATGTCTTTTTAAAAAATAATTATTTATTTATTTTGAAAGGCAGAGTTACAGAGAAGCAGAGGTAGAGAGAAAGAGAGAGAGAGAGAGAGAGAGAGAGAGAGAAGTCTTCTATCCACTGGTTCACTCCCTAGATGGCTGCAACAGCTGGAGCTGGGCCAATCCAAAGCCAGGAGCCAGGAGCTTCTTCCAGGTCTCCCACGTGTGTGCAGGGGCCCAAGGACTTGGGCCATCTTTTACTGCTTTCTCAGGCCATAGCAGAGAGCTGGATTGGAAATGGAGCAGCCAGGACTCGAACCGGCTTTACCGACTACACCACAGCGCTGGCCCAAAAAATATCTTCTGAACCTCAAAAAATTGTGAATTTATACACAAAGTTCACTAGATTTTTGTTACTTCTCATCATTTGTATTAATAAGTAAGAAAATAAGGGTGGTCTGTTTTTCCAGCATTAATGGTCAGGCTGTAGATATTTTAGCAAACAAGCAAGAAAAAGGTGGCTTTAATTAATTTATGGCATAAAATAAAAATTTAAATAATTATTCCAAAACGCACTTCTAACTCTGGGCATGGTGATGTAGGCAAGGCTGCATACTGAATGGATACTTAGTCAACATGATGGAATTTTGTTGTTTACTCTTGTTAGAGTCCTGGGCAGGTGGGTGGGTTGGTCAGATCTCCCCAAGGCAGTTATTCAGAATCCCATGCTGCCGGAGGCTCTGCCAGATTCGATGGTCATCATGGCTGCCTCCATCACAGTCAGCTGGTGGGGAGAGCAAGCACTGGGGGGCGAGAATGGAGGCCCTGCTGGGCTGGAGCTAGGATAGAGCGCAGAGGACTTCTGCTCCCATTCCATTGGCTGGAACTTGACCACGTGGCTGCTTGATAGTTTCCCAAGAAAAAGAGACTGCAGATCTTGGTGAATAGCCAACAGCTTCCGTCAGAGTCCAACCCCCTTCCATCCTTGCAGAGTGTTCCCTCCACTGATCTTGGCTGAGTTGGGTATGTGTGCCTTCCCTTCCATACGGGAGTGTGCTTCTCTAATGGGATAATTGGTGCTCCATGATTTCAAATGTTGCCACTATGACTTCACAGTTGATTATTTGGGTAGTTGCTTCCATCTCAGTTTGTTACAAATGTAAGTAAAGATGCTATCATGTAGCAAGATACCTGGCGTTGTACAACCAGCTGCCTCCTGGAGGGCTGGCATCCCATATCCCAGTCCCAGTTCCGGTTCTGGCTGCTCCACTTCCAATCCAGCTCCCTGCTTATGTGCCTAGAAAAGCAGCGGAGGATGACCCAAGTGCTTGGGTCCCTGCCACCCACGTGGGAGATCTGAATAGAGCTCTGAGCTCCTGGGTTGTAGCCATTTGGGGAGTGAATCAGTGAGTGAAAGATCTCTCTTCATATTTGTTTTCCCCTCTCTGTAGCTCTGCCTTTTACATAAATAAGTTTTTTTTTTTTAAAAGAAAAACCAGCTCATCATTACCAAATATTTTTCTATGATTCTGTATAGGCTTTATAGTTGCAATGCTGCCTTTAAATTATCAAGGTTTATCCTGCACGAAGGGCATATTTTTGTGTTTATACTTGTGCTATGACTCATCATAACTTTAATCTGAATATTTGTGGACACAAAGCTCTTTATTTGGGTGAAGTAACTTCTTAGGATAAATTCCAAGAAATGAAACTATTGGATCAAAAGGAATAAACAGTTGAGTGATTTTTGTGAAGTGTTTACAGTATGGGAGAAGTGAGCAAAGTGAACTCCTTTGAACTCCCAGCCTGACTGCTATCAATTGTTGTATTTATATTCCTTTAATGATTGATGACATTTCCTCACAACTTTCTCCTGTTTTGGAAATTCTTGGTATTTGGATTCGACAACTTGTTAAGCACTGTCATTAGCTGTATGACTTGGAAATAAAATGTAGTTTCAAAATGTCAAGGGAAAATGCAGGTGCTGTGGTTTCTGCGTGCCCCCCCCCCCCATTGGACAAGGCAGCAGTGCCGGGAGGTGAGAGCCTGAGGGAGGTGTCGGGCCCTAGGGACAAGGCCCTCCTCTGCAGATCGATGCCTTTCCCCCAGAACCGAATTAGTTATTGTGGGAGGGTCATTATAAAGTGAAGTTACCCCTTGTGTTGGGCCTCTCCCACCTGTGCCCATTGGCCCTTCTGCTTTCTGAGGCCCTCACCAGATGAGGCTGCCCAGTCCCGGACTTCTCAGCTTCCAGAACCATGAGCCAAAGTAAACCTCTTTAAAAAAAATTACATATATATATATATATATATATGTATATTAAATACTCAGAGTTCAGTGTTCTGTGATAGCAACAGTAAGTGGACTAAGACACAGGCTTCTCCATCTGGAGATATATATATATATATATATGTATATCATATATATATGATTTGTTTATTTGGAAGACAGAGTTACAGAGAGAGAGAGAGAGAGAGAGAGAGAGAGAGAGAAAGATAGATCTTCCATTCTCTGGTTCATCCTCCAAATGGCTACAACAGCCTGAAGCTAGGAATCTGGAACTCCATTCGGGTCTTCCACATGTGGGTGCAGGGCCCAACTGCTTACACTACTCTCTGCTGCTTTCTCAGGTGCATTAGCAGGGAGCTGGATTGGAAGCAGGGCTGCTGGGACCTGAAGCAGCACCCATATGGGATGCTGGAGTCGCAGGCGGCAATTTAGTCCATTGGTCCCAGAGTCTGAGCATTCTTTTTTTTTTTTTTTTTTTAGCACTTTCCATACATCTGGTCACTTGGAATTTATTTATT
Organism: Sylvilagus floridanus; assembly: GCA_949820135.1. Lineage (NCBI taxonomy): Eukaryota > Metazoa > Chordata > Mammalia > Lagomorpha > Leporidae > Sylvilagus > Sylvilagus floridanus. The sequence continues at coordinate 18,904,747 of OX463239.1, read as the reverse complement.
TATTTTTTCGGTTCTCGAGGAACTTATTTTTAGTGATAGCAGAAGGAAAGGAGAGAAAGAGAAGCAGCCGAGAGAAAGAAGGAGAAAGACTGAAGAGACTGCTCAGAGTCTGAGCATTCTTAAGAGAGCACAGGAGGTGGTTGAAATCATGGCAATTCTCTAGAAATTGTGGACAAAACACTAGGAAAAGGCACTTGTGTGCTGTCCTCTGCATGTAGAGTACAGTATTATTATTTTTATTAGATTCTTCTTCCACTTCTACTTCCTTTCCATAAGCATTGTTAGAATTTGGGTCTTTCAGGCTGGCACCGTGGCTCACTAGGCTAATCCTCCGCCTGCAGCGCCGGCATCCGAGGTTCTAGTCCTGTTTGGGGTGCCGGATTCTGTCCCAGTTGCTCCTCTTCCAGTCCGTCTCTCTGCTGTGGCCCAGGAGGGCAGTGGAGGATGACCCAGGTGCTTGGGCCCCGCACCCACATCGGAGACCAGGAGGAAGCACCTGGCTCCAGGCTTCGGATCGGCGCAGCGCTGGCCGTAGCAGCCATTTGGGGGGTGAACCAACAGAAAGAAGACCTTTCTCTCTGTCTCTCTCTCTGTCTAATTCTGCCTATGGAAAAAAAAAAAAAACAACAGAATTTGAATCTTTCAGAAACAGAAAAGTATATTCACTTCTGGCTTAATTTCACTCCAGGACTTTAGTTTTCATTGGCTGCTAGTGATACGTGAGAGGTGCTTGATTTCTGGGTTTTAAAAAGTAGAGTTCAGTGTTAGTTCAAAATATTCCTTGACATTGGTCTTGGCAATGATTTTTTGGATATGACACCAAAAGCACAGGAAACAAAGCAAAAATAAGCAAATGGGACTACATTAAACTGCAAAGCTCCTACATAGCAAAGGAAATAACAGGATTAAAAGGCCACCTACAGAATGGGAGAAAATATGTGCAAACAATGTATCAGATAAGTGCCTGATTTCAAATATACATAAGAGGGCCCAGTGCTGTGGCCTTGCTGGTAAAGCCACCGCCTGAAGTGCCGGCATCCAATATGGGCACTGGTTAGAGTCCCGGCTATTCCACTTCCAGTCCAGCTCTCTGCTATAGCCTGGGAAAGCAGTAGAAGACGGCCCAAATGCTTGGGCCCCTGCACACACGTGGGAGACCTGGAAGAAGCTCCTGGCTCCTGGCTTTGGATTGGCCCAGCTCGGGCTGTTGCAGCCATCTGGGAAGTGAACCACCAGCAGATGGAAGACTTCTCTCTCTCTCTCTCTCTCTCTCTCTGCCTCTCTCTGCCTCTCTCTGCCTCTCTGTAAGTCTGCCTTTCAAATAAATAAATAAATCTGCTGGCGCCGTGGCTCACTAGGCTAATCCTCTGCCTGTGGCACCGGCACCCCAGGTTCTAGTTCTGGCTGGGGCACCGGATTCTGTCCCGGTTGCCCCTCTTCCAGTCCAGCTCTCTGCTGTGGCCCGGGAGTGCAGTGGAGGATGGCCCAAGTGCTTGGGCCCTGCACCCCATGGGAGACCAGGAGAAGCACCTGGCTCCTGGCTTCGTTTCAGCCCAATGCACTGGCCACAGTGCGGTGGCCACAGTGGCCATTGTGGGGTGAACCAACGGCAAAGGAAGACCTTTCTCTCTGTCTCTCTCTCTCTCACTGTCCACTCTGCCTGTCAAAAAATAACTAACTAACTAAATCTTATATATATATATATATATATATATATATATGGTAATCACACAACTCAATACTCAAAATGAAAAATAAACCAATTTATTTTTTTAAAAAAAATACTTATTTATTTACTTAAGAGGCAGAGTTATGGAGAGAGAAATCTTCCATCCACTAGTTCACTCCCCAGATGGCTGCAATGGCCTGGGCTGGGCCAGGCAGAATCCAGGAACCAGGAACCAAGAGCCAGGAGCATCCTCTGGGTCTCCCACTTTGGCAGTGGCCCAAGTATTTGGGGGCATCCTCCACTGCTTTCCCAGGCCATTGGTGGGGAGCTGGATCAGAAGTGGAGCAGCTGGGACTCCAACCAGTGCCCATAGGGGATGCTGGTGGTGCAGGCCATAGCTTTAACCTGCTGAGCCACAGCACCAGCCCCAAAATAATCTGATTTAAAAATGAGCAAAGGAAGGGCAGTCATGAGATAAGCTTGTCTATCCCTATTTCTTTGTCACTCTGCCTTCCATATTAAAAATAATCATTTATTTAGGCAGAGTAACAAAGTGATGTGGAGAGAGAATGAGAGAGATCTATCTTCCATCTGCTGCTTCACTCTCCAAGTGGCCACAGTAACCAGGTCTGGGCCAGGACAAAGCCAGGAGCCAGGAACTCTGTCCTGATCTCCCAAGTACTTGAGCCATCTGCAGCTGCCTTCCCAGGCTCATTGGCAGGAAGCTGGTTTGGTGGTGTAGCTGGGATTGGAACCGGTGCTCCCATGTGGGGATGTCATCATTGCAAACAGGGACTTCGGCTGCTGCACCACTGTATCCGCCCCAGAAATACATTATTTTCTAAGTGTGAATGATCTGAATAGAGATTTTTTCTGAAGAAGACATATAAATGGACAACAGACATATAGAAAGTTGTTCAATATCATTAGTCACCAGGGAAATGCAAGTCAAAACCACAAGACAAAGGTAGGCATTTGGTGCAGCAGCCAAGACACCACTTGTATTGTTCCCAGACATCCACAGACAGAGAGGGAACTCCTGTCCACTGGTTCACTCCCAGAATGCCCACAGTACCTGGGGCTAGGCTGGGTCATTGCTGGGAGCCAGGAGTTGACTCCTGGTCTTCATGTGGGTGGCAGGGACCCAACTGCCTGAGCCATCACTGCTTCACGGGACTGGCACAGGTGGGAAGCTGGAGTCAGAGACAGAGCCGGGTTCCTGACCGGGGCATCCGACTGGACATCTTGACAGATCAAGTGCTCATCCCTCTTTAGTGGACTTTGAATTCATAAACCAAGTAAAAGGCAGACGATGTTCCAGGAAGCATTCACGGTACGTTGTTTTCCTTTCCTGCTGACTGCTCCTTCTGTGTAGAATTTCGAACAGCCATTATGTAACATGAAGAAAATGGTGACATGAATAGCCATTTTACAGGGTAGGAAATGGGGGGGGGGGGCTTAAAGAAATGTTTAAGGGGCTGCACTGGAGGGCCAGTTTGGGTCCTGGCTGCTCTGCTTCTGATTCAGCTCCGCGTTAATGTGCCTGGTAAAACAGCTAATGATGCCTCAAGTCGTTGGGCCTCTGCCATCCACATGCAGATCCATACGGAGTAGCAGGCTAATAGGTTCAGCCTGACCCAGCTCTGGAAGTTTCGGGCATTTGAGGACTGAATCAATAGATGAAAGACCTCTCTCTCTCTCTCTCTCTCTCTCTCTCTCTCTCTCTGTAACTCTGCCTTTCAAACAAATAAATAAATCTTTTTTAAAAAGCAGTATTTAAGTAGGGGAGGCATTGTGCTCAGTGAGTTACACTGCTGCTTCCCATGTTGCATCCTACCCACCTGGGAGTTCCTGGCTCCCGGCTTTGGCCTGGTCATTGTGGGTATCTGGGGAGTGAACCACCAGGTGGAAGATTTCTCTCTGTCTCTGTCACTCTGCCTTTCGAACAAATAAACAGTGCTTTTTAAAAGAAGAAACGTTTAAGTAGAATGTGATGAGGGTTTTGAAAGAGGAATGATCACCCGTTCTCTCAGTAGATAGTTTGGTTGCAAATCATATAAACCGGCAGGTGGCTAACTCTACAAGACTTCACTGGAAGGGTGTGGGGTCTTTCATACACTCAAAAGACAGGTCAAAGAATCCAACATGGGCAAAGACACGCATGAGCTGCAGCCAGTTCCAGCCTTGCCTTACTCAGCATCAGGTTGGGGAGGGAGGGAGGGATGAACCATTCTGATTGGCCTAGCAGTGAACGTCACCTCTCCATCCCTTCACCAATACAGCCGGGGCGTTCTGAGTTGAAGTTCCATAAAGATTGGTGGTATCCTCAAGGTAAAATCAAGATATTCTAGAAGAATCAAAATCATTCTAGAAGAATCAAAATCATTCTAGAAGAATGGAGAATGAGGTCAAGGAAGAAAATGCTACAGGTGTCCATCATACTTCCTGGGGCTAAGATAGGAGAGTTACAGAAATCTTCTTGTGAGACTTAGCACTGTGGTTGGGCCTTAAAAAATAAATAGCATTTGAGCATATAGGGATGGGGGAAAGGTTGAGGTGTGGGTCAGTTCATGGTGTGAACAGAGGCACAGAATATGGACTAGGGAATAGGACCTGTCAGACAGAGTCAAGCAAGGAAGAGAAAGAGTTTGGGTAAGAACATACCATGAGGAGTCACAAATCTCTCTCTAAGGAATTTGGATTTTATTTTTTAAGCAGTGGATGGACTGTAATGTTTGAGACAGAAGACATAGCTGTGTGATTAGATATTGGAATTTGGCTATGTAGTTTGTTTTTATGAGGATTCTTTTGCTGATAGGGAATGGATGGTTGAGGAAGAGGTCAAAAGCAGGAAGACCAGTTCAGACATTACTGTGAAGGTTGGATACAGAATTATGAAGGGACTGAACCGGTGTAATGGCTGTGGGGATGTGGCTGAACACAAGAATCTTGTAAAGGGCCGGCGCTGCTGCTCAATAGGCTAATCCTCCGCCTGCAGCACCGGCACTGGTTCTAGTCCCTGTCGGGGCACCGGATTCTGTCCCGGTTGCTCCTTTTCCAGTCCAGCTCTCTGCTGTGGCCAGGAAAGGCAGTGGAGGATGGCCCAGGTGCTTGGGCCCTGCACCCACGTGGGAGACCAGGGGAAGCATCTGGCTCCTGGCTTCGGATCAGCATGGAGCGCCGGCCGCAGAGGCCATTGGGGGATGAACCAACAGAAGGAAGACCTTTCTCTGTCTCTCTCACTGTCCACTCTGCCTGTCCAAAAAAAAAAAAAAAAAAAAGAATCTTGTAAAGGCAGCATTTAGTGATGAGGCTTTCTGAAGATTCAGTTATCAAAATCTGGGAAGAGTTCACAGAGACACTGACAGTACAGTTTAGCCACGGTTGATGGGCAGCTTCTTTAAAAATGAATGAAACACTCTTCATGATTAAAATCAAGCTGTTTGAGAAAAATCCCGAAATGCATGAGTGTGTCCTACAGCTTGGAACTTCAACATAGAGAGAAGCAATTCAAGGGGTATGGGTCAACTTTCCACCGGAGGGTAGAGGTTGGCACTTTCCCCCTAAAAGGTCATACCAATAGCATCTTAGGCTTTGTGGGCCATCCATTCTGGGTTGTAACTACTCAGCTCTGCAAAAGCAGCCATGAATAATATTTAAATTAATGAAGTTGGCTGTGTGCCAATAAAATTTTATGAACACTGAAATTTGAATTTCATGTAATTTTCACATGCCATGAAATATTCTTTTGAGCTTTTCTCCTACTATTTAAAAATGTAAAAATGACTCAGTTCACAGGCCATAAAAAAAAAAAAAAAACAGACAAAAGGGCTGGCATTCAGCCTCGTGGTTAAGACTCTGCTTAAGATGCCATGCCCCACTTCAGAGTACCTGACTCGCGTTTCCTGCCACTGCAGGGAGGCAGCACTGATGACCAAGTAGTTGAGTGCCGGGCACCCACAGGGGAGACTAGGCTGAGCTCCTGGCTCCTGGGTGTGGCCTTGGCCCAGCCCTAGCAGTTGCAGGAATTTGGGGGAATAAGTCAACAGATAGGAGTGCTCTCTCACTCTCTCCGTCTCAAATAAATAAACATGTAAAACAAGCGATAGGCTGGACTGGGCACGTGGTGAAGTGTTGTTGTCTACTACCACAGCTCTAGGAACCAGGACCGGCACAGCTTCCATGAATCAACATTGTGATCCTGTTTCAACACTAAGAGACAGCTAGGAGAGGGACAATAATTGGACAAATAATATCTCAAAGCAGTTATTCTACGATACTTGCTTTTGTTTCAGATGAATGGAGTTTTCCTCCCTGATGTAGCATGGTGGTGTTATTTGTTGAGACACAGGTTAGGCTAAGGAAATAGAAGTACTCTGAAGCACAGTGGTTTGAACAAGACAGTTCTCCGCCAGTTATAGTCTGAGTGGAAGTGATGGAAGACTGATGGGGAGGTGTGGTGTAGAGGCACTGCCTGTATCTCTCCTGTGTTCTGTCATCCTCATCTTCAGCCTACAGCTTCCAGCTCACAGCCCCGGATGGCTGCTCTACCACTTACCACCACATCTGTATCCCAGGCAGCGGGAAGGGAGGAAGGCAGAGACAAAGGCACACTCTTTCCCCTTGAGTCCATGACCCTGCACTTCTGTCTGTTTATTCTGCTCACATTCTCTGGACCAGGAGCTAGTGACAGACCTGCCACCAGCCGCAAGGGGGTGGGAGCTGGGACCCAGAGACTCATCTGGGAAACTGTGTATCCAACTAAAAATGGGGATCCCATTCCCAGAGGAAGATGAGTAGAAAAGCTACTGTAGAAACACTGGAGACATGCAAGGGGTCTCTTCCTGGGGCTGCCCTGCAGGGATTGCTTCATGGCTTCAATCAGGGAAAGGAGTCATCAAAATATCTTTAAAAGGTATGTTTATTTGTTCAAAAGGCAGAGTGATACAAAGAGAAGAAGAGATAGATGGAAGTCTTCCATCTACTGGTCCACTCTCCAAATGGCTACAACAGTCAGGACTGGGTCAAGCTGAAGCCAGGAGCCAGAAACTCCATCCAGATCTCCCACATGGGTGGCAGGAGCCCAGGTACTTTTGTGATCAACTGCTGCCTCCAAGGCACATTAGCAGGAAGCTGGATGGAAACAGAGTAGCCAGGACTTGAACCAGAATTTCCGTATGGGATGTGGACATCTCAAACAGTGGCTTAGTCTGTTACACCACAATGCATGCATTCACTCTAAATATTTTAATGGTTAGCTTAAATCCTGAAAATCAGTTATTCTGTTGGAAAATAATTCTTCTTCTTCTTCTTCTTCTTCTTCTTCTTCTTCTTCTTCTTCTCCTTCTCCTTCAATTATTTGACAGGTAGAGTTATAGACAGTGAGAGAGAGAGACAGAAAGAAAGGTCTTCCTTCCGTTGGTTCACCCCTCAAATGGCCACCATGGCTGGCGATGCGCCATGATGCCAGATGCTTCCTCCTGGTCTCCCACGCAAGTGCAGGGGCCCAAGCACTTAGGCTATCCTCCACTGCCCTCCCCGGCCACAGCAGAGAGCTGGACTGGAAGAGGAGCAGCCGGGACTAGAACCTGGTGCCCATATGGGATGCCTGTGCCGCAGATGGAGGATTAACCAAGTGAGCCACAGCGCAGGCCCCTGGAAAACTTCTTTTCTAAGCCTTTTATGTCAGTAGCCTTCAGAGCATCAGAAATTTATCCCACAGGTATTACTTGGCCACACATCATTCTGGACAAATAAATACCTGTACAAGCCATTACCTTAGGATGCAGTAAAGACTCTGAGTGCGTGGAGAATCTGAGGTGGAGTCATGGGTAGGGGTGGCTGGGGCACTGGGCACGGCAGCCCTTCCGAATCTCTGTCGGCCCTTCAAACTCTCCCGCAGCAAACTCGAGACCACACAGCATCTGATTCCTGTGTAAACACGGTTTCAGCGGAAGTCCTCCCTTTCCCTTTTCTACCAGGGGACCATCCTCGCCCCTGTCCTTCCTAGAAGTTCTAGAAGCTTCCTGGTGTGCGGACGGGGACTGCTCTGTTGGTGCAGACTCTCTCCTGGTGGGAGCACAGTAGCGGATCCCGAAACAAAGAGCCCAACTAGACATGCCCGTGTTTCTCCCACACGGAGTTTTGTGTTCAGAAGAGCAGGCCACCAGCACCACGCCCTCACCGGCATGGCCTCAGAGTGCTTGTGCTGACGGTGTTCTGCTTCTTGTTGGTCAAACCTCCAGGCTGCCTCGCTGCACAGAAGCACATCTTCTTACTCGTCCTTAGGGTGCTGCAGCAGCGGGACAGAGAGAGAGAGAGAGGTCTTCCATCTGCTGGTTCACTCCCCAAATAGCCACAACAGCCAGGACTGTGCCAGGCTGAAGCCAGGAGCCAGGAGCTTCTTCCGGGTCTCCCACGTGGGTGCAGGAGCCCAAGAACTTGAGCCATCTTCTGTTGCTTTCCCAGGAGCGTTAGCAGGGAGCTGGATCTGAAGTAAGAGCAGTCGGGACTTGAACCAGTGCCCGTATAAGGATGCCGGCACTGCGGCCCGCAGCTTAACCTGCTAAGTCACAGCGCTGGCCCTGGGGGTTGCTTTCTGTTGTTAACTTCGAGGATAAATGAGGCAGAGGCAGCGGCAGCCTGACCAGCAGCAGGAGTTGGCTGAAATTAATTGAGGCTGTCTGGACTGCACCATCCTCACCCCTCAGCCACACCTTTCTTGCTTTTTCGTGTTTGTTTGTTTTAAGATTGGTTGATTGATTTGAAAGAGTTACCAAGAGAGCAGCAGAGGCAGGGGCAAGAGAGAGATCTTCCTTCTGGTTCACTTCCCAAATGGCTGCAACTGCCAGGGCTGGGTGGGGTCAAAGCCAGGAACCAGGAGCTTCTTTGGGGTCTCCTACGTGGGTGACAGGTGCCCAAATACTTGGGTCCTCTTAGACAGCTTTCCCCAGGCCAGTAGTGGGGAGCTGGATCAGAAGTGGAGCAGGTGGGACTGGAACCTGCACCCACCTGGGATGCTGGCACTGCAGGTGGTGGCTTAACCTGCTGTGCCACAGCACTGGCACAAGGTGCAACCCTTACTGAGCTCCCAATAGAGCCCAGACACTGCTGTCAGTGCCTCACCCATCACCCACTCCGTAGTGGGTGCTCTCAGTGTTTCCATTTTACACAAATGAGACTGAGGTTGCGAGAGGGTGAGCCCTTCATCATCAAGCCCTCGGCTGTCTGATTCCAGAGCTCATTTGGCATCCGCTCTGCGATCCCGTACGTCTTCTGTTGGATTTTTGTCACCAACGATGATAGAGATTTGTATTACCCAATGGGGGACAGAATGGCGTTAAAGCATAAACAGCAAATGCCTGAAAAAGGGTGATGTTCAGGACACTGCGAGGAGTTTGTGCCCGTTTCTCCCGACAGCCTGCTGGCACGTTTCATGCCAGAGAGGCGTACAGTGAGACGGTATTAGGTTCTGTAGAAAGCAATTCATTTTTTTTTTTTTGAAAAGTGATAATGACCTTGTTTTCATCTGAAGAGTTGAGGGTGGCAAAAGACTGGCAGCACGCTCAGAAACATGCACTCAGCAAGATTCCCTAAATAGTTCTTTCCTCTCCAGTCCTGACCCAGTAACCTCTGGGCCATTCTATTCCCTGGAATCTCCTGTATAGGGCCCTCAGGAGTATGCTGATGCCTGCAACATCCTTTTAGGATGTCAAGACCCGTAGACAAATGGCTCCTGCGGACAGGGAACCTATCAAAAACGTAATCCTCCCTCGTAACTGAATTGAGTTCAGTTTGAACCCAGCAATCCAGGAATGAAAGGTGAGTGCATTAGCCTACCATGTTATCTGTACGGGAGTTTTATATCTTAAATGGAACAGACATCCCAGCAAAACAATAATGGATGGAGATGAATGAGTTACAGGTGACCCGCAGACAGGGGAAGGTTGACTTTGGATAAGCACCCACAAAGGTCAAGGGCTTATCTGAATTAACCACAAGTCTTGGATCTGGGGTAAAAATAAAGGACGAGAAATACCCCAGAGAGAAGCTTTCTTCAACCTGAGTTTTGTGTTCTTTCTGACCTTCTGCTAAATTCTGCACTGGACTGGGCCAACCTTTCTCGTGTGGCATTTCCACACGCATCTCTGGCCCAAACTGGGTCTCAACGTGGAGGAAATTGTGCAAAAACCCCGAGGCAGTGCTTTTCAGACTCCTAGGGTTTCAGGATGTGTGTTGTAGACTCCTTCCCCTAGTCTTTCTCAGAGACCCTATAAGAGCTGGGCGGAACCTTTGCGGCTATGGTTGCTTTCCCGCCTGCTGATTGGAGGGCCTGCGTGTCTCCTTGCACAGTGGTGACAGTGACTTCCTGTGCCTATTACCCTCATCTTTGGACTCCATCCCCCCACTTTATTTAAAAGGCAGAGAGACAGAGAATCAAAACTAGAAACAGAGAGACATCTCCTATCTGCTCATTTGCTCCCCAAAATGCCCACCGTGGTGGGGATTATGTCAGGCCAAAGCTAAGAGCTGTGAATGAAATCTGTGTTTCCCACGTGAGTGGCAGGGACCCAAGTTCTTGAGCCATCACCTGCTGCTTCCCGGGATGTGCAGGAAGCTGGAGTGGAGAACGGAGCCAGGCTTGGAATCCAGGCACTGCGGCATGGGATGTAGGCACCCCAAGCAGCATCCTGACACTGTGCCAAGCCCCTGTCCTTGAATTAGTTTTACTACTTCCATCTGATACAGGCTAATTCGTCCCTAGCCTTACTGCATTCGTGACTTATTCAAAAACACTCGCCAGGAGCCAGCGTTATGATGCAGATGGTTAAGCTACTATCTGTGAAGCCAGCTTTGCATACGTGCACTGGTTCAAGTCCCAGCTGCTCCACTTCCAACCCAGCTCCCTGCTAACGTGCCTGAGAAAGCAGCGGAAGATGGCCTGAGTACTTGGGACCCTGCACCCACATGGAAGACCCAAATGGACTTGCACGCTCTTGGCTTTGGTCTGGCCCAGCCCCAGCTGGTGTGAGCATGGGGGAGTGAACTAGTGGACTGAAGATCTCTCTCTCCCTCCTACTCTGTCACTCTACCTTTCAAATAAGTCTTAAAACAAAAAACTGAAAACAAACAAAATAAAACCCCTTTACTTTGCCATAACCTACTTGTGTCCACGCAGCGGAGTTGTTCGCTGCCTAGTGTTTCCCCATAGCGACGACCTGCTGGGCCCTATTTCAGGAGGGAAACCTAGGCCCCCACCCACGGAGGCAGACACAGCTCGGACTCTAGAGGCTCACCTGGGAGGATGCGCAGGCAGTGGCCTGAATACAAAACAGCAGGTGTCTCCGTGTCGCCAGGTGGAACCCATCCAGGTGGCCGTCAGGATACAATGAGCAAACCCCCTGCACTCCACCCCTTCCAGAACGGGAACCCAGGGAGGCAGGGCGCCCACTGAGAGAGAGCCTGGACAAACAACGTGCCCTAAAACACAGCATAGATATGTAAAGCTCCCCAAGGGCCCTGGAAGGGCCCAGGAAGCCTGCGCAAGTGTATTAACACATGCAAAGAAAGAATGTGTTAATCAGAAGGGGGGTGCAGGCCACCCCAGGAGGGGGAGGTCAGAAGAGTCCCCAAGATACAGCTGGCAGCCCTGCTCCAGGCTCGGGCCCTGGAGGGCCAGACCCCACCAGTGTTTTCAGTCTGCCTTAAGCATCAACCAAACATTTGTTCAAACAGATCAGCATGGAGTGCCTCCAGGCACATGTCAGGCTCTGGGAGAAAGTTCTTCCTAGTTAGCAGACGTGGTTGGAAGCAGCCAGCTCTGCTAATTTGTGTCAGGATCCTGTCCTATGAGCATGATCTTTACTCCCATTGTATAGGGCAGGAAGTGATGGCACGATACAGGGAAATAAATCCCCACAAGGGAAAAGGCTATGGTGCAGTAGAGAAGCCCCTGCGTGGGACACCTGTATCGCTCATCTGAGTGCCCATGCAGTCTCAGCTCCCTCTATTCCCATCCAGCTTCTTACTAATGCACCTGCGAGGCAGCAGACGATGGGCCAGGTACTTGTGGGTCTGCAGCTCACAGGGGAGACTCAGACCAAGTTCCTGGCTCCTGGCTTCAGCCCCACCTGGCCCTGGCTGTTGAGGGCATTTAGGGCGAGAACTAGTAGATGGAAGATGTCTCTCTTTCCTTCTCTGTGTCATTTTGTCTTTCAAACAAATAAACAACAGAAACAACAACAACAACAACAACAACAACAACAAAACCCAGAAACCAAAAATGCTAAGGTTGGAATTAGGAGAACAGGGATTTGAACCATAAAAGTGTGGTCATAGGAGCGTGTGTTGAGGCACAGCGGGTTAAGGTACTGCCTGTGATATGAGCATGTCAGACAAGCATTTGAATCCTGCCTGGTCCACTTCTGATCCAGCTCCCTGCTACTGACGTGGGATGGCATGGAAAATGGCCTGAGGATTTAGGCCCCTGCCACCCACATGTGAGACCCAGATGGTGTCCCAGCCTCCTGGCTTTGGCCTGGCCCAGACAAGGCTACTGTGGCCATTCCAGTGGATGGGCGATCACTCCAGCCCTGTCCTATAATTCTGCCTTTCAGATAAATAAAATAAATTTAAAAACAAATCATGTTCTTCTGATGAAGGTGGTAGACAGCAGATTTTGTTTTCCTAAGAACAACTGTGAAAGTGTGGCCTGCTCAGTTCTGTTTTGAAAACAATCACGTGGTTGCAAGGTGACGCTTCCCTCAGCTGCTGTTTTTCTAAAGCCTCATCAGGATGGTCATTTCTTACTATAAATTAGCATTCTGGCTTTTGAGCATGAGACTTGCAAACAACTTGACCACAGGGATAAAATATGTTGCTCGTGTGGATGGAGTCCTCTAGTCCCCGCCACAATCATTTCTCAATGTAAATTAATAGAGTGCTTCTCTGGTTTGATATATCAGACTCATGAGATGGATTAAGCTGTCTGCCCTAGGAAGATTGATTGACTTCATAAAAAACAGCAGGTCTCTGGTTTGCAATACTAGGGAATCAGGTCTTCCTTGGAACCCAGTGGATTCAGCAAAGTAATGATTGCCCGTGGCTGCTCGGGGGATCCCACTACCTTTTCCCCAAGGGTGACAACTGACAACGCACAAGGCACAATCTCACATGCCTTGTTCTCGCCTTGTCCTTCCTCCTCTTCCGCCCCCTCTTCTTTCACACAAGGTTTTCAGGAACCCAGGTGGGTAGGCAGTGTTAGGAAGGCCTTGTGCCAGGTATCAGGTGCAGAGCACTTCGGTAGGAACCAACAAGAACAATGTGGGGTCTCAGGCATCCAGTGATTGTGATATGACACAGGTGATTAAGAGAGAAAGCCGGCCGGCGCTGCGGCTCAATAGGCTAATCCTCTGCCTTGTGGCGTCGGCACACCGGGTTCTAGTCCTGGTCGGGGTGCCGGATTCTGTCTCAGTTGCCCCTCTTCCAGGCCAGTGCTGTGCTGTGGCCTGGGAAGGCAGTGGAGGATGGCCCAAGTCCTTGGGCCCTGCACCCACATGGGAGACCAGGAGAAGCACCTGGCTCCTGGCTTCGGATCAGCCCAGTGCACTGGCCACAGTGTGCCGGCTGCATTGGACATTGAGGGGTGAACCAATGGAAAAAGGAAGACCTTTCTCTCTGTCTCTCTTTCACTGTCCACTCTGCCTGGCAAAAAAAAGAGAGAGAGAGAGAGAGAGAGAGAGAGAGAGAGAAAGCCACTCCCTGTAACTGGGAAGCACGAAGGGATAAGATTGATTTCAAGATAGGATCCCTGGGCAAGAGCTGTCCAGATGGGAGTCTATCCGGGTAGACTGCAAGGTAGATGGTATTTAATAGGGAGGTGAACAGGGCGCGGTAGGTTAATCCTCCGCCTGCAGTGCTGACATCCCATATGGGCGCAGGTTCTAGTCCCAGCTGCCCCTCTTCCAGTCCAGCTCTCTGCTGTGGCCTGGGAAAGCAGTAGAAGACAGCCCAAGTCCTTGGGCACCTGTACCCATGTGGGAGACCTGGAACCAACGGAAGGAAGACCTTTCTCTCTGTCTCTCCCTCTCACAGTCTGTAACTCTACCTCTCAAATAAATAAATAAAATCTTTAATTAAAAAGGGGGGGGGGTGACCACTGAGTGTAGCCAGAGAGAAGACGACGTCTGAGCCCTAAGCCCCGCAGCACCCCAGCTGTTGGCAGCAGGGAGAGGAAGAAACCAGCCCAGGACAGGAAGAAACTCAGAGACCACACACAGCATGCTGTCCCAGAAGGCACAGTAACTGTGGGGAACGTGGGGAGGAAAGGGCTTGGCTACCTGACATTTTAAGTTTATTTATTTTTATTTGTTTGAAGATGAGAGAGAGAGAGAGAGAGAGAAAGAGAGAGAGAGAGAATCTTCCATCCACTGATTAATTCTCCAGTTGCCGGCAATGGCTGGGGCTGGGCCAGCCTGAAGGCAGGAGCCAGGAACCCCATCTTGGTCTCCTCCGTAGGTGGGAGAGACCCATGTGCTTGAGCCGTCATCTGCTGCCTCCCAGGCGTGCATTAGCAGGAAGTTGGATAGGAAGCAGAAGGGGGCTTTGTCCCAGGCCCTCCATGCCATCCAAATTGGGATGCAGGTGTCCCAACTGTACCACAATGTCCACCCCAAATGTGAACATTTGAGAGAACAGGTAAGATGACTTCTGAGAATGGGCGAATGGATTTGAGAGGTCTTTGGTGACTTTGACAAAAGCAGTTTTGATGGAATGTTCTCAGTGGGGCAGTTGGGGTGGGGGAGTGCTGACTAAATTGGGTTCAAGAGCTATTGGGGGGCTGGCACTGTCGCATAGCGGGTAAAGCCGCTGCCTGCAAAGCCAGAATCCCATATGGGCACTTGTTCGAGTCCTGGCTGCCCCACTTCCAATCCAGCTCTCTGCTGTGGCCTGGGAGAGCAGTAGAAGATGGCCCAAGTGCTTGGGCCCCTGCACCTACATGGGAAGACCCAGAGGAAGCTTCTGGATCCTGGCTTTGGATTGGCGCAGCTCTGGCCATTGCGTTCAATTGGGGAGTGAACCAGCAGATGGAAGACCTCTCTCTCTCTCTTTCTCTGCCTCTTCTTCTCTCTCTGTGTTTCTTTCTTTCTTTCTTTTCTTTCTTTCTTTCTTTCTTTCTTTCTTTCTTTCTTTCTTTCTTTCTTTCTTTCTTTCTTTCTTTTTACTTATTTGACAGGTAGAGTTAGACAGAGAGAGAGAGAGAGAGAGACGTAGACAGAGAGAAAGGTCTTCCTTCCATTGGTTCACCCCCCAAATGGCCGCCACGGCCAGTGCTGCACCGATCCGAAGCCAGGAGCCAAGTGCTTCCTCCTGGTCTCCCACGCAGGTGCAGGCGCCCAATCACCTGGGCCATCCTCCACTGCCCTCCTGGGCCATAGCAGAGAGCCGGAACAGAAAAGGAGCAGCCAGGACTAGAACCCGGCACCTATATGGGATGCCAGCACTACAGACGGAGGATTAGCCAAGTGAACAACGGTGCCAGCCCCATAACTCTGACTTTCAAATAAATAATCTTAAAAAAAAAAAAAAGAGCTAATGGAAGGAGAGAAATTACCACTGCTTATACATAACTTCTTTGAGGAGCTTTGGTACCAAGAGGAACAGAAAAATGGAGCAGTAGCTGCAGACACAAAAGAATTTTGCTTTTATTTATTTATTTATTAAAGATTTATTTCTTCATTTGAAAGTCAGAGTTACAGTGAAAAAGGGGGAGAGAGAGAGAAAGATATCTTTCATCCACTGGTTCACTTTCCAAATGGCAGTAACAGCTGGGGATGCGCCAATCCGAAGCCAGGAGCCAGAAGCCAGGAGCTTCCTCTGGGTCTTCCCATGCAGGCACAGGGGCCCAAGGATTTGGACCATCCTCCACTGCTTTCCCAGGAAATAGCAGGGAGCAGCTTCATCTGCTGTGCCACAGACCGGTCCTGCTTTTGTTTTTAATGCAAGAAAGAAGAACCTGTTTATATATTGCAGCAGTGGTCCAGCAGAGGGAGGGAAACTGATGATGCAGGAGAGAGAGAGAGGTGAGTGGGGGCACTGGCCTTGGTTGGAAACCCCAATAATCCCCCCAATGTCCCAGAAGGAAAGGTGAGGTATATGCTTACTGTTGCAGGCAGATGTGGGGAGGAAGATATGGGAAATTTACAAGCTCTTTGTGGGTGCTTCTATTTCCTGGGTGCATTAAGAAGCAAGTGATGATGAGTGAGCAGGTTGTGGAGGAGTGAAAAGGGATGAAAGTTGTTGAGAGAAGAGTGGGAATGGTAGACGCCACTTGGGATGCCAGCACCCTGTATCAGAGTGCGGGTTCGAGTCCCTGCTGCTCTGCTTCCAGTACAGCTCCCTGCTACTGCACCTGGGAAAGCAGCAGCAGATGGCCCAACTGCGTGGGCTCCTGTCATCCATGTGGGAGACCCAGATGAAGTTCCAGGCTCCTGACTTCAGCCTGGCCAAGCCCTGGCTGTGGTGGGCATTTGCAGAGTGAACTAGTGGGTGGAAGATTCGGTGGAAGATTCTCTCTCTCTCTCCCCCTCTCTTTCTCTGTCACTTTGCCTTTTAGTTAAATTTAGGAAAGAACAGTGCAGCAGGGAATGGTCTAGGACGACAGATGAGTAAGTACTGCACAGACTTAACATGAGACAAACCAGCATGGTTTTATTTATTTATTTATTTATTTTCAGCACATTTAGTTGTAAGGTTGCAAGCATGGAATGGACAGAAATGTGTATTTCTTTTTTCTTGACAGGCAGAGTGGACAGTGAGAGAGACAGACAGAGAGAAAGGTCTTCCTTTTACCGCTGGTTCACCCTCTAATGGCCGCCACGGCCAGCACACTGCGGCTGGCGCATCGTGTTGATCCGAAGCCAGGAGCCAGGTGCTTCTCCTGGTCTCCCATGTGGGTGCAGGGCTCAAGGACTTGGGCCATCCTCCACTGCCTTCCCGGGCCACAGCAGAGGGCTGGCCTGGAAGAGGGGCAACCGGGACAGAATCCGGCGCCCCGACTGGGACTAGAACCCGGTGTGCCGGCGCCGCAAGGCAGAGGATTAGCCTATTGAGCCGCGTCGCCAGCCAAGAAAGGTGGATTTCATTAGCAGCAAGATTGGGCAAGAATCTGCTGGTATAAGGCAGTGAGAAAGGAGCAAGAGGGCTGAGAGAGCTTGCAAGATGATAATAATGATGCATCATCGAATTGAAGCCAAGTGAGGCGGAGGAGAGTGAGGCTATGAGGGGATGAGCAGAGTGACAAGGTGACAGGGTCCACTCTGTAGTGGCTGTAAATCCCAGCAGGGTCCAAATGTCCCTGCCGTGGACGGGCATTTGGCACAACCATGAAGACCCGGCTTGGAACCCCTGGGGTAGAGTCCCACCTCTGCTTCCAATCCAGCTTCCTGCTAATGCGCCAAGGAAACAGCAGATGAGGGCTCAGTACTTGGGTCCCTGCCGTCTGTGTGGGAGACCCGTGTGGGATTCCAAGCTCCTGGCTTCAGCCTGGCCTAGCCCTGGCTGTTATGAGCGTTTGGGGAGTGAACCAGCAGAAGGGAAAATCTCTCTGTCCCTCTCTTCCTTTCAAATAACATGTAAAAGTTGTGCTGGCCTCTATATGAATGAATCTCTCAAAACCTTGATGTTCTAGGTTCTTTAAATTTTGGTGGAGTTAATCACAACACACACACACACACACACACACAGCCTAGCGCCTGTCAAAAAGTCGGGAGATTTTTGGAGCATAAGAGGCAGGCTGCAGAGGGGCCGAGGTAAGGGGAAAAGTCAGCAGAGGCAACAGCAAGGACAAACCTTTTGGCGACAGTTTTATACCCGAGAATTCAGTGGAGGGACGATGTCAAGAAATGTTCCATGGGGAACGCGCGGCAGAAACGCCACTGCTCGGGGCACATGGCCCTGAGATGCTCCCAGGTGCCTTGGGGTAGTGGCCACAAGAGAGAAGTTACCAGAAGCCCACTCCGGGGATTCTCGTGCTCATGGGTGAGGCCAGCTTTCTGCCCACTGCTCAATCAGCCTGGGAGTCCTCGGTAGTTTGGCCTTTTCCATCCTTTGGGCTGGCAGTGACAGACCTGGGCTCCCCTCTCTCTCTGGTGGGGAGGAAGCCGCAGTCTGGCCGCTGCTGGGATCAAAGCATGCCTGCTTCCAGGTTCTCGAGGAAGACGTGTTTCCTGTCACCGCTGCCCTTGTCCTCACTAAAAGAGCAGTCTTTCTGTGGACTGAGACGCCCTGGGGGATGTGACCTCGGAGGCTGTTCCTAGTACAGCGTCCCCATTTCCTTTCCTGCTATGTGTGCAATGTAGCATGAAGTTTTTGGTTTCTCCTCTCCTCTCCTCTCCTCTCCTCTCCTCTCCTCTCCTCTCCTCTCCTCTCCTCTCCTCTCCTCTCCTCTCCTCTCCTCTCCTCTCCTCTCCTCTCCTCTCCTCTCCCCTCCCCTCCCCTCCCCTCCTCTCCCCTCCCCTCTCTCCCCTCTCTTTCCCTCCCCTCCCCTTCCTTTCCCTTCTATTAGTAAGAATGCTGGAGTCAGGAATCAGGGCCAGGAACCAAATCCAAGCACTCCAATATGGGACTTGGATGTCTTTTTTTTTTTTTTTTTTTTAAGATTTATTTATTTATTTGAAAGAGTTATATAGAGGGAGGGAGAGACAGAGAAAGAGATCTTCCATCCCCTGCTTCACTCCCCAGATGCTCCCAATGGCCAGCGCTGGGCCAGGCCAAAGCCACAAACCAGGAGCTTCCTCTGGGACTCCCATGTGCGTGCAGGGGTCCAAACACTTGGGCTATCCTCCGCTGCTTTCCCCATAGCAGAGCGCTGGGTGGCAGGAGGAGCAGCTGGGACTAGAACGGGTACCCATAGGGGATGCCGGCAGCACAGGTGGTGGCTTTATCTGCTAGGCCACAACGCAGGCCCCGGTTTTGTTTTTCAAATTGGATACAAACCTTATGCATGAGAACTATCAAGGACCAAAGAGGAGGGGGAACAAGGTTTTCCTCTCTCCTTGGTATCAATTTTGCCCCTGAGAAGTCAGCACTGGAACAGTGAACTTAGTTGGAATGAGCTTGGGTTCTGGACCAATAATAACGGTCAGAAGGTGCCGAGTGTCCTCTATGCCCCTGCTGTCCTCTCCCACGTCCCGCCTGGTGTCACTGAGGCCTCATCCCATGGTCTTGGGTGGGTTCCCTCATTCCTTCGAGACTTATTTTTTCAACAAACGTATGAAAGTACTAATACTGTTTGCCTGGCTATTCTTGTAAAATATTAGGTTTGATAGGCATGTGAAAATCTGACACAGAACAAGGGCTCAATAAGCATTAATTGCTTTTTCTCAAGGTTCCTGAGGTTAAAAAAAACACCTTTCCAGGTTTGGAGGCTTCAAAATTTCCATAGCAAGGCCAGAATGGTTCTGATGGGAACCATTTGATATTGTACATTCAGTTTTGTAATGCAACCTGATATCAAGAGCCAAGATCTTTGTCCTGGAGGGACTTCCAGTGTTCAGCAAAGTGGGACTGATTTAATAGCCATTAATTCTGAGAGTATGTTCAAGTTCAAAGTCGCTGTGTTTTAAATGTAAATTGCTCTTTTTCATGTATTTTGTATTGGAATTTCGGAACAAATGCTGTCACCTCTCTTTTGCTTTGCATGGGATTGCAGGCGCCTTTATTATCACAGAGCCCTATTATTGCGATACCTCACACAGGAAATGCACACTCTGACATTAGGCCCCAAATTGCTGAAATATCCTGTGTTTTCTATTCATTAAAGCCCTAAAGCACTATGTGCAAATTCCCTGACTTTAATTACACACCTCAGGGATGTGCATGCCAGAAAAGGAGCCCGGCAGACAAAAAGCCAGGTCTTTGCCAAAAATCCCCAGCCCCCTAAACTGGTAAACATTTATTTTCAGCTGGGAAATCTGCTATTAATTCATATAGTGACTTTCCCAGCTGAAATAATGAGCCAAGCCAAGTGAACCAAATGTTCGCAGTGAGCAAACACGAACAGTAGGAAAGCAGCCCATCTCTCATTTACATGTTTGCTCCTTGAGCAGTTGAGGAACACTGGTCCATTTCCCCTTTTACCTGGGAGCCCCCACTGCTGACGCTTCTGGCCTCTGAGTTGTCAGAGCTTACAGACCTACTGCAGACAGGTGCTTTAAGAATTAACAGGAGAGGAAAATACCAAAGCAAATTATTTATTAAAGCTTAACAGTAAAGTCTCCCCACCTGCCTCACTGCCTTGTCTATTTTCTGGAAGGCCTTAAAAACATCAGCATTACAGAAAGCATGAGATTTTGAGGAAAAATGCCATTTCAGGACATTTTTTTGGGAAAAAAATTTCAACTCAAAAATGTTTATTGTTCCACAGAGCAAACTAGGGATTAAAATACAATGCCAGAGGTTTTAAAAGTTTTTAGAGAATCTTTTTTCATTTTCATTCCATTGCAAGGTTCAGAATGTGGAAAATAAGAAACACTCAAAGAGACCCACATTCAGCACGTGCATAAGGACCAGGTGAAGAATTCTTTACCGGTCTGTTTCAAGGGCTGAATCTACAAAGCACACTGTGGTTCTAGACCTCGAAATTGCCTCTGGGTGTAAAACCTAGAATCGAATGTCCCTTATGCAGAGCAGCAGACACAAAGCTTTCCTGAGACGCCAAGACGCCAGTAGCAACAGCTAAAGGGACGCATGAGACAGCCAAGAACAGCAAGTCGTTGAGGGGAGGATCTATTCAAAGGTCAATTAATCGCTTAACGTATTTGTATTTCTTGATATAAAGGAAGCTTAAGGCACTGTCCCCCACACACGGAGACACCGTCCCCCAACCGCTGCTTCTCCATAGAAGCTTAGATACAGAGGTTTATTCCCCAGCAATAAGATGCTCCACATTCCGATGGATGTTTTGGATGATCACCTACACGACAAAAAGTAGCTTTTAATTCCCAGCACTTTAAAATCAAGGTTAACCACCTCCAGAACCTTTTGTCTAAATGAAATTTTTAGCAGATACATGATTTTTTAGCGATGAATACATGAATAAAATGTATGAGAAAAAATTTTTTTTGTTCTATAAGAGGAAGCAATGCCCTATTAATTTTGACAGACAACTTGGCATTAGCCATTTTAAAATCCAACATGGGATAAAGTTATGCATTGCTAGTCTCCCTACATTTTTGTCAAGAGATGAACATTTTGCCAGATTTTTAATAATATGCCGGGAGCTTTGTCAGTCAGCGTGTGTAGCCCAGCGCGGTTCTGCCAGGCGGCGCCCACCACCCCACTGGGTGTAACCCTTCCCGTCACAACCCCCATCACTCCTCCCCTGCAATTACACAAAGTCTACACAGCCACCACCCCCCGCCGCCCCGGTACCTGCACCACCAACAGTGCAGACTCGGAGGCTTCAGCAGGCTGGGCTTTCTCGCTGCCTCCCCCCCACCCCCCACCCCAATTAGGACTTTTTTTTTCTGCCCAGGCAATTTAGCACCAACACCATGGGTGGACCAGATAACTCTTTTAAAAAGCACATTGAAGTCATTCCTCTGCCCATCCCCCCTCCCCAGCCCAACCCAATCAATGCTGTCTCCACCCCTTTCCACCACTTCCTCCCCTCCTCGCCCCCTCCCCGCCAAAAGCACTCCCAGGAAGAGCCAGGCGTCCGCCGGAAGGCAACTTGCAGCCCCTCGCTAGTTACCATGCCGACTGGCGCCGGTGCTGAAGAATGTGCGGCTGCCACTCCGCACTCCATGGAAAGAGGAAGAAACTGTGCGGGCAGTCCCAGTTTGGCCGCGATGCTGGGGAATCTGAGACAGGGCGGTTGGTATGGAAGGATCTCACTGCATGCAATTTGCAAACATGCCAACTCAATAGCCTGTGATGGGCACTGGGTGGAATTTAGAGGTCTCGGGGTCTTAGAAGAGTTGGAAAGAAATGAGAGAGCTGGATGGGGGAAATCCGCCCCACGAGACGCTTGTCCCTTAGAAGTATGTGATTTATTAATTTTAATAATCTGTGCAAGATGCTAAATAGGTTAAACTTTTTAATAAGCCCACCCCTTCTGAGTTCGAGTGTTATACCTTAATATTATCTACACCTGATGTTTTACTAGCCCTAGAGAGTCTAGTTGTCCTTAAGATCAGCAGCACTCACGGTGACGGGTTTCACACACACACACACACACACACACACACACACACACACAATTCCTGACCAATGCAGAAGATGGGAGAGTTGCTTTGATTTTGTGCAGGGAAAGGAAGGAGCAGAAAGCAGTCCGCGAAGGGCAGAATGCCAGCAGGTGAAGCGTTCTGTGACTTGTCCACCCAGGTAGAGCGGATTTAGGTCTGCACAAGGCTGCTGCTTAGTCTGGGGAGGCTGGCTACCGGGAGGTCGCTCTGAGCGTAGAGGCGCCTGCACACAGGACCCCATAGGTCCACTTGGAACAGGAGTCCCTCTTCATGTGCCAAGCGCCTGTGAGTCAGGGACAAGGATCTCCTAGGATTCCCTGGAGAGTGCAGGGAGACAAACGCAGGTGATTCCGGATTACGATTTACGTTCACACTCAGGGTAGTAACATTTCTCTCTCTTGGCTTTTTAGTCCTCCGTGTTGCGATGGATTCCAAACCGTCCTGCACCTCGCTGGCGAAGTAGTTTCCCAGGCTTGCCAGTCTGACCCTGTCCTTTCATGGCCCACAGCCTCCCTATGGCTCCTCGTTGCCACGGCAACCACATGTCCTGGATTTTTCAGGACATTTTTTTAATTTCAAATATTCTGTCGTGTGGTCAAACCATGTGTCAGATCCTGTGCCAGAAGACGGGTTCTGATTTGGGCTTGGAAAACACGGTCACTGTACCCATTGCTCCCGAGACAGGACTGGCATTTGCCAAGACAGATGTGGGGTTTCTAGGTCGGCACAGCCAAGGGTCTTACTTGGAGCCAAGGATATGTGGCAGAGCATTTCACATCATGGTCTCAAGGGAGTGCTTTACCTACCTGTGAAGGACCTCGAGAGAGGAGACATTGTTTCAGTTTTGTAGATGAGGCAGGTGCGCACAGAGTGGTTGGTTGACTTTCTGGACTAGAATCCCAGACTCAGATTGTGATATCTCCTTACACCAAATACAAATGTGATGCTTCATCCTCTGGGTCTGTTTGCTGTCAATGTCTCCCCAGTCTATCTTTCTGGGGACTCTCTTGAGAGTTTGAGGTCGAGGGAAAGCTTTAAGGTGAATGAACCGAAAACTTAATGACATACACGAGCGTTTGAGACACACACACACACACAGAGAGAGAGAGAGAGAGAGAGAGAGAGAGAGAGGGAGGGAGAGTATCGAGGAGTAGAAGGAAGCTGAGGAAGAGGAGGAGGGGTGGGGGGGCAGAGAAGAAGACAGGAGGCAAGGAAACGAAGAAGAAAGGAAAGGAGTTCAAGGGAAGCTGCCCAACAATTACACCAGTTATATTTTTCTCGGACAGGATTATTTAGTAGATTTAAAAAAATTTATTTGAAAGAGAGAGAGAGTCTTCTATCTGCTGGTTCACTCCCCAAATGGCCACAGAGGCCAGAGCTGAGCTGATCCGAAGCCAGGAGCCAGGAGCTTCTTTTGGGTTTCCCATGCAGGTGCAGAGGCCCAAGCACTTGGGCCATCTTCTACTGTTTTCCCAGGCCATAAGCAGAGAGCTGGATGGGACATAGAGCAGCCAGGACATGAACCAGTGCCCAAACAGGATGCTAGTGCCGCAGGCCTGGGAATAACCCACTGTGCCACAGGGCCAGCCCCTTATTTAATAGATTTCTAAAAAAATGTATGTAAACATCTGCTTCTAAGTACTATTATTAAAATTTCTAAAAAATCTATAAAAATTTCTAAAAAATTATCATGTTAAACAGTCCCTAGCTAACATCTTGTATCATGCTACATATTATCAGTGAGAATAAAAAGAGGAGGAAAATGTGTGTTCCTGGCCCAGTTCCCCTTTCATATATTATTTAATGATTAATTTGACAGGTGTCAAGCACTCACTACACTAGACACTTTAGATATAGTGGCGATATCTCAGAGCTTCCAGTCGGATGATCATTATTGATTGTGGTAAGTGCTACAAAGATCAACAGGACGGTGTGATAAAGAGAACGGCAGGAGGCTGGGAGTTAGGGAGGGAGACTACTCCAGACAGAGTGGTCCGGAAGCCCCACTGGGGAGGCAGTGTTAAAACTGACACTTGAAGGGTGATGAGAAGCCAGAAGCAGGTGCAGAGCTAGTCAGGGAACGTTTCAGGAAGAGGAAGCACAAGGCCTGCACTTGTCACTCAAGTGGCTGCAGCATGCTCACCAAACTGTCGAGGGCTAGGACAGCACCAGACGATGCTGGGGAGGTTGACTGGTTTGGAGGCAATAGTAGGAGTTGGAACTGTATTATGTTTGTTGGCATTTCAGAAGGCACCCTGGACAGGTGGTTAAGTGACATTTGGGATGCCTGCATCCCACATCTGAGTGCCTGGAATCCTGTCTCCCTTCCACTTCAGGCCAGCTTCCCAGTAGTACTGTCCTGGGAGGCAGATGATGGTTCAAGTACCTGGGTCTCTGCTGTACACAGGGGAGACCTGGGTGAAGTTTCTGGCTCCTGGAGTTGGCCTGACCTTGCAATAGCTGCTGCAGACATTTGAGGAGTACACCAGCAGATGGAAGATTTCTCCCCTCTCTCTCTCTCATTATAGCTCTCAAATAAATAAAAATGAATAAACTTTTTAAAAGGCCATCATTGTTCCAATTTATTTTTCAGTGTTGTCAGAGTTAGTAATCATGACACCAGTAATAATAATTAATGTTCGTTGCTTTGCACATTAAGTATATCTATTTCATATGCATTATCACAATGGCACCAGCAACTTTAGGAAAGTTATTATTATTATGCTATTTTAAAGATTAAATTGAGGGGCTGGTGCCATGGCTCACTTGGTTAATCCTCTGCCTGCAGTGCAGGCATCCCATATGGGCACCAGGTTCTAGTCCTGGCTGCTCCTCTTCCAGTCCAGCTCTCTGCTGTAGCCCGGGAGGGCAGTGGAGGATGGCCCAAGTGCTTGGGCCCTGCACCTGCATGGGAGACCAGGCGGAAGCACCTGGCTCCTGGCTTTGGATCAGCATGGTGCTGTCCGTAGCAGCCGCTTGGGGAGTGAACCAAAGGAAGGAAGACCTTTCTCGGTCTCTCTCTCACTGTCTGTAACTCTACCTCTCAAATAAATAATTAATTAAAAAAAAAAGATTAAATTGAATCTCTGAGAGATGAAGAGGTCGGAACCAGGATTCAATTCCAGGCCTAATCTGAATATAAGGCTATTGTCCTTTTTTTTTTTTCCTAAAGGTTTTTATTTATTTGAAAGAGTTACAGAGAGAGGTGGAGATAGAGAGAGAGGTCTTCCATCCACTTGTTTACTCCCCAAATGGTTGCAACAGCCAGAGCTGCACCAATCCAAAGCCAGGAGCCAGGAGCTTCTTCTGGGTCTCCCACGTGGGTGCAGGGGCCCAAGGACTTGGGTCATCCTCTGCTGCTTTTCCAGGCGCATTTAGCAGAGAGCTGGATCGGGAGAGGAGCAACTGGGACTCAAACTGCTGCCCATATAGGATGCAGATCTGAGAGCAGGGCTTTAACGCACTGCACCACAGTGCAGGCCCCAAGGCCATTGTCTTTGATTTGCGTACTTACAATGAGTCTCAATAGCCTATTTAATACTATTTGTTGATTGAGAGTTAAACTGTTGGAATTTGAAATTCTTCAGATATCATCAAGGGCTTAGAAATATCTTTCTTTTTGGTATATATTTAAAGATTCATTTATTTATTTGAAAGGCAAAAATAGAGAGAGGGAAAGACAGAGAAAGAGAATCTTCCACCCACTGGTTCACTCCCCAAATGACTATAATGGTTAGAGCTAGGCCAGGCCAAAGCCAGGAGCCTGGTGCTTCTTTCTGGTCTCCTATGTGAGTGCAGGGACCCAAGGACTTGGGCCATCCTCTGCTGCTTTCCCAGGCACATGAGTAGGGAGTTGGATCAGAAGTGGAGCAGCTGGGACTCGAATAGGATGAGGGTGTCACAGGCAGTCGCTTTATCTGCTACACCACAATGCTGGTCCCAAGGCTCACCATATGTTTTGATTTACTTATCTTTTTTTTTTCAGATTTATTTAATTATTTAGAAAGTCAGAGTTACACACAGAGAGAAGGAGAGGCAGAGAGAGAGAGAGAGAGAGAGGTCTTCCATCCACTGGTTCACTCCCTAGTTGGCCATAACTGTCAGAGCTGCTCTGATCTGAAGCCAGGAGCCAGGAGCTTCTGGGTCTCCTACATGGGTACAGGAGCCCAAGGACATGGGCCATATTCCACTGCTTTCCCAGGCCATAGCAGGGAGCTGGATTGAAAGTGGAGCAGCCAGGACTCGAACCGGGGCCCATATGGGATGCTGGTGCTGCAGGGAGAGGCTTTACCTGCTATGCCACAGGGCCTACCCCTTTTTTTTCTTGACACAGAGATAATATCAAAAAGTGAGGGATTCATGACAATGATTACAATTGAGCAGAGTTCTTATCCATTAGCTCCAAGTCTTACTCTTTACGCAGCATTGTAAAGTTCTTGGCTTCTAAATATGTTCACAATAAATCTTTAGGCTGGATTTCAAGAGGTGGGCCAATGATTCATTCCTTAGCACCTTTTACATGTGTGGTGTTGCACTAAAGCTCTTAAGATCAATAAAGGCATCCAGCAATGGGAATGCTATCAAGGTTCATTTAAATGGAGGACTCAGAAAAATAGGAAAACGCAGGCAGATTGTTTCTGGCTAACTGGGATGGAGAGGATTTGTTATTAAGCAGAGCTAGGGTTGAAATTCTGTTCGCTGTTATCTTCAGTCTTCTTGTTTTGCCAGCAGACGGACAGGAGGAGGCAGCAGTAGTGGAGTGGAGCTTTCCAGCTGACAGTTTACTGTGGAATCGACTCACCAGGCGGGGATTTTAATTTGGTTGTGACTGTAGTCAGGACAGAATGTGTATAATGTGATCTTATTTTTCTTGTGATCCACAATTATGTCTGCATGGTGACTATTCCGATAAAAGGTACAAAATTTTAGCCAATTATCAGATGCTTTGAGTGCTCAAACATAATACACAAGAAATGCCTCATGGTGTTCAGGCTTCAGTGGGATGTGTTAGCATTAAGGTTTTTTTTTAAGATTTATTTTATTCATCTGAAAGGCAGAGTTACAGAGAAAGGAAAGACACACACACATACCCAGAGAGAGACAGACAGAGAGAAAGAGAGAGAGAAAGAGAGATCTTGCATCCACTGGTTCACTCCCTAAATGGCTGCAGTAGCTGGGGCTGGGCCAGGCTGAAGCCAGGAGTTTCATGCTGGTCTCCCAGGGACCCAAGCACCTGGGCCATCTTCTGCTGCTTTCCCAGACACGTTAGCAAGAGCGCTGGACTGGTAGTGGAGCAGCCGAGATACGAATCGGCACCCATATGGGATGCTGGCTCTGCAGACAGCAGCTTAACCCCCCACGCTGCAGCGCCAGGCCCCAAGTTGTGGGTGTTTGTTAAGGACAGTTCCACTTTTGATCCTTAGGAAGAAGAGCCTCTAAGGCACAGGTGCTTAGTGTAAAGTCAGGAGTCATGTGAGCGCTCTCTCTCTCTCACAGTCTCTCATTTTTAAGTGAAATATTATAACTGTCAATCTAGATTCCTTGTTTGTTGGGAATGAAGTGTGACATCAGTTTTCAAAAAGCAGTCATTGTGGGATGATTTACACTTCGTTTGCTACACTTTGGGGGAATAAAAGATTCCAGGCCACAGGAAGGGAGCTGGGCAGAAGTGAGGTTGCTGCCACCGACACCACGTCCCATATTGGAGTGCCTGATGCTGTTTCTGATCCAGCTTCCCATTAATGAACATCATGAGAGGCAATAGGTGGCGCTCAAGTAGGTGGGTCCCTGCCGCCCGCATAAGAGACCCGGTTGGAGTTCAGGCTCCTGGCTTCAGCTTGGCCCAGCCCTGGCTCTTTGGAGGCATTTGGAGGTTGAACCAGCAGATGGTAGATCTCTCTTGGTCTCTTTCAAATAAAAAACAAGAGGAAGTCAGTTTTTAAAAAATTATTCAGGGCCAGTTCCAGCTTGCAATCATAGCTTCTCTCAATCCTGAAGATTTTTTCTCTCCCTCCCTCCCCCCCTCCCTCCCTCCCACCTTCCTTCCTTCCTTCCTTCCTTCCTTCCTTCCTTCCTTCCTTCCTTCCTTCCTTCCTAAGATTTATTCATCTATTTCAAAGGCAGAAACACAGAAAGAGAGGAGAGATTGACAGGTCTTCCATCCACTGATTCACTCCCCAAATGGCCACAATGATGGGTTGGGCCAGGCTGAAGTCACTAGTTCCTCCGGGTCTCCCACGTGGGTGCAGGGGCCCAGGGACTTGAGCCGTCTTCTGCCACCTTCCCAGGAGCCTCAGCAGAAAGCTGGGTGGGGAGATACCATTGCCACAGGCCATAGTTTAGCCCATTGGGCCACAACGCCAGCCCTGAAGGTCTGTTGTTAAGAGTGGACATACAGCTGACCCAAAGGTTCCTTAAGGAGTAAAGAATCCCTATTCAAGAGCATTTCCTAAAGGGACAAATTCAGAGAACGGGCCCATTTGAGTGAATGTAATTTACTGGGTGCCACTTCTGTGATACTCACCTTAGGCTTGTTCTAATAATCTCACAATAGCACAAACATTCCGTGTTACAGGAGAAGCCACAGGACCCTGTAATGTCAGGTCAACCTCAGGCTTTATCCACATAATGGCCATTGGCTCAAATACCTAACTACTCATTTTTAAAATACAACATTTCTGTTAAGAGCATTTGTTTTCCCATTTTGCTCTTTGGATTTGAGTCAGATTACAGGACATAGAGCAAGCAAATGCTTAAAAGCCTGTATATATATATATATATATATATATATATATATATATATTATATAAAGCCTATATCTATATATATTACATAAATATGTATTATATAAAGCCTATATATATATTATATAAAGCCTATATATATAAAACTTTACATTATTATTTTTTAAGATTTATTTATTTATTTTGAAAGCAGAGTTGCAGAGAGGCAGAGGCAGAGAGAGAGTGAGGTCTTCCATCTGCTGGTTCAGTCCCCAAATGGCTACAATGGTTAGAGCTGGGCCAGGACGAAGCCAGGAGCCAGGAGCTTCTTCCATGTTTCCCACATGGGTGCAGGGGCCCAAGGACTTAGACCATCTTCTGCTGCCTTCCCAGGTGCACTAGCAGGGAGCTGGATCAGAAGTGGAGCAGCCAAGACTCGAACCAGCACCCATATGGGATGCTGGTACTGCAGACAGCGGCTTAACCTGCTATGCCATGGTGCTGGCCCCTTTACATTATCTTTTATTGCTTTTTAGTTTATGTAACTTCACAGTTAAATTCTAATGTGCAGCTAATACTAAGAAAAAACATAGAATTTGTTTTAAAAGAGTCATAGCTGTGTTTTCCAGACGCTGGCCTCAAACTACCAATTCTTAAAATGAAAACTGAATTTAAAAACATTTTTCAGTGAGTGATTGATATTTCCTTTGCTTACTCATTAATAAATGGCTGTGAATGTCTCTTGGGCTCAGACACAGGGCCTGGCTCGAGGGATGCAGTGAGGGGAGAGAATCAGTATTTTTTTGGAGGGAGTCTGAGGGGCAGATGTGGGATCAGAGGCAAATGAGAGTGCACAAAGCCTAGAGAACCCGCTTCTGGGGTTGTTCCTGCCGGTGCTGTTCCGCATCCAGAAACTAAGCGGGAAGGTTCCTGATGGCAGTAGTTAAGCTGCTCTGTTAGTGAACAGAGTTCTCCCAGTGGTCCCACAAGAGGCGGCTTCTGGCCTCTGCACGGACTGAGGCAGCAGCCGCTTCTTTTCTGTGGACAGATTTCAAGCGGAGGGACTGTGGGGTTTCTTCTGTGCCTGTGTTTTGGGGTGTTTGGGCACCCTCAGAGCTGAACTCCCTGTGACACCCTATGCCTGAAAGTTTTGGGGCAGAGACGGGTGTTTGTGAAGCAAGGATGGGGGTTGAAATCTAATTAATTTATTTTTTTGAAAATCACTTCTTCCCCTCCCTGCGTTTTCTTCCACTCCTGTGTGCCTGCTTGGATCTGTTCTAGTTCTGCCATTTAGTGAACATTTAGTGAACGCATACAGCAGATGCTGCCTGCCACGGCGGGGGCCACAGAGACTTTGGGTGACTCAGACAACAGCCTCCTTCGTGTTGTCCAACGAGAGCCCCACACTGATTCCGCCGTGAGGTTCTTGCGCGGAGACAGGTGCTGACGCCAGTTTAAGTCTGCGGTTGCCTTTGCTTCCCGTCCAAATGAGTCCGATAGAGTTTCTTTGAGAAAATTCTCAACTCCCCATTTTGGTTGATTACTCTGCCAAAGGTTTGGGAGACCTCACAGAAGGGTGCTTGGGCTGGGCTGCCAGATAAAATACTGGACGCTTACACTGGAATTTCAGATATGCAGTTTTTAATGTGAGTGTGTCCCATCTGATGTCTGGATCATGCTTATGCTAAAAAAAATTTATTTGTGCTGTTTCGTATTTTTATTTGCTAAATCTGGCACCACCAGGCCTGGACAGTGGGCACCAGTGTGCTTACGTTGTGGTGTGAGTAGATAGATCAGGTTACGGCTTTAAGGCACTATTGCCAGCACAATGTTGGTGCCATTAATATCAGCCATGTGAGAACAGTTTATCAAATGCCCGCATACTCTCCAGAATTGCACCGGTTGCCATGCCGAGTCCGTTAAGTGGACGTGGCCCTTTCAGCCTGGGGAGACAATAAGGACAGGGCAAGATCAACAGAGATGCCAGATAAAAAGGAAAGGAAACATAAAAACTTGACAGACATCAAAGCAGTATTTACAATAAATAAAGTACTCCTATTATGCGGACAAGTCGGTGTTAGGAACAGACACAAGACCACAGGCATTTCATGGAGGCAGCCGGGCGACTGTTGACCTCTTCTGTTTGGAGGTAAAACAGTGACCGAGGAGTGAAGGAATCTCGGCTTCGTTTGACTCCCAGAATCACACGAACTCCAGACTCATTTCAACTCCACATGTCCAGGAAGACACTTCATGGGATTAAACAATGATCCGAATCTGTAAAAAGACACACACACACACACACACACACACTACTGTATGCATGTATAAACAGATAAAGAAAAATGTAGCCATGGATGCAATCAGAAAATCCATACGCACGAGGGAATTCTTCAAAGTGGAAAAATAGAAGGAAAACTTTTTTTTTGAGTGCAAAAATCTTTGAAATCGATGTATACTGTTTTCATGGTATACAGTCTTCATGAACTTTTTAGACTCATTCCCATGTATCAATTTCAATTTTTTTGCACCAAAATGACTTTTCTTTTAAAGAGTTATTTGTTTACTTGTTATTTGTTTACTTGAAAGGTAGAGTTTCAGGGAGAGAGAGAGGGAGAGGGAGAGAGAGAGAGGGAGAGAGAGAGAGATTCCATCAGCTGGTTCCCTCCCCAAATGCCCACAGCAGCCAGAAATTTCTATTTGTGAGGATATAAAATATATCTGACACCACTAGACTCCCCTTCCATCCCTCCTTCTTTTCCCTTCCCTTCCCTTCCCTTCCCAAAGATAGCCACTGCCCTGAAATTATTGCTTCTGTACTTTCACAACATATGCATGGCTACATAAACTATTGCTTTCTATTGCTTTGTGTGTTAAAAAGGAATACTGCATGCATTCTTTGGAATTTGCTTTCTTCACAGACCAATATGTTTTTTGAGACTTATTCATGTTAATACATGTACATCTAATGCGCTAATCTAACTTACTCTACAGTATCCCCTTGAATGAATTGTTCCCTTATGCTAAGGGACAATGAGAGTGTTTGTATATTTTTCTCTAATGCAAACAATGGACCAGTGGGTGTCTTCAAGTACAGGTGTTCAAGGATTTTTGGAGGGAAGACATCTGAGGGTGTAATTACTTATGAAATGTGGGAGCCTCTAGTTTTCTGCTTTGAAATTGTTTTTCAGAGTGCAACCACCAGTTTATACTGCCCCTCCCCATCTTTAAAATCACTTTGTATTGTTAGGCATTAATGACTGCCAATCTTATGAGCTTGAAACAGTATCTCATAATTTAACTCACATGTCTCTAATTGTTAATGAAGGTGAGCATGTTCTCTTTTTTAAAAAAGTTTGTCTATTCATTTGTATTTATTTGAAAGGCAGAGCAACAGAGAGAGAGAGAGCGCAAGCGCTTCCATCCTCTGGTTCACTCCACAATGGCCAGAGCTGGGTCAGATCGAAGGCAGGCGCTTTGGAACTCCATTTAGGTGTCTCATGTGGGTGACAGAGACCCAAGCACTTGAGTCATCATTGCCTTTCTTCCAGATACATTAGCAGGAAGCTGGGTCAGAAGGTGGAGGCGGGACTCCATCTCAGGCACTCTGACATAGGATGTGGGGGTCTCAAGCTGTGGTTTAATCTGCTGTGCCACAGTGCCTGCCCTGAGAATATTTTTTCATGTTTACTTACCATTCAGTTTTTGCTTTGTCAATTACTTATTCATAATTTTTACTTTCTATTTTTGAAAAAAGATTTATTTATTTATTTGAAACGCAGAATAACAGAGAGGCAGAAACACACACACACACACACACACATACACACACAGAGGTCTTCCATCTGCTAGTTCACTCCCCAGATAGCTGCAGTGACTGGAGCTGGGCCAATCCGAAGCCAGGAGCCAGGAGACTCTTATGGGTCTCCCATGTGGGTGCAGGGGCTCAAGTACTTGAACCATTTTCTACTGCTTTCTCAGGTACATTAGTAGAGAGCTGGACCGGCTCTGTGGCTCAGCAGGTTAAAGCCCTGGCCTGAAGCTCTGGCATCCCATATCGGCACTGGTTTGAGTCCCAGCTGCTCCGCTTCCAATCCAGCTCTCTGCTATGGCCTGGGAAAGCAGTAGAAGATGGCCCAAATTCTTGGCCCCTGCACCCATGTGGGAGACCTGGAAGAAGCTCTTGGCTCCTGGCTTCGGATCAGCACAGCTCCTGCCATTGCAACAATCTGGGGAGTGAACCATCAGATGGAAGACCCTCCTTCCTCCCTCCCTCCCTGCCTCTCCTTCTCTTTCTGTGTAACTCTCACTTTCAAATAAATAAATAAATAAATATTTAAAAAAAAAAGAAGAGGAGCAGCTGAAATTCAAACTGGTTCCCCTTATGGGACACATTGCTGGCCATAATCTTTACTTTTTTTTTCTTTTTTACACTGGTTTTTAGGATTTTTAAATAATTTTTGGATACAGATATATCATTTGCAAATATTTTCTTCCAATCTTTGGCTTGCCATTTTATTTCATTTATGACTTCATATCAAATATTTAAATTTAGAGTAAATATATTCACATTTTCCTTTAAGGTTTGTGCTTTTCATGTTTTGTTTAAGGTGTTTCTTTACTATGATGCCAAAAGACTCTATCCTATGTTTTTCTCTAAACGTTATATATGATATATATGTATATACATGCACACATATACATATACATGTATACACATATACATATATGAATATGCATATACACACATGCACATATGCACACATACATACATGTATATACATATTACATGGGTATATATGTATGTATACATATATGTGTTATTTATATATATGACATATATATATATTATATATATTTACATTTAGGTTTTTTAGTCCTTCTGGAATTAACTTTTGCTTGTGGTGCCAAATAAGGATTCAAGTTTACCTTTTCCATATGAGGTTCCAGTTGTCCCGGGGCTGATGTCTCTTCTGTTACACACCAAGCACTCGGGTAGATGAGAATCTGTTTCTGGACTCGATTTTGTTCCAGGATCCACTTGCTGCTCTCATGCCACCCTGTTTGGAGCAAACCTCCTCTTCCAATCATTACCTGTGTCTTCCCAAGGGTTCTTTGGATTCTCCTAAGCTTTCTATCACATAATAGGGATTGTTGCTTTCTGTAAAAAAAAAAAAATCATGTTGAGATTTTGATTGGCATTGCAGGTAATTTTTGAGTTAATTTGGAGAGATGCAGTATTGAGTCTTTTCATCTGTTAACTCTGAACACTTCTGTTTTAGTTCTGTTGTATTCTTTCCAAAAGTTTCATGTTTTTTCCATAGGGATTTTTGTTGTTGCAGATTTTGCCTAGCTTTCCTGTGGTTCATGTGGCTATTGTAAACACAAAAGTCAGATGATGCTTCCAATTGTTGTAGTATAGGAATGTAATTGATTTGAGCATATTGATTTACATTAGCAACCTTGCTGAGCTTTTATATTTGCCTTAGGTTTTCTTTGAACCACTACTGTCACTGAATAATGACAGCTTCATTTTTTCTTTCCAGTGAGTATGCATTTCCTCCTTCTATCTTACTATGCTAACTACAGCAGGCAGTACAACATTGAATAGAAATAGTGATGGTTTCATGTCTCTGTTCAAGCACAAAGAAAAGGAAAGAAAGGAAATGACAGTGGGAACTCTTGCATTATTTCTGGTTTTAAAGAAAATTCTTATAGTGTTTCACCATCAAATATGTTGTAAGTTCATGAGGTCAAGGGAGTTAACAAATCTTCCTAGTTTGTTAAGAGTTTTGCATTTGTTTATTTTGTTTTGCTTTTAAATGGTGTAGATTGAATTTTAGTAAGTGTTTCAAATATTAGCATTGCATCTATTGAGATAATTATGTGTTTTTTTCTCCTTTCATCTAAACCTTTTGTTTGTTATATTGGCTTTTTTTTTTGTTTTGGCATAAATATGAAGGGAACACTAGCTTCAAGAGCTGAATTGAGAGCTTCTCTTATTTATAACTGTAAAGGATAGAGTTGATCTATATTTTGAAAGCTTGGTAAATTTTTGCAAAAGTGTATAGTCTGATATGTTTGCTTTGTGGATAGATTTTTTTTCAGAACTGATCTAATATTTTAAAAAGATTTATTTATTTATTTGAAAGGCAGAGTTACACAGAGAGAAAAGGAGAGGCAGAGAGAGAGTGAGAGGTCTTCATCCACTGGTTCACTCCCCAGATGACCCCAATGGCTGGAGCTGCACCAATCCGAAGCCAGGAGCCAGGAGGTTCTTCTGGGTCTCCCACGCAGGTGTAGGGGCCCAAGGACTTGGGCCATCTTCTACTGCTTTCCCAGACCATAGCAGAGAGCTGGATCAGAAGTAGAGCAGCCAGGACTCAAACTGGCGCCCGCATGGGATGCCGGCACTGCAGGCAGCAGCTTTGCCTACTATACCACACGGTCAGCTCCTGATCCAATTTTAAAGGAATGTTGTGGTCTTCAGTTTCTTACTACTTCTTGATCATTGTCAACAGATTTTGTTTTCAAAGGAAAATTTCCATGTTTCTATATTTTCAAATTTGTTGACATAAATCTATTTAGAGTTTTCTCTCAAGATTTATAAAATCTTGATCTCTGTACTTTTGTGTTCTTTTGTATTGGAGTATTGTCTGTGACTTCTAAGTTTTTCTTGAACAAAGGTATTTGTCTTTTATATAAAAACATACGAAATTTTATTTTTTCAATCTCATATTTTTATTTACTACAAAGTCCTTGATTTCTGCTCTTCTTATATTTATTAAGGATGCTTCCATTAGATGACACAAGCTTTTTAAAAATTATGATTCATTTCAAAACATATTCAGATCATTCTTTGCATTTTTAAATTAAAAAATCTAGGGAATTTTTTGTTTTTATTTTATTTTTTGTTCCTGTATTGTGGTCAGAAAACATGGTGTGTGAGAGATTATTTATTTATTTATTTATTGGCATTTGTTCTACAGCCTAACACATGGGCAGTTTTAGTATCTGTACTTTGTGGGCTTGAAAAAAAAATGTCTTCTCTGTTGGTATAAAATTCTCTACATGTTTATTGAACCAGTTTTATTAATTGAGCCATTCAAATTACAAGTGATCTTTCTGAATGTTTAGCTAACTTGGTAACTATGGAAAGATTATTATTTAAATCTCTCTCTAACTGCAGCTTGTTCTTTAGT
Organism: Sylvilagus floridanus; assembly: GCA_949820135.1. Taxonomy (NCBI): domain Eukaryota; kingdom Metazoa; phylum Chordata; class Mammalia; order Lagomorpha; family Leporidae; genus Sylvilagus; species Sylvilagus floridanus. Next base: position 18,868,908 of record OX463239.1, on the reverse strand, counting down.
GGTTTGGAAGTTGCATACTCTAACTTATTCTCTGCATGGTTATCATCTTAGTTGTTGCTGTGTAACACACTGTCTTACAGCTAGGCAGACTAGAACAGCCAAACATTTATTATCTCACAGTTCTTTGATGAGTCACGAGTGTGTAAATGACTGGATAGGGTGGTTCTGGCTTGGGTAGCTCCTGAGGATCTGGTCCAAAATTAGCTGGAGCTACAATCCCGTGAAAGCTTTGCTGGGGATGCCGTGTCTGTGAAGGCTTTGCTGGGGACACAGCGTCTGCCAACCTAGCCGGCTTGCCTGGCTGGCTGGGTGAGGCGGGCTGGCAGTAGGACATTTCCATTCTTCTCCGCGAGGACCTCTCCATGGTGCTAGCTGGCTGTCCTTGCAAGAGTGCGGCTGACTTTCCTCAGAGTGAGTGAGCCAAGAGATCATCTTGATGGTGCTGAAATGTCTTTCATGACCCAGCTTTGACAGTCACCTGCCAAGTGCTTCACCATGTTCTATTAGTTATAAAAACCAACTGGAAGTGTGGGTGTTGTGGGGCAGCCGGTTAGACCTGTACTTGCAATGCCCACATCCTACATCGGAGAAACTGACTCAAGCATCAAGTACCGTGCTTCTGATCCAGCTTTCTGTTACGGTGCCTGGGAAGATGCTGGAGGGTGTCTCAAGCGCTTGGGCCCCTGCCATCCACAGAGCAGACTTGGACGGAGTTTGACCCGGCCCAGCCCTGGCTGTGGCAGACATCTGGGGATCAGGGATCTCTCTCATTCGCTCTCACTCTCTCATTCTCTGCCTTTTAAATGAATAACTACTAAATCTTTGAAGCCACATTGGGAAGAGAGCACAAGAAGGCATGGATACAAGGAGGTGTGGCTCATTTGGGACCATTTCGGAGGCTGGAGATGGCAGTTACCTTCAACATTTTAACTAGCATTTCTGCTTTAACAAAGTGTGAAGTTACTTAACATTTCTACTTTTTTTTTTTTTTGGACAGGCAGTTAGTCAGTGAAAGAGCGAGACAGAGAGAAAGGTCTTTCTGTTGGTTCACTCCCCAAATGGCCGCTACGGCTAGTGCGTTGCGCCGATCCGAAGCCAGGAGCCAGGTGCTTCCTCCTGGTCTCCCATGTGGGTGCAGGGCCCAAGGACCTGGGCCATCCTCCACTGCCTTCCCAGGCCACAGCAGAGAGCTGGACTGGAAGAGGAACAACTAGGATAGAATCTGGTGCCCCAACTGGGACTAGAACCTGGGTGCCGGCGCCACAGGCGGAGGATTAGCTTAGTGAGCCACAGCGCTGGCCAGCATTTCTACTTATTTTGAATAATGTAAAATCTTAGCCCTCTCTAATTTTGACCCATATCAGTCTTATTTATTATTGTTGTTACTTTTGTGTGTGTATACATATTTAACAGCCTGTTTGTTTTGATTTACACCATAGTTACCAGTTTATTTGTTTTCCTTTGTTTCTTGCATCTTACTTCTGGATTAGTTTTCCTTTTCTTCTCCTAAAGTCTGTCCCTTGAAAGTTCTTCCAGTAAAAATCTGTCACGTGGCAGGTAAAGCCACCGCCTGCAATGCCAGCATCCCATATGGGTGGCCGGTTCAAGTCCTGGCTGTTCTACTTATGATCCAGCTCTCTGCTGTGGCCTGGGAAAGAAGATGGCCCAAGTCCTTGGGCCCCTACACCCACGTGTGAGACCTGGAAGAAGCTCCTGGCTCCTGGCTTCGGACTGGTGCAGCTCTGGCTGTTGGGGCCATCTGGGGAGTGAACCAGTGGATGGAAGACCCCCCCGCCCCGCGCCCACGCCTCTGCCTCTCTGTAACTCTGCCTTTCAAATGAATAAATAAATCTTTTAAAATAAAGAATTCTATGAGTGATAAGTATTTACAGCATTTGTCTGAAAATGTTTTTAATCTTACTTCCATTCCCAAATAATAGTTTAGATGTACATAGAATTCTAGGTTACTATTCTACCTGAGTACTGTAAGACATTCCTTTTTCTCTTCTAGTCTGCATTATTGCGATTATTTTGCTGTCAGTCTCACTTCTTTTTCAGGTAATCTGTCTACCTTGTGTCCAGGTAGAGATATATTTTTATTTGTCCAACTTGGAACTGACTTGAATTTGATTCTTGAATTTGAAGATACACTTCTTTTCACGCTTTGGAAAATCCCAGCCACTATCTGTTCCAATGATGTGTGTCTTTATTGTAATTATTCTTTTAGAATTCTCACTGATAAAAAGGAGGGAAATATCAGAAGCTAAGACATGTTGAGAAGATAATGAGAAGGTCTAACATGTATCTATCCTTTTCTTTTTTTTTTAATATTTGTTTATTTGTTTGAAAGACAGAGTTGCAGAGGGGGAGAGATCTTCCTTCTGTTGGTTCACTCCCCAAATGGCTGCAATGGCCAGAGCTGGGCCAATCTGAAGCCAGGAGCCAGGAGCTTCATCCGGGTCTCCCACATGGGTGCGGCAGCCTAAGCACTTGGGCCATCTTCTGCTTTCCCAGCATTATAAGGGAGCTGGATTGAAAATGAAGCAGCAGAAAGTCAAACCAGTGCCCATTTGGGATGTTGGTGCTGCAGACTTTACCTACTACACCACAGTGCTGGCCCCTCTCCATTCTTAATTCTAAACATTCCCTCAGATTCAATTTCTAGTTGATAGGTTTCTTTGAATCTAATCTATGATTCATACTAAACAAAATTCACTGCTTTTTTATTATGTGAAAGATTCATTCTTTAAATTTCATTTCTTTTCTCAATTCTGGCTACATTTTTTTTATTGTTTCCTGTTTCTGTGATTTCAACTGCTTCATCCTATGATTTAAAAGGTACACATGGCATGTGTGTTGTTGCTCAGTGGCTTAAGCCTCAGCTTAGGACACCCTCCTTCTGTATTGGACTGTTGATTTCAGCTCCTGGCTCTTCAACTTCAGGTCAAGCTTCCTGCAAATGTACCTGGGAGGCAGCAGATGTTGGTTCAAGTGCTTGGGGCCCAGCCCCCGACATGGGAGACCTGGATGGAGTTTCTAGTTCCTGGCCTTTTAGCCTGGTGTGATCCTGAGTGATGGGGGCATTTGGGGAGTGAACTAGTAGATGGAAGATTTCTGTTTGTCCCTTTGCCTTTTTGCCTTTCAAATAAAATAAAAAATAAATTCAAAAACTTAAGAATCTGTATGTTTATCTAGCTTTTCTAGATGTTTCTCTGGGGGAGGGATTGCGGGTTGTCCATCCTTCGGACTTTTGTTGCCCATGGTACTCTTTTTAAGGAACAGAAGTCAGACTGAGTGCTAGTGCCTCAGCTGCTTTGTCCACCGGCCGTAACTCCCGCAGGGAACAGGGGACACCCGGACAAGGCTCATAGGCGATGACATTGATCTTTAGCAGCTCCTCGCCTAGAGTTTTCTCTCCTGCTTGCCCTGTCCTCCTCCTGGGGCCCTGCCCTTCCAGGATGTGCCACGGCCCTTCAGGGACCGGTCATGGCTGTGCTCTGTGCCTTCCCCTCTGCTTTTTGTGGAAATGTGCCTCACCAGCCTGTCCGCACTGTCCAAAGTGTCCAGGTGACAATTAGCTAATCTGATAAGCTCATTCATGCTAATGTGCTAATGAAAGAGGACCACAGAAGATGGCTGTCCTTCCCCTGCCTCCTAATCAGGGGCTCTCCTCCTGCCAGGTGACATATGTGCAAAGCAGCAGTGAGCTTGCAGGGACCGTGACCCGGCTTTAGTGGTCTAACCTGGAGGGTTGACGTTAATGGAATGAGATTTTTAAGTCAGGTAGGAGGGAGAGCTGAGTGGAGGCAGGCAAGAGAGGGTGAAAAGTTGGTCCAAAATGACCCTCTGCGCATGAGCTTGTGTCTACTAAGAGGTTGCTGCGTTAACCCTTTTGTTTCTAAACTGCAAAGAATAAGGAGGATTTCTTGGACTACCCCCCAAGTTACAATTTTTGATATATCAAAATTATGCTCATGCAAAACCCCTCTACAAGACAAGAATCTGAATTCAACAGAACCAAAGGTATATTGGGTTCATGACTGCTCATTCCAGTATTTTCATTCTGCTGATTCCATGGGCTAAGTCTACACTCCTTATAGGGGATGGGCAGGAAAGAGATGGAGACGGGAATCTGGGGGGTTGGCTTCAGAATGTTGCGTTTTATGAATGTACTGGGTATCCCTCAACTGTGCATCTCTATTCTTATAGAACATTAGCAATTATTTTTCTTCCTTCTTTCTGGTCCTCCTTCTGTTGGATCTCAAGCTCTGAGGAGTTTGGGTGCAGAGCTAACACCAGCTGTGGGGCAGCTCCAGTGGGAGCTTTGAGACCCAGAGAACGAGCTGCATGTCAGGGGAAGGAGCACCTAGGCTCTTGTAGCTTTGTTCCTTTCCCTGTACTTTCACAAAGTGAAGGTTTTGGCCTGTTACTGCACTGTGGGGTCTAAAGAGAGGGTAGGTGCTGATGTCTGTTATGGCTGATGGACAACTGGAAGCACTTCAAAATACTTTATTATGCAGAGCGCTGGGGTGGGCGTCTCCCACTGATCCTCCTCCATGTTTTCCTGCCTGCTCTGTCCCCTGGAGGTGGACCCAAGGGGACTGCATCAGTACTTTCTCTTGTTTGTTGGCTCCTAGTTGGGTTTGGCCAAGGGGGAACAGTGGTAGGAGTGTGAGATGGGGTGTTTATACTCCAGACTCTTTTCCCATGGGTCTGTACAGGCTTGCCCTCAGGTCAGAGCCCTATTCGTTCTGGAAGGCCCCCTCCACATAGCCTCTTTTGTTGGTGTCTGGTCATCTGCGCTTTCCATTCTGGCTCTAGACGCTCCTCTCTCCCTTGCAGTCTGGCTATGCTCTGTCCAAATCTTTGTCAAATGTCCCTTTCTGAAATTTTCCTCAATGGCCCCTAGTTAGAGTGTGCTATTTGTTTCCATTTTTAAAAACTTGTATTCTTTTCTTAAAGTAGAGTATTTTTATTTTCATAAAATATGCATAACATAAAATTTACCATTTTAATCAGCTTTAGGTGTACAGGTTGGTGATATTAAATATATTCATAGTGTTGCACAACCATTGCCTCATCCCTCTCCAGAACATTTTCTTTCTTTCCTTTTGAAAGATTTATTTACTTATTTGAAAGGCAGAGTTAGAGAGAGAGAAAGAGAGAGAGAGAGAGAGACAGAGACAGAGGTCTTCCATCTGCTGGTTTACTCTCCATTGGCCACAACGGCTGGAGCTGCACTGATCTGAAGCCAGGATCCAGGAGCTTCTTCCAGGTCTCCCACATGGGTGCAGGGGCCCAAGGACTTGGGCCATCTTCCACTGCTTTCCCAGGTCATAGCAGAGAGCTCGATCGGAAGAGGAGCCTCCAGGACTTGAACCAGCGCCCATATGGGATGCTGGCACTGCAGGCATCCCGGTCAGGGCGCGGAGTCTGTCCCGGTTGCTCCTCTTCCAGTCCAGCTCTCTGCTGTGGCCCAGGAAGGCAGTGGAGGATGGCCCAAGTGCTTGAGCCCTGCACCCCATGGGAGACCAGGAGGAAGCACCTGGCTCCTGGTTTCGGATCAGTGCAGTGTGTTGGAAGCGCGTCGACCGCAGCGGCCATTGGAGGGTGAACCAACGGCAAAGGAAGACCTTTCTCTCTGTCTCTCTCTCTCACTGTCCATTCTGCCTGTCAAAAAAAAAAAAAAATCATTGCCTAGGGCGGGAGGGAGGGTAGGGTAGGAAGTATCACTATGTTCCTAAATCTATATATACGAGATACATGAAACTTGTGTAGCTTAAATAAAATTTTAAAAAAGAATCATTGTGTTGGAGGTAGTGTTGGGGCTCAGTGGGTTAAGCCACCACCTGCAACACCGGAGCTTGGGCCCCTGCCAACAATGTGGGAGATTTGGAAGAAGCTCCTGGCTTTGGATCGGCTCAGCTCCAGCCATTGCTGCCATCTGGGGAGTGAACCAGCAGATGGAAGACCTCTCTCTCTCTCTCCCTGTTTCTCCCTCTTTCTCTCTGCAAACCCTAGCCTTCAAATAAATAAATAAATCTTAACAACAACAACAACAACAACAACAACAAAAAACAGAATTAAGCTTGAGTAAGTAAAAGGTACAAACCCCAGGCATACATTTTCTTTTTTTATTTTTAAAGATTTATTTATTTATTTGAAAGAGTTACACAGAGAGAGGAGAGGCAGAGAGAGAGAGAAAGAGAGAGAGAGGGAGGTCTTCCATCTGATGGTTCACTCCCCAAATGGCTACAATGGCTGGAGCTACGCCGACCTGAAGCCGGGATCCAGTAGCTTCTTCCGGGTCTCCCATGCGGGTGCAGGAACCCAAGGCCTTGGGCCATCTTCTACTGCTTTCCCAGGCCATAGGAGAGAGCTAGATTGGAAGTGGAACAGCCGGGACTCGAACCAGCGCCCATATGGGATGCCGGCACTTCAGTCCAGGGCATTAACCCACTACACCACAGTGCCGGCCCCCATTATGTATTTTCTGCATTTCTTGGTATTGACCAAACCATCAACAACTAGAAGATAAGTTTCTGAAATGAGAAGCACGATGCCCCTAGGAAGCAGTAGGTTCCTGTCGTTGGTACCAGTTCCTACACAGTGGTGGCTGGCAATGATGCCCATTCAAAGATCAAGAGCTCACTGACAGTGCTCACCTGGTTTGAGGTGAAGCAGTGGCAATGTCTGGGCCTGGCAGACGGTCAGAGCACCCTTCTCCACAGACGTTTCCAGTTTGTGAGTTTTGTTTGTTTTGAGGTAGGATACAAGTCTCTTGAGCATCAGGTTAAGCTGCTGCTAGCAACACCCAATGGCAGCTTCTCTTCTGATCCTGCAAGTGCTCCTGGGAAAGCAGTGGATGATGGCCCAAGTACTTGGACCCCTGCCATTCACGTGATGAGTTCCAACTACGGATGGAGTTCCTGGCTCCTGGCTTTGGCCTGCCGCAGCCCAACCATTGGGGAGTGAGCCAGTGGATTAAAGATTTCACTCTCTGTGTCTTTCCCTGTCTCTCTGTCACTCTGCTTTTCAAATAAGCACATAACTAATTTTTTTAAATAAAAACTTGTGAGCATTTAACTTCCAGCAATAAGACTGATACTCCCCTTTAAACTGACAGCAAAATCACTCCATGACTAACAGCCCCCTTGGGTTCCCAGGTAAAGTTCTTTGTTGATTGTCTACCAATTATAACCAAGAGTTAAATTCATTCTCTGTGCTGCCTATATATTTTTCAAAACATTTACTTATTTATTTGAAAGGCAGAGTGGCAGAGAGAGAGAGAGAGAGAGAGAGAGAGAGGCTGATCTTCTACCCACTGGTTTACTCCCCAGATGCCAGCAAGAGCTGGTCTGTGCCAGGCTGACACTAGGAGTCAAGAGCTCCATCCCGCTCTCCCACATCAGTGGCAGGGGCCCAATTGCCTGAGCCATCATCCACTGCTTTCCCAGGTGCATTAGCAGGAAGCTGGATTAGAAGTGGAGCAATTGGGACTCAGTCCCACACGGTAATATGGGACGACTGCGTCACAAATGATGGCTTAACCCTGGTGTCACAGTGCCAGCCCCTTTCTAATGTTTAAATTTATTTATTTACTAAAATGTTTTGAAATGCAGAGAGACAGCCAGCCAGCCACAGCGATGTCTTCTACCTGTTGGTTTACTCCCTAAATGCTCACAGTGGTTGGGGCCGGACTGGGGCTGGGCTAAGTATGTGAACTGAGATTATTTTTCCTTTTAAAAGATTTATTTATTTATTTGAAAGTGCAAGTTACAGAGAGAGAGAAAGAGAGGTGGAGGTGGAGGTAGAAGTAGAAGTAGAGAAGACACAGAGAGAGAGAGAGAGAGAGAAAGAGAGACAGAGAGAGAGAGGTGGAGGTAGAGGTAGAAGTAGAGGTAGAGAAGACAGAGAGAGAGAGAGAGAGAGAGAGGTGGAGGTAGAGGTAGAGGTAGAGGTAGAGGTAGAGGTAGAGGTAGAGAAGACAGAGAGAGAAAGAGAGAAAGAGAGAGAGAGAGGTGTCTTCCATCCCTGGTTCACTCCCCTATTGGCCACAACAGCCAGAGCTGCACTGATCCAGAGCCAGGAGCCAGGAGCTTCTTCCGGGTCTCCCACGCAGGTGCAGGGGCCCTAGGGTTGAGCCATCTTCTGCTGCTTTCCCAGGACACAGCAGAGAGCAGGATCGGAAGTGGAACAGCTGGGATTCGAACCGGCGCCCATATGGGCTGTTGGCACTGCAGGTGGTAGCTTTACCCACTATGCCACAACGCTGGCCCCGTGAACTGGGACCTTAATCCAGGTGTCCCATGTGGGTGTCAGGAACCCAACTCACTGAGCCATCACTGCTGCCTCCCAGGGTCTGTGCGAGCAGGGAGCTGGAGGTAGGAGCTGAAGCCAGGTGTCAGACACAGGTACTTGGATAAGGGATGCAGGTATTTTAATCTTTCGGCTCAACGACTGTCCCCAGAAGGATGAAATGAATTCACGTAGCTGATTTTGAGTGAACGCTTTAACCAGCTGCTGAGCCACCTGCTTCTGAACTCCTTACGTGTGATAATAATTGTCCTAGTTGTCTAGACCAGCTCAATCAGAAGACTATTATTTGAAGCCTGAAACATACTAATGCATCCTCTTGTCATGCATAGTAAGGAAATACAGGCATACAATACCTCTACTTTGTCTATGTGTGGGGCTGGCCCTAATGGCTCGTAACCCTTAGTAAAATAAAAATGGATAGTGACATAATTCGACGACGTTGTATCTAGGGGATGAAGCAAGACCTTAAACCTCGGGAGGAGGATGGTGCTGGTGATAACGACATTGAATTTTCTCTCTGTGCAGACAACGCTCTGTGTGCATGACATCTGTGCGTCATTTCAGCCACAAGGAAACTTACGGGATAGGTGCTGTCATTATCCTCACTTACGCAGGAGGAGTATGAGGCACAGAGGGTTAACTGATCGCCAGAGGCTGCATCTGTAATAGGTGCTGGACCCGGGTTGTGAACCCAGGCTGCCTATCAGAAACCCCACAGTCTCCATCCTGCTTTCCTTTGGCCTTTCTGCTCCCGAGGAAGTGCAGCCCTTTGCTTTCAGCAGCCCTGGGGAGCCAGAAAGTTCTTCCGATGTTCAAGAGAGCTGTGTGAATAGCCACACCTGGTTTCTGCTACCCATTATTTGGGGTCATTCATTCGTTCAGCAAACATTTATTCATTTTTTTTAAAAAAGATTTATTTATTTATTTGAAAAAGTTGCACAGAGAGAAGGAAAGGCAGAGAGAGAGAGAGAAAGAGAGAGAGAGAGAGAGAGAGGTCTTCCATCCTATTGGCCGCAACAGCCAGAGCTGCGCCGATCTGAAGCTAGGAGCCAGGAGCTTCTTCCAGGTCTCCCACATGGGTGCAGGGGCCCAAGGACTTGGGCCATCTTCTACTGCTTTCCCAGGCCATAGCAGAGAGTTGGATCAGAAGTAGAACTGCCAGGACTGGAACCAGCACCTATATGGGATTCCGGCACTGCAGGTGGCAGCTTTATCCACTATGCTACAGTGCCAGCCCCCAGGGTGCAGATTCTTTTTTTTAAGAAATTTTTTTAAAGATTTATTTATTTATTTGAAAGGCAGAGTTACACAGAGAGAGGAGAGGAAGAGAGAGAGGTCTTCCATCTGATGGTTCACTCCCCAATTGGCCTCAACGGCCGGAGCTGTGCTGATCCGAAGCCAGGATCCAGGAGGTTCTTCTGGATCTCCCATATAGGTGCAGGGGCCCAAGGACTTGGGCCATCTTCCACTACTTTCCCAGGCCATAGCAGAGAGCTGGATAGGAAGTGGAGCAGCCAGGTCTCAAACCAGCATCCATATTGGATGCCAGCGCTTCAGGCCTTAACCCACTGTGCCACAGCCCCGGCCCCTGATTCTTGATCAAATATTTATCAGACCAGGGTGGGGTGTGTGTGGTGGCTCAATAGATTAGGCTGATGCTTGGGATGCGCACAGCCCTTACTGTAGTGTTGGTTTGAGTCTTGGCTGCTCGGCTTCTGATGGAACTTCCTGCTAAGCGTTCTTGGAAGGCAGTGGTGATGGCCTAAGTCCTCGATTCTCTGCCACCCACGTGGAGACCTGGATGGAGTTCTAAGCTCCTAGCTGAGGACAGGCCTGGCTGCAGCTGTTGTGGGCATTTGGGGAATGAACCAGTTGATGGAAGATATCTCCCTCTGTCTTTCTCTCTTTCTCTGCATCTCTTGTCACTCTGCATTTCAAATAAATTTTAAAAATAAATAAATAAATCTTTAAAACATTTGTCCGCAAACCTGATGCTGACCTGTGAGTATGGTGGATGTGCCAGGGCTTTTGGGGATGAGACATGTGTTGACTATTGAACCATCACACAATCTCTACTGTCTGATGAGGGAACTAAAGAAGAGTTCACGGCCAGGCATTGTGGTGTGGTGGGTTAGTCTGCCACTTGTGACAGTTGCATCCCATATTGGAGCACTGGTTTTGGTCCTGGTTGCCCACTCGCAGCCTAGGTCCCTGCTAATGTGCCTGAGAAAGCAACAGAAGATCACCAGGAGCTTGGGTTCCTGCTACCCACATGGGGGACCAAGATGGAGTTCCTGGCTCCTAGCTTAGCTTGGCCCAGCCCCTACCATTGTGGATATTTGGGGAATGAACTACCAGAGGGAAGTTTATCTCTCCCGCTGCCTGTCACTCTGGCCTTCAAAAAATTTTTTTTCTTAAAAAGAAAAATCCGTCCAGCATCCCCCTGCTAGTCAGTGACAGAGCTGATTTGAGCCAAAGGAATCTCATCTGACTTGGACACCATGACACTGGGTGTGCACACGAGCCCATGGGAGCACGAGGAGCCACTGCTTCCTGCTGGACAGGACAGTGGCACTGACAGATGAGATTGATTTTCAGATGCACCTTGAAAGGTAGATGGTAGTTGAAGTTCCGGGAAAGTTAGGCAGGTGAAAAATAAAGGGGGGCACCTAACGCTGTGGCATAGTGGGTAAAGCCCACTGCCTGCATTGCTGGCATACCATATGGGCACTGGTTCCAGTCCCAGCTGCTCCACTTCTGATCCAGCTCTCTGCTGTGGCCTGGGAAAGCAGTACAAGATGGCCTAGGTTTGGGCCCCTGCACCTGTATGGGAGACCTGGAAGAAGCTCCTGGCTCCTGGCTTTGGATCAACCCAGCTCCAGCCATTGCAGCCATCTGGGGAGTGAACCCACAGATGGAAGACCTCTCTCTCTCTCTCCCTCTCTCTGTCTCTCCTCTCTGGATAACTCTGACTTTCAAATAAATAAATAAATCTTAAAAAAAATAAAAAAGAAGGAAGGAAGGACGGGCATGCAAGGCAGAAAAACAACTAGTGCAAAGGTAGGAAGTCCAAGAGGAACTGTGGGAGAGTCACAGAAGGCTACGTTTCGGGGGCTCCCAATTTGCCCCCATAACACGGTATAGTGGGTAGATGCACTTCTCTGTAAATGAGTAGTTCCTTACTTACGGCGGCTTGACTTGGGATATTTCAACTTTGTGATGTGCGAAGCAGTACACACTTCATGGAAACTGTCCTTTTTAAAATTTTTTTTTATTTTTGACAGGCAGAGTTAGACAGTGAGAGAGAGAGAGACAGACAGAGAGAAAGGTCTTCCTTCAGTTGGTTCACCCCCCAAATGGCCGCTACGGCCAGCGTGCTGCAGCCAGCGCACCACGCCGATCTGAAGCCAGGAGCCAGGTGCTTCCTCCTGGTCTCCCACATGGTGCAGGGCCCAAGCACCTGGGCCATCCTCCACTGCACTCCCTGGCCACAGCAGAGAGCTGGACTGGAAGAGGAGCAACCGGGACAGAATCCGGCGCCCAGACCGGGACTAGAACCCAGGGTGCTGGAGCCACAGGTGGATGATTAGCCTATTGAGCCGCAGCGCCAGCCAGGAAACTGTCCTTTGACATCTGGATTTGGGTCTCTCTCAGGCTAGGGACACGCAGCATCCGATCCTCTCTTGATGCTGAGTACAAGCAGGCCCACGACCATGAGACACCCTGCAGGTTGGAGCAGCTGAGCCGTCGTGGTCAGTAGTTTGGGTGCATTCAGTGCGTTTTTGACGTACGGTATTTCCCACTTATGATGGGCTGCGGCAGAACATAACCCCATCCTGTGTCAAGGAGCAGGTGTATATGGATGTGTTTGGAAAGGGTTATGGTCTGTTCTTTAAAAAGCACCCAAAGTTATCCTTTTTAAAAATAAATCAGATCATGTCTGCTGATGAGAATTTTCCAACAACTCGGGGAAAAGCCAAAGTCCTTCCCACGGCCTAAATGCCGGGACCTGATCTTACTCTGTTCACTTTGTTTCAGCCACACTCGCTGCCTCCTCATGTTCAGCAGGTGCAGACCTGCCTCAGGGCCTTTGCACTCAACTTCCTTCTACCCAGAGCATTCTTCTCCGAGACACCAGTGTGTCTTGTTCGCTCACCCTCTTTGAGCCTTCATGCAAACGTCGCCACCACAACCCACCTCATGGACTTCTTCCCTACTTTCTATTTCCCCAAAGTGAGTCTCATAGGTTAATGTACTCCGTAGAATAGCAGATTCAGCTTGTATTCTGCCTCCTCCCCTTAGAGTGCAAGCTGCACAGAGTGGGGTGGGACCAGAGTGAATAAATGATGCTACCGCACAGCAAGTGCTAAATCCATGTTAGCCGTGGCTGTTCCCCGCACAGGCGTCCCCTGTCTCCCTGCAGCTGGCGACACACAGTTTCTGCAGACTGCAGTGAGGTGAGGAAGACTGCTCAGAGCAGGCACCTGTGTCTGCTCTCAACACCCTCCAGCCTCCACCGCCACGGAGACTGTTTCCATTCTGCCCATCATGGGCATCCCTCTGGTCAAATGTGTATGTTTGGGGAGATAGGCAAAATAGATGAACACTTCGCAGGAGTACAAAACCCATTTGTCATCTTTTAGAACTGGCTTAACCACCCAAAGAAGATTTGTGTATATGCAAGAATGCTGGTTTTTTAAAAATAGTAAATTAGTATAAAAATGGGATGGAAACTTCTCTTATATTGGGCTTCTCTGGAGACAGACAAAACAGTTTAAGAAATAAACACTTCCCTTCAGCAATAGGCCCAGGAATGTCAATTTTAAAACACTTATTTTCAAATACATTTCATGATTAGTAAGTCATGGTCTGTGCCTTCTTTATGCAAATATTCCAAGTGCTGGGCTGAGGAAATTAGATAAAGGTATTTTGATAAAGAATATTAACAGGATGATCAAACCCAAAAACTCCAAGGAAGAAAACCCACCTCGTGCCTCTAGTTTTCAATGCACATATCATACTGCTCCTCGCTGCATAGAGGCCTCAGGATCTTGGCATGGAAGCCTGGGTGTTAGTGAATCATCATGGGGATTGGTGGGCTGTGCTCTTGCGCTCATGAGAGGTCTGTGTTACACGTGCATCCTGGTTCATTTCAATAGAAATGAAATTAACTTGCTTAGCCAGAAGAAAACAAAAATGGCCAGCTCCTGATTTAAAATTCTCCCAAAGTCCCTCTTTCTCTAAGTACTATTTTGGGTTTGAGTTATTAAAGCTGCAGAGAGGTGTCCAAATTTCTACAGTTACCTTCTGAGCTCACCTCTCCTCTTGCTCTCTGCCCTGCAGAGCTTGTGCACCTGCCAAACTTCTGTTGACTTCCCAGGGACACCAGTCATGGCTCCAATATGGCCCACAGTGATTGAAATAAAAATGTGGACAATTTAAATAGGCACCAAGGCAAGCTAAGAATCTCTGAAAATTTTGCTCAAATTTCTGTAAAGACTGCCAAGAATACATTTTTATTTGCCACAATTTAACACTGGATATTAACACGATATCTGCGCAATGCTACAAACCATTGCCAACGATATAAAATCAAAGACAACTAGCAATATTTGTTAGTGTGATAAGTGTCCTTTGTCTCATAATCTTTTGAATGCATTTCTGATTAAAGTGTTTCGCAATATTTGAGAAACATTATATAAATACAGTTGCATCAATGGCTACTCTCAATATGCTTCTAACCTTTTTGAAGGAGCCATTAACATCACAGTCAGAAACATGTAGCCACGTGCAGAGAACACAGGTACTGCACTTGGCTGTGTGTGCCAGTGCTGAGTATGTCTACACATTATTCACTGTTCCAGTTTTTAAGTTGTGGGAGTTTGAGTTTGCATGTAATGATGTCTATAGCATGCTTCCGATTTCTTTTAAGGCTTGGAACTCACTATAAAATGCTTTTGAGTTTTTCACTTTGATTTGAAAATTATGCTGTTATAACCAATACTTTATTAAACCAAAGCATTTTGTTCATAGACATTCGTTTCTATGTACACACACACACACACACACACTCACATTTGGATGAGCAGCTCTTGATACAGGGAGAGGAAACCCTGGCATTTTCTTTCAGATGGCTTATCAAGGGCCATGGTCACCAAGCTCTCTGGCAATCACATATCTGCCTATCTTGGCAGAGCGAACTGGCTGGTACAGCCAGACCACAGAAAGCTGCATGGATAACGCTTATGAAAAAAAACCAAAACCAACTCTGGGATACTTCACACTAACAACAGAAAACGAGATCCACTTAGTAAGAGATCCTTACTAAGTGTTGACCATGTCCAACCAGGCGCTCTCCTAAGAGATTTTTACCTATCAGTTCATCTAACCCTACCAATACCACTGTTGCTCCTCCTGTTTTTTGAATAAGGAAACTGTCATGGAAAGATGAAGTTGTTCCACATTTTGTAGCTAGTCAAAGACCTGAACTCAGGCAGTTGGATTCCATTGTCTGTGCTCCCAGCACCCACATTTACTAAAAACATAGGTTGTGCCTCACTGGACCTTCCATCCCAGGGGATGGGTTTTGACTGTTTGTAGGATGGTGGTTAGAAGCACAGGCTCTCAGGTCATAGATGTTCCACCTCCAGCTTTGTGATCGACCACAAACAAGGTACTTAATGTTTCTGTCTCAGTGTCGTGTTTGGTAAAATGAGGGTCACGGGAGGATTTTATGAGTGGACACATAGCAAGCACCCATAAAGTTTAGTTTTGGTTGTTCTTAGGTTCAACTATTATTTACTTAGGGTCACACATTGGATTTATGGAAGCCAATCTAATCTAGTACATTTCATAGTACTTTTGCTAATAAGAAAAAAAATTAAAAAAGAGTTAAATAATGTGACTATTCTTTTTTCAAGGGAAAATTAGAGTTCTTTTCAGCCTCTGATCTTGGTATAAATCTGCCATCTATTCTGATGAAGCCCATCACTTATTATCAACTTTGATCTTTCAATTTTCAATTATTTATTCCTTAGCCACCACTTTTTTTTAAGGTAGTTTTCTTCTTAAAATCTTCCCAAGTCCAATCAGGGTTAGGGTGAACAATTGCAGGTGTCACAGGAAAAATGCGAAAAGTATCAGATTACTGGGATGCCCATGAATTTGCCAAGGAAAAGCTGCCAAAGTTGTGGGTGCTTTGCATAGCGTTTGCCCTGCTAGTGTCTGACAGGAGCCCGTGAAAGCAAATGTATTATGTGCTTCAAGTTTATGTTGCTCAGTTAAGCAAAGAAGAGACATGATCTTCAGAACCAAAGAGTGTGAAGACATGAAGAGCTTTTTGTTGCAATTAGGCGCCAGCATGGAAGCCATTTCTTACCAATATAGTAGATAGGACCATTCTCTGCATCAGTAAAAGTCTACACCTTGTAGAAGGGGTGTTGTATGTTGTGAATAATTTAACCGTGATAAAGCCATGGAGAAAGAAGCATCATTAGTAACAGGGATTCAACCAGCCAGCTGCTGGCTTGTATTCAAAGAAGAAATGTAGTAAAGTGTTGGGAAGAAGTGGAAAACTGTAGAAGTGGAAAACTGTTTTCGCTTGCAATTGTGTGTGTGTGTGTGTGTGTGTGTGTGTGTTAGTAGAGGCTAATTTTTCTTTCTGAAACATTTGATTGATTTAAAGTAGCTCTTGTCATTAGGTAATCTTTAAATTAACCTTCAGCCATGTATCGGCAGCTGTACGATGGAAGCAAATACATTATGTATTACTGTTTTGGATATTAGTTCTGAAAAAGCCAACCATCGTTTTCAACATCAAAGAGCGCCCTTTATCAAGGGCTTGGCTGAGAGGATAAAGCACTGGCTATTTACCTTATGACCTTGGTCCCAGTCCAGATCCTATTGCCAATAAAGGGAGTTTTGTGATCTCAGCCCCACACAGGTAGATAGGCAGCCATGTCGTCAAGAACACAAATCGGAAAGTGGAATTTTGCTGCTTTAGGAGAGACCAGGGGCTGAGAAAAGCCCAGAGATGTGGAAATGAAAGAGGAGTCAGCCCGTATGCTGTCCTAGAGACCACAGTCTTCTCAACCGCACGAGGTGGCTCCGAACAGTGACCTGGGGACATGCTCCAGCCTGGCTAGCAGATAAAGAAATCTGTTTTCAGAGCTTGTGACTTGTCCAAGTGTAGTTTTCAAGCCAACACCTCCTCTCCAAACTCTCCCCGCACCCACCCCTCTCTTCCCAGAAACAAAAGCAGAAAGTCAAAAAGGAAAGGTTCTTTAGGATGCCATTTGTAGAGCCAGTGTGGTGGGTTTAATCTTTTGAAAGAGTGATTGCAATTGAGCTGATAGATTTCAGACTTTGCTCTCAAAATTTAGGCTTAAAAATAGTTATCAATTACATTCTTAGTGCGGTTTTTTAGATGCCAGAGTTAACTGTTTTTCACAACTAGGCTTGTAGCATTGTATTCCCAGAAGGAGACACACTCTAGCAAAAAGCACATTAAGTGGAACTTTACTGGCTCATATGAGTAGTTCAAATTTTGAAAAATATATTTTAAATACCTAAGAGAATGATAACGTAACGTGTATTTTACATTTGCATTTGTGTGATAGAATATGAGTGTATACCCCAAGTGGCTTATTTTAGACAATTTCTCCTTGCTTGTGTGCATTTGATCACTTCCTTTATTTTTTATTGTGTTAGTTTACTAATTTAGTCATTCCTAGGTTGTTTCAAGAAATATTTTTAGCAACTATTAAGTAAAATGAGTAATATGAATATAAGCACATTTATTTGAGATAGCAAAAAGGGAGCATTCCAATATCTGGTCATACAACACAGCCTGTATTTCCAAATATAGGTAGATAAAGATAGTCTCCCTGGAGGCGTAAGTTAGAACAGCCAGCCAAGCAACTTGAACTTGGTGGTTCTATTAACAGCACCGGTTCTACATACTCACACAGCAAATGACAGCAGGTATTTCAAGTGCAGGCTCACTTCCTGAGGGGAGGGAGCAGGGGCTGCCCACGTCTCTGCTCCAGGAAGACATCCTCACCCATGGGCACCGAGGGTGCCTGGCAGCACCCACTCCAGATGAACCCTGTTCACGCGTGCAAAGCAGGGGAGCATGGGAACATGGGAGTAGCCGCGTTTGGTGGCCCTGAGAGCAACACAGGCTGGGAAGCTTCTCTGGACATTGCAAAGATCCTGCCTGGGAGGCGGGGCATTTGCTTTTCCATGAGACTGTCCAAAAAAGTCTTGGGGGCCCAGCACTCGTGGCACATCCATTAGGCTAAATTGGCTTCTCGCTCAAGCACGAAGGGGAGAGCAGATGAATGGATAGAAATACAGCTGACTTTTATTGTCAGCACACGAAATGGGGCATCCGTGTGCCAGTTTATAAATTACTATTTTCACAAGAAAGGAGTTCAAAAATCAGGTTCCACTTATCATTCTTAAATCCTTAGATATTTTTTAGCCGTATGATTTCATTATATGAATTACAGAACTGTAATAGAGTAATATTACTCTTAAGCCAGCTCACTTAAATTTAAGACATTCAAGACCCAATAATGCACTAGGTTCTTTAGCTCAAGTTATGCAAATAATATACATTTTTTATTCGGCTTCCCACCAGGTCATACATGTATTATAAACACAACAAAAGCCTCTTTCTTGTACAATATATTACTCAGAAGCTGGTGAAAATAGAAGCCAAAATATTGTGAATTACATTCTTATAATGGTTTGGCTTTGTACTACTGGCTGACATATTTCAAATGCTAAAGAGACGCTGGGCCTGGAAAGAGAGAAATGTTGACTCCCTGGTACCGAAGCCTGGTGTCATTCATACGATGTTCTTCAATGTCTAAATCAGATTATTATCTTTGTTTTCTTTAGAGTGGAACTAGGAAATCCAGCTTTGCTACATTTGGAAAATCAGCAGGGGGAATGGTCATCTCAAATAGAAAAAAATAAAAGAAGGGACTGAAACTTAACATAAATTACCATGGCTGTCCCAGAACCCGGAGCTGGAGAGAAGCTTTTCACTCTTTTACACAAAGCTTATGATGGAGACCAATATGGATTATCTCACAAGCATTGTTTCATAAGTATTTCCTAGAGTTGCACGATATCATTCATACAGTTAAAAAATCCAACCAGTGTCACACTAATTCCACTTAGACCTTAAGAGAAGATCAAGCTACAGTTGAGAAAATTAGAGGTACAGAATTCTCTTGTGTCGAAAGCAATATCCAAAGACTTAGCCCCAAGTGGGATATGCTAGGTTGGTAACTAGCACAACTGCATAAAATAACGCTAAAAATATTACGAGTCATTCCAGAAAGTGACCAGGAACCTGTGGATGCACGGCTCTGGAGCAGATCAGCCCCGTTATACTCACTCATACCTTAAAAACAACAACAACAACAACAACAAAAAAAAAAAACCAAAAACTTCTTAATGAAGGGAGATACACTGAGGCTGGGCAAATTGAAAACAAAAATAAGACAAATGAAAAATAAGAAATTCTGCCTCTTAGCTCGGTGACGTAACGTGAGCCCTGTGGGAACCCGAGGACATTCCTTTATCCCCATGGGCAATCTGAGCCCGCGCAGGCTTTGAGAGCTCGGATGGCCCCCACAAAACTCCTTCCTCCCCTGTTTTTCCCTGGAGGAAAAAAAAAAGCAACACCTCAACTCATTTCTGTAATCTCCCCAGTGTTTCTAGCTGAAATTCTCACCTCAGATTCCTTCGTGGGAGAGAGAGGGTAGAACCAGCTCCCGCAGTACTTGGCAAATCTCTCCCTGCCGCCTCCTGTGGCATTCAACAAGTGCCAGCAGTGGTGGGGCTCCTGCAGGCACACAGCTCTGTCTTGGTGGCCAGAGCCACATGGGCTGTGGGTGACCGAGCATCCTCTCTGGATGCTGCACGCTTCCCCTGCGTCTGTAGATGGCTCCTTTCTTAAAAGAAAAAAAAAAAAAAGGTATGTACAGAAGCACATCTAACTGTTGCGAATCACCAACAGCGATGATGTGAAAGATGCAAGATTGCCCTCCATCCAATTGCAACTAAGGGGGAAAAAGAAAGAAAGAAAAAGACTGTGAGGTCAGAATTATTTCTTAATTGCATTTCACACCTGGTTAAGACAGTGTACACGGGGCGGCAGGGAGATGAAAGGAGTGATTGATCCTTGCAAAGAGAATAGGTAGACTTGGCATGGGAGGGCTTGTGAGCCAGGCACACTGGGCTGGAGTGAAAGGCAGAATTCACTTTTGGGAGAATTAATTTCTGGCCAGCGTTTTGAGAAAGAGGAAGGTGGCACTCGAAGGAGGCTTCATTCTCCGGTGCTGACTGCTACACACCCCCTCTCCCCAGCCCCCACCCTGCCACTCCCCAAAACCCACCTCCCTGCAAACAGCACATATTTTAGTTGCAATTAGACTTCCATGTACAGCACACAGCAGCTGGAAGAGTTTCCAAAGTTTTCTCCGTTTAATTTGAGGGGAAGGCAAAAGAAACAAAATAGTCTGACAACTCCTAACGTTGTCTTGTGACTTTCAAAAAAAAAAAAAAAAACCCCAGCCTGTGAAGTATCACTGCTCTGTTTTAGTCTAATGCTACTTCTATCTTTTATCCTTTTTAATTAGAAGGCAAATTCTCAGGCCGCCAGGCCTAATCCCTACACAGTGGAACAAAGCCCAGCAAAGCCTTTGAACACTGCTCAGCCGGGCAGCACAAACCCTCGTAACTGTTGGCAGTGGGGCAGGACTCTGACCCTCATCTCAGCCATTCTCCAGCACCTCCTGAAGCTCCCTGCCCTTCGGAACCCTATCTGTTGTTCTTCTGTTTAGACTGAAAAGACAAAAGGGGAGACAATGTGGGAAACCTAGAGGATTGGCTAGGTGGGATGCGGAGCGCTGGGGCCGGATGGAGGCCAGTAAATGGAGTTTCACGGGAATGGACACAGTGGGGAGAATTGGATCACCAGATTAGGTCTTTAGGTTCAAGAAATTTCTTCATCCCTCACTAAATCTTTTCATGGACAATGCCACTTTTTAAACAATTGTTGCATTTCCAATTACTCCAGGAGTGTTCAAACACATGCCCCCAAACCTCCGCGAAAAGTTTGGTCATATTTTCAAGTCGCCAGATGAAGATCAATAAGACAAATTCCCCCCCACCCACCCAAATCAGTGGCAGACACTTACATCGCCAAAGTATTTGCACTTGTAATAATATTTGAGTCAAGAGCATAATTTGCACTCACTCAAGCAAAACACGCGACTAGACAGAAACGTGCATCCTCAAAGCTAATGGGAACCATCATGAATCAAAAAGCCAAATTCCAAGTATGCAAATATGAAAAAGGATTGTTCATGTTTCCTGCCTCCCCTAGCTAACTGTGAATTATTGAACGGGGAAACAACAGATGCCACCCCCAGGCTGCAAACTCTTCCAAATTGTTCTTAGATGGAGCCACGGAGGTGTGGGAATTGCGGTCTGATGCCAGGGTGTTCGAGAGTTATAATGGGATTTCCGAAAAAGATCGGCATTTCTTAGCTTTTGAGATATCTGGGACAGAGCGACAGTTCAGGGGGAAAGGGGAAGAAAAGGCAAAACCCTTCTATCGGGAGCATTTTTAGCAGTCTCAGATGCTTAAACACAGCGGGTTTCAGAAAGCCACTTTCATTTTTCCGCTTCTAATGTCTCAGAAACACCAAACTATGTAGTGCCACACTTAACCCACCCAGTCATTAGGGCTGTCTTTGTCGCCAAACATAAAATGTGCTACTGATCTGGCTTTGGGTAATTAAGAGGTTAATTTAAATCATTGGATAGGGAGTGACTTCCAATAAGTGCATGAGTTGCGTCATGTAATCTTACATCCAAAGTTTAGAGTTCAGCCACTTCTCAAGTCTGGTTTTGAAAGCTCTCCGTAAGGGCAGAAATTGGAGTTTTCTATTTAAAGAAAATATGATTTTTAAGGTGTGAGAGCGTCCACATCATTGATTTCTGTCATTACTTGAAGAACAGATGCTTATCCCATTAGAGGGACAGTAACACATGTAATTACAGTCCATTTCTGTATGACGTCTGCGATTCCAGTGATAACTGCCGGCATCTTCTTCTACATTTCCTGCCTCTGTGGCACATGAGCAAGTCCTTTCTCCAGGTAAAAAGTGGTAAAATAGGCGCGAGGCACAGAGGGAATTAAATACAATGGCAGATAATATTGTACAGAGAATGAGGTAGCATTTCTAACAGCCTGCGTTTGTTTTCTCTTTGGTCTCTTAGAAAACAGTATACAAAATACAGCTCCCCACACTCAAGCTCTCTCAGCACACCGTCTGTTCATTGTTTTTCCTTTGTCCCAAATGCAAAGTGCCTGAAAAATTAGGATACACTAATTATTCCAGGGCTCCTGGCAGTCATCACAGTTTGCAAATAAAAACACTTTAAATTAAAAAAAAAAAAAACTCTTCGTAAAGACAGAAGCCACTGAAAGAAATTGTCTTAATGTTTGCATGCATTTCACTGTCTAATGCTCCAATGGAAATGATCAATAAACATTTGCATAAAAAACAGCAAATTCATTCTGTGTGTGTGTTAATAATAACTGGCAATCTTTTCCTAGTAGGAAATTATTTCTTGTCATCCTGCGTTCACATACCATCTTCTGCAGGTAGGTTATGAAACCCTGCGGACAACATGCTGTAGCCACAGTGAATACTGCACGGCCCAGAGCAGGCTGCCCCTGGGAACGCACAGAAACCCCAGCTAAACGCGGTTCCTGCAACTCCAACCTGAACCCCTTCTACTACCAGGGAATGGCTTTTGTGCTCGGTTCCCCATCGCTGTCCTCTACCCACTTTACTCACCTTAATCATGTGTAGGAAAATTAATTTGATTAGAATGGAAGGGAAAAGAGTCTAGATCAGAGGAATCCAAAGCTTTTGAAGGCAGCTGCTTCTTTAAAGAAATGAAGACTTGCGTGAACACTGAGTGTACCTTGTCACGAATGTGAACAAACGTGCTCCTTAATACTTAGCAGAATGCGAACATTAAAATCACTGCCATAGTTGCAGTTTTCTCTTTCGCTGGATCCTTGTAATTTACAGTGTACGAAAGAGGTCTGAGCGAAAGAGGATGGCCAAGGTTAAAATATTTCTTGTGGGGGTTAGTTTTTGTTATTGTTATTCTGTTTCTTCCACTGAATTGAGCTTTCTCTCGACCAAGAATGAAACCTTGGAGAGTTTCTCAGGCTTATAATGTAAATGACCACAAATACTAAGCCCAATCAAAACAAATACAAAAAAAAAAAAAAAAAGGCCAGCCCTTAATTCTGTATTCTGATCCATCAGCGACTGTATAACTATATCATTAACAATGTTCTCTAACTGGGGAAGTCCCCATCCTACGGTGTCAAGGATCAAAGAAAACATTCTTTTCTGTCTGGTACACTTCGGAGTCCTGCCTCCCGACAGTGGGATAAAAGGAACTCGCTAAACTGTTGCCATTTTGCAACATCTGCTATAATTCCCCTAAATCCAGATTTGCCTGACACGGAGAGGCCTGTTCTTACATCACTGCCATGTGACAGTGTAACACCAGTCCCATCAAGCTTGAGGATTGCAGCTTCAGGCTATGATAATATGAAGAAAACCTTTTTGCCTAGGGCAAAACACTTGTAACAAAGTATTATTCATCTGGCCAATTTAAACCTTCTCTCAAAAAGGTACCCAGAAACATATGCAGTGTGCTCATAGGCAAATGACCTGAACCAAGAGTACAAAACCTCATGTCCCGATTAATTACTGCTAAGCGCCTCTGATAACACAGAAAAGAGAATGCTGGTCCTAATCCTTAACCCTGCCCTACATTCTCAAAATAGCCAGTCCCTGACAGTTACAAAAACAAACCTGTCCCCGGTTTAGAAAGCTAAAAAAAAAAAAAAAAAAAAGTTGTTCATTAAAAAGGGTGCATTTCCTATCACTGGACAGATTAGGGAGTCGACAATTCCTAGCACGTCTTGGACAAGGGCACAGGCATACAAACTGAAAGAAAAAAGCCCCAACAACACACACAGAACTCCCCTAGAAATATCTTGGGTGCTCATATTTTTAAGGGGCGGCTTGTGAGAGATGCAGCTTTTCTACAAATGGTTCTTAAGAAGCCGGCAGGTGCAGGCGTTTGGTGCAGCATCTAAGACAGTGCTTGGGATGCATGTGTCCCTTACGGCACAGCCTGGTTTGAGGCCCAGCTCAGCCTCAAGCTCACATGCTTGTGTACCTGCCAGCCACGTGGGAGACCTGGATTGAGTTCTGGGCTTTCTGGCTTCAGGTTGGAACAGCCCTGGCTGTTGGGGATATTTGGAGAGTGAACAAGTGGGTGAAAGATATTTAGATATTTCTCTCTCTCTCTCTCCCTCTCTCTCTGCCTTTCAAGTAAAGCGAAAAATAAATAAATAAATAAAGACAGAGTTGGTCAACTTGAACACAATAATGCTTTGCTGATTCATTTGGAGCAGCGAGATTATTGTGCTTAGAATTTATATGGGTGGGATGTTTAAATTCCTCTTACCTAGAAAAATGCGAGAATATTCATATTCTACTTGAGTAGTGAATATTTTAGAATTCAAATCTGAATGATGCAGCTGTATTAGTTTTATTAATCATCCAAATTACCTTTATTAATAAATATCTAGAGTTTTCACTTTTGCTAAGCAAAGAAACCAATAGTTTAAAGAAACAAGACTTAGGGAAGAAAGAAGTCACTTTTGAACACATTTCTTTCTTTTTTCTGAAAGGAATAAAAAAGTCACTAAATTGCAGCTTGTCTTACTATGGATCTTAACACGATTGTATCACAAGTAAATCAAATTTAAATATTTCTCTTGCAGGTTATGCAAAACACTGGCACTTCAAATGCATTAGTTCAAAGCAAACAATGAACTTCACCTATTTTGAAAACAGTCCTTAAGTGGACGCTAAGGTCTGGGCAGAGCCTCGTTCCAGGGAATGGTAAGAAGCAGGGGAGTCACCCGCCCCTGAGACCCGAAGGGCCAGCCTGAGGACTGGAAGGATCATTTTACCCAGCGGGCTGCCCCTCAGGTAAAGAAGTGGAGACAATTTTCCACCTGCAAGGCACTCGTTATCCATTTTATTTATTTGTTTTTAAAGATGTATTTATAAATTTGGAAGACAGAATTAGAGGGAGAAAGAGAGATCTTCCATCCACTGGTTCCCTTCCCAAATGGCCACAATAGCCTGGAGCCTGGAACTCCATCTGGGTCTCCCACATAGACAGCAGGGGTCCAAGCACTTGGACCATCTTCTGCTGCCTGCCCAGGCGCACTAGCAGGGAGCTAGATTGGAAGTGGAACAGCTGGGACTCAAACCGGTGCCCATATGGGATGCTGACAATGCAGACAGCGACTTAACTTGCTGTACCACCATGCACACCCCTCAAATCCCACTCAAAATGTTCAAGAACACTTTCCTCTGCGAGCATGTGAATTGTAGATAGCGGTGATTCCCGCAGTGTTGAACAGACTATGCACGGATTGGCTTTTCCACCTGTTCAGATCAAATATGATGCTGGCAGCGCCCTGAATGCGAGTGCCCTGGCCATCCTCGTCCCTGCCCTTTTTCCTCTGCTCCCTGTCTTACTGACCCCCAGGAGATGCACCTGGGAGTCCCATTACTCCCCACCCTCTGACTTTCTGGATGAGGATGGCTCTCGCCTTCTCACGAAGCAAGGTGCACATCCCGGTTGATGGCATCTCCAGAATTTCTCCTCTCGGCTTTGTTGCAGATTGAAAAACCAAAAGCGGAGAGATTTGAACATCATGGCCCTGCCTGGAATTTGAAACACTATTTCCTGCTATCTGCTCCTTCACTAATCAGTCCCCTTATGGCACAGGAGCACGATGGTGGAGCGCATGCGTTTTGCACTAGAGAGAACCAAGCAGGCTCAGAACTTGGTTTTCACTTCTCAGGCACCTGACCCCACTGGGAAGTATTTGAGCTCAGCGAACCTCAGTTTGTTCAGCTAGAAACTGGGGAGAAATAAGGCCCATTTCACTGGTTGTTGGGAGGATTCTGTGAGATAATGAATGCAAAGCAACCTCTTTAACCAACCACACCAATCCTATTAGGCATTATAATCTCCATTTCACAGAGCAAGGGCATGGTTCAGAAAGGTTAAAGCACTTGCTACTGGCCCCGTCCTATCCTAGGTGTTTATGAAGTGGGGTCTATTTGCAATCACCCACAGGAGCGTCTTCCGGCCTTACCCAGTTGGGGAGCCTTTGCTCTGGGGAGTGAAAGACACAGCCGTCCTTGGAGGAAGGCCCCGGGGGAAGAGCACTCCCTCGTTACCTAACCCCCCCCCCCCACCCCACCCCCGGTAGGCATCCTGAAAACATCCCCTCCCTACCCCATAGGACCACCCTTCCAGGTGTCACCTTTTCCCAGCCCAGGACCCAGAGCCTCAGAAATGGTAAATCAGTGGCAGAGGTCAAGGGCAGGTTGATGAATGCAGGGCTCTCCGCCCTGCCTTCGGGACCTGCTGTCTTGTGGCTCCACCTGCTCAGGGGCGCAGGGAAGGCAGCCAGGCTCTGGATGCAGAAGGGCTGGATCTTTGCCAGAGCACCCGCTGTAGCAGGTGCCAGGAACCTCCCTCTAGATGTTCCTCTATAAGTGCAGCAAACCCATCAAGCTTCCCAGAGAGAGCCTAGATCGAGATCGGTCTTCAATGGACAAATTAAAAAAAAAAAAAATCAAGATTAAACAACTAGAAGGAAACATGGAGAAGACCGAGATCACAGAAAGCATTTCAGGGTGTGTCGGCAAAACAAAGGAGAGCCAGATAAAATTCCAAATTGTTTCCAGGAAGAAGAGGCACCCAGTAGCAAATATGTCAAATCCTATGTGAGAAAAAGTTTTAAGAAAACCAGGTTAATAATAACGGACAAGTTTCCAACATGCAGATTCCCCTCTATTTTTTCTCCACGGTCTCCTCCAACCCAAGCAAAAAGTCCTTTTGCCTGCACCAGGGATTGTAGGCAGAAGACAGAAAATGAGTTTGAAGAATCCACAATGGTGGTCCGTGCCCTTGTGGTCTGGGAGACTCTCAGGTGATGGCAGACATGCATATGAATTCCCTGGGGCTCCTGTTAGAATGCAGCTGTTGGAGATGTAGGTCTCGGAGGTGCAAGGTTCACCATCCTGCTTTGTCATAAGATGCAGAGTACGGATGACTTCATCCAAACTCTGCGCATAGTCAGACTTTGAGAACATCGGTGGTGCAGCCCTTAGAATTCCAGGTGTACTCATGGAAGCCGGGCCATAAGCTCTAACACTCTGAGCAGTGCCAGACCTCCGAGGAACCCAGGAGGAGACTCCATGGTTAGGACAGACTGCCGAGAAGAACAGGCACTTAAGTTAGAGCAGGTGCACAACCAGTAGTAGCGATTCCCAGCGGTAAAAGGGACAGGAAAGAGAGATTTGTCAGCGACCTAACATCCCTGGTGGTAACCTCTGAATAGGGACCAGGCCCTGCTGGTCTTACAACCAAATTTCCTATTTGAATTTGTGTTTAGAAGGTGAGCAAATTGGAAGATCCAAACTTGTGTGTGTGTGTGTGTGTGTGTGTGTGTGTGCACCAAAATAACCTTCTCTTTTCATTCCATTTTTCATGACACTTTTGCAGTGCACTGGTCTGAGTCGTCAGGAGAGGTAAAAGCAGATTTCCTCTGAACCTAGCCAGGGGGTGGGGTGTGGGGAACCAGGCGGCTCCCTTGCTCTCTCAGCAAAGGGAAAAAGCGTCCAGGGGGCGAGCCTCCGAGCAGGCTGAGGCTGAAGGAGCTGAGCTGTGCCAGTGGCAGCCAGAGGACCAGAAGAAGGAAAAGGCGACCTTGGGAGGGGTCAGGCAGGCTTCTTGGGTGCTGCCTACTGGGTCTAGGAGCTAGCTGCAGGCAAGGCAGGGCTGGGACTCCTTCTGAGGCCCTGCTGGATCCCAGAAGCCTGGCCATATATCGTCGTATATTTGATGGCTCCACAGCAGACGCAGGGGGAGGATGAGTAGAAAATGTGAGGATGAACTCCCAGATCCGGCTGCCACTGCCACTGCCTGGGATGGCTGAACCCTCTGACATCTAGACCCATCTTTCCTCTGCCCCTGCACCCTCCATACCCAGGCTGGAAAGGCGCATAACCAAGGCAGGTGGTTTAGGGCGCACCGTTGGCCAACGGGATGCAACAACGCCATTGTGGTTGGTTCTTTCTGCCCCTTGCAGATTTTTTTTTAAAGTGCTTTTGCTAGATGGTGGCATGGAGCTTTGTTGAGTTTTAACAACTAACTGTTTCGAATTTGTGCTGAGAAAAGGAACATCATTCCCTATTGGTTCCTAAATTGCACATTTTTTTCTGAGTCGGGCATACGCGCCTCGTGTTTTCAGGAGCTGGACCGAGAGCCGGGTGTTGTGAAGCCCTGAGACGCGTCCCACTTAGGGCAGCTCCTGCTCCCTGTTGCAAACGGTCCCTTTAGCCACCTCGAACACTTTCTCTGTGGATGTGAAGGAAAGGGGGGTGGGTGGGAGGAAATAAAGGCTACTGTCAAATTGATTAAGTGAACGCGCATTAGAGACAGGAACAAGAGGTAGAATCTGCATATGCATTGCAGAAAAGTGTCTGATCTTGCTAAGTTGTAACAAAGACAAAAAGGACTGACTAGGCCCCTCCCTGGAAACACTTGAGGGCGCTGGGATGGGGGCAGGGGAGCCCGCGACAGTGGCTGGCCCAGGCAGCTGCAGGGTCCACACTTGGGATCTTGTTTTCTGGAAATGTGTGAGAAAAGTGACCGACCGTTCCTAGAAGACACTCAGCCACTTAATTCCTTTTAATATGAGTTTTATTTCTTCCTTTTCCCTCTGCTCCTGGTTTGCAAGAAAGAGCCTGCCTGGCCCTCCTCATTCAGCTCCTCTGTGGTCCGGGAAGACTTAAATTTAACAGCTGATTCTGCGCCGTGGGGCTAGGAGCTTTGCTTTGCTGTAGTGGGGAAGAGATTTCATTTCTCCCTGGGGTTTCAAAGATAAACAAGACTTGTTGTTGTTGTTGTTGGAAGTGGGTGGAGCCAATGCTCATTAAGGGTCTGCTAGCTTATTGGCCCCAAACAGCAGCAACAACAAAATCAAGAATGCAGTCGCGATTCCCGGTAACAATGTTGGTTTTTGCAGCAGATGAAACGGTCAGCGTGGAGGTGCGAGTGCTCTGACCCTTCAGCGGTGGCTTTAGCGACGCTTCTGGGAGTTGAGCAGGGTTTCCCGTCGTCCAAGGCTGCCAGGGTGGCCTCGTGTTAACCCTGATGATTCTGCTGTCGCTAGTGCCGACGGTAAAGGCGGAACATGTCATCCACCACGCCACACCACAAGGTGCTGCGCACGTCTGCTCAGGCCTCGCCGTCACGAGCGAGCACCGTTGCTGCCAATGCCTCCAACATGCTGCTTCCTCCTCTCGCCAGACCTCACCGGAAAACACGTGGCGTCGTGGACCTCAGTCCCAGGCCTTGGGCACACAGGTGGGACGGACCATGACAGTGGTCTGCACCTCCAGGGCACAAACCCTCCATCTTAGAGGACTAAAGATAAGAAAAAATCCAAGCTTGAAATTCCTCATTTTAGCCCCAAGAGCTGACAGCAGGAATACCACTAGTCCATGGCACTATCTCAGGCTGCGGCCGAGCGTTCTTGCCTTTTGTGGGACTGCCTGTCCCGCTGCTGGTTCCTACAGTCTGTGTGCTCCGAAGATCCTTGTAATGACAAACTGAGGGCACAAAGGCTCCGCTCTGTTGTCTAGTCCTCCATTCCCTCCTCGTAGGTATATTTGCTTCCTTCTTTTGTCAAGCTTAAACATTTCCAGTTACCTTACACGCTAAAGGAAAACGTGATGGTTAAATTCCTGCACTTGGAATGACATTTATTAATCAAGTTCTGGTGAGACATGTTGAACCTCTTGCCTCCCCAAATCATACATTTTAATTCCTGAACACACCTCCAAAGAACACTGGCATTGTTTAATTAAAGTCAGGGCGCACGTTAATAAGCAAGGATATCATTTTGTTATTTATATATAATTTTATTTTGTTAAGAAAATGAACAGAGACTGGTAAGTCCCATAATTGCCCTCCGTGGTGAAGAAATAAGTGTAGGAGGGAAGAAAAGCACAGTAAGACACATATGTTAGTAAAATGCTCCTTAATACTACACAAGCGGTAGAAAATGCTACTTTGCACTTGGTCCTCGAGGTGGCAAACTGCAAGCCATTGAGTAAAAAGTGCACCTTTTAAACTAACTCCTTGGTCGGAAGACAGAGCCACATCCAGAAGCTTCCTCATTAATATGCTCTAATGGTCAAATAAAGAGATTAATAGCAAAGTCACCTGCTAAAGCAACCAGGAACCTGTTGATTAACAATAAGCCTCCAAAAATAAGATACCAGATTGCAAAGCAAAATCAAGTCCCAGGGCAGCAAGTGCGTCTCTAATTTATGCCTGCTTTATATGGGGGCATAAAGCTCCCTTTATAAACGTGTTTTCCAGGCCCTGCTGTGAGCTGTGGGTGTGAGCTTTTCAGCTGATTTATTAATTTTAGTTTCAATCAACGTGTCACCTGCAGACACAAAAATGTAGGCCTCACCACAGAAAATACAATTTAAGAAAAAAAAAAAACAAGGAAAAAAAAACAAACCCAGGGCTTTAATTCAAAAAACTCTGCCAAGCTTTTTTTTTTTTTTTTTAAGATGAACGCTGGAACGCTTATTCTTTGCGATCGCCAATAATTCCCAGCCACATAATTAAAAAAATCAAAATGAAACATTTTTGTCATACTTCGAAAGTCAGTCTTCGACCCGGGGAAGAGTGACAAGAGGCAGCCCCTCTTGTCGGTGGGGGTACATTCTCCCCAGAGAATCGAATGAACAACAAGTCCCCTGGGCAAAATGTGCAAAAAATTCTCAATTAGTTGTCTTTATTTCGCAGGCACTATGGGGTCCTCCAGCACACTATAGAATTATGGCGAGAAAGCTGAGCTCGGCACCAGCTGATTAGCATTCTCACAGGGTCGGAGTGCCGCTGATAGCAGGCTGTTGCCTCCAAGAGCTGTTGGTGGGACCCCCACACTCCCGGCCTTTGTCCTTTTGTCCTTCCAAGCCAGCAGGAAGTAGTGCCCCATGTTCAGGGCATTCTGGGATACCTTCATTCCATTCACGGTTTGCATTACCGACCCGGGCCCGCAGCCTTTGTTATTCACTCGGACCATCACTGTCGCAGATTTAAATGAAAAGCAGAAGCAATCTGTATTGGTGAGTTCTAAATGAAGGTTTAGGAAGTAGCCCCCTTCCAAATGAACATCCTCGAAGGGCTGGAGTGGCCTTGCCTGGCCAAAGCCCTGTAGGAAATCCCGCTACTGCATTTTCTCCTGTCCAGAGACCCCAGCCTCAGGCCAGGGCACCAGAGTGGCAGTGGGCCGGTGAACATCTCAGATTTACTCCTCCGCATAGACCTTTTCGACAGCATTCCTCCCCGAGCCAGCAGCCCTGGAAGAGAAAAGAAAGCCAGCAACAAGAACTGGCAGCAAGTCTTAAAAAATGCCTTTTCTAAAGAAGAGGGCATTTGCTGCTTTAGGGAAAACACTATCGTTGACTAAATTAACAAGTTGTCTTATCAACTGCCATTCGCCTCAGAGTCTAATTAATTTAGCACTGATCAATAGTCCTGAATGAGGCATTGATTTCTGAGTGCAGCTGAAATCAGTTTCTCTAAGCCACACACACGCACACACACACACACACACGCGCGCGCACACACACGCACACACACGCACACACGCAGGCACCCCGAGCCTATGTGTTAGCACATTAAGACTTGATTTCACTCAGCCTGTATGGCTCAGGATTTCATGAGCCCACTCTAAAGGAGACAATGAGATGAAAAACAACTTCGGAAGTGACAACAGGTTCACCAGCAAGTGCACACAGGCCTGGGACACTCCCTGCCGAAGTTTTGCTGACTTAGAACATGTGTCTTGCACCAGAGAAACGACTGAAAAAGAAAAAAAGAAGAAAAAAAAAGAAATTGAAGTGTTTGGCTGGAAAAAGATAGGAAATGTTTGCCTGGGTCTGCGGCCGTGCCAGGAGAGCTGGCGTGGGTTATCCCAAGAACACTGCTTTTCCATGTCTCTTAATTCTCCAATGCTGATGGTACTTGATTAAAAGTATTCTGACCCAAAACAATAAGAAGCGGTGATGCGGTGGGGCCAAGGCAGGAGCAGATGGTGGTTGGGATTGGCAAACCAGGGCTGGGGCGAACATTTGGCTTCTGTTTCCACCTGACCTGACAAGGTAGTTCATTCTCTTCAGGTCTGCGTCCTACAAAGGGTGACGTCTGAATAACCCTTGCCCACGTCTCCTAGGACACAGTCCTGCGTGTTCTTCTGGGCCCCTCCCTGTGTCATGAGTGCCCGGACACTCCTGACAGTCCTGGGACTTCTCCCTTAGGCCCAGCTACTGGGCAGTTTTTCCTCCCATTGCTGACACCTGGCTTGCAATAAAAACTACAGCAGAACTTTCCAAAGATTTTAAACGTGATGCTCCAGTTTCAAACATGGAGAAGATACGTCAGGAGATTGCCTGTCTCAATGATTTTCAATTCAATAAACATCCCCCCCCCCAAAAAATGAAGACAGTTGCAAACACGAACTGGCTTCTTTTACAAAATGATCGAAACAAAGGATCCATATCCTTTCCTGTGCCTTTATTTAATTGTGCATTTATTTAATATCTTGAGTGTTTTGAAAAATGTCAACTATATGTATATTTTAAAAGTCTCAGAAAAGTCCCACCCCTAACCTCTTTGGGGGCCTCCATGAGTTTCCATAGCACTTCACAAAGGATCTTTATTGAGGAACGGATTGGACAAACTTTCCTGATATGTGTGGCCCACACATTAATTGCACCATCTCCTTTCTCATCAGGCCTTATTCCTATGTAAAGACCCTTGCATAATGTTACAGGCTATTGTTTGGGCAGCGCCAGTCAGTCGCCACTTATATGCATTTTTACTTCAATCCGCTGCTCAGAGGCTGAAAAGATGTCTGGACTTAAGCTGTTTACCAACTGGGTCGAAGCCGCAGAGCAGCCAAACTGAAGAAAGCCCTCAGCGACTGCAGGCACAAGCTCTGACAATATGAGCAGCCATTTTCAGTCGAGTTATTAACCCACCCTGAAACTCTTCTAAGTATGCCTTTTTTAAAGAACAAATGTGCTGAATCAAACATGAATGAGCCAGGACTATGAGGGGGAGAAATCCCCTAAAGAACTATTGAGCACAACATAGGTTCGTAATCATTTCGTGGCAGTGACCTGCTACCAACATTATCAGGGCTGATAATGCCCGCTCGGTTGTGGCGATTGTCTCGTAATTAAACAATAGTGCGGTACAGGGAAAACACACTCGCAAGCAACGCACTCTCTGAGTCCGAGAACAGTGTGCAAGGGATGAGGAGAGCTGAGTGAATAGCTCACCACCAGGACCCCCGCTGCATGCATTTGGTCGCTAAACCGGGAGCAATGCTGGAAAGCTGCTTCGGGCTCCACGTCTATCCACTGCCTCTCTGCCTCGCGCAGCCCTGGTCGCCTCCTGCGTGCTTACATGGGGAAAAAAAAAAAGAAAGAAGCAAATCGTTTTTACTTTACAGTCATAAAGATTCCCTGGAATGACACACCATGAAAATAAAGGAGCAAAATGCTACTAAAAGGAGCTGGCTTTTTCTCCGCAAAAGGCTGCGGGCAAAGATCACCGTATTTATTTAATGGCACACAATCTGAGGAGGGTGGCATTAGCCTAAAGAAACTCTCGACTATTTGCATGCTTATTAGAATCCAATGAGTGCTTAATCAGTGCATATATATGACAGAGGAAGCATCCCATTGCGTAGTAGTTACTGCTACAGGAAAGACAGACTCTCACACACACACACACATACACACACGCAAGCGCACGCGCGCGCACACACATACACATACGAGGAAGCAGTCTTGAGTTAATTACCATCACAATGCAATCAAGTACAACAGTCATAGCTGAAAACCATTTCTATTAAAGCGCCTAGACTCAGCCTTGCCTGGGCAGGCCAGCCATGGCACCGATCACCCTGCCAGCACACAAATCCATGTAACAGTGCCTCATCTAATTAAAAGCTCAGGGAGGTGTAGAAAAATACCAGCACAGTGAATCCCAGCGAACGGGGGCTGCCTTCGGCTGAGGAAGCTACCATATGCCGCTGCTGTTTACTCTGGAAGGAAACTGAGTCACTTAACATTTCAATGGGTTAATCAATTGACAATTAAATGGAGAAATTGGTTAACTCGGAAAACAATTAACATGACACTCCATTAAGTACACTTTCTAATTGCCACAGCTGTGAGTGGAAATTAACGTGCATGTTAAAGCATCTAACTGGGGTGGCACTGTTTTTTTGTGTTTGAGAAAACGGAATTAGCGGGAAAACTCGGGCTTTATTTTTATAGATTAGACAGTAGGAATTCTGTCATCAAGCGCAGTTGTAGCACAGGGGGGCTATGCGTATTCTGTCACTCTTTTAAGGGCTCACTTCAAGCTGTTGAAATATTTAATTTGCAATAATTAATTAAAATAGCCCCAAACCCTCCCACCAAATTACAGGTTGGCAAACAAAATGAGAAACCTCGCCCTTTGCCCGTTTTTGTGGACAGAATTACTTTGCAGGATCAGGTAGGTTGCAAGCTTTCCTTTCTAACACGTCTTAGAGACACACTTCTTGCTGAACCCTTCCGGGGATGGTTTCTGGTTGCTGGTTGCATCCTGGCCCCTGCTGTAAAATGGTAACAACGGCTTTTATGTGTTAGGAACAATTTTAGGTTGGAAGAAATCGAGTTCGGATTTTTGCAGACCAAGATGCAGGCCTGCTTGTCAGTAAGCTGAAGACTATTGATTTGCAAAAGAGGCGAGCATTTTAGTAAATAAATAATAAAGATTTTCGAGAGGCATTCGAAGCTATGTAGGTATTTTTTGAATAAATATTTATCCCTGAGTTGATTATCAAAATTATCTCATGTCTTTTTCCTCCTGCTTATTTTGGTAACTTTATTATTCTTGACTATTCAGAGATGAATTGGATAAATCCTGATTTGAGAAACTGGTGGTCTGGTAATAACGAGAATAGCAATTAAGAACATTTTTTTTTTAATTAAAATTTTTTGAAAGCCAAAGACATAGAGACGGACGAGGAGAGATCTTCCATCCCCTGGTCCACTCCCCAAATGCTTGCAACAGATAGGACTGGGCAAGGCCAAAGCCAGGAGCTTTGAACTCCAGCCACGTGGGTGGCAGGGACCCAAGTGCTTGAGCCACCACCTGCTGCCTCCCAGGGTGCGGGTTAGTAGGAGCCTGGAAGCAGAATCTGGGCTGAGACCGGAAGCTGGGTACCCTGGTGTGGGATGCAGGCGGCAGCTTATCCACTGTGCCACTTAAGCAGAGGAAGGGGGTGGATTGAGGCGCTTGTTAGACGCTGGCCAACGCTGGCCATGGAGAGGACTGGATATTTTCTGCTTGGCTGTTCATTACAGTAGATAGGAAAAAGAAAGAACACAGGTTGGGCGTGGGGAGGGGATAATATGCCCATTTCAGAGTCTGTGTGGCAGGCCACGCGTTCCTCCGGGGGCAGGTTGCTCTCTGCCGGCTTCCTTTAGCTGCCTGCTTCTTGGACTTGGCAGCCTTTCCCCACCAAAGGCTTCTGCCTCTCCACCCCAGCAGCCTTCTTTCCTTCTCCCCTCCTGCGGGAGTCCTGCTGCGACCCCTGCTCATCTGATTGGGCTGCTAATGCTGCTGCTGCCTCCTCTGTGCAGACCCCGGCCCGGCGAGAACGCTGTTCTGGCGCGTGGTCTTTGCCTCTGGGTTTAGCTTCAACGCGACTCTCAGGTCTTTCCATGGATTCTTCTTCAGGATTCTCTGACCTTCTCATGTGGTGCTCAGAGGGTTCTTTTGTTTTCTGGGCTTTTCTTTGTTTTTTCCTACTTTTAAAGATTTATTTGTTTGAAAGGCAGAGTTGGGGCAGGGAGGAGAGAGAGAGGGAGAGAGGTCTTCCATCTGCTGGTTCACTCCCCAAAAGACCACAACTGCCCGGGCTGTGCCAGCCTGAAACCAGGAGCCTACAGCTCCATCCAGGTCTCCCATGTAGGTGCAGGGGCCCAGGGACTTGGGCCGTCCTTTGCTGCTTTCCCAGGTGCATTATCAGGGAGCTGGATTGGAAGTAGAGCAGCCAGGACTCAAACTGGAGATCATAGAGGATGCCAGCGTCACAGATGGCAGCATAACCAGCCGTGCCACAAAGCCAGCTCCTACCTAGAGCCTTCAACTTTAGTTTTGACAACTACAGGAAGCTCTGGAAGTTTCTCAGCAGGGAGACCTTTCCACGTGATCAGTGCTGGCAGGGCTGAGGCTGCGAGAGCAGAGCAGGTGGCATCTCACTTCTGGGCCACGTCCACTCTATAGTACCAGTGGTGCCAGGTTTTGGTTGGTGCAAACCTGTAGCCTCCTTGGTACATATTTCCAAAAGCACCTTGGCCAGATTGGTGAGTCCTACCTCCTTGAACTCTACCAGTAGCCCAAGGCTCAGTCGTGGTCTGATGACCTGCTAATTCACTGAACAGACAGCTGTCTGTTATCTTTGTGCAAGCTGATCGGAACAAAGCTCACAACATCTGGTAAAGTAGGAGTCTTGAGCATAGCAGGCAATGTGACATTGTTGCCAGATGGCTTTCCCTCTTTATGGAGTGCACTGATATTAGGGGACAAGCACAGGCCACAGTGAGGAGAGGAGAAGGGCCTCTTGACCCGGGAGCTCCCACAAGAAGAAGGCGATGGGTTTAATTTAGGATACACTGAGTTAGAAGTGCCATAGGATACCCAGGCACAGATG
This sequence comes from Sylvilagus floridanus, assembly GCA_949820135.1. Classification (NCBI taxonomy): domain Eukaryota; kingdom Metazoa; phylum Chordata; class Mammalia; order Lagomorpha; family Leporidae; genus Sylvilagus; species Sylvilagus floridanus. The sequence goes on along the minus strand of OX463239.1, from coordinate 18,832,565 downwards.
TAAATGAGACGGTCAAATACAAGCATACTTAAAAAAACCTGGGAAATGGAATTAAAAATAAGTTTATTTTGGTGCAGAAAATTTTGAGATCCATTCATAGTTTTTTTCCCTGAGAGATGCCTCATAACTATATTTGTAAGTTGGTCTGAAATTTTGGATTTCCTCGATAGATTAGAGATATGTGGGAGTCTTCAGGATGCAGGTGGTTGCCGACTGTACGGAAGTGGGTGGATGTAGGAGAGACGAGGGTGGAAGACAAGTTGGGTGACACCAGCATAGACAAGGCGGACCAAGGAAAGTGAGCAGAGGAGGCTGAGAGGAACAAGTCAGAGTAGGAGGAGAAGAAATGAGGAGAGAGTGACCATGGAACAACAGGGGAGGGGATGGCTACCTTCCAAGGGAGTCAGGGAGGGCAGGGCGATTTGGAAACACTGGTGTTTTCCTGATGATGGTTTGCTTGGCATGGTGAAGACTAGGGTCGGAACACAGTCCCCATGGGTGAGAAGTGAATGAGAGGTGAGGAAAGAGGATATTGATGGTGGCCTGCTTAAAAAAATTCGAGTATGAGGCATAGGGAGAGAGCAATGGCTTAAGGACTCAAGATTCAAGGTCAGTTTTGTTTGTTTACATCTGAGCTTGGCAATGACCAAGGATAGGGCTATAACTGCATGTTCCAGAATGGGAAGATGAGGAGGTTCTAACTGCTGTGTATATGTGCATGGATGTGTGTGTGTGTGTGTGTGTGTATATATATATACACACACATATATATCAGAGACTGCCTGGTTCTCCCATCACTTGGTCCCAGATGGAGCACTGTTGATGTGGTAATACACCATCCTAAAAAACATGAATTTCACAATGTTTATACTCCCTGATTATATGGTAGTTTATCTGTCTTAGGAAAAGGCCTACATTTTTTTTTTCATTAGTAGGTAGGTAGAAAAAGGATGACTTGAGATGAGTTATAATGAATCAATTCAACTCACATAAAATTGGTGTATAAAATGTTCCAGGCATCATACTGCATGCGGAATTACAATAAAAAATATGCACAACTTTGCATACTATTTTGTGTGTGTGTGTGTGTCCCTCAGCAATTTTTTCCCCAAAGAAGCCTTTTATTTAATGAGTACAAATTTCATAAGTACAACTTTAGGAATATAGTGATTCTTCCCACCATATCCACCCTCCCACCCCCAACTCCCACTCCACTTCCTTCTCCCTCTCCCATTCCCAGTCCCATTCTCCATTAAGATTCATTTTCAATTAACTTTATACACAGAAGTATACACACTAAGTAAAGATTTCAGCAATTTTCACGCACACACATACATACACACAAACTGTTTGAGAACAAGTTTTGTAGTTGATTCTCATAATACAACTCATTGAGGACAGAGGTCCTGCATGGGAAGTAAGTGCACAGTGACTCCTATTGTTAATTTAACAATTAACACTCTTATGTATGATGTCAATGATCACCTGAGGCTCTTGAAATGAGCTGCCAAGGCTATGGAAGCCTTTTGAATTAAAATCTCTGTTAGTATTTAGACAAGGCCATAAGCAAAGTGGAAATTCTCCTCATTTTAGAGAAAAGTACATCCTTCTTTGATGGCCACTTCATTTCACTGGGGTCTCACTCACAAAGATCCTTCATGTAAGATATTATTTGCCACAATGTCTTGGCTTTCCATGCCTGAAATGTTCTCATGGGATTTTCAGCCAGACCAGAATGACTTAAGGACTGATTCTGAGGTCAGAGTGCTATTAAAAGTAAATGTCATTCTATGAGTCTACTGTGTGGACTGCTTCCCGTGTTGGAACATTCTCTCCTCTTTAATTCTATTATTATTGCCAGACACTTCATCTTTTTTATATGATCCCTTTAACACTTAATCTTATCTATGTGATCACTTTAACGCTTAATATGATCACTTTAACACTTAAGATGGCATTTTTACCACCTCGCTTAATGGGATTTGGGGTCCCATAGCAAGTTTTTACACCATACCCTTAGAAGTCCATAGGAATGTATGCAGAACTATACAGCTTTACAGTTATAAGCGTCTTCCTCCCTCTCTTATTCCCATTCTTATTTTTCATGGAGATTCATCCTCAGTTGACTTTATACATAATTGATTAACTTTATACATAATTAATTAAATAGTTCAACAAATAGTATGAAGAAGGATAAAAAAAACTGTTCCTCGACAGTTAAGACAATGGCTGTGGTCAGAGAAGATGCATAGTATGATTTTGATGTTTTTGAATTTGCTGAGACTTGCTTTATGGCCTAGTATGTGGTCAATCCTAGAGAAAGTTTCATGCACTGGTGAGAAGAATGTATATTCTGTAACTGTAGGATGAAAAATTCTGTAGGAACCATTTGGTCTATAGTGTTGATTAATTCTGCTGTTTCCTTTCTGATTTTCTGTCTGGGTAATCTGTCCATTGCTGAAAGTGATATATTCAAAGCCTCCATTACTATTGTATTTGAGTCTATGTCTCTCCCTTTAGATCCTTTAACATTTCTTTTAAATAGCCAGGTGCCCTGTAATTAGGTGCAAATATGTTTATAATAGTTACATCTTCTTGTTGAACTGATCCTTTAGTCATTACATAGTGCCCTTTGTTTCTTTTAACAGTTTTTGTGTTAAAATCTATTCTGTCTGACATTAGGATGGCTACACCTGCTCTTTTTTGGTTTCTGTTAGTGTGGAATATCTTTTTCCATCCTTTCACTTTCAGTCTGAGTGCGTCTTTGTTGGTGAGATGTGTTTCTTGTAGGCAGCAAACAGACTGTTTTTTAATCTATTCAGCCAATCTGCATTTTTAACTGGTAAATTGAGGCCATTTATATTCAAGATGACTATTGATAAGTAATGACTTTGCTCTGCCATTTTTCCATAAATATTCTTATTGTTTACTTTGGATTCCCTTTGTACTTTTACTGGGAGATTTTCTTCCTTTACCTTTTTTTCATGGTGATGGTCATGTTTCTGTGTTTCTGTGTGCAGTGTATCCTTAAGCATCATTGGCAGGGCTGGATGAGTGGTGAGAAATTCTTTCAATTTCTGTTTGTTATGAATGGTCTTTATTTCACCTTCATTCATAAATGAGAGCTTTGCAAGGTATGGTATTCTAGGTTGACAGTTCTTTTCTCTTAAGATTTGGAACATATCTTGCCATTCTCTCCTAGCCTGTAGGGTTTCTGATAATAAGTCCACTGTGAATCTAATTGGAGATCCTCTGAAAGTAATCTGGTGTTTCTCTCATGCACATTTTAGAATCTTCTCTTTTTGTTTTACTGTGGGGAGTTTGATTCAAATGTGTCGTGTGAAGATTTTTCTGGTCATGTCTGTTAAGAGTTCTATAGGTGGGGCTGGTGCTGTGGTGCAGTGGGTTAAAGCCCTGGCCTGAAGCACCAGCATCCCATATGGGCGCCGATTCTAGTCTCAGCTGCTCCACTTCTGATGCAGCTCTCTGCTATGGCTTGGGAAAGCAGTGGAGGATGACCCAAGTCCTTTGGCCCCTGCAGGAAGAAGCTCCTGGTTCCTGGCTTTGGATCAGCACAGTTCTGATTGTTGCAGCCATCTGGGGAGTGAACCAGGGGATGGAAGACCTCTCTGTCTCTCTGCCTCTCCTCTCTCTGCTTAACTCTGACTTTCAAATAAATAAATCTTTTTTTTTTTAAAAAGGAGTTCTATGTGCTTCCTGTACTTGGATGTTGCATGCCTTTTTAACATCATGCAATAACCAACATAATAAACACAGCAACTAGGTGTTTGTGTTTCTCCAGGACTAGAAATACCATTCTCTCCTTTTCTTTAGCCACTCACGTTTTACCTAGCATGTGCATTTGGTTCAAGTTTTACATCACTTAGGTCTTCAGTGTTCTTCTCACCATGCCCTTGGATGTACTTAGATCTCCAACTTCACATTTTTGATAACTGAAATCCCAAAGGGACAGAAGAACACAAGCTGCTCTCTTCCATTTATCTGCTGTGAATAAATCTCCCTTTCAAAATATTGAAATACTCATAGCCCTCACAATGGGAGGTGAATCCCAGACACTTAATGGGGTGGTGAGGGAGCAGAAGAGGAGGAGAAATGGGGAGAAGGGAAAGTCAAGCACCTGTACTTAGGTGGGGCTGACCAGTCCAGCTGTGACTCCCTCACTGCACACTCCATAATAGAAAAGACCTTCTCAGCCTCCCTTCTTTCCTTGTTGCCTATCATGCATCAGACTATATTTTAGGGCAGGGCTGAAAAAGAGTGTCTGCTCTTGATGAGAAACTCTTATGGTCTAGTAGGAAAGATGAAAAACTGAACAGACATAATTTTGACATGGTAACTGCTGTGATGACTATACATGGAGTATGTTATGGGCGCAGGGGAAGGGGGAGTTCATCCTGCCTTGGTGGTGATGGAGGTCTTCCTGGAGAAGAAAACCCATGTGCTGGCTCTTGAGTCCACCCTTCAAGGACTACTTATAACCTGGCTTTCTATAGAGTCTACCTCTCTAGCTCTATCCCATGTCAGTCTTCACCTAACTCTCCTTGATTTCCTACGCAATAAATCACATGTATCTTTCACTAATTTCAAAACACTGCATGTATGCACAAGGCAGACCTTTAGTCTGTTTGCTTTTCTCCTGCTTACAACACTGAAAAACTATGATTCCTCCTTTGAAACCTATTAAAGGGTTAAGCTTTGTGGTACAGTGGATTAAGGCACTGCTTGGGACAGAGAGAGTGCAAAGGGAGAGAAAGAGAGAGAAAGGGAGGAGAAAGGAGAGAGCGAGAGCAAGACCTTGCATGCATGTGTGCATGACGGAGAATCTTCCATCTGTTGGTTCACTCCCCAAATACCTGCAACAACTAGGGTTGGGCCAATATGAAGTCCAAAGCCAAGAACTCCATCTGGGTCTCTCACATGAGTGGCATGGACACAAGTCCTTGAGTCATCATCTGCTGCCTCCTGCATGTATTAGCAGGAAGCTGGCTTAGCAGCAGAGGTGAGTCTCAACCCCAGCCACTCCCATATAGGATGCAAATGTCCCAAGTGGTGGCTTAATCCACAGCACCACAACACCTGTCCTTCAAATTTCATTTTACAGATGTTTGCTATTTATTGATTTGAATTTTATTTGAAAGACAGAGAGAGAGAGAAAGACCTTCTATGTGCTATTTTCACTCCCCAAATGTCCACAATAGCAAAGGCTGAGCCAAGCCAAAGCCAGGAGCCAGAACTCAATCCAGGTCTCCCACATTGGTGGTAGGGACCCAACTCCTTGCCATCATTTGCTACCTCCCAGCAGGCATTGGCAGTGGTACCAGGATTTGAACCCAAGTTGGATATGGAATGTGGGCATCGGAAGTGGTATCTTAACCACTGAGCCAAAGCCCATCCTTCGCAGGTCACTTTCTTGAAACTTTCCCTTAAACTCCTGGCCAGTTGACTCCCTCCCTCCTCTTCCCCCTAATTTTAGAATTTGTGCTTCTCAGCACAAACTGAGCTCTCTGGCTCACCCTTGAACCTCTGTATGTACCCAATGATCAGCTAAGGTAATATTTACCACGTTTTCCTGTGTTTGTTTTGCCTCCATTACATTGCGAGCTCTTAGGGCAGAAGCTATTCACTTCTGCTGCCCAGGGACTTGCTCAGCAAATGGTCCTTAGTGCTGTAACTTAACATTGGATGGATGAATGATTATATATCCTATGGAAATGTCAATGATGGAGTTGTTCACTAGGCTGTTCACATTGAATAAAACATACGGGGCTTTGTGTTAACACAGCAAACAGACATGTGAGAAGATTTGAAATAGCTCAGGACAGAAGCCCACTTAGGCAAAGTCTATCCAAACCTCAGATCTATTGCTGAGTGCTTTCTAAGTGATTAAACTGAGCAGGAAGAATTTGCTTTACTTGAGATTTTTAGAAAGATTTAATTATTTATTTGAAAGCAGAGTTACACACACACACACACACACACACAGAGAGAGAGAGACAGAGAGAGAGAGAGAAGAACAGGGGGGATAGAGAGAAAGAGAGAGATCGATCTTCTATCTGCTCTTCACTTCCCTCAAATGGCTTCAATAGCAAGGACTGGACCGTCAGACCAAAGCCAGGAGCCTGGAGCTCTATTTGGGCCTCCTGCCTGGATGGCAGGGCCCTAAGTACTTAAGCCATCTTCTGCTGCTTTTCCAGGAGCATTAGCAAGGAGCTGTATTGGAAGTGGAGCAGCTGGCATTAGAATCAGCTCCTATATGGGATGCCGGCATCACAGGTGGTGGCTTCACCCGCTGTGCCACAATACCAGCTTCTTGATTACTATTTGATTTCAGTTAATTGCTCATTTATTAACCCAACAGATTAAGCACCTTCTGTTACTGGTCATTGTTCCAGATGCTGCACATAAGTGATCAGATTGTAACATTTGAGGTAGAAGGGCTCATGGAGAAGACTGGAAGACAATTGGTCTCAAAGTGTGATCTTTAGATCACCTGGACACCTGTTAGAAACTCTTGTACTTTACCCATATTAGTCAAGATTCTTCACAGAATCAGAATCAAAAGGAGACATCTATCTATTATCTATCTATCTATCTATCTATCTATCTATCTATCTATCTATCTATCAATCATCTATCAAGAGATTTATTATAAAGAATTAACTCATATGATTATGGAGACTGAGAAAATCCAAGGTCTGCAGCTGGAAACCGAGGAGGGTTGATGGTGTAAGGTCCAGGCTAAGGCAGAGCCCAAAGGCAGGAGAAGACTGATGTCATGGCCCAGATAGGCAGAGAGAGCAGATTCTCAGCTTTTTTCTTCTATTTAGACCTTCAACAGTTTGGATGAAGTCCACCCATATTTGGGAGTGTACCTGCTTCACTCAGTTGACTAATTCAAATGTTAATCCCTTCTCAGACACATCCAGAAATGATGGTTCATCAGATATCTGGGCACCCTGTGGCCCTATCAAGTTGCCACATAAAATGAATCACCATGCTACCCCAGCTCTGAGGGGTGGAATGTAGGACTCTAGAGTAACAAGTTTCCTCCAGTGATTGTAATGCTGGTAAAACTGCTGAGTCCAGCCCAAGCCAAGCCCACTTTGGAGAGACCACTGTGTCACATGGCTTCCATTTGGTCCTCTATACCCACTCTTTTTTTTTTTTAAAGATTTATTTTAATTTATTTGAGAGAGTTACACAGAGAGAGAGGGGGAGACAGGGAGAGGAGGAGGATGAGGAGAAGGGGGAGGAGAGAGAGAGACAGACACAGAGAGAGAGATGATCTTCCATCTGCATGTTTACTTCCTAAATGGTCAAATGGCCAGGACTGGACCAGGCTGAAGCCAGGAGCTGGGAGCTTCATTTCAGTCTCCCACATGGGTGTAGGTATCCAAGGACATGGGCCATCTTCCATTGCTTCTCCCAGGTCATTAGCAGGGAGCTGGATTGGATGTGGAGCAGCTGAGACTTGAACCCAGGCCCATATGGGATGCTAACATCACAGACAGCCACTTAACCCCTTAACCCCATAAGTCACAGCACAGGCTCCTACATCCACTCTTCCAACAGCTATCAGTCTCGGAAATGGACAAGTGTACACAGTATCATCGAATCTCATGCCCTTTGATTGCTGGTAGGCTCAGCCAATGAGGATGAAGGGAGAGGGGTGGGTATGGGCTCTTGGTAATCCTGGATTCCTCGATGCATGATCTCCTTGGGCTGACAGTGACCCTGAAATCCAAGGAAGGACTCCTAAGGAAGCCTTTTCCTCAGAACTCCATTTCCAATTTTCCCCTCTCCTGTGGACAGCCAGGGCTCTCGTTTCCAACTCTTGACTATGGCGCTGTGGCTTGGACTCCCCAATGTCCCTTCTCCACCTGCCACTACCATAAATACTCCTTTTGCAAGTAAACCTCCCAAGGATGATCTGGAATATTCTGTTTCTTGTCATATCTCATATCTGGTCTCCTGCAGACCAGCACCTGAGTGTCCACCAGGCACAGCAGGCAGGGGGCCATGTAACTTTCAGCATCTCATGAAAATATCTTACTTTCATTGAAAACCAGAACCAAGAAAATCTACAGAATCCAGCCAGGATGAGCTTGTCTTTGTAGTGATGTTGTTGTAATAGCACAGTGTCCAGGGCCCATGAGAGTGGTAAAGGGGACCCTGTTGCCCTCTTTTGCTGATTGATTTTCTTACCTTGGCCTTATCTATTACCCCCGGCTCCCGATGTTGTCTGCAAAATGTTACCCACGCACGTCCAGCAACACACACCCACCACACATGCACCTGCGTTCGTCCCTCTGCACTCACGTTTCACCTTCTGCACTCCGCAGTCCACAGCTGGGGGCTGTGGCCAGGGGCTGAGGCTGACTTTTGACTGCATCGTTCCGGCTTCCTTGCTTGGCGGCTTTTTGGGAAAGACAGTGACTAGCAGTCATCGATGGATGAGCAGGAGTATGGGGAGGGAGAGGTTGGGGGACGTGACACTGACGTGCACCTGCGGCCTTTTCGTAGGCACTGGCTGCATTTCTTTACCGCAGGGTACAGTAAAGAAATGCCGCAGCTCTTTCTGCGTTCCCTCTCTTGGGTCCTCCAGGTCTAGGGTGGTTTTGGCTCTCCACGGATGCCAGCCCAGTGGCGCCTCACCATCCCTTGTTAGTTTCCCTTAACTCTTCGTTAACCATCTTTGTAAATAGTTTCGTTGTGAACATCAATGCAGATCTATTTAGATTTGGTAGCAGAGAACCATAGCAATTTCGGTTTACACACTTAATGCTGCATCACACATACTTCTCAATGTTCCTACAATGACTGCCCATGGCCCCTTCATGGCAACCCGTTTCCCCTGTTTATGCATAGTAACTTCCTAATATGTTTTCTCTTTCCTTTCCTTTCTCTTGCTTTTCCTTTTCACTTTTTGTTCCCGAGATCATAGATAGACAAAATAAAAACTCTCAGGTTTCAGATTTATTGCTGCATATAGATTTTTAGTGCATACAGTTCTTTTCTTTTTTAAATATTTATTTATGTATTTATTTATTTTTGGAAGGCAGAGTTACAGAGAGAGGGAGAGAGAGAGACAAAGATCTTGCAATCACTGGTTTACTCCCCAAAGGGTTCCAATGTGGGGGATAGGCCGGGAGCCTGGAGCTCCATCCCAGGTTGGGATGCCAGCATCCCAGGCATCATAGCTCCAACACAATGTTGGCTCCAGTTTTTCCTTTAGATACTGCTACCATCTATCTTTAGTTGAAAGGGAGAATGCCACACACACAGAGATGGTCCACCTGTTGGTACGACAGTTAAACCTCCACACCCTACGTCGCAGAAGCTATCTCTTTTACAGAGGAAGAAATTGAGTCTCAGGGAAGTGAAAGGACTTCCAGTGTCACACAGCCAGTAACGGGGGGAGCTCAGGCCTAACTTCAGGCAATCTGATTTAGGAGACCACAGGCTTGGCCACCATGTGACACTGTAGTCGGTAAAAGAGCAACAAGGAGCATTGCCTATGTGCGCCTCCCATGTGTGAACCATCCTCCTATCTATTCTCTCCTGTAATAGCATTCAGTGGTCTGAGCTCACGTTAGCATCACCCCTATTGTACAGATAGGACAACTGACTATGCAGCGCCTTGCCAAAGACCAAAGTAGCAGCCAGTGGCAGTCCTGGGTGTTAAATTCGAATCCTCTGGACCCAACCTCTGTCTCTCCTCCACACCTGCCTCCTGCCATCTCCCATGCTGCGGCTTAAAGAAAGCCAATTTACAGCTTTAAGTACACGTAAGAACAGTTATATTTTGTATTCTCTAATAAGACTATTTTTTTAAGAGGTTGGCAATACAAATCGGTTTTAATACTGCCTAATTTTATTTCAGTAGTTACTAAGTTGCTACTCATAAAAATGATCCATGAGCTCTAAATTTGAGAGGCTAGGACACAAATATTGGCCTTGGAAAGAGAATGACATTAACAAAATTTTCCATGGTAATTTTCACAAAGATTGCACAACCATTCGTTCAGAAGGCTCTGTGGTATGTATTTGTGTTATGCATGTAGGGATTTCCTTGGAGATAATACTTACTGTGGTTTTTCTAACCGATCACCTCCTCCCCTCCTATTATTTCTTAGTCCTCCAACAGGTGATGGCAGGTGGCTTCAAGGTGATTTTTCTTTCACAAGTTAAAAAATAATAGAAGTAGGATTCTGACCTTCATGGCATGAATGTAGAGAGCAGAGGGAAGTAACAAAGAGTTAGTGAGTTGAAGAGATCAGGAGCTTGCCCAGTCGTTAAGGGGTGGCAGAGGGCAGAGTGGTGAGAAACTTGGAACGAAGTGTTGGGGTGGCCAGTGGTGGTGACAGCAGGAGAAAGGTGTCAATCAAAGGCACACACATTTCATGGTTTTGTAGTTATGGAGGTAATGGTTAGGGCTGAATGAGTGGATTAAAGGATATATCGATTTTCTCTTCAGGATAACAGTCAAAGACGTATTCTCCACTTGTGGAAGGCAAAATAAATAAAGAATATTGTCATTTTTTGTCAAGGTAAGATGATAGAGTCATTCAGCATTCAAGATATTAAGAAAGGGGCCGGAGCTGTGGCATAGTGGATAAAGGTGTTCCTGCAGTGCCAGCTTCCCATGTGGGTGCTGGTTCGAGTCCTGGCTGCTCCACTTCCAGTCCAGCTCGCTGCTATGGCTGGGAAAGCAATAGATGGCCCAAGTCTCTGGGTCCTTGCACTATGTGAGAGACCTGGAAGAAACTCCTGGCTCCTGGCTTCAGATTGGCGTAGCTCCGGCTGTTGCAACCATCTGGGGAGTGAACCAGAAGATGGAAGACCTCTCTCTCTCTCTCTCTCTCTCTCTCTCTGCCTCTCCTCTCTCTGTGTAACTCTGACTTTCAAGTAAATAAATCTTAAAAAAAAGATATTAAGAAAAATTAGTTCTGTAATAGGAGATCTGAGGAATGGCTGAAAATTTCTTGGATGTTTTAAAGACCCAGAAGTGGAATATGACAATATAGAAGCATTATTATTTAGGAAATTTAGAACCGCATTACACTTTGTAGTAAGAAGATTTTGCTATGCCCATTTGGAAGCTTTACTTTTCATTAGCCTTTATAAAGGCTTTATAGGCATGTATTGGCTAACTTTATGTTCAGATTTTTAAACAAGATTTATTTGAAAGGCAGAGTGACACAGAGAGCCGGAGAGATAGAGACAGATCTTTGATCCATAGATTCACTCCCTGAATGCCCACAACAGCCAGGGCTGGGCCAGTCCAAAGCCAGGAACCGGGAATTTCATCTGGGTCTCCCAAGTGGGTGACAGGGACCCAAGTACTTAAGCCATCATCTGCTGCCTCCAAGGATGTATTAGAAAGAAACTAGGGGGGCCAGCCCTGTGGCTCAGTGGGTTAACGCCCTGGCCTAGGGTGCCGGCATCCCATATGGGTGCAGGTTCGAGACCCGGTGGTTCCACTTCTGATCCAGCTCTCTGCTATAGACTGGGAAGACAGTGGAGGATGGCCTGGGTCCTTGGGCCCCTGCACCTACATGGGAGACCCAGAGGAAGCTCCTGGTTCCTGGCTTCGGATCAGTGCAGCTCTGACTGTTATGGCCAATTGGTGGGATGAACCAGCGGATGGGAGACCTCTCTGTCTCTCTGCCTTTCCTCTCTCTGGGTTAACTCTGACTTTCAAGTGAATAAATAAATCTTTAAAAAAAAACCTAGGATTTGAACTGGCACTCTCCTGGGATATGGGCATCCCAAGCAGGCAGTTTAACTCACTGTGCCATGATGCCTGTCCTCAGATTAATGCAAGACTCACCTTAACACATGCTCACCGCTCACCTGCCCCCTCAACATGCAGAAGTCTCTCGCTTTTATGAACACAGCCATCACTTATTTGCTGTATCATCACTTGGAATTTATCACACGTGGGCCTTTGGTGATGCTTTCATTTTTTTTTTTAATTTGACGTATAGAGTTAGACAGTGAGAGAGAAAGAGAGACAGAGAGAAAGGTCTTCCTTCTATTGGTTCACCCCCCAAAATGGCTGCTACGGTCAGAGCTACACTGATCTGAAGCCAGGAGCCAGGTGCTTCCTCCCAGTCTCCTATGCAGGTGCAGGGGCCCAAGCACTTGGGCCATCCTCCACTTTCATCCTGGCACAGCAGAGAGCTGGACTGGAAGAGGAACGACCGAGACTAGAACCTGGTGCCCATATGAGATGCAGGCGGAGGATTAACCGAGTGAGCCACGGCGCCGGCCCCGATGCTTTCATTTCTCGCAGACATGTGTGATCTCACCAGCAAGGGGTGCATGTTTACCTGCAGCAACCTCTCTTCAGGGAGGGGCACAGTAGACACTTCTTTCCTAGAGTTATAATGCTGAGTCTGGGACCTGATCTAGTCGTTCATTAGTTACTAGTTGCTGGGTGATTATTTTAGTTGCGGTTTGGACTGTTGTCTTCTTTACAGCCAGCAAACGTTTCAGCAGTGAAAACCATGTGGCACAGTGTATGGGAATTTGTGAGTTGCAGTTCGTTCACGTTTTTACTTCTTGACAAAATGCAGTGAGTGTCCCTCTAGGTGAGAAATTTGCTGAAGACGAGGTTTTGAGAGAGCATCTCCTCTTCCAAAGGGTAGACATCCTTTCTGAGACAGCAGCTGAAGTTGCCAAGGTATAAACCTTTGCATATACAACTGGGGTCAACGTGTTGACAGGACGTGGGGTTTGGTAGCTAATGGAGCTTCACGCAGGAATATTGAACTGCGTGCTACTTCACTGATGCCCAGATGAACCTGTAGTGCCTATTTGACCTGAGGCTATTGGAGTGGAAAATAGAAGCGCTTCCATGATGGAACACCTGACTGAGGCCCATAACCCAGCCACAAGCAGCAAGAACGGATTTGCGGCAACAGGTGGAAGGTCAGTGCAAAGCCATCTGAGTGGTACGAGCCCTGATGCCGCTCCGTCAAATGGCCTGTACTTTCATGGTGCAGTCATTTGGCTTCACAGACTTTTCCATGGACTCTTCTCCAAGACATGCGTCCAGGACGAGTTGAGTCACAATGAACTAATCTCATCAGCTGGTTTGTAGACACCAAGTCTCTCCCATTGCAAAAGAACTAGAATAGTATTTAGTTTAGTGAAATGTCAATTTTAGTGGGGACGATGAGTTACTCTCTTCTTTTTTTCATGAAAGTACTTTTTGAAATTGTGTTTCAGGGCTACGGAAATTTTATTTGAGGTCGAACATAATAAATTTCAGATGACTTTTATATTCTTTGGGAGAAAGAGTTGTGAATTAATGTGGACACTCCTCCTACATGAAGGACCTCAGTGGGTGAGATCCCAGTGGAAAGAAGGAGTCATCAAAGAAGGAAGTACTTTTTTCTGAAGGGAGGAGAGAACTTCCACTTTGCTTATGGCCTTGTCTAAATACTGACAGAGTTTGTGGATTCAAAAGGCTGCCTTGTGGGTGATCACTGACGTCATACATAAAAGTGTTAATTTTTAAGTTAACAGCAAGAGTGAAATTAACTTTGCAATGCAATGAATTTATTTATTTATTGGAAAGTCAGAGTTACACAGAGATAGAAGGAGAGGCGGGGGGGGGGGGGTCTCCCATGTGCTGGTGGCTCACTCCCCAGTTGGCTGCAACTGCCAGAGCTGCGCTGATCCAAAGCCACGTGGGTACAGGGACCCAAGGACTTGAGCCATCTTCTACTGCTTTCCCAGGCCATAGCACAGAGCTGGATGGGAAATGGAGCAGCCAGGACTTGAACTGGTGCCCATATGGGATGCCAGCACTGCAGGTAGAGGCTTTACCCACTACACCACAGTGCTGACCATAAGAGATGCAATGACTTCTGTTGAGGAACAGGTTTTTGTTTGTGTGTGTGTGCACATTGTTTAACTCTTTACTTAGTACAGAGTTGGTTTTCTGGGTATAAAATTAATCGAAAATGGATCTTAGTGTTGAATGAGACTGGGAATGGGAGAAGGAAGAGGAGGGGTGGGAGTGGGGATGGAGGGCGGGTAAGATGGGAAGAATTATTATATTTCTAAAGTTGTACTTATGAAATGCATGAAGTTTATATTCCTTAAATAAAATGTTTGGGAAAAAAATATGGACACTCCTGACTTAGAATGGTTCAACCTATGAGGATTTGACTTAAAATTTTTTGACTTTATGATGGTATGAAAGCGATTTATATTCAGTAAAGTGTGCTTAGAATTTTGATCTTTTCCTGGGCTAGAGACATGCAGTGCAATCCTCTGTCATGACGCTGGGCAGTGGCAGTGAGCACAGCTCCAGTCAACCCCGCGATTAGGCATGGAAACAGCTGTCACTCCACAGTGGGTTGTGCTGCTGAACTAGGATGTGGCGTAGATAAGGTATATCCAATCCATTTTCAAATTCATAACATTCTCAGTTTAGGAGATGTAATCCTTCCTAAATCAGGGAACATGTGTATCTGTTATAAGTCCTCTCTTTAAATTTTGATGTTCTGTTCCCTAACACTGTGATGCCTCGTGCATCCACTTATGGGCATTTTTGCCTTTGAGTACCACATTGATAATTGTGTCATAATTGATCCCAATGATGATTTTCAGTCATTGAAAAAACTTAATTATCCAAAAAAGATTTTGACTGCTTCTCAGCCTTTTAGCTAAGATCAAATGTAAAAAAAAAAAAAAAGATTGTGTTGTATGCCAGTCTAGTTTTATTTGACATTTGTTTTTGATTATCATTTCATAAGAATTGGCAGTTCTTAGAGTCATTGTCCTCTAATCATGTAAGATAAATAAAATGTTTTTGCTTCTGTCAAGCATCTAACGCATTTGATACCTGGGATAGATCTTTTTTTAAATTTTTTGACAGGCAGAGTGGCACACCGCGCTGATCCGAGGGCAGGAGCCAGGTGCTTCTCCTGGTCTCCCATGGGATGCAGGGCCCAAGCACCTGGGCCATCCTCCACTGCCCTCCCTGGCCACAGCAGAGAGCTGGCCTGGAAGAGGGGCAACCAGGACAGAATCTGCGCCCTGACTGGGACTAGAACCCAGTGTGTGGGCGCCTCAAGGCAGAGGATTAACCTATTGAGCTGCAGCACCGGCCAAGGGATAGATCATTTTTTGACACTTCCCTTGTCTTATTCATGAGTCTTCTGTAAGACTCATGAAATAGGGGTGGGTGTTTGGCACAATGCTTAAGTCACCACTTGGGAAGCCTGCATCCTCTATGGAAGTCCTATGTGCAGTCCAACTTCCTGCTAAAGCACACCCTGGGAGTAGCAGATGATGACCCAAGAATGGGGCCCCTTCACCCTTGTGGAAGACCCAGATGGAGTGCCAGGCTCTTGGCTTCAGCCTGGCCCAGCCCTGACTGTTGTGGGTATTTGGGGAGAGACACAGCAGATGGAAGACCTCTCTGTTTCTCAGTGTCTCTCTCTCTCTCTTCCCATCTCCCTCTGTCTTTCTTTTTTTAATATTGATTTATTTACTTGAAAGATGGAGTTACAGAGGCACAGAGAGAGAGAGAGAGAAGAGAGAGAAAGAAGTCTTCCATCTGTTGATTCAGTCCCCAATTGGCCACAATGGCCAGAGCCGGGCTGCTCTGAAGCCTGGAGCCTAGAACTTCTTCCAGATCTCCCACATGGGTGCAGGTGCCTGAGGACTTGGGCCATCTTCTACTGCTTTCCCAGGCCATAGCAGAGAGCTGGATCAGAAGTAGAGCAGCCGGGGATTGAACCGTCATCCTTATGGGATGCTCCTGGCACTGCAGGCTGTGGCTTTTACACAATATTCCACTTCTGGCTCCTGCACCCAGAAGGTCCTGGCTCCTGGCTTCACATCAGTCTAGCTCCTGGCACTGCAACCATTTGGGAAGTGAACTAACAGATGGAAGATTCTCTCTCTCTCTCTCTCTCTTTCTCTCTCTCCCCCCCCGCCTCTCTGTAACTCTGCCTTTCAAATAAATAAATAAATTTTTAAAAGAACAGATTTATAAATAAAACTGATAATAATTATGTCTAGAAAAATCACAGACATTAAATATTTTCTTTTACTGAACTTTGCATTTATGGTTTTTCTAGTAAAGGAAAAATAAGGAGTTATGAAAAAACAGGTTATAGTACAGAAACTAAACTGTATTAGTAGTTTTAAAAACATTAACGTATTTTTTGAGAAAAGAGAATATTATACCAACATGCTGGTCTGTTACAATAATGAATAATAATATCATAGTTCCTGCTTGTGGACTTGAGCTGTAACTTTTGCAAATTTGTCAATGACTTGGTCAAAACTGATCTTCACACATTCATACTCAATGTATGTTCTTTAAAAAACATCTTTAAAATATGCTAAATAATAAATGCAAGTCTGACAGAAATTCATACAAATCCCATTTTAGAATAAAATCTGTGTTTTATTCCTTCAGAATTGATTTAAATGTTTCAACTATGGAAAGAAGATTATAAATACAAATTCCAAGTGCACATTTAGGATAGAATTGAAGTACCTCAAATTCTGAGCTATCTCTGAATTTAAAAGCCAGTGTTTACATGCAAGAATACAGACAGTACCACAGAGATGTGGGACAAACTCGTGCTAAGGAAACTCGTGGGCACGCAGTTACTATGAACTAACTCAAAACCAATGTGTGTGGTTGAGCCCATGTGGGCTGGGGACAGTGTAGCTGGCAGTCTTCTGTACTAATTTTCATGCAGAAGACAATGCTGATAAAGTCCAAGAAATTAAAACGAGCTAACTTGACATGTACAACACATCATTAACAGCGAGAACGGACAATCAGAACTCTGTTTGCCTGGAGGGCTGTTTTATTCCTGACATTGTCGGGAATGGGTCAGTGCTGGTGATGACACTAATAAGTAGGAGGCCCCCCGGAAGCTCGTGGACAATGCATATTATGAACAAAATTCTGCGCAGATTTCCATTTTTTTGCATCACAATAAACTGATCTTTTACATCCATGTTCCATGAACCTTTTGACATCCCTGTGTGGATCAACTGTACGGGGCTCTCATGCTGGACTTCCACTGTCTGAAGGCTGTGTGCCCCAGCGCTGGGAGGGAGGGAACACACTGCTCCTGTCCACGGTGAGGGCCCCACAGTTTTGCTCCACAACGATGTATTTCTACTTTCTGCTGGTGTACTTTGGAGTGTAGCTTTCAGAAATCATTTTCTTCCAAGTGTATTTCTTTTTTCTACCATGCCTCTTCTCAATATATCAGAAATCTTACCTCTGTTTAGTGTTTACAAATTATTAATTGTCACTCAGAAAGCTGTAGAGAACTAGACCAGTAGATAAGTACTGATTTGTATTTAGCATGTGTTTGTACATTAGTTTAAAAGGAACAAGAAATAAAAAATGAAAGAGATTAAATAGAAGAATGTGGCAACATCCCCCACAATGATTTTGTGTGTGTTTGCATTTGCCAATCATAGAAATCAACTTATCGTATTCTATCTCTTTCATAGAGGTACAAAGTGAGAATCCTTCACACGAGAGCTTCCTCCCTCTGCTTTCTTCATCCCGGTAAATCAGTATCCATGGATCTTTTTTCATATTTTTTTTCATACCCCAAGCAGTGCCCAGGCAGCTTTATAATATGCATGAGTCTGTTTTTATTTGATGCTATTGTATTTTTCCCCTCTATAAAATTAATTCCTCTATAGCGTTTGAATGTTTTTTTTTTTTCTTTTAATCAATTAGCTTGTGCTGGGAAAGTCTTTTCCTTCTAATATAGAATAATGATTTTTTTCATCGGTCAAAGGGGTTATTAATAAATGCCACCAGTGGGCTTAGAACATTCTCTGGTGTTTGCTTTAGGGGAACAAGGGGATTGTCGGAAATCCTAGCCAAACTGAACCATAATTAGAGAGAAAATGTTAGCAATTAGAACTATACATTAGGCTTTAATTTACTACCATGGAAAAGTCAAGGGTGGCATTTCTATTCCATTTTTAGGTGCAGCCAGATGGATTGCTCATTACGGGATAATTTCCGCCAACCTTCTGCGTTTCTCAGGGTAGCAGAACTGCTAAGAGCTCTGTGCGGCCCACTGGCTCGGATTTTATTTTATTTTTTGTGGGGGTGGAGAATGGGGCAGGAGGTTGAGCAGTTATCAATTTCCTACATAATCATCGACATTATTGGGAATCTTTTTTTTTTTTAATGTGAAGTAAATTTTAGGCCAAGAAATCAGTTTGGGAACAGAAGCATATTAATTAACTTTTCTGTCTTCCTCTTTGTGTATTGGGTTGACTGACGTCTTTCAACAATCTTTCCATTAAAAAGTCCCCTTTTCAGTATTTCTTCTGTTTTTCCTAGTGATCAAAATGAATATTTTAAGTTATTGTATAAAAGAAGCAAAATGTGTCAAGCCAAATAAAATATCTGCCATCCAATTCCGACGTGACTCTGGGAAAGATTTGGAGGCCACCATATGATACATTTTTGGAGTTTGGGGGGTGATGTCATCATTTTTACTCTTCATCTCACAAATAATTTCCAGTTCTTTGCTTTGTGTCCTAATTTGCTTTTTTATAGGGTGAATTTTGGGTGAAAACATTAATGACTATTTCAAGTAAATGCATTTATTTTAGAATTAACAAGTTTTCACGAGGGAAAAAATCTACTTACCTAATATTGGAATCAGTCAAAATAAGCCAGCTTCCTTTGCTTATGAAAATATTGTTGAGGGAATCTGAATTTTGTTTTCTGTCTTGTTGAGGTAAAATACGTATAACATAAAGTGTCTCACTGCAACTATTTTTAGGTGCACGGTTCAGCGGCATTAGTACAGTGATGTAGTTCTGCAACCATCACCACCATGCACCTCCCAAACTGAAATTGGTCCCCACTGAACCTCAGCTTCCCGATGCTCCTTCTCCTTAGTGAGGTTCCTTGCAGAAGAGAGATCATACAGCATGGGGTCTGATTTATTTCACTCAGCATTATGTCAGCACGGTTCATTTATGTGGTCAAAATTTCTCCCTTTAAAGCTCAGTTATGTACATATATACCATGAGGGTGAACCATGGATGGTGTTCTCCATACCAAGTCTTGTATGTTCTACTATAAACAGGCAGTTGGCACCTATTACTAAAGTCTCTCTGGCCTCTCCATACATGATGGGACTAAGAACAGTTGGCATGTTTTGCCTCATGATCAGTTCCCCATAGGATGTTCAGACAACAAAGAAAAATATCCAATCTCTCCATCAAAGACTCACAGAGGAACAATATAAAACTAGCTTGAGTCATGACGTGGTAAGAAGAGCAGTTAATCTTATTTTCAGGTAAATGTTAAGATACATTACTAAAAATCATCACCTCGGCAATTCGTTGTAGAATTCTTAATGGTTGAAGAATTCAGGCTAAGTTTTCCAAATTTTCTCTTTAAATTATATTTCAGAAGAACTAGAAATATGTCAACTGGATTCTATATGTCAGCAGATGTTAGGTGAAGCCTTCCATGGTTCTCACGGAAAAACATGAACACAAAAATCACGGACTTTCATCAGCTACAATATAACAGTTGTATTATAGTGCGACAGTGCTTACTCCTTATAAACTCCATACAACGTAAACAAAACATTTCATGACCTCTTGATTTTTACATGTTATTTGACTATTCTGCTTCCAGTTCAGCTTGTCGTCTTTCATTTAAAAATTATCTATTTTTATTTTAGAGAAAGACAGAGATCTTCTATTTGCTGGTTCACTTCCCAAATGCCCACAGCACCTAGGTCTGGGCCTACCTGAAGCCAGGAGACTGGAACTTCATCAGGCCTCCCACATGGGTGGCAGAGACCCAAGTATTTGGGCCATCATCTGTTGCCTCCCAGGGTACACATTACAGGAAGCTGGACCGGAACAGAAGAGCCAGGAGCTGGGACACAGGCTCCAAATACCATCTTAATTGCTGTACCAAATGCTTACCCCATGTTTCACCTTTTTTCCTCCCCAGATTTATCTTTTTTTGTTTGAAAGATAGATAGATAGAAAGAGAGAGAGAGAGAGAGAATTTGTCATCCATGGATTCACTCCCCAAATGGCCCCAGTGGCCAAGTCTGGGCCAGCCTAAAGCCAGGATCCTGGAACTCCATCTGGGTCTCATGTGAGTGTCTGGGACCCAAACACCTGTGTCACCTTGCACTACCTTCCCAGACATATTAGAAGGAGCTGGATCAGGAGTGGAGCAGCTAGAACTCAAACCAGCGCTCATATGAGATGCAGGCATGGCAGGGGGTGACTTAACCTGCTGGGCCACAACGCAAGCCCCACATGTTCCCTTTTATATAATAGTTCACAAAGAAAACTCTTTCCAAATCAGCCCTTAAGGCATTCGGATCTGGCTCAAGAGCCCATGAGAATATTTTAGGCATGGAAAGCTAAGACACTCTGGAAAAAACAGAAGACCTAAATGAAAGATCTCTGCGAGTGAGATCCCAGTGGAAAGAACGGGGCCATCAAAGAAGGAGGTACCTTTCTCTGAAGGGAGGAGGGAACTTCCACTTTGACTATGGCCCTGTGGGAATAAGATCAAAGTCGGCGAACCCTAAAGGCTTCCATAGCCTCGGCAACTCATGACCAGAGCCTAGGGAGATTACTGACGCCATAAACAAGAGTGTCAAATTGTTAAATCAACATCAGGAGTCACTGTGTACTTACGTCTCATGAGGGATCTGTCCTTAATGTGTTATCCAATGTGAAGTGATGCTATTACTAGTACTGAAACAGTATTTTTACACTTTGTGTTTCTGAGTGGGTGCAAACTGATTAAATCCTTACATAGTATATATTGAATCGATCTTCTTTATATAAAGATAATTGCAAATGATTAAAAAATCTTGGTGTTAAACTGGAAATTGCATAGACAATTAATCAATTTTTTTAAAAAAAAATCATGTAGGATCTCTGTCCTTAATGTGCTGTACATTGTGAATTAATACTATAACTAGTACTCCAACAGTATTATCATTTTGTGTCTCTATGCGAGGGCAAACCGTTGAAATCTTTACGTAATATGTACTAAATTGATCTTCTGTGTATAAAGAGAATTGAAAATGAATCTTGATGTGAACAGAAGGGGAGAGGGAGCGGGAAAGGGGAGGGTGGGGGGAGGGAGGGAAGTTGTGTGGGGGGGGAGCCATTGTGGTCCATGAGCTGTTCTTTGGAAATTTATATTCTTTAAATAAAAGCTTTATAAAAAAAAAAAAATCCTCAAATCAAAAAAAAAAAAAAAAAAAAAAAAGAAAACTCTTTCCAGAAAAGCACTGAGAAGCGTTCATGGACGAAACTGGGAATCAGGTCTTAACAACTGTTTACCACTTTTTTCATCTGTTAGAAGAGGCAAACTTGCATCTGCTGTTTTCCTCCTTGAAAGGGTTCCAACTCAAAGACCATCCAGCTTCCAGCCCCCCTCCTATGACCCCCATCTTATTATTTTTTAAACCTGTTGCTTTCATTATGGGCTCTGTTCTTTCTCCTCTTTCTCCTCCCTCTCCTCCTTCTTGCTTTCTACAATCATTTATTGAGTCAGAGTTTGTTATATGCCAGGTGTGACACTTAGAGACTTAAAGATTAATGTGACTAGGCATGGATTTCACATTCTCTTTTTTGCCAAAATAAACATAACTTTTAATTCCATTTTCCATAAACCTTTTGAAGTACCCTCTTATGATAGGATTTCTGCCTTGGAGCTCATTGTTGGCTACAGGTACACCCAGTGGGTTTAAAATTGTGTCCTCTGTAGTCTATTCCATTGGATTCTGGGAGTCCTGGTTGAGTAGGGTTCTGAGCTCCTATCTAATTTTGGTAAGAAAGGGTAGATTGGTGCCCATCTATTGCTGGAGAGAGAATGGTAGACTTGTGTGTGTGTCTTTATTCCAGGAGAGCCAACACTTTTTCCAGCTCCAGTCTCCTATTTTCCTCCAACCAATCTGATTCTCAAGCTGAGAACTTTAGAGGGTGCTTTAATTATCATTCTGGTATACCTTACCCATCAAATCAACCCCTAAATCATGTCCAATACTAGCAATAATTTTCCTCTCCCTCTCTCTCTCTCTCTCTCTTTTTTTTTTTTTTTTAGGCTACCACATCTTGCTGGGGGACCATTTTTCTTCTTCTTCTTTTTTTAAAGGTTTATTTTATTTATTTGTAAGACAGAGTTATATAGAGAGGTAGAGACAGAGAAAGAGAGACGTCTTCCATCTGCTGGTTCACTCCCCAAATGACCACAACAGCTGGAGCTGAGCTCAACCAAAGCCAGGAGCCAGGAGTTTCTTCCAGGTCTCCCACGTGGGTGCAGGGACCCAAGGACTTGGGCCATCTTTTACTGCTTTCCCAAGCCATAGCAGAGAGCTGGATTGGAAGTGGAGCAGCCAGGACTAGAACCAGCATCTGTATGGGATGCTGGCACTGCAGGCGATGGCTTTAACCCGCTCTGCCACAGTGCCTGCTGGAGGCCATTCTGATTCAGTTCATTGCAAACTTAATGTTGCCAAACCTCACTGATTCATTGCTGCCCTGGAATCTTATTAATCTCTTGGAGACTCACTAGTGGGTTTCCTCCATTGGTTGTTGGCAAACTTCTCTCATATATTTGAAAGCTGCCCCTCAATCGTCCCTTTCCCTTGCTTTGCTTTCAGAATATGATCTTGCTTGACTGAGTTCAAGGTCATCTGTAATCTCCTTCAGTTCCTTTCCTCAATCTTTTTGGTTTTGTTTGTATTTTGTTTATTTTTATAGTCTTATCTTTTATTTATTTATTTTTAAATTACATTATTTACTTGTTCATATACAGTAAACAGCTTTCATGAATTTCATAGATAAGATTCCAAGAATACAATGATCTCTCCCTTCCTCCCTCTCTCCTCCTTTTCTCTCCTTTTTCTTTCTTTCCATGTTTCTGCGATAACGTGTTTTGGATTTACTCCATAATCACAGGCTCGCTGCTTCTGGAAACAAAGAGCTTGCAAAGGTAGACTCTTCTGCAGGAACACAGACAAGGCTTACAAACGAGAATGAAGCCACAGGATGCCAACGTCCCTCGCGTACATTACGTTTTTTAGTTTTGCGCTACACAAGCCACCACAAATCATGGAAATCATGTTCGTCTTTCGGGTCTGGCTGATTGCACTAAGTTTACTTTTTGAGTTTCCTGCATCCATCACTTCCAGTGCTCCTCTGTTTCAGAAGAGGAAATTAACTTTTAAGCCACCTGTTCCCAGGTGGCTCCCAACTCCTTCAGGACTTCTTTCTGTAAATTGTCCTGTAGGTTCTTTGAAGTTCTAAACTCCTTTTCCCCTATATTCTTTAGTATTGAGAAAGCAAGAAATAAAACAGAGATTACTAGGATGAGTATGAATGTTTCCACTCCCCAGAACTGACCATTGTTAATATTATGGTACACTGGATCCGCATTTTTCTAATAAAAGAAGAAACACTACAAATAAAGTTCAAGTTCCTTGGGACCTACGTCCTGAGGTCTATCATTTTCTTTCCTTTCCCCAAAACAACACTGATAGGAATCTTGCACGGGTTTTTTGAGAGCATTACATAAACCTAGATAGTATGTAAGACTGCTTAGGGGTTAATCCAAGAATTTACGTATTGAATTTTCACAGCCTACCTTTTCACATGATGTTTTTGTGCCCTTCCGAGCTGGCGTCTCCTGATCTCTTTGTAAGCTCACTGAAGGCAGGGGACCTGTCTTGCTCATTCCTCAACCCCCAGCAGCAAAAACAGCATTTGGTATGTAGAAGACCCTCAATATATATTTCTTTGGTGAAGTTATAGAGTTCATTCTTAACTGCTTTGTAGTAATCAACTGTATGACTATCCCACATATCACATTCATTTTATTTATTCATTCCCCTACTGGTCAATAATTTTTCTAATTTCTTTTTTTTTAATTAAAAATTTTTGAAAGAGGGAAGGGGAGAGAGAGAGCGAGATTCCACCCACTAGTTCACTCCTTAAATGCCCACAACAGCTGGGCCTGGGCCAGGGCCAAAGCTGGGAACCAGAAACACATTCCACAATGCTTATCCCTGTGATAGAGTTTTTAAGTAATTTAATTGCAGGTTATTTTGTACTATAATTATTTGAACAAACTTTAAGTTCTTCAAGGGCATGGGGTTGTGTCTAACTTAACTTCTTCCATTAATAGCACTTGGAACTTAATGAATGGCACATTTATGTTGAAAAATTATAGGGACCAGCACTGTGGTGTAGCAGGTAAAGCTGCTGGCTGCAGTGCCAGCATCCCACATGGGTGCTGGTTGGAGTCCCGGCTGCTCCTCTTCCGATCCAGCTCTCTGCTGTGGCCTGGGAGAGCAGTAGAAGATGGCCCAAGTCCTTGGACCTCTGCACCTGTGTGGGAGACCCAGTTGGAGCTCTTGGCTCCTGCCCTCGGATTGGCTCAGCTCCAGCTGTTGTGGCCATTTGGGGAGTGAACCAGTGGATGGAAGACCTTTCTCTCTATCTCTCTCTCTCACTGTCTGTAACTCTACCTCTCAAATAAATAAATAATTAATAATAATAATAAAAGTTAATTTCAGGAAATCTCTGCCCCTTAAACTTGTGGTCTTCGAACTGCTGTGCCTCTCAACCCCAGGGTGTGGAAGATGCGTCAAAGGGCACCACACCCAGGATGTTCTCAGGCAACAGGTGTCCAGATAGTCAGCTTCCACGTGGACTCACTCATATACTTCCCTGCTTTACTGCTCGTGTTTCTAGCCGTGTGAGTCCTTTTATAGAAAGCACACTAATACGAGGAACTAACCTATGCTGTTATGCAGGTACCTTGGTGAGGGAGGTAAGCTGCAAGGGCTTCGCAGGGGCTGGCAATGAGAGCCCTGTGTTCAGAAACAGGTGTTTTCAATTGTACAGATTCATCAGCCTTGTGCAGATGATATGGATGGACACATTAAACTTTAGTAAAAGTTTAAAATTGTCTATTAAAATCAGAAACAGGAAACTCTGAGAATTTAGATGTTTTTTGTTTTTAAGCCATGGAGAAACTAACACTCTCGTAGATGCTTTTGTAGGGATTTAAGGTACACCTTTATACGGAGAAATGGAGGCACACTCATCAAAATTGCAGACTCTTTTGCCATTTACCCTCCAACTCAGCAACCCCAATTGTGAAAAAGTATCCTAAAGACATGCTTGCATATGAAAATGAAATACATGTAAGGCAACTCATTGCAGCATTGCTTGTAGCACGATATTAGGGAAAACTCTTGTATTTATATTCATCAGTAGCTACTTGGATTCTGGTGCATCCACAATAGAATACAATGGAACCATTAGAAAAAGGAAGCTATTGGCCGGTGCTGCAGCTCACTAGGCTAATCCTCTGCCTGTGGCACCGGTACCCCAGGTTCTAGTCCTGGTTGGGGTACTGGATTCTGTCCCGGTTGCTCCTCTTCCAGTCCAGCTCTCTGCTGTGGCCTGGGAAGGCAGTGGAGGATGGCCCAGGTGCTTGGGCCCTGCAACCGCATGGGAGACCAGGAGGAAGTACCTGGCTCCTGGCTTTGGATCAGTAGCGGCCATTTGGGGGGGGGGTGAACCAATGGAAGGAAGACCTTCTCTCTCTCTCTCTCTCTCTCTCTCTCTCTCTCTCTCTCTCTCTCTCACTGTCTAACTCTGCCTGGGCAGAGCCTGTGTTCTTTTACCAGGAGACACCTGATGTCTGGTTGTCTGTCTGTGATTTCACCATCACTAACCCATGGTACCTACATCAAGTACTTCATTGGGGGAATCACACAATGATGATACTCAATACTCTTAGTCTCCTTTATTTATTAGCTGGGTTACTTCTAAAAAATGAAATTCTCCTTCTACATGCTATTGGTTAACCAGTGACTTAACACATATAGAAAAGTAAGGATAATTCTTTGTTTCTTTTCCTTTATTTACCAAGATTGCTTGAGAGTGCAGGAGGTAAATAAGACTTTCACCCTCCACGCTGGTTTTGCACAGCAGTGTTTCTTGGTTTTCTTCCTTCTTCTCCTTGTTGGTTCGTGCTCCCTTTCCAGCCCTGTCAATGGTGGTTCTCCCCAGGGATTCCATGCTCAGCCCTCTTTCCTTCTTGCTGCAAAAAACATTCGCTCTAGTGTTCACATCATTACTGCTTCAATGGTAGCTCTAGCTCAGACTTCGTCCTGAATCTAGAAAGAAGAGTCTAGCCTAGCAGACGTCTCTATTTGGAAATCTCAAAAGGAACTCAAGGGCAGGTGTTTGCTGCAAGGGTTGAGATGCCCCTTGGGACACCGTAGCCCATGTGACAGCGATTGAACTTGCATCCTGGCTCGGCTCCTGCTCCCAGCTCCCAGCTGGTGTGAGCGTTGGGAAGCAGTGACTGTGGTTCAAGTATTTGGATTCCTGCTGCCCATGTGGGAGACCTGGATTGTTCTGGCTTCTGGCTTCAGCCTGGCTCAGTCCAAGCTATTGTGTGCTTTTTGGGGGAGTGAACCAGTGGATTAGAGATCTCTCTGTATGTCCATCTCTCTCTTTCTGTATGTCCTTTTTTTTCTCTCTCTCTCTCCACCTCTCTGCCTTTCAAATAAATAAAAATTTTAAAACTTACAGAGTATCTCAAGCTGAAAGTACCCCCAGGCTACTACCTACTTCCCCAATCTTGCTGCTTCTCCCACCTTCCTTATCCCAATAAACAGTTCCATGTTCTCTCTATCCCATTTCCCAAGCAAAAACCCTGAGAAAGTCATTTCAATATTTTTCTCTTTCCTTTCTATTCACATCCAATTATTAGCCACTGCCGATGCTATTTCCTAAACATATTTTGTATTCTTGTCCTCTCCTCTAACTCCCTGGATCTGTTATGGTTCAAATTTCCAGCATCTTTACCCTGAAGACTGCAGTCGCTTGCTGACTTGTCCTTTCTGCTCCAAGATGCTCCCTCTTGATTTATTCTGATAGTGTTGCTTGAAACTCTCCAATGTCTCTGCATGACCTATGGATCCAAAGCTACATCCTATGACATTCTCAAGCATGGCGTAAAGTGAATTTTGTGGTTTGTTCTACAGATTCCTGATCATACCTTTTCTTCTACCATTAGTTGCACTCTTTATTTTCCAAAGTCATTCCACTACTTGAGGTTCTTAAGGAGGCCAAATTGTGTCCTACTTCCACGTCTTAGATGGTGATATTCTCTTTTCCTGGGACACCAACGCATTTTTACTTGTCTCTGTTCCTACTCATTCTTCCTGTTCTTTCTCAAAAGCCACCCCTTCTAAGAAGTCTTCCCAAACTTCATCACAGAATATTAATTCCTCTCCTATATTCCTGTTGTATACAGCACATCCCATAATGTAGAAATTGCCTTCTTGTAGCTAAATTATTTAAATGAATGTCTGCTTCCTCATGAGACTGTGAGATCCTTGAGGGCAGGAACTACCTGGGCCCAGCGCCAGATGTACAGCGTGTTGGGGGATTAACCGATGGTCATGTGCAAATCCTTCACTGCCAGAAAACAGCATGTTTTTCTGTCACTGTAGAATGAGAGATAAAAGCAACATAAACTTTTATTAGGCTCCCGTCATTGGTACCAAGCTATAGGTGCTGAAATATATTTCCAGGGACAGATTTTTTTTTTTCCTTTTAGCATTAATCATGTCTTTATTTAGAAACTATCAGCCAAAACTGCCACGCTTATGAGAGCTTGTATATTACTCTTCTCAGGGTCATCCCTTAAATAGATCATTTTGACAAGTTCCAGGAGCTATTTTAAAATTTCAAGTCATTTTTTTCATACAGCATTAAATGTTTTAAGGAAATATGCAAGACATTTTTAAAGACAGATCTAATTAGTTCTTTATTTGAAAGAAAGAGCAATAGAGAGAGGGAAAGAGAATGATCTTCCATCTACAGGTTCGTTCCCCAAATGGCTACAACACCAGGGCTGTTAGGTAGAAGTCAGGGACCTGGAACTCTATCTGGGTCTCCCATGTGGGTAGCTTGGGCCAAGCACTCTGTTCATCTTTTGCTCCCTTCCCAGGCTCATAAATGGAGAGTTGGATCAGAAGTGGAGCACCTGGGACTTGAACCAGCGTTCACATGGGATGCCGGTGTCACAGGAGACAACTTAACCCATTGCATCACAATGCCGGCCCCCAAAAGGGCCTTAAAATTTCAAGTCAAGGCTTTTTGAAAATAGTGTTAGATATTTTGAGGAAATACGCAATTAGTTTCCTTTTTTAAAAAGGTTTATTTATTTATTTGTAAGGCAGGGAAACAGAGAGTGTGGGAGAGACAGAGAGAGAAGGAGAGATCATCCATCCACTGGTTCACTGTCCAAATGGCCACAATAGCCAGGGCTGGGCTGGGTTGAATCCAGGAGCCAAGAACTTCAGTCCGTCTCCCATCTGGCCCAGGTTCTTGGTCCATCCCTGCCTTCCCAGGTGCATTATCAGGGAGCTGACTGGGAACCGGAGAGGCTGGGACTCGAACTGGTTCCTAGAAATGGGATGCCAAGAGGCAAGCAGTGGCTTAACACACTGTATCACAACACTGACTCTGAAGTACCTTTATTTATTTGAGACTTATACAACTATTTGGCTTAAGTGGACCCTACAGCACCATGCGTGTGTGTATGTGTGTGTGTGTGTGTGTGTGTGTGTGTGTGTATCATATGCAGGGGTTACTAAATCTTAGTTGACTTTAAGGTCATTGTCTCTGGTGTGTAAGCCATTCTTCTTATTCTTCTTGATAATGCTAATTGGTTAGTGGATAAAGTTATTTGGGAAAGAGATTTCATGCTACTCTGAGGAAATGTCAGAGTTGAAAAACCAGCCAGGAGTAAAGACAATAATACCCTAAGCCCAGAAGTCTGGTGCCTGCACTTACTGGTCTTTCAAGACTTTGCAATGGGGGCAAGCAAACTAAGCTGGCCCCTGAGCTCGCCAGGCGGGTATGAGGATTACGGAGCCGGAGCTAGGCTGCGAACTCCTCGGTGCGCAGGCTGGAGTCTCTCTCCTTTCACAGCTAACGCAGCGGCGAAGCCAGCCGCCTTCTTACCAGACAGATGAGACTCTGTCCTCTGATGCAGCCTGGAGGCCACGGAGAAGTCGGAGCTGTTCTCTGCAAAGCCGACTTAAACCGGCTGCTACAGGTTTCACTCTGGTTTCCACGACACAGGTGAAGAGAAAAGAACCGGTTTTCTCCTACTAAACTCATCCCCCTGTAGGGACCCACTGGGAGAGAGAGAGAGAGAGAGAGAGAGAGAGAGAGAAAAGGAGAGAGAGAGAGAGAAGGGAGAGAAGCCAAGGAGAGCGAAGCGGATTCCACAAGGGAAGGAAGAATGAGAGGAGGCAGAGGAAAAAAGCAGGGGGGGAGAGAGAGAGAGAGAGAGAGAGAGAGAGAGAGAGAGAGAGAGAGAGGAGGGATGAGGGCGGGACAAAGGAAGGAAAAGAGGGAGAGACAAAGGGAAATCTCAGGCTTTCAAGCAGCTTCTGCCTGCTCAACACAAGTGGACGCAAAGGAAAGGTTGGTTTCTCCCTCAATTTTTCTCCGGTCATTTTCCCATGAACACAAGAGAAAGTGGCAACACGTCTCTGGGGGATTTAGTCCTTACGACGCCTATGGTGTTACTTGGCTCTCCTTTATGCATCAGAGTTTTAAAAATTTAGAATAATATCAATTTTATGTAAGGATGCTGCCTCTACTTCAGACCCCAACACTTCTCTCTGAGCGGAACACACACCAAGCCAAGTTCACTGTCACCTCTGGAGCATGACGCCATTTTCAGGAGAGGCGGCAGAAGTCCCCGTCGTTGGCTCCCTTTCACTGATCGGAATGAGTGGTCCTCACCTCCCCGGCAGGCAGGCTGCACGGTCCAAGGCCGACCTTGGACTCATGTTTGAAAGATGCGTGGCCAGCATCCACTCCCTCTTCTCCCTTCCCAACAGTGCCAATTTTCCCTTGGGGGCTCCTGGGAGTTTTAGAAGCTGACCTTGCTGCTTGCCATTTGGGGTGCAGTCGATGGCTTGGGCCAAGTCCACCATCACACCCCACCTTGGCTGCCTCAGATGACCAGCAGTGGGCCTGTGAACTGAGCAGACCACGTGGTGATTACTAGAGCTTTTCTGGGCACGGTGGGACCTTCCCAAAGTCATGAAAAGGAAAGCATATGGCTCCAGAAGCTGTGAGCAGACATCTTGGGACTAGGAGTGAGGCCAGCTTTAGGACAAAACTGACATGGAGAGATGGAAGGAACCCAGGTCTTTGGGTACCCTTGAGGCACTGCATCACGTCTCATCTTTCTGGATCTTTTAGCTATGTGAGATGAGACATTTTCTTTATTGTATTACTTATTTTCAATCTGGGTGTAACCTAAATGCTTTCCTGCCAGTGGAGGGTTGTGTTGCCAGGAAGAGCCATGACAGTGCTTTGTGTTCTGATGAAGACCATTGTCTTTGCCAAGGTCATGGGACAAGCAGCAGTATGATTTTGTGGTGGGAAGGTACTTCTGAACATTGCAGAAAACAGAGCATCCTCAGATGCTGGGCTACAGACTTCAGTCTGGGATTCTTTCAAGTATAGAATGTTAAACCTTTCTTGTGATCACAATTCCGACTCTTCCAACTTGCTTCTGATACATTCATCTACTACAACGTGCAAAAGAAAGTGGCGCAGAAAAATTCCTTGACTAAAGAAATCGCCTGACATGTGCATATTACAGAAGTTCATTTGAACCAGGGTAAAATTTCATGTTTGGAAGTCAAAGAAGAGCATAGAATTTCATTCTATCCCACAAATCTTCCAGAATCCCTGCCTTTGTGCCTGGAACCCTGCTAGAACCTACGGGTATAATATTGACAGATAAGACAGAGTGACCACCTGCAAGAAGTTTCTGGTTCAGGTGATAAGGATTAGGCAGGGGCTTCAGTTAGGTGAGACTAGCTCCCATTACGATGTTGAGAAGCTACTTTAATAAAAGCATAAGCGGCATGGTGTTTGAATTAAAAATGACCACATAATTCTCGCCCATTCATGCTCATTCTCATAGCACCCTTTCCTTCTCTTTGAGAGCAGTGATTCACAGCATTTAACTGTTTGTTGGTGTGTTTATTGAATAGCCTACCCCAGTAGGCAGGAGATTCTAGAAGTTGTGTCTCAGAGCCCACTCTGATTTGCACCCGACTGCACTCCCAGCACATAGCTCAGTGCCTGGTGCATAGCATCTGGTCAATCCCAATCTACTGGTGAGTGCTGGATACCAGCACTGAATGCTTGTGAAGGAGCGCACACTGCGGTAGGCACGTAGGTGCCTGCACCTAACACATTCGGCAACAAACGTTCTATGACTTCAGTTTTCACGAGGGAGAACTGCAGTCCTAGACAACAGCAGAGACTTGTGCGGTGTCATACACTAAGTCTTTCCAGCTCCAAGGTCAGACAGTGAGTCCCTGAAGAATGTAGCTCCTACTTATTAAGCACCTGTCATGGACCAGTCACTTTACACCTATGGTCTCACTCTCATTTTTCTAGCAACAACCCTGTGCATTAGGTATTACAAACCCTCGTTTTGTAGATGACAAAGTAGATTCAGGGGTGTTCACTCATTCACGCAACAGACACTTATCTGTCTAGCACAGGCCAGGCACCATGCCACCCCTAGAGATAAGACAGTGACACATGATCCCTGTTCATGTGGGGTTTGTGTAGGCAGGAAATGCATGTTTGTAACAACAACAATCTGTAGCAATTGTTATGAGAGCCAGAGGATGAGACCCGGGATGCAGAACCAGGAGGGACCAGCAATGACCCAGCAAACTTCTAACCAGGCGCATTCGTCTCCAAAGCCCTAAACAGTTTTTCTCATAATATTAAAAACAGTCATACGATGGGTACAATTTGTGCAAGCTAACAGGAAGGCTAGAGGGGTAGGAAGGGATATGCAGAGGAGTGACATGAGGAACAGAGGCTGGACAAACCGTGGTGGGGGGCACGCTGAGTGAAGGACTGCCCCTGACTCACGAGGCTGCCTGCAAAGCTTTGGAAGGTGCTCAATGAGGGGTACCTTTTAAGAAGAGTGATTTGAAAAACAGGAGCTGCTCATGTTCAGAGATACTAGATAGGTGATTGACAGAGGTAGAGATTGCCTGGTGTAGTGTGGCGCATCTTACACAAGTCTGAATTTATTGCGTGTCTCTTTTTAGGTGGTGTGTAATTAAGATATAGGTTTAATTAAAAACACAGGGACTTAAACAAGGTAAAAGCTTCTTTCTCTCACACACAAAATTTGGGTGGTCAGCATTGTGACGTAGCTGGTCAAGCTGCTGCCTGCAATGTTGGCATCCCACATGGGCACTCCACTTCTGATCCAGCACCCTGCTAATGTGCCTGGGAAAGCAGCAGAAGATGGCCCAAGTGCTTGTGCCCCTGCACCCACGTGGAAGACCCCGAAGACGCTCCTGACTCCTGGCTTTGGTCTGGCCCAGCCCTGGCTGTGTGGCCATTTGGAGAGTGAACTAGTGCATGGAAGATCTGTCTCTCTTCTCTGGGACTTTGCCTTTCTAATAAATAAAAATAAACCTTAAAAAGAAAAAAAAAAGTTGAACTGGGATGGAAGCTCTGCTCCAAAAAGCCACTAAGGGCTCTTTTTGTTTTGGTGGGGAGAAGGAAACGAGGAAAAGAGAGCATGCCTGTTAAGGATGCGTCTCAGAGGCTGTGCCTGGACTCCTCACCTTGCCTTGGCCAGAACTCGATCTCAGGGCTACAGCAGGAAGTTACAGAGGCTTAGCAAGTCATCTGTAATTCTGTCAGCGTGTGCCTAGGGCCAACGTCTAGGACTACGGAAAAGGAGCACCCGATCCTAGGGGCTCAGCGCGGTCTCCTCCACGCTCAGTGCCTTCCTTTCTGAGAACGAGTGCTTGAGTGGCTCACTGCTACTGGGAAAAATGCTGAGTTTTCAAAATACTGTTGATGGTTACTAGTGGTCAAGTTTTTAAAAATCGTATTTTCCCCTATTATAGAAAACTAACTAAAATCTGACAGCCTTTTGGGGCAGGTGTTTAGTCCAGCAGTTAAGATGCCAGCTCAGATGTAGATTGAATTCCTGCCTCTGCATCTCGACTCAGGCTTTTCCAGCTAATGCAGACCCCGGAAGCTGGAGGTAATGGCTCCTGCCGCTCACGTGGGAGACCTGCGCTGAGTTCCTGGCTCAGGTCTTTGACCCGACCCAGTCTCGGCCAATGTGGGCACTGGCAAAGTAGATGGGAGCTCCCTCACTCTCTCTCTCTCTCTCTCCCCTCCGCCCCGAATAAAGAATAACAACATTTTCAAAACACCTGCCAACTTTTACCTCTACGAACCCAAAAGGCAAAATCCATTCTAATCCCTTAGCTAAAACTATCTAGAAAGACTAGATTTAAAAGTCACTTACCTCAAAAGTGATAAACTGAGTCATACACGATCCTTTTTTATGTCCCTAAGACTGTAAAAGATATTTTTGACATTTGGATATTAACATTGACATTATTGATGTAATATTTTAAAATCAATATTGGATGGATTTTTATTTCCTTAATTTCTCATTACTCTCCCAACTTAAAGGTTTAGCATTGATTTTACCAACACAGGACCAGCCGTTGAGAGAAACATGTTTCTGACGTGTGCGGGGTGTCCTGTCTGGCGGGGGCTGTGAAGGGAGTCACCCTAGCTGTGCATAATGACACCAAAGGCGCTCGTGGGAGGCCCCGGGTCCTCTGTGATGGCTGACAGTACGCCACAGGACCCACTCGGCAGATTACAGCACTTTTGCTGTCCTGGGCAGCCCTTCATTTTAGTTCATTTTCCTGTACTTATTTATTTGATAGCTCATTAATTGCCACAGAGCAGAGAAAATGTTTCCTTTAAGAAGGTTAAACAAAGAGTTTATTGACATAAGTGAATTGGCGGAAGACAAAACTATTAAGTAAAAGGCACTTATTTAAACACCAAATTAATCATTTAAAAGCGAATTGGAGGTCATATCTCCTCCTAAATAAATAATGTTCGCCAGTAATGAGATCCCCATTTTAGATTACAGGCGCACTCGCAGGAACCGGCTGCCGGCTGAACGGCGCCTTGGCCGTCCCAGCAAGCTCGGGGCCCATGGTTCCATCCGTGTTGAACATTTCAGTATTGGAAACTCGATTCCATCCCTCCTGTGAGGTCATTTTCTAGACGATTTTTTTTCATCGAAGCCCCTGTTTCCTCCCAGCAGAAGAGAGGACGGGGCTCTGAGAGTTGAGAGCCCCTGGGGGGGGGGGGACCGGCCACCTCTCCAGGGACTGCACGAGCGCCCTTGGCATCGCCCTGTGGACCTGGCTGCGGGGCCCCAGCGAACTGCGGTGTTCCGGCTGGGGCCGCGTGCACGGCCCACACCTGCGCCGCCTGCGGAAGGCCTCCTGTGCGCGGAGAGACACCTGACGTCTCACAGGTGGTGGAGGTGGTGGGCGTCCCCGGGGGTCGTCTGGTCCCTTCCAGTCGGAGGGTGTCCCGGCTGCTCACCACGCCCAGGCGACAGCTCCACCGCTGCGCTAGCATTAGCCGGCCTCCCAGCCACGACGGCTGTCGAGTGTTGACAGGTACCATAGATTCACACTCCAGGCCCTTCCACGGTGAAACCGACGCTGATGCCAGCGGCTTTGTTCTACACAGCACTTCAGGCTCGTCTGTAGCCAGGCGGGAGTCAGGAAGTTTAAGGTTAGTTAATCAAATCTGACGTTAGCCGGCTCCCGGTGACGTGCCCGTCAGATGGGCCAGCAGATTCCACTGTGTATCCGAATATTTTATTGTGCACCTGAGGAGGAGACAGAAAAAAGGAACAATAATTTGAACTGATGCTTTTTTATTTTTTTGAGGGCTAATTCCCATCTGAATTTTTAACCCAATTATTCTAGATGTCTTGGTTTTGCCTGTTTTATCAATGAATATGGCTTGTAGCCACTCAATGCTGCCCTTGTTTGGACATCCCATTATTTTTGAAGGCATGGCTCTCTGTTTAGGCTTTGGAGTCTTGAGATATGGGTGGAAGTAGCATCCAGCAAGCGAAGCCTCAGTGTTCCTACCGGGTACCAGCCGACATGTGGTCTCCTCCC
This sequence comes from Sylvilagus floridanus, assembly GCA_949820135.1. Lineage (NCBI taxonomy): Eukaryota > Metazoa > Chordata > Mammalia > Lagomorpha > Leporidae > Sylvilagus > Sylvilagus floridanus. Next base: position 18,797,394 of record OX463239.1, on the reverse strand, counting down.
GCTCACATGGCTTCTTTCCTTTTGCCAACAGAGCTGAGAATCCGCTTCTGAAAGGTGTTATCTCTCTGATGTGGGTGGGCAGCTCAATTCAAGATTCCACAGGCTTATGGCCAACCCATTGTTTCAAGGATAAGAAACGTGAAGGGGAAAGTTGGTTCAAGTGATCCTGATACTGCTCATTAACTGGGAGACAGAAAGGAGTGCATAGGACTTCTCTGATTATTTCAGATCCACTCCTCCACTCCCCACTCCGCATCCCTCCCCTGTCAAACATTTAGTCTGAGAAAGAAAGGCACTTTGTGTTTAAGGTTAATCAAGTTTCAGTACAATTTTTTCTTTTTTTTTTTCTTACAAACTAGAATCACACTAATCTTTTTTTCTTGCTCTAATGTGTGGCTGTTGAAATCCTCAGCTGTGATAAATTAAGCTACTTATTAATCTAATTATCGTACATTCATCCTAGAAACTTTCATGTGACTTGAAAAGGCTATTCAACCTTTTCCCTCCCTCCTAGAAAGGGCTCAACCTTGCACCAATTAAGATCATTCTGAAGTAAGGCTTTAAAAAAGCTTTCTCTAATCACCCAGTGGAACATGGACCACTGGAAACCCAACTCGGGGCTCTGGGAAAAAGTTTAGCATTCCTTTCTGTCTGCCAACTTTTATGGTTTCATTGCACAAGGGAGGAAGCCTTCATTTTCCTATTTGGTCGTTCTTTCACTGACCTCCAAATAAAGTCCGTGTAATTACTGAGCAAATAAAGTTGCAGCATGTGTTTTAAAAATCAATTGCCATTCTTGGACTATAGAAATGCAACAAAGCACAGATTTGCCGGAAAATGCCCAGCGCCAACCATATGCACTGAACCCTGTACTGTATCTGTACAATGAAGTAGTTTTGACCCCTACAGCACAAACTTACCATGCAGATTTTTAAAAGGGCTCCTTTTATGACTTATCTATTGATATGAAAATGTCCCTGTCCTAATATAGGTTCAATTTAGGATTAAAAATATGTTGGAAATGTATCATATCTTAAACATCCATTCATTGCCAAATGCCTCACCTCTTTTTTTTTTTTTGCAAATGATGGCATAAATGGAGCTATTTTACATTCAAATTAAACTGGCTATTAATTTGAATGCAAAGCAGCCCAATGTACAGGATGCAATTTCAATGACAGGTTTACCCCGAGACAGAGAGCAGGAGAGAGAGTCAATTTGGGTAAGTCCAGGCAGTTTGTCCCCCACTCTGGGTGCCTGGCAAACTTGCTCACTGTGAATAGTTTTTGAAGTGAAGATTAAAAGAGTGGAATTATAAAGTATAATTACATTTTATTGAAACTCTAGAAATCAGAAAAAATTCAGCAGGAAACTTTTAGTGAAACATGATGTGTTGTCATTATCATTAAAAGATAAAAGTTCCATACTGTTTTTATCTGTTTATTTGGAAGCAGTCCAGCCTTTACAGTTATGCAGGAAACAAAAAACGGGAATGCAGGAGTAATTATTAAAACTGTGTGATTTGTTATCTCAGCTACTGTCTTTCCAAATGGTAATACGATATCAGCAGCTGCAGCCGGTCCTGATCTAGTCTATTAGTAAACAAGTGCTTTGGAGACCTGTGTGAGGCACTTTAAGCTCGCTACTCCCCGAAGTGCTGTCAGGCTTAACTACTAATCCACGGTATTTCAGAGCACTGGAAATTCATCTTTATAAAACCTGAACAAAAAAGGGAAAAAAGCCTGGAGGGCATGAGCTCCCTCTGGTGAGACAAATGACATGTTCATTTATTAATGAAACAATAACCCTGGAAAGAGGATCAAAGCACATTCCATCCTCACTTTACAATCCCCAATTTTCTCAGGCCAAACCATTTAATTGAGCCATGACAATGGAATACTTAATTGTTGCCTTAAAGTTTTGAAGAAGCGACTTCTTCAGCATCAATGTGCATTTCAGGAGTATTAGCCACAGATAGCGTAGCCCGATTGAAGCTGGTGGAATTCGGTTCAGCCCACGTTGGAGGGGCTTCTGCCTGCCGCAGAGGTGCTTTCTGGACCATGCTTGGTGCCTACTGCAATGAACTTGCCTGATCATTGCCCGTGGCAGGTGGTCTTCTCTTGATGGATCACACTCTCATGATGAAATAAGTGGCCCTATTCGGGGGTGATCCAGTAAGACTCAAGCTCTTTTTGACATGTCCCTTGGACCTGGGACATAAATGGGGAACAGAGACGAACTCAGCCCCGAATCCAGAGGTCGACGGAACTGAGGACGGCATGAAGTCTCAAACTGCGTCTTGTTAGTCTCCTGGCATCAGCAGAAGTGACCCACCCACTGCTTTCGCTGTGGGTCGTTCACCACCTAACCCCCTATTGAGAGTGCTTCCATCCCACTCAAAACAAATATGCATTTAAGATAAAAAAAAACCTACCTGTTATTTCTAACCCTGATGTTTTCTGCTTGGACTTGTACAACTTTTTTTGGGTTTACTTGATTATGTTATTTTTCAAATTAAACCAAACCTTCAGGAGAGTCTTAAGAACAGAAGCAGGGATTTTGGGAAATGACTGTTGAGGTGTTGGGTAAAGGTGCCTGTGGGAACTTTATATGTAATCTTGAGGACTCACCTGGCTTGCACTCAAATATTCTAGGCCGGCTTGACTAGGCCCAATTTTCTATCACGTGGCATCATTTGGAGTTTATAAATTGACTCTTTTACTTGCACCTGCTCATACTTATTCCTTGGGAGACCCATTAAGCCAGTGAAAGCCAATAGTCAAAAGCGAAGCTTGCAAGCAAGCATGTTTTGAGGTCTTCGAAAATCGTATATCTTATTAAGCCTTCCGTGAGATGAAGACTTTATTGTGATATTGTGATTGTCATTATCTATACGTAGTATATTACTTTATGATTTGCTTTTGAATGCAGTCTTATGAAAGTCTTTCTTTTGCCCTAAGTTATTAGACTTATGAGTAAAGCTGGACTTGTGAGTATTTTTATATCAAATTGTAAGAAAGTACCTAGGACAGGGTAAAGAAACTATCGGAATTTTGATAGTATGACCAGCATTTGGAAAAATTTGCAGTAAGTTTGGCCTCCCATTAATAAAGTTTTGTGCAGCATAACTGTTTGGGCTGAACCCAGGGAGCGATGGTGATTCAGGAGTGTAATCTATTCTACCTGAGCCCTTTGGAGAACACAGAATTCTCTAAATCAACCATCCCGACAGAGTGGCCTGAGCCAAAAGGGGTTTTCAAACGGATGATTTCCATCTGAAGGAAAAACAATGATTTGTCCAATCCACCCATTGTTACCTTTCATCCCTGAATATAGAGCATTTAATTTCAAAAATATACATCCAGGGAGGGGTCATGGACCTGATGTGTAGATGTGCAAATTGCCCTGACAGTCATGACCAAGGCACAGGTTGCACAAAGGCCAGAGCTGAGACGGGCAAAGACATCTATTTGATTAACCTGTTCATCAGTCATTGGATGACTCTGCTTAATATATACCATAAACATGGTAACAGAACAGGCAAATGTGTATTCTTGCAAGATATATGGGAACTGAAAGTGGATGTAGGGGAGGGAAGCAGATGACTAATACACAGGCAGAAATATATTTTTCCTTTAACATTATTTGGAAAAGTAGCTAAAGCCCTTTTGATTCGTGAGGGACGTATTCATTCAGCAATATCTGTCAAGCATCTACCATCTCCCATGTACCATGTGGAATACTTACATCGAAGAAGACACTGTTCCTGCCTCCCAGGATCACCTACTCAGCAGCCTGGCTGGGGCACATGGTATGCACACAGCAAACAGTTAACTCGGAGTGGATGAGTAGGCTGCAAATTGAAAGGTACAGATAAGAACTGCCAGGTGAACTGTAGATTTTAATAATTGCCGTTTAGATAATGTGGTCAGAGAGTGGTTTGAAGTTGGGCTTGGTCTTTCAGCTCCCAGTTTTCTGAGAGACACAAACCCTGGGAAGAATGACAAGGAACAGGCAAACAGGTGCATATATTAACCTTGTGGCCCTTCTTGCTGCCCACCCCCATGAACTCTGCTCCTTGAAGAGAGAAGCAAGCTCATTATTAAGAGTTAGTGTAATGTTTGATCATTTTTACTATCTGTCATAGCAGGTACATAAACTGGTATTCCTGCTATCATGGTGAGTAATCATTCTTTAAACTTGCAAGATGGAGGATTGCTGACATACAAGACAGGAGAGTAAGTTAGTTGAAATAATATGTATACATGATTGCATGATGACCTCTAGTAAGTGCTAAGAGCTGAGAAAGATCACCGTACCCCTTGTCTCCTCTCCTATCCAGTGGCTACAAATGTAAGTGGTGTTAAACCAAAAATACATAGGAGGAAGAGTAAAGATGTGGTTTTCACCATGATAACTGCTTAGAGTTATTTGGGGATTACCACCATTACTTCAAATATCAACCGCAAACTCTACCATAGTTTTCTCACTTTTCTGGTGTCTCTGGTAGGCTAGTAATGCGTGATCCTACACATTTTTGCATCAGAGGTTAAGTCATGCCTTTCTCTTCTTCCTTTTACTCATAAATTAGCTATCAGAATGTTCTGTGGTGAATTCAAGTTCTATTTTCTATTTCCCTTGATTCTGTTGGTACCATGCAAGATCTCTAATAACATACTTAACCAGTTTCACATCAGGACAATTATTTCTTTTCATATTCTAAGTTCTGGTTCAATTCCTCTAAAGGTAACACAGGAATAAGGAACATGTACATGAATATTTCAAAAAGTTTGAGGAAAATAGAATTAAAAGATAAGTTTTTCTTGATATAAAAAGTTTTTTTTGACATTCATACATACATTTTTCATACTATGTATTTTCAATGAACTTTTGAAGACCACTGATATTTTCCCTTAGGTCTCCTTTGATCATTTTCATTTGCCAAAAAGGCAGATTATCTTGAAAATATATATAAATAGTTCCAAGTAATCTGTGCAACATAAGGTTGTGGTTCTTTATTTAAATCACATAAAATAAAAATGTTGTGCTTATTGTGTGATGCTTGTACTTAATACAGATCTGAACAAAAGAATGTATCAGAGCTTAGTGATAGCTGAGAGAATTAGTTGCCAGTATTTAATAAAGTCACATGACAAAAACCTAATCAAAACTTTACTTTCTTACTCTTGGAGGTTGATATTTACATTTAATACCATTAAAATAGCTAATAGTTCTAATAAAGAAGATTTTATTGTTCAAATGATAATGCATTCTAAAATATTAAATTTTAAAGAACAATTTTAATTGGTAGTTGAATACGTTTTTCCTATTTAAGATTTACCCTTCCCTAATTTTTATGGTTGTTCTTACATTTTAAAAGAAAGCAGTAATAGGTGATGAACAAATATTGCTGTCCTCAGTAACTCTCTCTGAACTTTCTCCTCCACCAGATGCAGGATTTTACCACCTGACATAAGCGCATTTTGATGAGTACTCACACAAGACAATGTAACAGTATGAAAATATATGACAACATACCAAATAGACACCAAATAATTTGTATCTCCCGCATAAATCATTTCGTATTGCATTACATCATGCACTATCGCAGGTACCGTGTGTCCATCAGGGGTGAACACTGGCAGTGACATAACGGGCAGGTGCAGACCTATAGCCATCTTTCTCAGCTTTGGGAAAACACAATGGTTACCACAATACGTTGGTGGAGAATGTAGAGGGTCTATGTTCCTTTCATTAGCCTAACTACCAAACATCTCAGCTGTTTGGAAATGCATTGCTCTATTTCCAAGCTTTGGTTGGCTTATCTAACATGATAGACACTGGATGCTATTTTCTGGATTTGCACAGTTGGTTTATCTTGGCCTTGAAAGAGCCCAAACCCTAGAATTTCCTCCGGAAGAGAATTCTATGTTCTGATAGAGAAGCAGACCTAATGCATTTGTGTCACAAAGTGCATACCCAGCGACAGAGCTAGGCAAGCCTTGAGGTTGCCTGTGAGAGCCCTCTGGCGCTAGGCACAGCTGCCGGTGGCACCAGTCTTAACCAAGGAGGAGGGGAACTCAGGAGCATCCTGTCCAATTCCACAGCAAGGACACAACAAGAGCTTACAACAAAATGGAAAACAACTTTTCCAGACTGAAAGGAAAACACTTAGCGCTTCTGAAGACCGACTGCTTGCTGGTAGAAGTTTATGATAATAAACTAAACTGGGTGAGCATTTCCCAAGAAGAAATATTTAATTATCCTGTTCACCGTTATGGGGGACTGCCGCCACTCGTCAGGTTATTATACAGTAAATAGCCATTTTTCTAAAGGACAGAGCTGTTTTAATTATATGACAATGAATGCATAATTATTATGTTTGTTAGGAAAGAATCACAAGACAACAGACTTGATATTGCTGCTCTAGTTAGTGCATCTTAATTACTTTTTCATTTATTTTGCATATAAAAGCTATTTGCTAATTGTCTTTGCTGTAAATATGCAAAATATAATTAGTCATTCATAATTCTTTACGTGTTATCTAACTGTACATTTGTTTCTGAGGAACATATATTAAAGTGAATATTTAACTGGCTTTTTTGTGTGGATTCTTTTTTTTAAACAAAGTTTTTAAGCAAATATTGGGCAAGTAACAGCTTTAACCCTATTCTTGGGGAAACTTGTGTCGTGAAAAATATGGAGTTACAGAACGAATGCCAAACTAGGTAGCATGTTTTAATCCTCTGTGTGAAGACACTGATGGCGATGTGAGGTATCTCTTGTTAAGTCCTGAAAATTAACCTTTTAAATAAATCTTTGTGCATTACCAATTTCTACTTAGGTTTTAACATATTTGTGTGGATACTTGCCAGGAGGAGGAAAGAAATCTAGGTATGAGGGTACATGAAAAAGAACACAGAAAAATAGAATTGAAAGAGTTTATTTGGGTGAAAAAAAATGAAGCTCATGTGGTTTTTCTATAACACACTTTTTCCATGAATTTTCGGATGACTCTTCCTTCATATGTGCTCAACAATGCCAATTTCAAGTACTCCAAGTAAATTGCTTATCTCTGTTTACAACCTCAGGCAAACACTGTGAGAAGCTAAAATCTGAAGTCTGAGTATCCTGTAAAATCTACCTAATGGAGCTGTTTGAGAAGCATTGGTTCTTTGGTGACGAGAAGAAGGGCTTGGTGAGCTGTCTTGCAGACAAGTCGACATGGCACAGGTGCACCATGGCAGCCGGATTTTCAGTGTCGGCTGCGATGTTACTTGCCTTTTCCATGAGGTGGAAACCGACCTGGGGCTAGTTTCTCCCGTGATGAGCACTTCAGGATGAGCTAGTGTCGCCGGGCACGTCTTCCTGTGCTTAGAGCCCTGTCCCCGAGGGACTGCTTCCACGGACCACGTGTTTTCAAAATAGTCCAGAGAGCAGGAGCACCAACCAATGACTAAAATGTTTCCTTTCATTGGTCTCAGTCCACCCGGGACGCGCGTCACGTTCTCCGTTCTTCACCTCCAACATTTGATTCACTGACGGGTTGTCCTGTTAATCCCGTGTCATGACACTTCCATTCGCTTCTGCTTTTCAACCGAAAGCAGCTTCCTGCGAAGATAAAGCTAGGTAAAGTCTATTGTAAGGGGACGATAACGTGAATGCGCCTATCATATCAAAATGAAAACACACTTCTGCTCTCTTCACCCACTGTCCACTTTGGAACACTTTTCATAATGGTTAAGGCTAATAGGATAGCTGATGAGCGTGCACCTGATGGTAATATTTTTTTTCTTCAGAAGTAATCCTACTCTGTGATTCCATAATGGTTCTTATTAATGCTTGGCAAATCTTTAAAAACAAACATATATAAAACCAGAACGATGACAGGGTGTGAGTTAGAAAAGAACTAGCAAACACGCTTTAAAGAATTGTGATATGCATAAATTATATTCATTCCTGTTTATCACAAAATTATTTCAAAGCAGCTTTAAATAAAGCCGTTAAAGCCAACGCTTGCAAAAACCACAAGTGTTCTATAGTTTTCTTTGTTTTTATTGAGGGATTTTCTTTTGAGTCTTCTGAATTTTTTTCTTTTGCCTTCAGAGTAGCCAAAAAATAAAAAAAGCAAACAATATATTTCAAGTAGCATTCCACTCCTTATGAAAGTTGTAGGACTAACACTTCCTGTCAAAATTCCGGGGAAAAATGTGGCCTACTAGACTGAAATGATTTGCTTGGGTGAGGTTGTGTACTGGATGCTATTAAGTATTAAGATCATCATTTCATTCTACAATCTGAATCAGTGAAATGCACATCCATGAATCCCCATAAACAGAATGTTTCCTATCTCTCATCCACGTGTTGATAACCTTGACAAATTTTGGAAATTAAATTTCTGTATTTCCAAACACTTTCTTTATTATAAAAGAGAGTATAAGAATGATTTTGCTTACAATTCTTATAAACCTACACCATTATCAAGTCTATAGAAATTGATAGAAATGACCAGAAAATTCATTATGCTTTTTTGAAATCTGCTTAGGTGTTCCAAAGAGGCAACAGCCCTTAGGAAGAAAAAAAAATCTAATTTTTCATCTTATCATCTTAGCAAAAAAATGCATTTGATTTTTTTTTTTTTTGGCTGGCATGCAGGCGTTTAAAACATTGGAAAATTCTAGATTTGCCTTCGGTGATGACGAGGGTCATTATCAGTCCTCCTTTACAAGAAGTTTGAGAGGGTAATCACTTGAGGGGCTTTTGGTCTTTTAAAAATAATCCTTATCAAGCACCCATTTCACAAAGAATCATGTCAGAATAATAAACACAGTCTTCCCAGTAGCATTATGCAGGATAAATTTCAGGATGTAAATGTAAAGAGGACCTGATACAGCACAGATGATAGGAAAGGCTACAAAAACTCCCTATCAGGCTGTTCACAGAGAAACACATCGTCTCCTGTATTTTCCAAGATCCTAGAGATTTTCACATAGGCTTTTCCAAAATATGTTTTAATTAAAAGTAATTTTTACAAAACCTAAGAAAGGAAACATCCCTTGTCTTGTGGGTTCTGAATTGTACATTGCAGCAATCACCCCACTGGTTTGAGTCAATTAGCTATGGAAACTCATCTCTCATTCCTAATGTTAAAAATCTCAAGAGAAGGCATGGGAAATGGCCTGTGGAAATTTTTAAATAAGGTTTATAAGCCTGGGGAGAGAGTAAATAAAAATCTTACAATAAAAACCCTTAAGACATTGCTGGAGGAAGTATCTTTCATCTAATGCGATCTTACTGTTAAGAGGATGTGTGCTGTATCTTCTATATACACACATGTATATCTAATGTAGGTGTATGTAATATAATGTATACATATCATATATGTGTAATGATATATACGCATACATGCACATCTTCTTAGCAGTTAGATACACATACATACGTGTGCTTACACACACACTACACACATGCACACCTATGTATTCTAACCTCCCTTATGGGGAGATGTGATTTAATCTAAACCTGTCAAATAGTGAAATATTCCAGTGGTAATCAGCATGACCTCTGTGAGTTCATGTCTTCTTATTCCTACATTGTCTGTTAATTTGAGGTCAGGAAATAAAAGATTAGCTCATTTATTGTTTATTTTTTGACATCTCATCTCTACTTCCTTTTTCTTCTCCTCCAAAAATCTTGCAACCTTTCACAGTCTAATCAATTTCTGTCACATGATGCCATCATTTATCCCTCGAAAAAATGGTTTCTGATGAGTATCTGAAGAGCCAAATCTAAAGTATCTTTACTTTCTAGAAATAAAAAGCAGCATCTTCTCTGGGTTTAGACAGAGTCTTTGGGCTAGGGGAAAATTATCAGCCTAAGAAAAAAACAAACACTCCTTCCACCCTGTGTTTGTGTTTGTGTGGATCAATTGTGAGACAAACAACATTCATTGACAGTTGCTGGCCATGAGTCTGCCTGTTTGAAATACCTTAGTCAGGAGAAGTGCTGAACCGAACCGAACAATCTCTCACAAAACATCTGCAACCGGCTGACCCTGGCCTTAACCTTTAAATCTATCTTTTCATATTCATCTCAAAAGACCTTGTCAATGGCCAAGGAGACTCAAGAAAAGGATTCTTCAACAAACAAAAAAGATACAGAGGAAATTCAACCCAGATTAGGTGGCAGAAGATAATACAGTTTGCTCATTTTTATTCTGCTGCTCAAACTGGAGTTGAATTCATTTTCACTTTATCTTTATTCATGTTATTTAAACATAACATTCATTAGGATTGTGAACTGCAACAGATAGAAGAGAACAAAACTACTCGCCAAATTTGTTGGGCATCTGTTCCCACTAGAGGCGGCCCTTTGCCAGCCCCGCATCATGTCATTCTTTTCCCCTGAATTCATTTCAAAGTCAATCCATCAGTTTATGAACTGTTTGATCAAACTTGTCATTAACCAAGTGAAACATTTAATTTGTATTAACAAAAATGGGACAAATAATTAGTATAGGGATTAACCATTTCACTTTTTTTTGCATTTTTATTTATCAAATGTGTTCATTGTTGATATAACTTTTACGTGTGACATTATATGTTTTCTCTGGAAATAATGGACAACAGTTTCAGAAAATGAAAATACTTAAGAACTGAAGCCCATTAAGGAAAAAAAATCCAAACAAAGATCTGGATCTTATGGCTACCACTGGTAACGGCTGATTTCTGGTTGCCATCTTTATTAAGATGGAAGCATAAGAGACTGAATGAGCCAACTGGCTGAAGACTTATAAGAAAATCACCACAACGAGATGAAGGATCAAAGGAAGCTGTATTTTCACTTTTGAATGAAACTCACGTTTTGTTTTGGCATCCAACCATACTCTAACAAACAGTGTAAGTAAATTAACACAAACAGTTCTCCTCCTCCCTACATTTGCCTGCAATGTTTATTACAGGTTTTCCACCCCAAGTGCTGTTTATATAACACATGAATTAGAAATGGAACCATTGCTGTTGGTTGGGATTTTTGCTCTCTGGAAGACTTAGTCATCACCTCGTGCAATTGCCGGTGACCGTGACCTCACTGGGCACTTGTCGGCATAGCTATGACATTTGTTAATGAGCTGTTTTTGTTTTTAATTGCTTACTTAATTATAGAGCACCAACATAATAGCATTTCTAATTTGTACCATAATTGCATGCAGAGATGAAATGTTGGTATCTATCATATGCTTGTTTCTAATCATCTCTTGTCATGGAAAATTTTCCAAAGAGATATCTTCTTTAATGTGATGATATGGTACCAGTTATTGGAAATGCACTCTCCTCAAACCCAATTGTATTTGCACACTCACTTCAATCCCCCCACCTCTCCCTCACACACACACACACACACACACACACAGAACAAGCGTAAATTCATATGCATGCATTTATGTAAATTTATATACAAAAATAAATATGTAAAGTTACTTAAAGACTTTCTATTTTCAATAAGACAAGGGACATACATAAACATGGCAAAATACCTTTGATTGCCTATATAGCAAACAGTAGCATTTTCGACAGTTTTAAAGAGTAGTGTACAAAATAGTCAAATTGCATGAGGCCTTCCTCACTGTTGCATTAGTGTCACTGCTGTCACACAGATCGGTTAAGATTCACCATTGGTGTGTGCTGTGTGAACCAATTTTCAGCATACTTCAAATCCATCAAGGGAAAATGAGGGCCTTCATTCTTCAAAACGGAATCACTAATCTCATAACACTTCCTTCTTGGCATACTCTAATTTTGTAAAATTCAGAGAATTAAACCAGGTTTCTTGTGAGATAAAGAGCAAGTGGAAACCACGCTGCAGAGAGGAGGTGATGGTGGACGCTGCTGAAGTCATCATTGACCCTGTCCTTCCCCATGGAGTTTCTTCTTTACAGTTAGTTCCCGTAGAAAAACATATTCAATGCAAAACATTAGTTATGGGCCCGACAGCACAGTTCAAAACATGTGTAGCTGACGTATGTTTTCCCCAAAAAATACAAGTATTGGCCTGTTCATTGTCATCTACACAAAGAACTGAGTCCTAAAATCCTTTACTCAACTAAATTCTTAATAAGTAAACTGAGACTAACCCGCTAATACCAGATTTGTTAAACAACATGATTTAGGTCCTCGCTATTCAGGCACCTTGTACAACTAAAATGACTGGTAAAGCTAGAATCATGAAAGAGTCATTTTATGTAGCTGCTAAATTCCCCTCAAATCTCCTTGCAACTTAACGAGTGAAGAAAGCTCAATGTGTAATGCTGGCTAATGTGGTTCATGCTAGAAAATAGTATCAACCTATCTTTGTAGCTTATCTAAGCCAGGATAATACTTTTAGCCTTTATAGTAGACCCAACTCCATTTTTTCAACTCTTGACTATGTATTTCCTGAAATCCTTTTCCAAAGAGTTAAATTGGATGTGAAATCTGTACTAGGCTATGGAGCGGTCTTTGTTCTAAGTCTCGCCAGCAAAGCCTCGCCTCTGTATCACTTTCATTGCGTTCTGATTGAGCTTGACAGTGTGACAGGAGAGCAAAGGAAGGCAATTCCAAACTGAATGAGAGTCTTTTTCAGCCACACAGCAGCCTCCTCCTTAGCCCCTAAGAAAAAGAGGTAACAGATGCCGATAGCAAAGCATCTCTAACAAAGTCCTAACTTTGATGCGGGCAGAAGAAGGAGAAAAAAAATGTAAAAGATTGTCTCAGTGCAGGGAAACCTTGAATGGAACACAAAGGGAGCAAAATGAGAAAAATCGCGGCTCAGAAAATGGCTGGGAGAGTTATGTAGCCACAGCACATCTGAGAAATTATTTCACTCTTAAAAAGAGGTTAGGGTCTTCCAAATCTTCTCTGGCAGGTACAGTGTAATTGGAATCGTGGCAGCTGAAGGGGCCCCAGCCAAGGCTGATTCGTGATGCTGCGAATGTGTGGTGTGCACTGCTCCTGGAGCAGAAAGCAAACTTTGTGGAAAGGAGGGCTGTGTAGTACATGGCCATTACCTGGAGGGCAGATCTTTTCTGATGGAAAAAGTAGTTAGTAGTTAAAGAGCTCTACTTCAACATCTTCTAAACTCAATGGGCTGGAGCATCATGCCTCAGCTGTACCCTACCCAGGGATCGGCACCTGGCCTCAGCATGGAGTGTCTTCTGAGGCACGTTGAGCTCGGCAGGTGAACTGCGTGTGGCAGCCTGAGAAAATTGTACTGGATGCTGGAAACCCTGAGAATATATTTGTACTTCTCTCGCTTAGCTTATTAAGGAGCTGACTTAAAATATCAGTGACTATGCCATCTGCCTCCATGTTTGTGACAAGAACACAAATCAAAGTGCCCAGGGCCTATACAGTTGGCCCAGGAAACTGTTCACACCCACATGGCTCCTCGAGCTCAGCCAAGATAAAGTCTGGGCGACACAGTGACCCCCTTGACTGCACATGCAAGCCCCCAGGCTGGCTCATGAGATTCTGAGTCTGTAGGGAGAACTCATAGCTTTGGCGCCAGGAGAGGGACCCATGTGTAAGGGAGGGCTGGGGTGTCAGATGCTGTTGCCTGAATGTGTCTTCATTTACTTTCAGATACTGGAAAAAAAAAAGAAAAGAAAAACAACAACAAATGAATATGATGGAAGAGCTGCTGTATTCTGTCAGGGAAAATAGTGGACGCATTTGGGTGGAGAATTTCTGCCTTGGTCATCCTCGGCAGCTGAGGTGCTGGGTAGAGTGCTCAGAGTTCAGAGCTCAGTGACTTGATGAATTCCCCCTAAGGAGTCGTTACTGGTTATCGCGACACCTGAACGCTGGTGGTGTGGCACTATAAATGATACAGGCATTAGTTCCTGCTATAGGCGAAACCTGCCCGAAACTCTGGCTTACTACACTGTACAGTTTTTGGATCCCAATATCACAGGAAGTTTTTTATGTTTTTAATCATTTAAAAAGTATCTGAAAGGGAGAGAGAAAAAGACGTCTTCCATCCACTGGTTCATTCCCCAAATGCCCAACAGCACAGGAGCCTGGAATTGAATCAGGGTATCCAAGATGAACGGCAGAGACCAAAACACTTGAGCCATCAATACAGGAAATTTTAAAATTAGAGATTTGGGGACACTCCTTTTCCTCTGGAAATTTTATGACTAACTTTTTCTCAAATATAATACTGTTGTGTCTCAGGTCAAAGCACGCTTATACCAGGAAAGTAAAGGCTGGGCCAGGAACATAGTGGGAGTGAAAGATAATTGGAGCAATGTTAAAATGATCTGTGTATGCTGCAAGGATTATGATTGAAAACGTACAAAAGATAAAAGAGATGAGGGGAATATTGTGGCTCCAGGACTCCTAGCTTAGCTTACAAATGATTATCTTTCTATCTATGCCAAAATAAAGCTCGTATTTATTTGATCAACAATTAAGCATGTGTGTTGAGTGTGAATATATTCAACATGTGCATGTATGGAGCATTCTCGTAGGTTAACATGCGTACGTACACAAGTTCTAAAACATCTTAAAGGCCAAGAAATGAACATGAAGTAAACCACCTAGCTCCGACTTGTACTCATGTACAGGTAATGCTAGCACATTTTCCACATAATGAATGTCCCCTGTCTATATTTAATATGATTTGATTTTCTTTAGAGATAGCTAATGAGATAACACGGGCACTATGAACCAGTTCAATCAAGCACCTAATCTCACACATGAAACATTAAACAGGGAGGACGCGTCTGCAATTAGCAAATTGCTTTGATGTGACTAAAAATCTGGCTCGCTGCATCACCAACGTTGTGGGTCTGAGTCCCAGATGCTGATCTAAACGTGCTGCATATAAATACAGCGAGCCCGTAGATTCTCACACAGCTCAGTTTTTCCGGATGGTGTGGAGAGGGCGGAAGGGAAGAGAGAAGGAATATTTCCAACATATTTCCACAAGGCAGGAAGAAGTTGCATTCTTAATAAAATGCCCCAAAGGCCGACGGCCTTAAGGAATTGTCGTCAGAACCCACAACTGTCCTAGGGTGGCTCTGGTCATTGGGCCAGTCCTACACGGATCCCATCAGCTCAGGCAAGAGAGTCCCCATGTGGATTTCTGTATTTGTCTGCTTGATAAAATTGGATGTGCACCCAGGATGTGCGTGGAGGGACACATGGTCTCCTTCCCAGCAGTGACAGGAGTGAGCGCGGGCAAAGCCCTGTGGAGGGTTCAGAACATAAATGCTACATAAATGCTTGCTTAGGAAAATAACACTGATTGTTTCTTTCATTTTTTAGAGATTTATTTATTTATTTGAAAGGCAGAGTTACAGAGAGGCAGATAGAGAGAGAGAGAGAGAGAGAGAGAGAGAGAGAGAGAGAGAGAGAGAGAGAAAGGTCGTCCACTGGCTGATTCACCACCCAAAAGACTGCTACTGCTGGGGCTGGGAGCTGGGAAGCCAAGAGCTTCCTCTAGGTCTCCCACGAGGGTGCAGGGGTTCAGGGACTTGGGCCATCTTCCGCTGCTTTCCCAGGCCATAGCAGAGAGTTAGACAGGAAGTAGAGCAGCTGGGACTTGAACCAGAGCCCATATGGAATGCTGGCACTGCTACGCCACAGCACACCCTGTTTCTTTCATTTTTAAAAAAGATGAGAGAGAGAGGGAGAGACAGAGAGTGAATGAGGTCTTCCATCTACTGGTTCATCCCTGTATGGCCGCAACAGTAGAAGCTGGGCCAGACTGAAGCAGATGTCAGAAGCTTTATCTGGGACTCCCATGTGGGTGGCAGGGGCCCAAGCCCTTGGATCATCTTTCCTGCTTCCCAGGAACATTAACAAAGAGCCGGATCAGAAGTGGAGCAGCCGGGTCTCAAACCAGTGCTCAGACAGGACACCAGAGTTGCAGGCAGCAGCCTAACCCACTGCACCACCACAGCAGCCCCAGTACTGCTGATTGTTTGCTAAGTGCCTGTTGTTATCCTAAATGTGGCTGATCTCACTTGGTGGTCTCAAAAACAACAACAAAATGTGAAGTAGGTGTGAGTTTTATCACCCTTGACGACCAGACAAGGATTCATCAACTTGCTGAGGTCGGTCAGCCTGGTCAGCCGATGGCTAGAATGAAGCTGCAGACATTTGACTGCGGTGTCCCTGCTCTGTCTCAGCGCCACCTCCACTGGCAGGATTCACAACGGGAGAGCGCCATGGTTCAGGAGAGAAGAGAGGAATGCGGCGTGCTGGCTAAAGCCGCCCGTGTTGCTTGTGTCCCATATGGGCACCCGTCGTGTCTCAGCGGCTCCACTTATGGTCGAGCTCCCTGCCAACGGCCTGGGAGAGACAGCCAAGGATGGTCCAGGTGCGTGTGCCCCTGCCAGCCCTGTGCGAAAGCCGATGAAGCTCCTGGATCCTGGCTGCTGTGGCCATTTGGGGAGTGACTCAGCTGATGGAAGAGCTCTCTCGCTCTCGCTCTCTCTCTGGCTCTACTTCTCTCTCTGTAACTCTGACTTGCAAATAAATAAATAAATAAATAAATACATAACTCTTAAAAAAAAAAAAAAGAGAGTAATGAGCGAAACAACCGCCAGAACAAGAGCATTTTGAAAATGAGTCAAGGGGCCGGCGCTGGTGTAGGGGGTAAAGTTGTTCCTTGAGCTAACACCTGCTGTCCCCCAGGGAGCACATTAGCTGGAAGCTGGAACTGGGGGCGGAGCCAGGACTCAACTCCAGGTACTCAGTGTGGGATGTGGTCATTCTAGGTGGCGTTTTAACCATTGTACCAAATACTGTCCGCTAAATAATTAATCTTTTTGCCAATTAGGGGAAAATCATATTCCTCGCGTGTCTGTTTCTAGATTTTCTGCTCGATTACTTTGATCTATCATTGGGCCAGTACCACACTCTCTGAATTCCTAACGAAAATGCAATTTAGATAATTTTTATATTCTAGAGTAGATTATAAGTTTAAAATATGTTACCACTAAAATTATTATTTTTTATAAAATAAATTTTCCAACCATTCTTATTTCTCAGGTATGCTTTGACTATTTTCACATGCTAATTCTGCAATTAAACTTTAGAATCAATTTTATCAGTTCTCAGATAAAGCCTGAAATTTGCATTTGTACTGTATTTTTAGTTTAGTCTCTGACAGCATTTTAAAATATTGTCTTCCGGTCGGCGCCGTGGCTCAACAGGCTAATCCTCCACCTTGCGGCGCCAGCACACCGGGTTCTAGTCCCGGTCGGGGCGCCGGATTCTGTCCCGGTTGCCCCTCTTCCAGGCCAGCCCTCTGCTGTGGCCCAGGAGTGCAGTGGAGGATGGCCCAAGTGCTTGGGCCCTGCACCCCATGGGAGACCAGGAAAAAGCACCTAGCACCTGGCTCCTGCCATCGGATGAGCGCGGTGCGCCGGCCGCAGCGCGCCGACCGCAGCAGCCATTGGAGGGTGAACCAATGGCAAAGGAAGACCTTTCTCTCTGTCTCTCTCTCTCACTGTCCACTCTGCCTGTCACAAAAAAAAAAAAAAAAAAATTGTCTTCCTTTGCGGTCTCATTAGTGTTATTCCATGGAGTTTTTTAATTTCCTTAATATAAAGCAGATCCAATTCTCTCTTGTTTTTCTTTTGTGAATGGAAAACTACTTTATCTGTCAAACTTTGTAACTCGTTATTATAGGCAGGTAAGAAAGTCATTGCTTCTCTGTATTTGTATTTTAACCAGATTATCTACTGAATTCTCTCATGATTCTGATAGTTTTCCAGTTGATTCACTTGGGTTTTTCAAGTCTATAATCTTTATAATCTGCAAATAATGATAATTCTGCCTTTTTCTACCCAATGTTTATGCTTCTTATCTCTTTCTCTCATCTAATTACATTGGTGAGCACTTCAAGAACAATCATTAAATAATTATGGTGATAACAAGTACCCTTCTCTTGTTCCCTGACTTTCATAAGAGTACTTCCAGTTTCTTACCATTAAGTGTTGTGCTGGCTGTTAGTCTGTGATGCACAAACTATATATTAGATATGTTTTAAAATATAAGCCTAAAAAAGTTTTGCTCTGTTACCACAATATTAAGATATTTTTAAAAGTCAATAGTTTTCTTTTGGCAAATACTGAGATACCCATGTTGTTCTAATTCTCTGGCTTATTTATCAGGTAAGCTTTCTTAATAAATTGTATGTTACTGAGTTATCCTCAGAAGTCTGGGGTTAGCCTCACTTTGTTCTGGTATGTTGTTGCTGTTGTATAGTATAATATGCTAGTGTTTTATTTGATATTTTGCATCTTTAAAAATTATTTATTTATTTGAAAGGCAAAGAGAGACAAGAAGAGAGAAGGAGAGAGGACAAAGAGATCTCCCATCTGCAGGTTCATCCCCAAATGACTGCAACAGCTGAGGCTTGGCCAAGTCACACCTAGGAACTGGAAACTTAATCCCGGTCTCCCACAATGACTATCCTGAGCCATCACCATTGCCTCCCAGGGTCTGAGTTAGCAGGAAGCTGAAGGCAGGAGTCCGAGTCGGTATCCAATGCAAATTCTGCTATGGGATGTAGATCTCTTGAGCAGCATCTTCACCATGACACTAAACATCCACCCTGAAGGTGATTCTTGAAGGAAGAAACGCTCTGTATGTGCATACTTAGAGAGAATTTTGAGAAGGAAAAGATTAGGTAGGGCAAGGAAATATCTCTTTTCAAAAGAGCTTATTGTTTCGTCTGGTTTGTAAAATTGTTACAACATATCTTGGTAATTAATGATTTTGCCATACGAAGATTAACCAGAATTTCTTGGTGAATGCAATTTTCATGCAGTTATATTGATGCTTGATACGCTTTTTTCTTTACTTCTGTTTTTAGAAAAGGGTGTGCATTTCACAAAAGAATTAAGACACGTTCATTACATGTATATTGCTTAATACTTAGGAGTTTCCATTATGCCAGCTTTTATGCTTTTAGGTAAGCCTAGATGTTTTAAACTGATGAAAAAAAAAGACAATTTCACATTCAATGGTTTGGCATAATATATATATATATATATATATATATATATATATATATAGTTTTAAAAATTTATGTATTTGAAAGTCAGAGTTACCCAGGGAGAGAAGGAGAGGCAGAGAGAGAGAAAGAGAGAGGTCTTCCATCTGCTGGTTCACTCCCCAATTGGCTGCAACAGCTAGAGTAGTGATGATCTGAAGCCAGGAGCCAGGAGCCTCTTCCAGGTCTCCCACATGGGTGCAGGGGATCAAGGACTTGGGTCATCTTCTACTGCTTTCCTAGGCCATAGCAGAAAGCTGGATCAGAAATGGAGCAGCCAGGACTTGACCCAGTGCCCACATGGGATGCCGGTACTGCAGGTGGCAGCTATACCCACTAAGCCACAGAGACAGCCACAGGGTAATATATTTCTGTTACGGGGCCTGCATTGTGGCCTAGCAGGTAAAGCTGCTGCCTGCAGTGCCAGCATCAGGGGTTCCAGTTCGAGTCCCAGCTGCTCCACTTCCTACTAATTCAGCTCCCTGCTAAAGTGGCTGGGAAAGCAGCAGAATATGGCCCAAGTGCTTAGACCCCTGCCACCTACGTGGGAGACCTGGAAGTTCCTGCCTCCTTGCTTCAGACTAGACCAGCTCTGGCCATTTGGGGAGTGAACCAGTGGATAGAAAATCTCTCTTTCTGTAATTATGACTTTCAAATAAATATTTAATAGATTCATATTTATGTTATTTATAATAAAAAGAATTCAAACATATACATTTTTGAGATAATTTATTTCTTGCCTTATTTCCTATATTGCAATCCATTTTCATGTATGATTACTTAACTTTCGTTTGAATTTACATATTTAAATTATCATGAATCTGAGCAGGTTAAATACCTGAGATTCTGGATAAAATGTCCAAGTTGTTTGTTTCCACCAGTCCTTCTCCTACCAGCCCTGCCAACACTATATTATTGAAAGAGAACATTGTTTTTCATTCCACTAGCAGTGAGTCTTTTTGCTTATTTAAAGATTGATTTATTTGAAAGTTAGAGTTGCAGAGAGGCAGAGGCAGAGGCAGAGAGAGAGGTCTTCCATCTGCTGGTTCACTCCCCAGATGGCCACGATGGCCGGAGCTGTGCTGATTTGAAGCTAGGAGCTTCCTCCAGCTCTCCCACACAAGTGCAGGGGCCCAACGACCTGCGCCATCTTCAGCTGTTTTCCCAGGCCTTAGCAGAGAGCTGGTTCAGAAGAGGAGCAGCCAGGGCTTGAACTGGAGCCTATATGGGATGCCCGCACTACAGGTGGCAGCTTACCCACCAAGCCACAGTGCTGGCCCCTAGCAGTGAGTCTTATCACTTTCAATTATCCATATCTAGCTAACTCAATTACCAATTTAAAACATCAAATGTTTTATTAATGCCTTGTTGAAGACGAGGAAATTTGCTCATTTTGTATTAATTTAGCTTCTCTTACTCTAGCCTCCTGCCTTTGTTAAAAGCTTTGAGACACTGAGTTCATTATATTATTTAAAATTTTTATTTCATTTTGATTTTAAGAATTTTATGATTTCCTATATATTTTATAATTCTATAGGTGTAATTAGCAGCATTTCAAAACTTAACTGTGTTTTGATTCAGTTAATACTTAACAGGAGTCTTCATATGACAAAGGATCTCCATCTTGAGTTTACTTATATTTATTTATTTTTGACCGGATAGATTATCTAACCAAATAGATTTTTCAGGAAGTAATTATACATATAGAAAAGTACATCTCTTACGTGCTTATATATTTGAGAATTTTGTTGTCATCTTCGTGTTGAACAATTTGTTTGGTCATGATTTTCCTCTTAGAATTCCTCTTTGTCTCTTGTGCTCTGGCCTTAAATGTCGTTGTGGAATGGTTTGAAGGAAACCTGATTTTCCTTCCTTTGATTTTTTTCATCTATCTTTTTTCAGAGATTCTTCCAAGTTCGCTAATTTCACCAGAAAATAGGTCCTAGGTTAATTACAATGTTTTAATTAGTTAATGTGAAGAGTGAGCTCTTCTGTGATTTATAAAATTTTTCTTCTGCTATATCTTCAAATATGTGTTCTCTGCTTCAGGGAGAAAACTTATCTATCCTTTGAAATGAGGCTGACTACTGCAGCTACTTCTCTGTAATAATTTGAATTTTGTTTCCTTTTTCTCTTCATGCAATGTGATTTTTCTCAAGTCTACATTGACTCAGTTTCCTACAGAGCCAATGTTGCTCCATGTTTTTTCTAAATCATTTATCATTATTTTCTTTCCCATTGACTGATTCCTCCGAATTTAATTGTATTCTTATCTCCTTGTCTTTGATATTATCTCTCATAGAGCCCAGGTTCCTGTTAATTATATTAAAGTGTGGAGCATTTGTTTTATCAAATTTTCTTCTGCTGCCCATTGCTCTTTCAAATGTGCCTCTTGCTTAAACGTCTTTACTCCTTCCTCCCTTTCTTTAACCTCCCCTCCTTCCCTCCTTCCTATGTAGTAATTATTGCATAGGTCATATAGCTTTTCTCCTCCCTTTAACCTAGCAAGTTTTATGGTCTGACTTGTGATTTGTCCTCAGACCGCCTGGATGGACTCTTTTATTTCTCTTCCTATTTTCTTTGGCTTTGACTTACACCTTAAAATTTTTTTAGAAAAAGAATTTATTTCAGAGGCAGAGAATCAGAGAGAGAGATTGATAGGTAGACAGAGAGAACGAGAGAGCCGCCATCCCATATGGGTGCTGGTTCGAGTCCTGGCTGCTCCTCTTCTGATCCAGCTCTCTGTTGGTTCACTCCCCAAATGCCTGCAATGGCTGGGGTTGCGCCAGGCAGAAGATGGGAGCTGGGAACTCAGTTCAGCTGTCCCACGTGAGCAGCAGGGACTCAGCAGTCATTTGAGGGTCTATATTAGCAGAAAGCTGGAGCTGGGAGCCAACCTGAGCATCAAGCCCTAGTACTCCAATGTGGGGTGCAGGTATATTAACTGCTAGGCTAAACACCAGCCCCTGACTTCTCATGTAAAATTGGCTTGCGATTGAGATATTCAGTGCTTTTTGTTCCTACAGGGAGTGATGAGGAGGCAAGGGGACCTGCGTAGCAAAAGTAGAAAAGCTTCCTTCTCTCTCATTATGTCTTATGTATGTACACCCTCTGAGTATTTTTGTTGACAGTCTGGCATTAGAGTTCAACTCATTTAGCTATTTTGGGGAAATAATCCATTCTTGTATTTTTGAAAAACAGATCCATTTATTTACTTATCATTTTCTATTTATTTGACAGGCAGAGTGACAGACAGAGGGAGAGAGAGATCTTCTGTTTTCTGGTTCACTCTCCCAAAAATGGCTGCAACAACTGGGGCTGGGCCAGGCTGCAAGCCAGGAACTCCACTGGGTCTCCCACATGGGTGGAAGGAACTCAGGTATTTAAGCCATCACCTGCTGCTTCCCAGGCACATCAGCAGGGAGCTGGATCTACAGCAGAGTCGCAGTAAGTCCAGTCAGTACTCCTATACCGGAGGCCAGTTTCTGAAGCGGCCTACTTAACACAATGCCTACCCCTGCGTTGCTGTCTTTAATCTGCACTTGGACTTTGCTCTCCATGTAGGGTGAACCACATAGTCATTTTTGCTTGAAGGCCTTGGTCTTAGGTATTTCTTCCAGGGTTTGTAAGATAGACCTTTCTCTTATTCCCTTCCCTCCCTCCCCTCCCCTCCCCACCGGTCCCTCCCCCTTCCCTCCCTTCTTCCTTCTTTTAATAAGAATGTGCCTAAGTGGGCTCTGTCCCCCCCCTCCACATCAGAGCTGAGGTCTCCTCCAGTTCCTCACTGGCCTCACCCTTCTTTTCCCCCCCCCGCACTGGTGGCTCCCACACTGGCCTCCATTCCGGCTTCTGAGATGGAAAGAACGCCTGGGGGGGGGGAGTGTGTGCTGGGGAGAGCCCCCCCAGCCTTGGGCAGCTCTGTGTCAGCACATTTATCCACTGCATAAATGCCATCATCTTCTCAGAGTGCTCACTTCTCCCTTAAAGGTGAGGTTGAACTCCCAATGGTTTTCAGCTGTCATGGAAATGGTAGTCTTTTATCATTGTTCTTGTATTTTTCAAGTTTTAGTTAATGAAACAGAAATGTATTTATAGTTAGTGTTGCTGCTATCATTATTTTTATAATAAGCAACTCTAATGGAATGCACTGCTGCACCCACCAGCTCTTCTCTCTGCTCCACACCCACCCCTTGTCATGGTCCGTATCTGGCTGAGATATTTCCAGCCCTCTCTTGTGCACTTTTCAATATCTTAAGGAATTAAAACTCTGTTTTATTTAGGGTTCTCGCCCCCTCCACAGAAAACTAGGGGATGAAAAGTTTCAGAAATTGTAATCTCCTCTATTCCCAAATAGTGCTGGTCTCAAGCTAGAAGTAGATAATCAAACTCGGGGAAAGTAACCCAGTGCCAGCTTCCCGGCCCACATTGGAGATTTCAGGTTTCAGTGAAGAGAGGGCTGAGGAGGGCAGGAGGGAGTTTAACTCAGAGCCTGAGGGTGCTCTGGACTCTGAGGATTCTTGACCGAAGGATGAAGTTGAGATATGAATAAAAGGGTATATCAAGAAGTTTGTGAGGGGCTGGCGTTGTGGCATAGGTAAAGCCACTGCCTGCAGAGCTGCCATCCCATAAGGGTGCTGGTTCGAGTCCCGGTTGCTCCTCTTCTGATCCAGCTCTCTGCTGTGGCCTGTGAAAGCAGTGGAAGATGGCCCAGGTTCTTGGGCCCCTGCACCCATGTGGGAGACCTGGAAGAAGCTCCTGGCTCCTGGCTTCAGATCAACACAACTCTGGCTGTTGCGGCCAACTGGGGAGTGAACCACTGGGTGGAAGACCTCTCTCTCTCTCTGCCTTTCAAATAAATAAATAAATCTTTAAAAAATGAAAAAAGAAGTTTACGGAAAATGGAATTAAAAGGTAAGTTTATCTTGGTGCAAAAAATCTTTGAAATCCATGCATATCTTTCCCTAATAGGCATTTTCCACAATGGCATCGGGCTCCTCCAATGCGCTAATTTAAAAATGATTTGCACCAGATTGTCTTATTTTTACTTTCATTTTTCACACACTGCTTGGTGTGCCAGTGTAGAAGAATAGCACCTGCAGATCTCAGAGACTGTCTGAGATATGAGTGGGGGATGGGGCAAGAAGCTGGGCTCTGAGCCACTCCAGGCCCGCAGCGGCAGGGAAGGAAGTGGAGAAGAGACACTGGCGGAGTACTTCTGAGGTTCCTGCCTCCACTTCTTGCCTTGCCATCTAAAGGAGGGCCTTTCTGAGAATGAGGTTAATATCAAATCCCTATTTCTCGTTTCTCTCTTTGAATGTTCCCAGTTTAATTCGGGCACACGCATTATCAAACATCTGTTTTAATTACAGCCATTGTTAAGGTAGTTAATCAGTTGTCGTCTCTCCCCAGCCAAAATCCTACATTGCTGAATTTTCCTACAATCAAAGATACAATAAATATAAAAGGGATTCTTGTATATCAGTGTGGAGAAAAATGCATACAACTTCTTTGCTCACTGATGCAACCAAAACACCCAGGAGTTATTATAATGTGCATTCCCTTGACACAGACTTTTATTTCATGCAAATGACTGTGATTAAGATTCAAATACTTTTTTTTTCATTTTCACACATTACTTAATCAATGTGAAGTACTGTGTAAAAATTGCATCTCTTCATAACAGTGACTTTGACCAAGTCAAGTGTTGCTCCTAGAATTATAATCCAGACTTGTGATTCAATTATCATTTAGAGACTTTCTAAATTCAAATTAAGTCCACCCGTTCCTCCTGCTCCCTACACAGTCAACTTCCTATCAGTGTGGATCACTTTGTAAGGTGTGATCAAAATAACTTTCCATTGCAAGGAAATACATAATGCTGTGTGCGATTTTTTTTCCCTCTACTTGCAAAAGAGCATAGCAATCAATAGAAACTGGCCATTAAAATGTATGAAAATGCACCAGGTACAGTCTGTTTTCCATTCACGTTACACTTTGCTTTTAGGCTGAATAAAATTGACACTCCCTAGAATAGTTGTCTATTTAAACTTACTTGGAACAGTTGCACAAGCCACCATTTACAAAGTTAAAAAAGAACCCATGGAAATCTTAAAGTTTGGCATCCCTGTTTGATGAATTAACTATTGGACATTCAAAAGCACATTCATTTTTCCCCCCTAAAAGCACATTCTTGTAAGAATGAACAAGAAATGCATAAAATGAGGTAGGACTCTGAAGGCCAACCAGGCCACTTTCATACAACTATAAAACATTGATCTATTTACCATTTACTTCACTGAAGCCAGAGGCTGAATCTTGTTTTGTTATTGTCTGTGACTGTCTTTCTCGCTCATCTTGCATTTCATTTTTATTGGAGGAAAAATTAGATTTTGCCAACAACTAGGAATTAGGCTTCAAACTTGGAAGGTTTGAGTTCTCATAATACCAGCCCCATCTATTTTTTCAACGTGTTCCACAGCCTGGATTTCTTTAGCCTCTGAGCCAAAAATAAATTCTAATTTTAAATTGTTTCCTTTCAACACTAACCAAAAATTCCTCCTGTTGTATCCAATTGCAATGAGCAGAGAAAAACACTCCCCTTTTGTTCTCTACAGTTTCTAGAACACAATGCTATCTCTATGCCAGAGCTGAATTTGTTGAATTTGAGTCATTTTTTTAAAGAGATGTACAATTTGCATTTGATGGATTTTGATGAATTCAAACAATGTTTGAATCTGGATACTCTTTTTTAGTTGTTCCTTGGCTGGAGGGACAGGCAGCATTGTGGCACAGCGGGCTAAAGTGCTGTTTGGGACCCCTATATCCCATTTTGGAATGCCTGGAATGAAGTCCCACCCTGGCTTCCCATTCAGCTTCCTATAAATGGCCCTGAAAGGCAGGAGGTGATGGCACAAGTGCTTGAGTTCCTGCCACTCATGGGGAAGACCTGGAGGTCTCTCTGGCTCCTGGCTTCAGCATGACCCAGCTGTGGCCGTATGTAGGCAATATGTGGGCATATTGGGAACCAGCAGATGGAAGATCTTCCCCTCTCTATCTCTTCCTCTCTCTGTGTGTAGCTCTTTCAAATAGATAAATACAACTTTAAAAAAGTTGTTCCTTTGACATTTCCACAAGGATATCCTATCTCTCCTGCCAAGAAAGGTTGAAAGGACACTGGCAATTAGTCAATGTGAAAGTCTCAACTTTTAGATACCTTGGCCAGCTGGAACTAAATACACAGTCCTAAAGCTTATCACAAGACCTGGAAACATTAGTGAGATTGAGGTGGTTTTGTAAGGGGAAGAAATATTAACAAGCGTAGATCTATCTGAGAAGTCAAGGCAGACTTCCCCAGAAACAGGAGTAGCCAGGTGTATTGGGTCTTTATTTTTTTAATGTTTATTTTATTTTATTTTTATCTACTTGAAAGGCAGGTGATGAGAGAGAGAGAGAGAAAGAGAGAGAGGTCTTTCATCTGTTGTTCATTCCCCAAATGAGAGAAAGAGAGAAAGAGAGAGAGAGAGAGAGAAAGAGAGAGAGAAAGAGGTCTTTCATCTGTTGCTCATTCTCTAAATGCCCACAGCTATCAAGGCTGGGCCAGGCAAAAGCCAGGAACCCAGAACTCCAATAGGGTCTGCCACGTGGGGCCGCGCTCAAGCACCTGAGTCTTCTGCTGCCTCCTAGGGGTGCATCAGCAGGGAGCTGGAGCCTCCTAGGGGTGCATCAGCAGGGAGCTGGATCCTCCTAGGGTGTGCATCAGCAGGGAGCTGGATCCTCCTAGGGTGTGCATCATCAGAGAGCTGGATTGGCAGCACAGAGTAGCTGGAGCTAGAACTGGTCACTTGGATATGGAATGCAGGCGGCACAGGTGGCAGCTCAGCCAACTGCATCACAACGCTGCTTCCTGTTGGCTCCTTTGGAGCTAGAACTGGGTGATTTGAAATCAGTTTAGGCTTACGGGGGAGTTAGAGGACAATTCCTATTTGAAATCAGTTTAGGCTTACAGTTTAGACTTTAGAGGACAATTCCTATGTATTCCATCCCAGAAGTTCTGAGTGGGTGTTAGGATGAAACTTTGCAGGCAAAAGGAGACTCTCACAGTGTCAGAGGTTGCTGGCTGGGCCCCAATGTCCAGTCATCACCATCCCGTTACAATAGCCGGGCTCCTGGCTGCTCAGGATAAAAGCTTCCTTTCCCAGGTGCCCTTGTGCTTAGCGGTGGATCCATGACTGTTCTGGCCGGAGGCAGGCGGGGTCAGTTTTGGTTTGAAATTTAGAATTATCTCGGGTCTTGAAGGAGATCTGATGCAACTGCTGCGTATAAGAGTGTTTTCTTGGGAGCCTGGGGTAGCCCCCACAGTCAACTTCAAAACTCCTACTATTCACTCCATGCAGGATGAATGAAGACCACAGGCAGTCTTGTGTCTGTTGAGGTTAAGTTTTGCCTTGGAACGAGTTGTGTTGAAAATTTATGAAAATTTTGGTGTGCATGGCTTTTTGGATTTCAGCATTTTTACCACATGGATGCTTCTGGAAAAGTGTAGACTAGACAGCAGCCTTTGCCCCTCCTGTGGTCATAGACATGCTAAAACTAACCTTATTTTTATTTCCCTCAGAGAGCTATTGTTGTTAAACAGATATGTTGTTTGGATGCGTAATTTGATACTGAATACATGTGCACTCATGGAATTACCATGCTAGGCATCCTTATTTAGTCCTATTATCAATTCCATTTTACAGATAAGAAAACTGATGCATGCAAAGCTTAAGTAACTTGGCCAAGGCCCACAGAGACTGAGTGGCAAAGAAAGCATGTGAAACTTGAGAAGTCTTGCGCCAGCGCCTCCATGATTGTCTTTAGTGATGGCATGACAGTGATTTGTGAGAACAATAACATTCATAGCTTCCAAAGTCATCTCAGATGTGAGCTAGGATTTCCAGTTCGGTTATGACTTCTTTCAGCACTCAGGTTTTAGTAGTAAAAAAAATCACCACCTCTGATGAGACATGGGCATAACTCAGCGAGTATGGTCAGGATGCCAGCCTAGCGGGTTTTCTAAACCTTATATTCATATTTAATTTGGCCTAAAAGTATAGCTAGAAAATAATGACAGATGTAATCCACTTTAACAAAAATATTTGATGTGGTTGTGGTTGGAAGTATTTGTATAATTATTGAGAGCAGCTGATTTTAGCATTACCCTCTTCCTTTGGATTGTCCATTGTTGACATGGTTAAAAAGCTGGTTTATTCCCAAATTCCCAAACTAACATGGGGCAGGAATAAAAGCACAATGTCTCAACAAGTCATCTTAAAAAATGTAATTCCAGGACCAAAGGGAAACTGGCAGCTTGACCCAATGGGTCTGTATCATATATTCAAAGTTGTTTTTATTGTTTTTCGAGATGCAGAGAGACAGATAGACAGAGTTTCCATCCTCTGGTTCACTTCCCAAATGTCCATAAAGTATAGTCTGGGCCAGGGCTGAGCCAGGAGCCAGAAATGTGAATTGAGCACCTTAACCATTAGGCTAAATAGCTACCCCTCCATTGTATTTTTTTAAATATTTATTTATTTGTTTGAAATTCAGAGTTATGGAAAGGGAAGGAGAGACAGAGAGAAAGAGAGATCTTCCATCCACTGGTTCACTCCCCAGATGGCCACAACAGCCAGGGCTGGGCCAGGCCAAGAGCCAGGAGCTTCTTCCAGATGTCGCATGTGGGTAGCAGGGGCCCAAGCATTTGGGCCATCTTCCTCTGCTTTCCCTGGTGCATTAACAGAGAGCTGAATCAGAAGTGGAGCCAGGAGCCAGGAGCCTCTTCTGGGTCTCCCACATGGGTGCCGAGGTCCAAGTACTTGGGCCATCTTCCACTGTTTTCTCAGGCTAAAGCAGGGAGCTGGATCAGAAATGGAGCAGCTGGGACTCGAACCAGTACCCATATGAGCTGCTGGTGCCTCTGGCAATGGCTTTACCTGCTACGCCACAGCGCCAGCCCCATCTATCACTTATTGGTTGAGTCTACCAAATTAATTAATTGGGATCTTGTGAATTTGATCATTGTTCAAGCAACTCATACCCTAAAAGAGAACCTGTAGCTTTGCCAAATGACTTTATCCAGATTGGTGCTGTGCTGACAGTTGAACTCCAGGTTTTAGATGAAGAAAGGAAAAATCAAAATCAAAATAAAGGAAAAAAGCTACAGTTGTATCAGGGGCTTTGCATGATG
This sequence comes from Sylvilagus floridanus, assembly GCA_949820135.1. Classification (NCBI taxonomy): domain Eukaryota; kingdom Metazoa; phylum Chordata; class Mammalia; order Lagomorpha; family Leporidae; genus Sylvilagus; species Sylvilagus floridanus. Next base: position 18,768,122 of record OX463239.1, on the reverse strand, counting down.
TCTGTAATCGTCACTTGAAGCCTGGTCAGGATTTGGAGCAATGCAGACTAATCTTCGCACTGGGTTTGTCACCATGGCATGCTGGCCCTGGGTGCTTCTTGGGTTTCCTTGGTGCTCCAAGGATACACACGGACTTGCAGAGTGAGGAGTTATATGGACACAGGAGGAAGGTAACATGATTTAGCACGGCTCTCCTCCTCCTAACTGGAAATACAGCAGAGCATCCCTTAGGTTCCCACAGAGTTCATCATTGCATGCAGTCTGCAGACCTTAATTGGCAAGGGTGTTTCTAAAAGCTTGTGGAATAAAATGATAAGTGAGTATATGGATAAATATGCACATTTAGCTTCCAAATACAATTTATACAGAACAACACCTGGCTTCCTCTGACATGAACATTCAGTTTCATTTTATGTCATTTATTCCCAGGAGCAGTCTAGGTTTTTATGGAGCCTAAAGTTTATGAAAGTTAAGGGCCCATCTTTAAGAACTAGAACCCAAGAGCATCATTATTTTAGGGCTTCTGAAAGTGAAGACTAAACACAATTTAGGTGAAACAATGTGTCCTAGAAGATGTATATGAACCTCAGGTTAATTCAGTGATTTGAAGTGGAATTTAAATGAATCGCTTTGTAATTCTCATAAAATTTGCTTGGAGAGTTGCATCCTGCTCCCTTTTCAAGATGCCCAGTCCTGAGGTTGCCTTGTAAAGTGTGTGCAGGTGTGAAGATGCTGCCCTGAGGGTTTGGGAGGAGCTGTGTCCCAGAAAGTCGATTCCTAAATCACTAACTGCTCAGTCCAAGTTGGGTGGGTTGGTGTGAAAGTCCAGGTGCTACCGACTTCCCATTTGTCACTGTAGGGAGAACTGAACTTTGTCTTCTGCACTGAAGTCTAAAAATTACTGAGTTATTCAGAACAATATGGTCTGAACACACAGCTTCTGTGCGTAATATAATCAGACAATTGCACAACTACTAGCTTTCAGCTTCTCTTCTCTCTTGCTAAGAGCTGAGTCACTGGATGAAGGGATGCTGTCAGTATCCTAAGGAGCCATGGCTAGCAGCAGGACCTGGCTGCAGTGTTGCACCGTAGTGAGTTGCAAAGTACACTGCAAGGTTTCATATCTGCCCGCCCGGGCACCAGCCAATGTCCTGGGGTCTGTTTGCTAATGTTTCAACCCATACTAGACCAAGCCTATTGTGTAGTCCATAGTTGTCCCTGGTTACCTGCACGCTGATATACTTTGAAATGGTGAAGCTTAATTCGTCAGAGCCCACGAAGTGTTTAATGAAACATGGTGAAATTACCTCCTATAAAGGAAGCAGAGGGAGAACCCACCGGGGATCCTAAGCATGTGCAGAGGAAAGAAGACAGCCTGGAGACAGCTATCCTAGGGGGAAGCAGATGCACCTCTAAGCTAGCAACAGTGGAGCATGACGGAGCCCAACTTCCAGGAGTGCCTTCAAGGGGAGGGAGACGTGAAAGTTCTCTAACTGCATAGTCTTATTCCTAATGAGGCTCCCAAGTTTTAAAAGTTCCAGGCTCTCCAAAACCTGGACCCTCCTAGCCTCTTCTTTTCTCTAGCTCCCCCCGCCATTTTTTTTTCTTTTCTTTTCTTTTCTTTTTTTTTTTTTTTTTGCAAATTTTGGAAAAGGCTCCCATTAGCCATTTTTTGTAGAGAAACATTGACAAGCATCAGTAAGGTTTTTGGCATCTCTGACAGCATTTGATATAGAGCAAATACAATGACGTGCACAGTTACCTGGTGTGTGTGTGTGTGTGTGTGTGTGTGTTTCTGACACTCATCTTGAACATTTGGCTCTCAATGTCCAGGGTTTATTATTTAAAATGAAAACTCAGGAGACCACCATTGGAGCAGCTCAAAGCCTATCAGTAGGGACCAGGAGCAAGGGACTCGTGGAGGAAACTACTTATGGTGGGTGACTCTTCATGGAAAATGACTAATGAAATGATTTCCTACTTCCTTTTATCACTTGGCATGTACACCATTGTGTTTTGTCTTATTTCTTAGCAGCTATAAAAAGCCAAACCTGCAACTTGTAGGTTGAGATATTACTTATTTCTACCCAAATACCACTAATTAGGACAAGTTTGTATAAACCACTTTGAATGTATTGCAGATTTCTTCGTACAGTAAAAGTTGGCTAATTGGGGTCAGAAGTGCCAATTTTAAAATGGTGGTAGCTCCCTAAACACCAAAAAATAAAATGCCCCTTTTGGCCTTCCCAGACTTTGAAATTCGATCTAAGAAGCCACCCATTTGCTCTGAGCAATCCTACCTAGTCCACCTGCAGTCAAATAGTGAGTTCTGGCTCTGGCAGACGAGGTCTGGGAGGGATGTGTGCAAGAGTCCAAACCCAATCCGTCTCGGACAGGTGCGTGGTGAACTTTCTCCTCACTGCACAGAAGCAGCCTAGGCTTTATGCCCCACCCCTACCAGTGTTCCCTGGGAGTTGCTCACTTGCTCAGGGCTCAGTAATAAAACCTGACCCTCCAGTTTTAGGTTTCACTGTTGGTCTAAGAGAAAGGAACACGGTGGGCATTTCATATTTCTTTTTTTTTTAAGATTTATTTATTTACCTATTTGAAAGGCAGAGTTACAGAGAGGCAGAGAGAGAGAGAGAGCGAGAGAGACGTCTTCCATCTGCTGGTTCCCTCCCCAGATGGCCACAATGCCTGGAGCTGGGCTGATTAGAAGCCAGGAGCCAGGAGCTTCTTCCAAGTCTCTCATGTAGGTGCAGGGGCCCAAGGACTTCACCATCCTTTACTGCTTTCCCAGGCCATAGCAGAGAGCTGGATCAGAAGTGGAGCAGCCGAGACCTGAACCGGGGCCCATATAGGATGCCGGCATTGCAGATGCCACAGCTCCGGCCCCCAGTTCACAGTTCTTTCCTTTCAGCTCCAAAGAAAGCACTAGAAGGCAACTGAAAAAGCAGCAGAAAAGTGGCACGGCTGATTTGGGCTAATTAGGGTGGCAGAAGCTGCTCCTACCTCAGCGCGCCCGCAGCCCTCCCCGACTCCACCCGATTGCTTTGTCCAGCAGCAAACCCAGGAGGCACGTCCAGCGACATCACCTCCTCTTCAAACAGCAGCCACTCAGGCTCATTTTATCCCATTAAGCAGACTGAAGGGGCCAGAAGAAAGGTTCTCTCTCCCCAAAGCTTCAATTATCAAAGTCCCTGGTTAGCATCACTTCAGTCCTGTATGCGCTGCTAAATAGAGGCTTTTTTTGGAGGGTGGGTAGAGCTTTGCCTCCTTGGTTTAGATATAAAAGTAAATATGAACATGTCTGGTCCAGCTCTGACAAGGTGACACTGAGGGTAAAGCCGAAAGGAAACGCTCTGCTTGTTAGCATCACTCATCACAGTCAAGTTTGAAGTTTCCAAAAACATTGGAATCACCAAAGTCTTCGCACCTGTGAATATTAGCATGTAGAGGAGGCACTGAGGATTTCTTCGCTCTCTTCTCTCCTTTCCTTCCTCTTTTCCTCCCTTCCCTTCCTCTACCCTCCCTTCCTCTACCCTCCCTTCCCCCTTCCTTCTTTCCTTCCTTCCTTCCTTCCTTCCTTCCTTCCTTCCTTCCTTCCTTCCTTCCTTCCTTCCTTCCTTCCTTCCTTCCCCCCTCCCTCTTTCTCCTCCTTTCTTCCTCACTTTTAGGGACTTGCAAAAGTTACTAGCATCCAGCAAAGGGGAAATTTGCCATTCATGATAATAAATGTGGAATAAGCACCTTGGACATGGAAGAAATAGGAGGGTTAGCGAGATGGAGAACAGCTGTTCACCGTGCAGTGGTTGTGCATGGCAAACAGAGGGGAACCGAGCAGTTGTCACGATGCAGGTACCTGAACAGTAACTTAGAGTATAAATTAGACTTTGCAAATGAAAAGGTAACTTGCCTTTCAATTTTGGCCCATCAAGGATTTTGACATTTTTTTTTTTTGGTCTGATGACAGTGAAAATCAGAACAGTATTCTAATTCTCCCCACGAAGTCCTTTCCAAACTGTTAAAGTTTAAGACTTGGAATAAAAATGGAACATTTCATTGTTCTCGATTAGTTTTTGGAAAAGCTTATAAAAGCCCACCTTAAAAAAAAAGCTTTGCTTAAGCAGATATGTCAAGTAAGGATACATGAATTTATATGAAAGACCTGAAAAACTGATTTTGAAGCTAAACACATCTACTGTGCAAGCACCGCTCTTAAGGACCAGAAATGCGTTTGACAAATCTCAAAAGGTACCTGTGTAACAGAGACAGGTCTTCCCGCCTTTCACATCATCCAGCTGCCTGGAAGATCCTTCTGCTATGACAGACACAGTGAGTTTTCATTTCTGCTAGTAATTGCTTATAACTTTTAGGAAGAAAACAACTTCCCCAAGACTTGCGGTGGGTCTCAAGGCATTTGCCACTTGTCATTTCAGAAGTGCTCGTCGCTGGTCCATGGAGTCTGTGCGTGAGACTGGTCAGGTGCCTGCTTTTCTAACAGCCTCCTTCCTCCTGCAGGAAATCTGCCCAGGACCCTCGTGCTTGCCCCTGTCTCACAGGTATCCAAAAGTCATTGTCCTGGAACAATCGCCCTCCTCCCCCAGAAAAAAAGAAACAGCCGCCAAACAACCACCCGTCCAAATTGTGTTTGGGCCAATTTACTTAATGTTTCAGCAAGGCTTAATCTGTTGGCGTAAGTGTTTAGTCCCATTAACAGCTAAAGTGACAGCCCGCAACTCACAGTGCTGACAGTAAACAAGGAATTTGAGGAATGGCTTTTAAACAATGACTAAGCCCCAAGCCATTCTACCTTCAGATGTTGTGAAACTGGCCCATGCCAGACTCCATTCTACAGCCCCCTCCTTCCCTCTGGCCTGCTGCTAGCCCATTAGATTTGTCTTGTGTACTCCACTCTCCTCCAGCTGGCCCCCAGGCCCACACGATGGCTAAGATAAGCCACTCATGATTATTATTGTTATTTTTAGAAGAGCTAGCTTTGATAAATTTGGAACGTGGGTGAGTCCGCCCATGATGGAGTTGGGATCAGCCCACTCAGTCTCCTAGGGGTACTCAGGCTCTTGTGGGTAAGAGCAGGGATTTCCGGACCCTCTGTTGTGTACGGAGTGCAGAGAACACAATAAAATGTATGTGAATGCGCCTCCCCAGCAATAGAAATGATTCACAAGGAAATCAAAATGAAATATTCAGAAGTAGGTCATTCTCTTGAAATCTTGAACTTCATTTTGCAGACTTTCTAGGCTGTTTCCATGAGTACACATGCTCTTCAGTATCTCCCAGCCAGTCCTTTTCTATTTGCTGGTTCTCCTGTAGGCCACGGCCAACAACTTCGCTCCTTCTACTGCCTTCTTTTTACCACTCTGTACCCCTTTGCGTTCCCCCATCACTCTTGTGCACACTCGCACCTTACACACAGCAACAAAGGAGAGTGATCTGATCTTCCTAGGACTCCAGGATGAAGGAGATTCCCCAAGGGATTGGGGACTTTTTTTCCACCTTGTGATCTTGTCCATGTGAGCTCAAATCTCTTTCTTGGCCAACAATACACATCAATTCTTCCCTTGAGCTGCCACTTCCCTGTAAAATAGCACGCATGTGATACCCTGACTCTACCACGTGCACTGTCCACTGCTGGGCAGAGGAGTCGGGAGTGTGGTGTTCTGGCTCTATGTGGTTGGACTTGGTAAGTAGGGCTGTCAATGGAGAAGTTGACAGAGTAGGTAGGAGTTTTGAAACTCCTTCTCCAATCTCTATCTAATTAAAAACCACACAAATTAAGGGACAGAAAGAGAGAAAGGAGGTGAGGAAGAGAGATATTTCTTTAATCTTTCAACAATGTTTAGCAAATGCCAGCTTTATGTCAGATATTGTGTATTGTATATACTAGGTGCAGGGGATATGAGCAAGGTAAAAAGTAGTTACCTGTCCATAACCTGGAAGAGGCAATGGTCCAGGAAGCCAATCACCACCACCCAGTGTGTTAAGGTACATTTGGAGCATAGAGGGGAAACCCAGGGAGAGGCACCTGCATCACGTGCTGATGGGGAGGGCAGGGGTTGGGGATCAGGGCTACCTGGAGAGGTACTCCAGGTTCGTGTTGAAGAGAAAGTGGCACCTCCTAAGTAAATGGAGTCAAGGTGCTTCAGGGAAGTAAAGGATGAGGAGAGGGGCATTCCAACAAAACCACTCAGGACTGCAGAAGAGAACAGAGCTGCATTAAGAGTGTGGTATTCTCTTGCAGTGGTAGAATATAGACGGACACAATAAGAATCTTGGCAGAGCTACAGAATAAGGGATCCAAAAGTAAAGAGAGTCTAAATGTATAGGCTCATACAAATCCATAAAATGTGATCTATCTTATTTTCAAGTTTCCTTTCGTTCAACTTTTGGGAAAGATGAAGGAGTCTAATATGTGAGGTCTTACCCACCCAACACCGTTCCAGTATCTGAAAGTCCTGGATGTTAGCATGAGTCTTACAGTGAAGGCTTTAAATTCTCTTCACTGTTACTGTAATTTTCAGTCTCTGCCATGTTGTAAGATTAGGCTGCTGCTTCTCAGAAGCCACTCCTAATGGAGTGGGGCTTGCCTAGGGTTCTGTTTCAACAGTTTTCCCACTTAATTCTCCCCAGGAAATTTTAACCACGTCCACAGCTTTATTCAACCCTTCAATCCAGTACTTTCTTTCTTTCTTTTTTTTTTGTTTTGACAGGCAGAGTTGAACAGTGAGAGGGAGAGAGACAGAGAGAAAGGTCTTCCTTCTGTTGGTTCACTCCCAAAATGGCAGCTACAGCCAGCGCGCTGTGCTGATCTGAAGCCAGGAGCCAGGAGCTTCCTCATGGTCTCCCATGTGAGTGCAGGGCCCAAGCACTTGGGCCATCCTCCACTGCCTTCCTGGGCCACAGCAGAGAGCTGGACTGGAAGAGGAGCAGCCGGGACAGAAACTGGTACCCCAACTAAGACTAGAACCCAGGGTACCGGTGTTGCAGGCAGAGGATTAGCCTAGTGAGCCACGTGCCGGCCAATCCAGTGACTTTCAAACCATGCCTCTAGTACAGATACTTGGAGTTCCCAGTCCTTACAGCTGTTAACTTACATGTTCAACATTGGCCACTGACTCCTGCAAGCTTATTTCTCGTCCTCCAGGCTCTGTCTTGTGGTGGCCAAATTGCGAATCCGAAGCTGGTAACACCTGTGGCTAAATTCAGACAACCCCAAAGTCCCGTAAATTCCATCTCCAAGCATCTCTTTCATCCCCCTGCCACTCCACATCTGGATCTCTCAGCACCCTAGACTCATTCGGATCACCAGTGACCATGTGCTCGCTACCAAGGAGACAAGAGATGGCCCGAGGGGGTCCACAGTGGGTCATTACCATAGTTGCTCATCTCCCTGCCTCCCACTTGTCTCCTTTCTAACACATCACTGCTTGCTCAAAAAATTTCAATGGCTGTTACTGCCTAAGACCTAAATGTCCCAACATTTAAGTGACTTTCAGCTGGCTCATGGCTTTGATCAACACGGTCTTTCCACACACTTTATACTACAGACATTCTGAAGGCAGTACTATGTGTGTGTGTGTGTGTGTGTGTGTGCGTGCGCGCGTGTACTTGTATGTAAAAATGCACCTATGTATTTAATGAGTATATTATATTCTGCTGTATCTCCCTAATGTGTCATTTCCCCTGCTGGGAGTACTCAAGTAGACTCAGAAAACTCCCTCAGTCTTCCAGTCTCAGCATTTTTGGTACCCTCTGTTCTTCCCTTTTAAAGATTTTTATCATTTATTTATTTGAAAGGCAGAGTTATTGAGAGGAATAGGTACAGAGAGAGAGAGAGAGAGAGAGAAATCTTCCATCTGCTTGTACATTCTCCAAATGGCAGCAACAGCCGGAGCTGTGCTGATCCAAAGCCAGGAGCCAGGAGCCATGAGCTTCTTCTGGAACTTCCACACCAGTGCAGGGGCCCAAGGACTTGGGCCATCTTCTACTGTGTCCCCAGGCCATAGCAGAGAGATGAATTGGAAGTGGAGCAGCCGGGAATTGAACCGGTATCTATATGGGATGCCAGTGCCGCAGGTCGGGGCTTTAACCCACTACGCCACAGTGCCAGCACTATACCCTCACTTCTAGATTGTCCCCATCTTCCCCTGAGTCTACTCCTGGGCAGCTTCCTCCACATTCCTTGTAGAACTTGCAGAATCCTGTTTTAAGCAATTTTATGTTGTAAATAATTTCTTACAGGGCATGGCTATCCCTGCACTGCACATTAACCCTATGAAGGTAGGGTTTGTGTGTGTCTCTTTATCTGTGTACAGAGACTGGACCCAAGTGGGCGCCAGTGCATCATTCAAGTCCTTCTGCAGTGAGATGTGTGCCTCAGGGCTTACTGAGGAGCCCTGGTTCCTGGGCGAGGGACTTGCGAGTGGCCTAAATGATTCGGTCCCCTCAGTGCCCCCCTGCAGGAACAGTGGATCCTAAGCATCATCAGGTCCCTGGGCACACATATGTGGCTCCCCTTGTCCAGGGGGATCAGAAAGAGTGGGCTATGGGGCACCATTGGAGGGCAATCCCTGCCACTGACTCCCTCAGCCAGTCCTGCCAGTGGTAGGATCCATTTCTCCAGGGTCCTGTGGTGTATGTCCCTCCACTCACACTGCAGCCAAACACAGCCACTTCTGCTCTTCAAATACATCTCAGAGGGGCTGGCACTGTGGGGTAGTAGGTTAAGCCTCCACCCCCTGCACCGGCATCCCCTATGGGTGCCGATTCGAGTCCTGGCTGCTTTATTTCCCATCCAAGCTCCCTACTGATGGCCTGGGAAATTAGTGGAAGATGGCCCAAATGATTGGGCCCCCTCAACCACATGGGAGACCTGGAAGAAGCTCCAGGCTCCTGGCTTCGGATCAGCCCAGTTCTGGCCATTGCAGCCAACTGAAGAGCGAACCAGCAGATGGAAGACATCTATCTATCTATCTATCTATCTATCTATCTATCTATCTATCTGCCTCTGCCTCTCTGTAACTTTGCCTTTCAAATAAATAAATCTAGAAAACAAAGATTCCTTTCCTTAGCTTAGCTGCAAGCTTCCAAACTTCACACGAACAATTTTCACCCCAAATGGGGAAAAAAACAGTCCACAGTCAAAGCTGAGAATGAAAATGAAAATCACAGAACCTTCCCAAGAGCTGGATTACTGACGTTACCATCGTCCCATCGGAAATTATCAGGGCAAACACAGAAAGGCCGCGAGCGTGGCCGCCGCCGCTCCATCTCTCCCGTGCTTGTAAATGAATGTTTTTCAGCCTTCCCCATCCATCTTCATTAACATTATGAGCAATTTGTTCGGCTCCTGCAATACAGCGTCTTTACATCGTGCAAATGTATGTGATGTTCTGCAAACGGGCGGTTTAATATGAAAAGCACACCCTGTCTCAGGTTTTATTTATTTTCTAAACAGTAATTTCTGCTAGGAATTATTCCATGATTTGTGCATAATTTCATGCAGATGGCTATTTAAATATAAATAGAAAAATCTGTCACTTAATATTGTGCCTGCCTCTACATGGGCAAGCTTTCTGACATTTGAAAATAGTGCCATAAAAAAAAAAAGATAAAACCATTCCCGAGCCACACACTCATCAGGAGATAATTGTGCCTGTTTGTTAATTGTCATTTGAGTGACCTCCAATTAACTTTCTTAATATTTTCCAGTTTCTTTGGAAAGAAACTTGAACAGGGTCTTTTTGTGAAATGTGTTTACAGTGTAATGAAAAACCTCTTTGTTTACCTAATTAAGACTACATTCTTCCAGTAGTAAAAACAGAAGTGCCTTCTTGGGTGACCAACCTACTTTCCTCCACTGCAAATGCTAACTTTTGACACTAGACTCAGATGGGACGAGTTGGGCAATGGGGTCATGTGTGCATGTGTGGGGGACTGAACTGATCATTTTATAATTCAGGAATATTTTTTTCCCCTCATCCACACATCTGTTTGCTTTGCCAAGTTTTTCAGTAATTATAAGAGACACCATGAGGAGAAAAAAAATCTATATTGTCATTAACCTTCTTCATTTCAGTAAGATAGAATTTAGTGGCAGCAGGCTTAGAGTTAAATGTTTTGTGATCGCCAGTTCAAAACATGGCTTGAATAAATATCCTGCCACACTCATTCACCGGAAGGTACCACCTCCATGAATGGTGGTGCGAATTCATAAAACGGAAAGAGAAAAGACTGTGTGTCTCTCCCAAGCTCTGTCTTCTGCTATGGCACCGTGTGCCCTTTCTTCTTGTCTTCTGTTGACCTCCACAAGTGTGGGCTGAGCCTAACCTAGAGCGAAGGTGATGTTTCCTTAGCCCTGAGTGATGTTTTGTTGTCAAGAAGTAACAAAAGGAAAAAGGGGTGAAGCCGTGTGTGTGCATGTGTGTGTGTGCGCAAAGAAATAAAACTGGGCTACTGATTCCTGTGTTCTGTAAACTCAGATCTGCACCTCTGGCTGAGGGCTCTTCTTCCTTCACACTTCCTGAACTTCGGAATTCCAGTCGGACTCCTCCTCCTGGAGCTCCATGATCCAAGCTCTATGATGCAAGCTTGCTAACTTGTCTTTCCTCCCCATTTCACCACTGTCTGGAAATTGAATTTGAAGCCTTCCCTTGTTTGTAGTGTTCATGTCAATTGCGCCACCCATTCAATCACCTAGACACTTCCATTCGCAGGTGTAACACATTTCAAGAAATCTAAGTCTACACCTCAGCTCCCTGCAACACCTCTTTCGGCCCAGGGTGGGCTGGTATCTCAGCTGCACACACGGTTCCTCCTACTGCAGATTGTGCTACTTCGCGGGGGCCCGCGTGGCCAGGGTTCACCTTTCATTCTCCCAGGTCTGCTTCCTGGTATAGCCTGATGCTTCCAGAATTCTCCAGCGGCCACGTGACTGCCCTCGTGTTAGGTGGCAGCAGCCCGCGTGTTGGGAGACCGCTGTGACAGCCTCGATTGTGGCCTTTTGAGTCATGGCAGGTGTCGTTCCTGGTCTGATGTTGGCGCCGTGGTTTGCTATTGTCCCCAAACTTAACTTTCCAACTAACCAAAAGCTAGTTCAACTTTTATTGTCACGGAGTATGTTCAGTTCTTAGGAAGGACCCGCTACATTTGGGATAAATATCCTATTTTCAACTATCGTGTGTGTGTGTGTGTGTGTGTGTGTGTGTGTCTATACAGTGGTTTTTCTTCATTTCTGTGCCTTGCTGGCCTGGGTCCCACATCACTTCCCAGTTGTCACCGTGTCACTACCCACCCCTGCTTGTCCTCCTGTTTGTCGATTTTCTCATGCAGTACACATGTATTTCTGACCTGTTAAATTCTAAGCTGAAAAATCGGAGCTGACGTCACTTTCCCAGGTATCAAAAGCCCACTTTGGTCTTTTCCAGAGCTTCCTGCTGTAGCTTCGTGGCCTTGAGCACGGGGAAGAGCCCTGGTCTGGGGTTTGTTGTACTTCTAGTCCCAGTTTTGCCATGGCCAGCAGGAGTCAGTGCATCTCTCTGGGTCTCAGCTTCTTGATTGGTAAAACAAAAGGGTTACCCTTATTGCCTCTCACCTCCCTTGCATTTCGACGTCTGGGTTAAATCTCCTAACTGGATCCTAAGTTGTATATGATGGACAGCTCTCCAACTGGCCCCGTTGACTCTCTCTGCGTCGTCCTCTGTTTCCCTGAGCACCTGCTTCCCACTGCAAAATCCCTGAGAGCCCAGGTGCGATTTGATGTTTTCAATTCTGTTGAATATGGGAAAGGCTAGCGTAATGTTGTGGGTGAAATAAACTCAAGTCCGATTCCGTGATTTTGAATCCAGCTTCTCTGTGGAGCAGCTGCGTGACCCTGGGCAAGTTACTCAGCCTCCAGGAATCTCAGTTTGCTTGTCTGTAAAAAGGGTATCCTCATAACAGCAACCCTCATTTCACTAAAGGAGCACTAAAGGAGATGATTGTTGTCCACCTCTTAGAATAGAGCCACATCTTGTTAGGGCTCAGTAATTATTACTAGGCATTAAAATGAAATAGCCCCTTGTTTCCACATCATAGATTAATCAGTGAAACATACAAGGACATGTTAGACACAAACGGCTTCCTTTTTTCTTTTTTTAAGATTTTATTTATTTATTTGAGAGGTAGAGCCACAGGCAGTGAGAGGGAGAGACAGAGAGAAAGATCTTCCATCTGCTAGCTCATTCCCCAAATGGCCTCAAAGGCCAGAGCTGAGCTGATCTGAAGCTAGGAGCCAGGAGCCTCTTCTGGGTCTCCCACATGGGTGCAGGAACCCAAGCACCTGGGCCATCCTTTACCGATCCTCCAGGCCATAGCAGAGAGCTGGACTGGAAGGGGAGCAGCCGGGACTAGAACCAGCGCCCATATGGGATGCCAGTGCTGCAGGCAGAGGATTAACCCACTGTGCCACAGCGCCGGCCCCTACTGTCCTGTTCTTTACCCTTAGTTATAGCACCTTTCTTTCCATTTATGCTTGATAGAGGCTTATGCTTTTATTGCATCATCAAAAATACACACACTCACATCTTATCATCTTATCACTTTCTATTCCTAAGAGTGGAGTATCTCCCCTTTCTTGACAGCTATTTACATGTACAATATCAAAAAAGCCAGTGAATTCTGTCTCATAAAGTAAATGATATTTTAGAAAAAATTTTTAAAAAGTAATTTATACTGGTTCTTAGAGAAATATAAAAAAAATTAGGCTGCTTCTATCTGAAAGAGCCAGTTGTATACATCAAAATAAGCTAATATTTTTAAGTGTGAATTATGGCATTATTAGAAGTTTAAAATGTTAAGTGTCCATCTCTAAGAGGAGACATATAAGTTCTGTTAGGCTAGGAATCATATTTACACACCTACATTCTGGCAAATCTTAATTGTGCCTTTGAAAGCATATCTAATCATAGCAATCCAAAATGCTGTAGCTAATCATATTTAATGAATGTGTGGCACCGAACTGGATGGCAATTCTATGAAATGTCTCCAGCCTCTATGGAGGGTAACCTTTGGGGGGGACATATGGCTATAGCATCGAGAGGCCAAGCAGGTTAATCTGAACAACGTGCTAACACCAAGTACGCAGTGTCACAGACTATGCAACATTCTGCACAAAGCATCACACTGGTGAGACACAGATGCGTTAAAACAAAGGAGGGACCCTGCTGAGATTAGCAAGCTCCGTTCCGATCAGTCACAAGCGGCTCTTTCTTAAGGCTCAAACCCAGTGTTCAATAAGAGACACTAGGTATTTGTCTGTTCCTGGTTTCCACAAAACCCGAAAACACGGACAGAGTTGGAGTCAGCATCCGCATCCTCTGCCTCCACGTCATAGCCTCTGCCAGCCCTCTGTCCTGGCCACACCCTCTCCCTCCCTGCCCGCACCTGACACCAAGCCATACCCACTCAGAGGCAAGCTTCCCACGCTCTCAAGTACTTAAAGAAACAGCCTCCGAACTCACCTGGTCGTGTTCCTAGGGTGGGAAGTCTGTGTTGGGCGACACTGCACTTTTCTGAGCTCAACAGTTTGGACTCCAGCTTGAAGGATTCTTTCAGTAGGTGCGTTATGAGCTGTGTTTCTGAGCGTTGGTCCCTGAAAGGATGTGCAACTCGCCGACCTGTGTGGGTGGAAGTGGACCTGTAGGTGAAAGAAATCTAGTGGTGTGAGCAGAGCAGGTGAAAGAGGAAACGTACATGAATAACTAAGGGTCTAAGGATTTGAGGCTAGCAAACCACAAGCTTGCTTAAACTGTGTCCTTAGAAAATAGTGGAAGTGTTCGCAACGTAAGATCTCAGCCTCTGCATACGGGGCCGGTTGCTCCAAAGCACCAATATTTCTGTCCACAAATAAATGTCAGAGGGGAAAAAATTACAACACCCAAATAACACAGTGATTTTTAAAATATTGCTATAATGATTAAAGAAAATAATTAAAGAACAATATCCTGATTCGCACTTTTTACAATTTGAGTGTTATTCTTTCTTGCCATGTTTCTAATTCCACCCATCAACTTCCATGGAGACATAACTGATGCAAGCTAAAGAGATTTCCCTTCAATGCAGACGACACAATTGAGTCCTCTGTGCTACCTAGGCTCGGGGCTTATTTCCAGCCAAACCATTTTGTTTTTGGACCCAAAATTCCAAACCAGAAACAATAAGAAAATAGTCAGAGCTGAGCTCTCCAAATCCAAGGAAAAGCTCCATGCACATTTCCCCCAAGATCCTAAGGGTTATAAAACTCAAAACCACAGCTCCTGGTGGATCCCAGTGCCCACTGCCTCTCATTAAGAGTTAAAACGAGCTAATTTGAAAAATCACCACCTTCAAGATAAGCTGAGCGCATCCTTAGGAAATGTGACATGAAACTGACTCAGAATCCAGACTGGGGGTCTGAGGAGTCTTGGTTCTTGTGCAGGCCCCTGGAGAATACCAAAAAAAAAAAAAATTAAGCTCAGTATTAACCATTCTAATAAAGAATCCCTTCGAATGCAAACCAAGGTAAAAGCACAACTGTTAAGACAAACATTAATTAGCTCGAGAGACTTAAACCAAGATGCATGCAGATACGCACCTGCAGTTTTAGTGAATATCCAGTTATTTTTTTAAATGCACTTTTTGGGGAAGAAAGGTTCTCCCCCACTCCACTCTCTATGCATTTCTCTAAAATCCTACATCTTTGGAAATATGAACAGATCTCCATCCAGCCACATATGAGTTAATGAGACAGATCTGCATCTGCCTACACGCTGTCTGTCAAAGTACTTACATGCACAACTCAGAGGAGAGCATAGCAGAGAAGAGAGAAGAGAAAGGAGGAAGAGGAGAGAGAATAAAAGGAAAGCGACCCGTGCCTTCCATCTTCTGACTTCAGATCAATGTGTTTAGCAGCCGTGAGTCATAAGGGAAGCTTCAGACAGTTTTCAGAGAGCCCCACAGAATACTCACTAAGAGACCCCAAGGCATCATTCTGCTGCCTATGGTTTCCCCAGCTGCGTGTGCAGTTACAGCCTAAGGCCCTTCTGCACAGCCCGAAGTCCTGATGTCCTGGTGCTGCCAAGAGCCACACTTTCCTGCCAGTCTCCCCACCCCTGCCGCGGGGCTCTGAAAAGTTTTTTCTACGTTCCTGATTTCATCGGTCTAAAATTTTGCACGTGCTCATCAACGACGCAGTGTTTCCCTGTTAGAAAACCTGCGACAGTGGGGGGAATGCACCACTACGTGTCCCGCATTCACGTAGGCTTTCTTGAGGGGCTCGCCAGGGCTGGGCAAGGAAACAGTTAACACGTATAGATCGCTCTGAAATTGGCAAACGTCTTTTATTTCCTCTAATATTCCAGCCAGAGATCTGAGCTCATTTTTTCCCCCTCTGTCCATAGGCTCAAGAAAAAAAAAAAAAAAGGACTGTATTCGCTAATTATACATCGTGAAAAGAATTTGGTTCAGTGTAAGATGACCCTAGTGATATGCTAATCCCTTTTTCTGCTTGGTGCTGCCTGAAGCTTGGGTCTAACATTTTTTTCAACTGTATGACAATAAAAGTTCTGGCAACAAAAGACATAAATGGGAGCTAAAGAAGGTAGAACCAAGCACATGGCAGGCGCCTCTCCCCTCTGCCTGGGCTGCTCTTTTGTGGGCTCTATTTTCGTGGCCTCAAGTCAATAGAGGAGACCCAGCCACCTTAGCAACTTCGAACGACACCCAAGCCCTCTCTCTTTACATTCATGAATAGTCAGCACCCAGCAGACAAAATAGAACTAATCTTTTTTGACAGAATCGTTCAATTTTAGAGGAAAAGCTTTTGAGTCTTGCACACATTTGCAGAATATGGGACAACAATGGCTGCAATCAAATTTTAAAAACAACAGTGGCCAACGGGGCTGGAGGAAAGTGTCTTTGAATGAAACAGCACATTCAGTGGGTCCCAGCGGTCATAAACTTGGGGCAAACATTCGTTTCAGTCTGTGAAAGGGAGAGAGGAAACAAGCTGAGAGGGGAGCCTGCATCCCTTCTTAGGAGCTTTGCGCAGTAATGCCTTCTGCTATGATAGCTACATGATTGTTTTTTTTTTTCTAGTTCCTTTCTTCTCCTTCTTTTTCTTGCACAGACTCATACAAATATTTCTTTCCTCTTGAAAAGAATTTTGTTTGGGAGGCCCAACGCGTCTGGGTTGAAAAATGCTTTTTATCCAGCAGCTTTTTGTAGTCTTTCGAAAGCAATTTTACCATTTCGAAATCCTGTAATGTATCGCTCAGTTACCAGCCTACCATGTGCTAAAAACGAATCTCCTCTCCAATGCCCGCCCCTTCCCCCGCTTCAGACAAGCCGTCTCTATACCTTCGGAGCAAGGAGGAAAAAAAAAAAATCCACCCAGTTCATGGCAAAAAACAGAAGTGAGCAACACGGTCCATGCAGCTGCAACATTGCATTTAAAATTCAGTTTCCTCATAGGAAGAGGGCTAATCCTGCCCCCGTAATTCCCTACAGCCAAAATGTGCCCCCTCCCCGCGTGACAGTGCAATGCAAAGACACTAGCATGCTTATCTTGCCTAACCAGATGGTCGACTTGGATCAATGCACACACGCTACGATCAATGGGACAGATAAAGAATTAGGAAAACAGTGGTACATGCTCCCAGAAAGCTTGTACACTGCATAATTATTTTATGATTCTACACATGGCTACATGTGATACTGAAGTAGAGAAGGAAAGGATAATGAGAGTGCCAGGAAGAATTTTGTAGTAGACTACAGTTCCTCTGTCAGCACTTCCCACACTAGCAAACTCAACTGCCCTTATCTGAAAGTGAATTTAGAAAGCAGGAGCAAAAATGTCAGGGAAGGTATTTCCATTTTTGCCAGGTCCCCGCGCGTCCCGAAGTTTCGTCCAAAGCCGGAGGCCGCTGGCTGGGATTTGGACATGCCTCTCATCCTTAGGCACCCCTAGCTGCTCAGCCAAGGCTGTCCACCAGACTGTATCTGTCTGTGATGCAGACTGTAACCAGGAAGCATCTGGTCTCCAAGCGACTCAGTCAAGTTCATTCAGTAAAATACGGCAGGATGAGCCATTCCCTTAATTTCCGCTTCCTGATTGGCTAACCAAGACAATGTTTTCCAAGCAGGTTAGTCACACATTTCCAACGAAGACCAAAATAATATGGACCCCTGGCCCTGTTACCCAGACAGGTTACGAGGAAAGGACGTGAGGTTCTGAAGCTGGCACAGCCCTGTTGGATGCTGAATTCAGACCAAGGTCATAAAGCAGAACAATGAAAGGCTACAATCTTCCACGATGGTAATGTGTTCATCAGAAAACACAAAAATGTGCCCCCAGCGCTCAGCGCATGGTGGGGGTGAACTCCGTGACTGTACTCATTGCAAATTCGAAGAACAATAATGCTCTCCTCTAGACTATCCCTCAATTTTATTCTTGTATCACCTGCTGTTAAGATGCAACCAAACAGAAGCTCAGATTCTCTTTGGGGTTGGAGACTCGGCTCGCGTGCTAATTAAAGCGCTTGAGAAACTTTTTACGCCCTTTTTCACGTGAAGAGAACTGGGAGCTAGAATCGGGATTTAGGCACAGCTTTCCACTGGCTCTCAACCTCTGAAGCCCTGCGAGTGAGCTCCTTGTGTTAAGCAGCCTGTCACATTCAAAATAGAGTGAATATTCAATACCCAAGTAACTAAAATTATTGTAATTAATTCTTAAGGACCAAATAAAATATCGCCTGCATTAAAATTTAGAGGCAAAAATAAATAAATAAAAGAAAAAAAACTATTGACAATTGTGAAAAGCCGTAGTCCTCTTCCTAGGTTATTTCAGTTGGGAGAAATAGGGTGCTCATTCTCTGTGATATTCCCTGTGGAGTTGGTTGTTTGGTCATCTCTGGTCAAGCACAGCACTGAACAGGGAGCTATATTAGAACCTGGCTTTGTTGTCCATGATCAGATTTGGAGGAAGGTCCTGGTTTGGGGATATAATGCATATTACGCTATCTATTTTTAGTTCAGAACCCTTAAAAGGCAGGGTTATTATTTTACCTTTGAGGGCTTATTTCCCTTCTCTGGGAGACTTTGAAAGATAAGTGTGAACATACCTTTTCCAGCAGGACGATGGGCTCGCTGGGGGTTCCTCTTGCTGTGTGAACAGAGTCTGCAAGGCCCATCCTCTGTGCAGGGGCTCAGTGTGCAGCAAGTAGGGGAAATACGGGAATGTCGGGGAAGGAGTAATCTGGGAGCTGGAACTGGGGCAGTTGAGTAGAAAGACCCCGTGAAGTTTCTCTGAAGACAGAATTGGGCTGGGTTCAAATCTGGTCTGGACGCAAGGTGAAGTGACTGGACCTGAGTCTCGCTGTTAAGGCAGAAAATCTGTGTGGAATCCGGTGTGCCCTCAGTCCAGTAGTAGCCCTTGCTCCTTGCAGATCCTATCAGGAGTGAGCCCATGTCGGGCTGGAGTCCAGCTTCTCAGTGGTTAAGTGAGCTTCCAATCACAGATCACCAGTCACAAAGGAAGATAGTAATAATAAGGGAAAGTCAGTCAGAAACAGTAAACAACAGACTTAGATTTTGTAGATTGAAACTATTGGAATTTATCACAGAAGACAAAATAAATGTGCATAAAATGATTGTAAAATTAAAATGCAAATCAGTCAAATGTTTCAATAAATCGAGAGACTATCCAAAATGATCAGACTGGAAAATGATCCAAACAGTGCTTCTGTTGTTTTTTTTTTCCTTCAAATTTTTGACTGAGTTTAAGAGAGGTTAAAATGAAAGCAAAATCAAATTTTACTGGGGAATAACATTGCAATGGGAGTAGGCATGGCATAGGAAACTATGGGCGTAGACAAGGAGATTGAGACAAGGGGAAGTTTTTAAAGGCAGACATCATGGGGCATAGGGCTGTGGCATTGCGGGTAAAGCCGCCGCCTGCAGCGTTGGCATCCCTCATGGGCGCCCGTCTGAGTTCCGGCTGTTCCACTTCTGATCCAGCTCCCTGCTGATGGCCTGGAAAAGCAGTGCAAGAGAGCCCAAGTGCTTAGGCCACTCGCACTCATGTGGGAGACCCAGATAAAGCTCCTAGCTCCCAGCTTTGGATCAGCCCAGCTCCAGCTGTTGTGGCCATTTGGGGAATGAGCCAGTGGATGGAAGATCTCTCTCTCTCTCTCTCTCTCTCTCTCTCTCTCTCTCTCTCTCTGTGTGTGTGTGTGTGTCTCCCCCCCGCCCCGTGTCTATAACTCTCCCTTTGAATTAAATAAATACATCTTTTAAAAAGGCAAACAAGAAGATTACACAAGACATTTTGCAGTAATCTTTGGTCACAACAGTTAATAACAAGAGTGACATCACCCCGAGGTAACAGACAGTTGCTGGGCAGAAGTCCTTCCAGAAGTTCCTTGTAGGGTTGCAGCAGCCCAGTGCAAGCTTGTGGTTCTGGCTGGGTCTTTCCTGATAGTCACTATCAGGCGATGTACAGAAGAATCCATCTTTCATAACCTCCAGCTTCGCTTATTTATTTATTCTTGTTGGCGTTGACATAAAAGATTCCATCTTGATTCTGACAGCTTTTATAAAATGTACAGAGAGAGAATTTACATGCAATGCATTGCATCCATTTGAAGTGTACAATTCAACAGCTCTGACAAATCTATATATGTGCAAAACCACCCCCCAAGCCAGATACAGGACACTCCCACAACTAGAAGCTCACCTCTTGCTCCTTTTCAGTAGATCCCTCCAGCCGCTAATTTGGTTTGTGTCACTAAAGCATTCTCCACCTTCTCTACCTATATAAATGGAATCCCACACTGCCCACATTTTTGCATTTGACTTCTTTGTTTTTTTTTTAAACTTTGTTTTTATTTATTGGAGAGGCAGAGAGACAGACAGGGCTCCCATCTGCTCATCCACTCACTCCCTAAATGCACTCAGCGGCTGGGCTGGGAGGGGCTGGGCTAATGCCCGGAGCTGGGACCTCAATGCAGGTCTCTCCTGTGGCAGGGGGGAACCCAATTACTTGTCATTGCCTCTGCTCTCAGAGTCTGCATCGGTGGGAAGCTGGGGTGAGTCAGGAACTGGAACCAGGAGTCACATCCCAGGCAGCCGATGCGGCACGTGTGTATCTTTATGGCTACACTAAATGCCTGCTCCCGTGAGCTCTTATTTGACTCAAGAGAATGATCTTGCAGCTCACTCACGTTCTTGGGTGTATCCATGGTCCCTTTCTTCTTATTACTAAGCAAAATCCCACTGTTTGGATCTTCTGCTTATCCATCCCCCAACTAATGCACACTTGGGTTATTTCCATTTTTTTTAGCTGTTGTAAATAAAGATGCAACATAGAAGTCTTGGTGTCCACATATGTTTGGTTACTCTTGGGTGAATATCTATCAGCAGAATTTGGAGTCAGTCTGCCCAAGTGTTTTCCAAGGTGATTTTACTGCTTTACATTCCCACCAGCGGTGTGAGAATTGCCCTACAGCCTTGCCACTTGATATTGCTGGTCTTCGTTTCCGTCATTCCAATGAGTATGTAGTGATATTTGTGGGTCTTGTTCGCATTCCCTGTGGCAAATGATATGCTTATTCACTATCCTTGCAGTTTATTTTGTGGAGTGTTTCTTCTAATCACTTGTTCACTAAAAAAATGTTTTTGTTCTATTGATTTCATATCCTGGATACAAGGCTTTTGTCAGAGGCACATTATGCACATTTTCTCCCACTTGGTCACTTGTCTTTTTGTTTATGTCATATCTTGGAGAACAAACATTTGACATTTTGATGAAGTCCAATCTATCAATTGTCTGCTTTGTAGCTTTTGCCTTTTTGAAGGTTATCTAAGAAATATTTGCCAGGTTTACAAAAGTTTTTCTCCTAAATTCTGTTTTAGTAGTATTATAGGCTTGCCTTTTATAGTTAGATACATGATCTGTTTTGTGTTAATTTTAGTGTATAAGAGAAAAGTCTATTTTTTTCACTTAGAAATAATCATTTTTTTCAGGATCATTTGTTGAAAATATTTTCCTTTCTCTATTGGATTTACCTAGCATCTTTGCTGAAAACATCAATCACAAAGTGTTTTGGCTATTTCAATTGAATTTTCTTAATCATTTTAAGATTACTTTGCCAGTTTCTATGAAATTGCCTATTGGTATTTTGATTGGTATTGCGTTGTGTGTAAAAATCAAGTTGGGAATGACTGACATCCTAGCAATACTGAATCGTTCAGTTCCTGCCCATCACATCTCTCCCTATTCATTTAGGACTTGGAATATCCCTCTTAGTGACGTCCTGCAGTTTTTAATGCAGGAGTCTTATAAAACTTGTGATGATTATGTTCATAATTATTTTATGTCTATACTTTTTTTTGTAACTCTATCTATTTATTTGAGATATGATAGAGAGAAAGCTCTCATCTTCTGGTTCACTCCCCCAAATGCTGGCAATGGCAGGGGGCAGAAGCTGAGAGCCAGGAACTCAATCTAAGTCTCCCATGTGGGTAACAGGAACCCTATTACTTGAGCCATCACTACTCCCTCCCAGGCTCTGCTCTGGCAGGAAAGTAAACTCAGGAGCTGGAGCTGCAGATAGAATGTAGGCTCTGCTCGGTAGGATGTACACACCTTAACTGGCACCTCAATGGCTAGGCCAAGTGCTTAGCCCATAAATATAACTAATTTTTAAATGGCAACTTTCCATTTGCTTGTTCCTAGTATATAAACCTATACTTGACTTAGTTGTGTTAATCTTGTGTCTTATGATATTTTTTTCTACCATTTATGGTTTAGATTTCCTCAGATTTTCTACATCAATAACCATGCCATTAGCAAATAAGGACTATTACTTTTTTCAATCAAATGTGTATGATTTTTATTTATATGCCCTGTCTTATTACAAAGGCTGGGACCCCTAGTACAACGTTGAATAGCAATGGTAAGAGTAAGCCTCTGTAGCAGGTTCCCATGTTTCCTAGGGTGAAAACATTCCGTTCTCACCATTTTGTATATTAATTGTAGGTTTTCTATGGATGCTCTTTATAGAACTGAAGTTTTCCTTTTCCTAATTTGCTGACCATTTTTTGGCGTCAGAAATTGAGTTGAATCATGTCAAAAGCTTTTTATGACTCCTAGGAATTATTGTGCGGTTTTTCTCCTTCATTGTATTAATATGGTGATTATACTTACGGGAATGATTTTATTTATTTAAGCCACCTTGCATCCCTGAGCTGTCTTCCTTAGTCACAATACATTGTGTTTCTTAACTATGTTATTGAACATCATTTACAAGTATTGAGCTTTTCTTTCATTTTTGTAATGTTTCTGTCGGGTTTTGGTGGCAGGGATATGATCCCTGGGTAGCAGTATCTTGTTTAGTAGCCCTACGTATTTATCATGAAACCTACAAGTGTTTGAGTCTGTTACAAAACAGAAAAGATTCAGCCTCCTCAAGGAAGCGTGCCTTCGGAACAGCCAGTTAGGGGAGGGGTCATGAAGGGCTCCGCTGAAAGCTGACCCGGAAGCTCTCCCTGCCCAGTCTACTGAACAGGATCTGCCATCCCCCTTAGTGCCTTGCTGTGCTTTATTTCCCGTGTAGTACTCATCCTTGCCCAGCCTTCTACACAGTCACTTGTTCGTGTGCTTACTGTCTGTCTCCCCCACGAGCACGTAAACTCTATGAGAAAAGGGTCCTTGACTTTTCCCCCTATCTAACCCGTGGCTATTTGTCTAGGATGGATTCTGGTAGATTTCCTCAACTATCTAAGATGTGGAGCATGGCCTTGAAAGGAAACAAAGAACTGGCTTTTCAACTGAAATGAGATGCAGAGAGATTGTGTGCTCTGGAGCCAGACTAGATCTGAACCCTGGCTCTACCATGCACCAACTATATATATGTGACCTTGGATGCATTACTGAGTCTTTTTTTTTTTTTTTGCTTCAGTTTTTAAATCTGTCGAATAGGATAATAACAGCATAGAGTTGTAAGAATTAGGCAAATCTAAGCATATGAAACATTAAGAAAAGGCCTGACATTTAAGAAATGATCAAAGCAAGTGAGATGCTCCTTTTAAGAAGTGCCTGAGAGGCCTCAATTAAGGTCTACCCCAGTCTAGCACCCACGGCCCACTGCAACAGAATCTGAAAGATTCTTTTACAAATAAACTATTGAGGATACCTGAATAACACTATAGGGAAATTTATATACAGAATTACTCACTATGAACAATGGTCTCATTCCAAGAGTTCTCCTTCTCTAGTGTTTGATGGAAGATCTTGCTCTCTCTCACCCACCCTCTCTGTCTCTCTCTCCAACTCTGTAAATCGAAAAGATTTATTTATTTATTTATTTATTTATCTGAAAGAATTACAGAGAGAAAGACAGGAGGAGGCAGAGAGAGAAATCTTCCATCAGCGGGGTTCACCCCCCAAATGGCCACAATGGCCAGGGCTGAGCCAGGCTGAAACCAGGAGCCTCCTCTGAGCCTCCCACATAGGTTCAGGTGCCCAAGCACTTGGACTGTCTTCTGCTGCCTTCCCAGGTGTATTAGCAGGGAGCTGGATGGGAAGTGGAGCAGCCAGGACTCAAACCAGCGCCCATATGGGACCCTGACATCATAGGTGGCAACTTAACAGGCTTTGCCATAGTGCCGGCCCCATAACAAATCTTTCATAGTGGATCTATAGCCACATATGATTAGGTCCTGCTCCAGCGTTTTTACAGTTCTCGCCTGCTTTGACCTTTCCTGTCCTAGCTTGAGACATCCACATTTGAGCCTCCTGCTGCTCTTGGTGAGCAGTGGACGTTTTCTGCTGGGGCACTGCTTGGCGTTGTTGCAGGTCTCCAGCGCTGACTGCCTCCGGGAATTGCTGCTCAGCCATGCATTTGCTGCACCTACGGCAAGAGTCTTCTGTTCCTGCTACTCTGTGCGCCCACCATCTCCCTGCCACATACATTCCGTGCAGATGCAGGGCTTCTGGTGCTTAGCTTATCAACTCCATGACGGCTGAGCAGGAAGCGACTCCATCTCAGTGGAGGAAATTTTCATCCAGTCCATTTCAAGTTGACTTGTTACGAAGACGACTCCCGTCTCCAGAAAGCTGAAGCTGTGATTTGCCCATTTTCTACTTCAGAGCGTCCCTTCTGCAATAAAAGAACCAGGATCAAAGATAGCATCCAGCGGGAAAGAAGCTACCTAGTTCACTACTGATTTTTTGTTAATAAAGACATGTTACATTAATAAAAAATGCTTGCTAGGATTTCTGAAAACGTCACTCACTCAGGCTTTGTTCCCATCATATCCGTGGGGTAGGCAGTTAGTTCCAGCCAGGTGGAGGACACCTGGATCTCCATTTGGGGTATTTGTGCTGTCCTAGGTTGTCTCGTTCTTTTGGCTTCCCAGAACATTGACCACCAGCTTCTGGAAAACGCTCTGTCGTGGCATTGTCCTTGAAGACACGATCCTTAGAAGACCAGTCCTTCTAAGTCTGGTCCTTAAGGATCTTCTAATATTCTTTAGGTTTCTGAACTCTTAGTGAAAGAATCCAGAAAAAGACCAAACTGTGGTCCAGTTATAGATTGGGCTCAACTCCATAGTGCTGAACAAGCTCAGCATCCGGCATGTGGGCTGAGCTGTCCAAGTCTCGGAGGAATCAGTAATTGCTAACCCTTTTTAAAAATGCTATCTCATAATTCATTCATTTATTTATTTATTTTGACAAGCAGAGTGGACACTGAGAGACGGAGAGAAAGCTCTTCCTTTGCCGTTGGTTCAACCTCCAATGGCCGCCGTGGCCAGCGCACCACACTGATCTGATGGCAGGAGCCAGGTGCTTCTCCTGGTCTCCCATGGGGTGCAGGGCCCAAGGACCTGGGCCATCCTCCACTGCACTCCCGGGCCACAGCAGAGAGCTGGCCTGGAAGAGGGGCAACCGGGACAGAATCCGAAGCCCCGACCAGTGTGCCGGCGCTGAAGGTGGAGGATTAGCCTATTGAACCACGGCGCCAGCCACATTCATTTATTTTAAAATAAGTTTTTGAGAGCCAGAGACGAGAAAGAGAGAGAGACAGACAGACAGACAGACAGACATACTTCCTATCTGCTGGTTCACTTCCCAGATACTGTCACTGGGCCAGGTGGAAGCTGGGAGCTGAGAACTCAATCCATGTCTCCCACCCGAGTGTCAGGGACCCAACTGTTTGAGTTATCATTGTTGCCTCCCAAGGTGTGCATGAGCAGGAAACTAGAATTGGGAGTAGAGCTGGGACTGGAGCCCACCCACTCTGATATGAGATGCAGGCATTCTAACCAATGTCTTAACTGCTAAGCCAAAGTCCCACCCAGTAACTACTGGTTCTATGAAGCCTTATCATTTGCTTAAAGAATAACTGTATTCATGATATCCTTTTAGATGTACTGAAATGCTATTTCCTAAGAAGACTCATAAAATGTAATCAAGCAATAGAATAGATTAGACATTGTTCAACAATCTTCAGTTTGATTGCCTTGTTCTTTAAGTACTTGCACCGGACATATCTATCATTGCCTTCCCAGGCACAGTCCCTGCTCAGCGGCCGTAAGTTTTAAGAACTCAGCCTATAGCCCTGGTTAGATATCTGATCAAGGGGAAGCTGCCAAATTCCTTATCTCATAAATTTGAACCGAGGGACAAAAAGAGCAGTTCACTAGCCCTGGAAAGCCACAGAGACGCCAGGAGAGGCGCTGCTCTTGGCACGGGAAATGAGGAGATGCTGCAAGTCAGTCAATCGAGAGGCAGGCAAATGGAGATGATGGCGGAGAGAAAGATGCCAGAGCTTGCATCCCTAAGACAAGCCAGAGCAGACCTCACTCCTGAGGACTTTGCAGGGGCTAACATGCTGAGCTCAGCTTCACTTCCTACCTCGGAGTCTGCGCCAGATGATGTTTACCATAAGCTGCTTTTCCTTTGTGCTAGCTGAGTGCGTCCACGTCACCTGAAATCAACAGGGCTTTGAAAACAGCGCCCTTCCCAGTACTTGAGAGCAGGCTCGGGGGCTTACTCAACCCTGCCAACCTCCCAGAAGAGCACGCCACTGGACACAGCAAATTGGTGGAAATGCGTCACTGCTGCTGACTCCTGTCGACTTTATTTATTTATTTATTGTTTTGATAGGCAGAGTGGACAGTGAGAGAGAGACAGAGACAGAGAGAAAGGTCTTCCTTTACCGTTGGTTCACCCTTCAATGGCCGCCACGGGCGGCGCACCACACTGATCCAAAGCCAGGAGCCAGGTGCTTATCCTGGTCTCCCATGGGGTGCAGGGCCCAAGCACTTAGGCCATCCTCCACTGCACTCCCAGGCCACAGCAGAGAGCTGGCCTGGAAGAGGGGCAACCGGGACAGAATCCAGTGCCCCTGTCTACTTTCAATCCTTGTGTTTTACTCATCCTTAGAGTAACCCTGTTATATTCATGTTCTTCCATAAAAGGTCAACAAAATATCAGAAGTCCACCAATGTTATAAGAAGAGTTATTGAGCATAGTGGAAGTTAGGGGGCAACTAAAAGACCTCATAGTAGCACCTATCTCTTCCTGTGTCATGGGTCTCAGGAATGCTATTAGAATGGTTCCTGAATGCATTTGGCAGCTCGGGAAAGGCCCTGAGAAGCTGCACAGTCAGGAAGCCTGCTCACACCGGTTTTGGTGCAGGTGAGTACGCATGGTCATTAAGGACATCATCTGGCTTAGCCGTGTGCCTTTGCCGCCCACTGGTTGCATGCCTTGGATAAAGTGAAGCTAACCAAGTCCCTACCTCCTAAGCTTATTGGGAGAGCTAAATAAGGCAATAAATCCAAACTCCAGCAGTTGACCAGCGCAAGGTGGTACTTAGAAATGTTAACTGTTTTCACCAGTGGTGTAGCATTCACGGAACTCACTGAAGGTGTGTCGTGAACGCAAACCACCTACTGACACCTCTTGGAACATATACCCTGGAGGATTTTAAGGGAAAGCAAAGCAAAGCTGTCTAAGAGAGAAAGGGAGAAAAAAGAAAAAAGAAAAAAATTCAAAGGAAAGAGGAGAAAATAGACAAGGGCGAGTTTGCTTATTTTCTAATTCTGTTTAATGTATGAATCACCAATTTAGCTATGGTTGTCTCTGCAATCCTGGTAATGTCAGGCTTACAGCAGGTATTTGATAAAAAGACGTGTCATTAATTAATTTACTATCAATTAAATTACAATATAGATGGCATAAGTATGCTGCTGCCCTCCTGCTTCTCTGCAGAGAAAAATCTGATCTAGGAAAACTTCTAGAAGTCCTTCCCACAGACATTTCCAAGTGGCCTAGGAGTTAGTTTCCAAGGCTACAGAAATACTTCACATTATTATTTCTTTAATTTGAGAGGCAGAGAGACAGACAGAGAGCTCCCACATGCTGGCTCACACCCAAATGCCCACAACTGCCCCTGGCAGGGGTGAGACTGGTCAGGCTCTGAGAACGCAGCCCAGGGGGCAGGAGCCCCGCCACTTGGGTCGTCACTGCTGTCTCCCAAGGGCTGCATAAGCAGGAGCCAGAGCTGAGTGTCACACCCTGGCTTTCAATGCGGGCTGCAGGGAAGCTTCACAGGGGCCAAATGCCTGCTCCTAGAGAAATGTGTTCCATGCCCCAGAGATGGCGGAACCGAAGGAAACGCATCCCCTTCCCCTTCGCCTGCTTTCCTCAGGCTCTGAACAGAAGCCGGACTCTGCACCAGAATGGAACCAAAGGCAGACAGTAACAACCCTGCTGGTGAGAAAATGGAACAAACAGAGACTGATCCTAGATCCCAGAGCTATTTTGACTGCTTTGGGGTTGAGGCTGTACATGGGTGCAACACGTGTGATCTCAGGCTCACATAAGAAATTAGCCGCAATTATTTAAAGGAAACATAATGATTGCTCAGTGGAAAAAATAATGTAAAAGGCCCTTCATAGCATTGTTTCACAAATACCCAGTGAAGAACACTAGGGGTAAACAAGCCAGATCTGGCTGCTGAAGGTTGTAAGCGTTTCTAAGTCTCATCGCTTTCAGTCTGGTTTGATTTTCATGAGACAGGCAAAGATCCAGACAGACAGACAGACAGACAGCGATTTCACTTCTGCTTTGCCTTCCATCAGA
This sequence comes from Sylvilagus floridanus, assembly GCA_949820135.1. Taxonomy (NCBI): domain Eukaryota; kingdom Metazoa; phylum Chordata; class Mammalia; order Lagomorpha; family Leporidae; genus Sylvilagus; species Sylvilagus floridanus. The sequence continues at coordinate 18,739,933 of OX463239.1, read as the reverse complement.
GAGATAGACAGCCAGACAGATGCACAGAGACGAAACTTAACAATGACCACTCAAATAAGTTAACCATGTAAAACCTTACGTACACTGCCTCCCTCACCACTCGCAGAAACAGGTAGGCAGATGACATTGGGATCTGAGCGAGAATGGGGATGGGAAAGACTGCCACTAAAGACGAGACACACGGTGCTTCAAAGCACAGGTTTTAGAATCAAAGAGACCAGGATCTCAGTGGCGGCCTCACTGCAGAGTAAAATGTGGTATTTGGAAGGGTACTTGCCCTCCCCAGCCTCAGAGCCCTGGAGGTAAGGGTGTCGAGTCTCCATGTGGTTAGGATAAAGGAGCTGCTAGAGGAAGCGTGGGTCCCACTGTGTCTGGTACATGGTCACAATAGCACCGAGGGACCCTCTGTACCAGGATCACACCGAAGGCTGCAGCGCACCGTTGTGCTAATCCTCCAAGTAATCTCTCAGGTGTGGGTCCGAGTATTATCTCCTCTCTAGAGGAAGACAAGGTTTAGAGACAGTAAGCGATTGACCCAAGAAAGCAGCAAAGCCAGGCTTTGTCCACTTCTGGCTGACTCCTGAGAACTCACCGCTGGCTCCCACATCAGAGGGTGGCCCCTCTCCTGAGAACCTGCTACATGTCCCACAGATTCCACAAATAATTCATTTAATACTCGTTGTACTTTAAAGTGTTAGTTTTCTCTCCTGGTCTACAGATGAGGAAATCAGGCATCCAAAGGTAGCAAAGGAGCCTTCTGGTAGGGCTGGCGTCAGGGACCTGTGTTCTGAAGGCCCCATGCTTGTGTAATGCTATGCTATGGCCTCCTTGAAAATTTCAGCATTGTTTAAGGAGGGACTGTGTATGCAAGGGTCTTCAAGACGTTCATGGACATGCAGGTTATGAAAAACACTATATATGTCAATATGTTTGCATGAAAATAAGCTGAAATTTTTAATCCTATTTTCACTAACCTTTTGAAATACCCCTGTGTGTATGTATGTATATATGCATATATATTTAATTACATTTTAAAATGTTTTATTTATTTTTATTTAATTGAAAGCAAGAGAGAGATCCGATCCACTGGTTCCCTCCCCAAATGCCCACAACACCTGCTATGTGGCACCAAAGCCAGGAGCTGGGAACTCAACCCAGGGCTCTCCGTGGGTGGCAGGAACCTGGCTACCTGAGCCATCACCACTGCCTCTCAGGATGCGCACCATCGGGAAGCCAGAATCAGTAGACTGAGGCGCTCACAGAGGCTCTCTGGTATTGAACTCATACCCCAGCCGATGAAGCCGTCAGTCTGCCTCTCCCAGCCTTTCCCTCTGCACTGCCTTGCTGAGGATTGTGGAATGAAGGGTCACATGAGAGGGCTACTCCTTTCCCTGAGGGCAGCATCATTAACAAACCTCAGGATCCCGGAAACAACAGCTCACAAATGAACGTCAGTAAGTTCTGTCTAGTGTCAGGATCATGGAGAACGACTGGTTTAGGTAATACCACAAAAAATTTCTCCTTTGTTATTTTTTTTTCCTAGGGATTCTTTGGTTTTATAATTAGGCCTACGATCCATTTTGAGTTGTGTTTTTTGTATGATTCAAGGTACGGATTTTGTGTGTGCGTACATCCAATTATTGCCCCATTTACTTTATGAAAAACTATCCTTTTCCATTGAAATGACATTGCACCTCTGTTGGGAATCGTCTGGCTGTATTTCTACACTTTCTGTTTTCTGTTCCATTTTTATGCTGAGAGCACACTGACTTCATCTTGAAATAATGTAAGTACTCCAACTTTGTTCTTTTCCAAAGTTCTTCAGACTATTTTAGGACCTATGAATTTAGAATTAGCGTGTCATTTTCTATAACAAATATTGCCTGAGTTGAATTAAATGTAGAGATCTGTTTGGGATGAATTAGTATTTTAACATTTTTAATCGAGTCTCTGAGCCATGAACACAGTGATCTCTCCACTTACTTAGATATCCTGTAATACCTCGGTAATATTTTACTGAGTGTTCAGGCTTTGTATGTCTTTTGTCATGTTTATCTCTAACTATTCGTTTTTTGATGTCTTTCTTCTTTTTTGGTTAATTGTTGCTAATACATACAAACATAATTGATCTTTTTTTTTTATATTAGCCTTATCTCCTCCAAACCTGTGAGACATGGGTGTCTTAACCATGAGGTCAAGCACCTGCCCCAAGACTGTGTTTCCACTGGACTGTGTATTGCATGCTGGTGCTGTCACTCAAGTGCCTTGTGGGTGTTCACGTGGATTTCAGGTGGATATTTTCCCTGAAGACATGACAAAGCCAGTGAACAGGAAAACACACTTCAGCACATTCAGAAGATTTTTGCAAAAATAAATTCCTGGAGCAGTGTTCAAAGTCATTGCTCAATGGGCAAATGCATATGTCCTCTGGTATCAAGTAGGAATCAAGAAAGAAACAAAATTAAGCTAGATTTTTAAAAAATCACAGCTTTATTTGATTCCTTCAAAAATTGTCCACTTCATCAGAATTTTTTTTTTTTTAAATGCAACTAACAGAATCATGGAACATTCTTGGCCACCCCTGAGTCTCGCTCTAGTGTCTGATTCCAACAGTGAACAAGACATGCTTTCTTCCACACCATGTGTGATGAGATTTTATTTGTCTCTTTCTTGCATATAAAAAGATCAAGGATCCAACCCTTTAGGGGTAATGACACAAAAAGGTCCCCAGATAGTGGAAGCTGACAGTGGATCTGTAGACCTGGATTCTATGAATAATAGTAGTTCACTTTTCTGAGAATTCACGATGCCTTAGTCTCTGCAGCTGGCAGTTTACTCGGATTATGTAATATCAGATTAGTGGAAAAGCAAAACCAAACAATAAGAGAAATAAGCTAAAAATAAAACTTTGAAGAGAGGGAAGGCGGATTCAGAGTGGGGGAGGAGATCTTGCTGTCAAGCTCTGTGTGCTGCCTTCAGGATGACAGTGCAGACAGGAATCAGCTGTGTGAGTCGTAAGCTCAGAAGAGAGATCTGGGTCAGAGAAGCAGGTTTATGTGCATTTCCTGGAGTACAGGAAGGAGAGCAGAATACAGACAATACGCACGTTTAAGAAGTGGCCTATGACATGGGGGAAAAGCGGGAGACCACGGCCTCCCAGAGGCTGACCGGAGGCAGCATTTCCAAAGGCACCACCAGTCAATAGTGACAACAGAAGGCACAGTTTATAAAGAAGACATAGTAGCCACAAACCACATACGTCCAATAACCCTGCAAACTAAAAATATAAAACAAAAATTTATAGAAATGTGAGAACCTGGGGACCGACGCTGTGACACAGCGGGTTAATGCCCTGGCCTGAAGCCCAGCATCCTGTATGGGTGCCGGTTCTAATCCCAGCTGCTCCTCTTCCAATCCAGCTCTCTGCCATGGCCTGGGAAAGCAGTGGAGGATGACCCAAGTGCTTGGGCCCTTGTACCCACATGGGAGACCCAGAAGAAGCTCCTGGCTCCTGGCTTCAGATTGGCACAGCTCTGGCCATTGCGGCCATCTGGGATATGAACCAGCAGATGGAAGACCTCTTTCTCTGTCTCTACCTCTCTCTATAACTCTGTCTTTCAAATAAATAAAATAAATCTTAAAAAAAAAGAAATGTGAGAACCTGATAAAAATATATAGTATAACAAAGTACTTCGAAAATTTATGGGAAAACGGAATTAAAAGATAAGTTTATTTTTGTACAAATTTTTAAAATGCATGAAATTTTTATAGCACACACTTTCCATGAACTTTTTGATGTAATTTCTAATGTATGAGGATTCTTCAAAAAGTTTGTGAGACTACTAGAAGAACTGACAGAAGAAACAATAGAAAATTCATGGAAGAAAAATACAAATAATCACTAAACACTTGACTGGTTTGCTATTTTTTTAAAAAGATTTTTATTTATTTATTTGACAGGTAGAGTTACAGACAGTGAGAGAGACAGAGAGAAAGGTCTTCCTTCCATTGGTTCACTCCCCAAATGGCCACCACAGCCGGAGCTACGCTGATCCAAAGCCGGGAGCCAGGTGTTTCCTCCTGGTCTCCCACATGGGTGCAGGCACCCAAGCACTTGGGCCATCCTCCACTGCCTTCCTGGGCCACAGCAGAGAGCTGGACTGGAAGAGGAGCAGCCAGGACTAGAACCGGCCCCCATAAGGGATGCCGGCACTGCAGGTGGAGGATTAACCTAGTGGACCACCACGCCAACCCGGACCCCAAATGGTTTGCTTTTAAAATGCATTTATTTGCTTATTTATTAATTTAGTTGAGAGGGAGGGAGGGGGAGAGGGAGAGGGAGAGGGAGAGGGAGAGGGAGAGGGAGAGGGAGAGGGAGAGGGAGAGGGAGAGGGAGAGGGAGAGGGAGAGGGAGAGGGAGAGGGAGAGGGAGAGGGAGAGGGAGAGGGAGAGGGAGAGGGAGAGGGAGAGAGAGAAATCCCATCATTTGGTGCACTGCCCAAATGGCCAGGGCTGAGCTGGGACTGAGCTGGGGCTGAGCTGGCAGCCGGGAAGGCCATCCAGGTCTCCCATGTGACAGTGCTGCCTTCAAGGGCTTGAATTCTCAGGAAGCTGGAGTCAGAAGCTGGAGCTGAAATGGAACTCAGGCCCTGGGTATGGAACCGGCATCTCAACTGCTAGACTACGTACCCACCCCCACAAATGATTTTCAATCACTCTGGGAGTTAACCAAATTAACATCAATCTTCCATCTGAAAGAACCAAAATTTTAAACATTATAATATTTAGTGTTACCAAAGATGTAGGACAAGTAGTACTCACGAAACATTGTAGGTATGAAAACTTTCTTCTGAAGTTTTGAAAATACGTATCAAAAGTTTCAATTTTGTAGTACCTTTTATCCAGAGTATTCCATTTTTAGGAACACAGTTTCAGGAAATTTAAATATGCCATTAAAAGAAACAATGTTGATCATTTTTAAAGTGAAAAGATGTCTAAAATACTAATAAGAGGAAAATGTAGGTTATAAAACAGAATATATCATCCTAATTTTGTTTGAATATGCTGTCTGAAAGATCAAGAATAAACACATCAAAATCATAAAAATAAATATCCTTTGATGGAAGAATTTTGGATGATTTTTATTTCAAATTTATACTTCACATTTTCCAAATTTTCTGTAATGCACATATTTCATTCCACAGGTATAAAACATTTAAAATGAAAATGCAGTATAGTGCTCTTTAGGATATTTCTATGAGAAAAAATTATTAAAATAGCTTGAGATTCAAAATTAAGGTTGAAGAAATTTAATATTACAGTAGAAATGTATTCATGGCCAAATAATGGCTCTCTGAAAAGATGATCCAAGAATGCTAAAGGAATTAGGTGAAAAGTTGATGGGAAACTTACTAATGAATGCATCAGTCTGGCAACACCTAATCAGTCCTTGGGTAAGCTTCAGCATCATTAAAGGTGGGACAAGTACATATTATGCATATTGTGATGAGATGCAATAGGAAGTACATAGCACCACCCAGGAATATTCTTGAAGAGAAGAAAAATAGGAAGGAAGGAAGAGAGGAAGACAGGAAGGGAGGAAGGGAGGGAGGGAGGGAGAAGAGGAAAGGGAGGAAGGATGGAGGGAGAAAGAGGAAATTTTAATGGAGAATCTTATAGATCTATCAGCTTACAGAAAAGATAGGGAGGTAGAAGAATAAGCTGAACAATGGCACCAAGAAGCTAATAGCCAAATTCAGGAGGTGGAAAAATCTACAAGACAAATAACCTAATTCTTTTGAAAACTAAATAGTAAGAAAGAAAAGGAGGGAGGGGTGCATTACAGACTAAAAGAAATTTAAGGGGGCAGAGTTGTGGTGCAGCAGATTGGACTGCCACTTGCAAGGCTGGCATCAGATACTGGAGTGTCAGTTTGAGTCCTGGCTGCTCTACTTCTGATCTAGCTTCCTGCTAATGTGCCTGGAAAAGCAGTGCATGATGTCTCTAGTACTTGGTTTCCTGCTACCCATGTGTAGACCGGGATGGAGTTGCTGGTTCTTTGCTTCTGCCTGACCTAGCCCTGTCTATTGGCTATTTGGGGAGTGAATGAGCAGATGGAAGATCTCTCTTTTCTGTTACTCTGTCTTGCATATGAATAAATAAGTAAATCATTTTTAGAAAGAAATTTAAGAAATATAACAACAAATGTGATGTACAAGAATACTTTAAAAAGTTCACAGAAAATGGATTTATTTTGTTGCAAAGAAATTTTGAAATACACAATTTTTTCATTGTATGCATTTTCCAAGAACATTCTGAAGACCCTTCATATGATCCTTTTATGGATCCTGACTTGAGCAAGCTATTAACCATCATTTTCTTAGGTTAGTCAGGAAACTGGATTATGGCCGTGTCCCATGATAGTGGAGAATGTTTGGTTAATTGTGTTGGTTGTGTTCATGAGTATTGCATTAAATTAACATTATGTTAGAAGTATTTCAAGTGAAATTATGTCTGAAATTTTGAGTACTGCAGAATTTAAAAGAAAAAAGGTGTTTTGTATTTGACGGGGGAAGCTATAATGATGAAATAAGACTGATAAAACTGTTAATTCTTGAAGCTTAGTGACAGCTACTTTAGGACTATCCTCTCCACGTCTGTGTATATTTAAAAATGTTGCTAATTTAAAATTTAAAGTAAACTCTTAGAACCATTAGCGTAGATTTTCTCTTAAATAAATGTTTCTGCTCATGGTTTTGGTCTGACACTGGGCACCACCCAAGCTTACTAATCTGAATACTGAATATTGTTTAGGAATGGAAAGTGGTACAGAGACATAAAAGGTATTTGGGGATGTTCAGCTTCATTTGTAGGGATACACAGGTGTTTGAAACTGTTAAGGGGGTGTGAGATGCTGTGGGAGGAAACTTGGTTTAAAAGCCAAGGGAGAACACATTAACCATCTCCTGAGATCCAGCACCAAGAACGACTGTGATGTTCAATTCTCAAGGAATAAATGAAGACCCTCCAGCTTCCTGCATGTCCATGGGGCAGCCACGTGGGAAAGAGGAGGCTGTGAGATTTCTGGCTTCCTCACTCTCCTTCCAGCAGATTGCACAACTAATTCTTACAGGAGCTGGGGGACAACAGACTACCTCCCGTCTCCTAGGCAGCATGACCCTAGAGCTCATCACACTAGTTAGACACCTGTGCTGCCCACCAGGTGTGTCCAGCTTGTCAATCACCAGCAGAAACCCACCCCCCTGCTCAGTGCCTGGCACCAAGTAAGAGGTCGATGAAGATTATTTGACTCTGATTAAATACCTTTTTCATTATAAAATGGCTTCCCAACCCGCTCTACCCATTTCTAGAGGAGAAAGGTTTGTTTTTATTGAGAAATGAAAAATCAAGGCTTTAGACCCCCTGAAGCTTAAGCACTCAAATCCTCATAACAATGTTTTTGTTCCTACGCGGCTGCATGAATTTGAAGGACATTTCTAATGCCTTGATAATGCTGTAGGAAGTTAGCCAAGAACTCCACCATCACTAGGAGTTTCAAAACCTTGAGAAGTTTTCTCCTGGTGTGTTTAAGAGCATTCAAGCTCATTGTGCACGAGGAATGCACCGGCTTAGGTTGACTTTTTTTCTCTTTTTTCACCCTCCCCTCTAAGTAACACTGTCGTTTCTTTGCAGGGTCATACTCGATTCCAACAGCCTTTTTCGTGTGCGCGAGATAGCCCGACACGCTTCCCCCAACTCACACGGCTCTAATAAGGGACAATCCCCACTGCACCGCACAGCTCCCCAGCAGGATAAAAGCTAGTTTCTATAAGGTAATATTTCTCTCTTGAGAAAGTATGATTTGTAACTCTGCCACTCTCAAATTTCCAGGTCATCTTTGCTTGCTGGGAAAAAGAATCCTTATGAAGAGAAGTTTGCTCCCTGGAGGGAGCGGAAGGCAACGCTCACTCCCTGAACTGACCCTGTGTCCCTGGAGGACGGCTACAATGGGCCCCAGGCAGGCCGCCGAGCAGTGGGGCTGAGCAGGTCTGGGTGACAATGGAAGGGAAGATCCTTTAAATGGAATGACTTGTGTGGCCCTTCAGCAGCACTCTTGAAGACACCAGTGTGGTCATCGACGACGCTCTGGTCATTTTCAAGTTGTTGAAGTTGCCTGGAGGATTAATAGAATATTGGCCTGGCTTTCTCAAATGCACATGCACAGAATCACTTAGAGCTATCTTCAAAGGCAGCAGAGAAAAGATCCGGGAGCCCTGCAGGTGAACAGAGAGTAATGGCATAGAATAGACACCCCCAGCCCCACCACCAAGCCACTCTCCCCCAGACTCCCACCAGGCCTCTCTCTCCCAGCCCCACCACCAAGCCACTCTCCACTCAGACCCTAGACCACCTCAGTCTGTCTCCTGTCCCCTGCCCGTGTTATCTCCACTGGGACCCTCTGCAGCCCCATTTCTCTACTTATCATCTTGGAAGTGGGGAGATTGCTGTGCTAAGAGAAGACCCACCTTTCCTCTGGCACAAACCCTGCTCCTTAAACTATGCACACACCTGTCATACAAGTAGTGGCACCCCGGTCCAGGGAGCTTGCCAAGGCAACCTCTTTGTGACTGCTGGAGTTTACCTTCACTTTTCAAAAACCTAGACAGCTAGTACAAGTAGGAAGAAAAATCACTTGATACAGAAGCCCATCCTGGATGGCTGACTCAGGTTGAGGTTTACAACATCATTATTTGGTCATATTTACCAAATGTCTTACTTGCTCTATTATCTGTTTTCTCAGATGTGTGCGGTTTTTGATTTTTAATTGCTCTTATTTACCAAGAATCTCATTCATTATATTATCTGTTTTTTCAGGTGTGTCCTTTTTTTTTTTTTTTTTTATTTCCCTGTAAAGAGAATCTGGCCTACCAAAATCGGTGACTTGCTTAACAATCCAAGAACTGCCACGCATCCAGTACAAGTTGTGAGCTCAAAGATTCCACAGCAGTGACTCAGGTTTCTTTAGGTCCTCATTCTTATACTCAATGCTTTTTGTAAAAAGAAAATAACTCAACTCCAAAAGGAAATTTACATACACACTGACCATCTGTTTGACAGGGATCAATATTTCATTGCATCAAATAATTTAAGTCATCAAAAAGGGTCGGCGGGCCCCTCACCATTTTCTAAGAACAAACGAAACAAATCTTTAGAACCTTTTATAATTTAAAGAAGTTATAGTAGTGCCTAGGTTTACAAAAATACTCGTATAGATAATTACAGCCTACAAGGTCCATAGTAGGAGTTAACAACAGAAAATATTTCCCAAAAGTATAAAGACAGATTGAATGACTATAGGTACATTGGGTGTTTATGTTGATATTTTGCCATTCTTTTGTTTTCCACATAAATGCTGAACAGAAAAATATTTTGGCTTTTCTATTCTCTTCTGAGAAAGCGTAGAGAGAGAGATGTTTTCCAGTGCACTCCTCAAATATCTGCAATGGCCAGGGCTGGGCTGAAGTCGAAGTTGGGAGCTGGATGGAAGGAGCCCAGTTACTTCAGCTATCTTTGCTGCCTCCCAGGGTTTCCATCAGAAGCCTGGATTTAGGAGTTAGAGCCAGGTATTGAACCTAGGTCTTCTTCCTTCCTTCCTTCCTTCCTCCCTCCCTCCCTCCCTCTCTCTCTTTCTTTCTTTCTTTCTTTCTTTCTTTCTTTCTTTCTTGACAGGCAGAGTGGACAATGAGAGAGAGAGACAGAGAGAAAGGTCTTCCTTTGCAGTTGGTTCACCCCCCAATGGCCGCTGCGGCTGGCACACCACATTGATCCAAAGGCAGGAGCCAGGTGCTTCTCCTGGTCTCCCATGGGGTGCAGGGCCCAAGCACCTGGGCCATCCTCCACTGCACTTCCAGGCCACAGCAGAGAGCTGGACTGGAAGAGGAGCGACCGGGACAGAATCCGGCACCCCGACCAGGACTAGAACCCGGGGTGCCGGCGCCGCAAGGCGGAGGATTAGCCTATTGAACTGCGGCGCCAGCTCCTCCCTTCCTTTCAAGATTTATTTATTTATTTATTGGAAAGGCAGAGTTACAAGAGAGGTAGAGACAGAGAGAGAGAGAGAAAGAGAGAGAGAGAGTCTTCCATCCACTGGTTCACTCCCCAGATGGCTGCAATGGCTAGAGCTGAGCCGATCCAAAGACAGAAGCCAGGAGCCCCTTCCAGGTCTCCCATATGGGTGCTGGGGCCCAAGAACTTGGGCTATCTTTTACTGCTTTCCCAGGCCAAGGCAAAGAGCTGGATCAGAAGCGGAGCAGCTGGAACTCAAACCAGAGTCCATATGGGATACTGGCACTGCAGGCAGTGGCTTTACCTACTACGCCACGGTGCCGGCCCCATACCCAGGTATTTCAATATGGGATGAAGGTCTTACCTGGCACCTTAACCACTCGGCTAATTGCCTATCACTCCTTTTAATAAAAGCATTAATCTTACCATTAGGACCTCATCCTCAGGACCCCACTGAATCCTGATTACCTCCCAAAGGCTCCACCTCCAGACACCATCACATTGGGAGCTAGGGTTTCAATACATGAATCTGAGGAGGTACATAAACATCCAGTCCATAGAGTATGCAATGAATTTATAGGTCCTTATAGGTCCATTAGGCACTTTTCATGAGATCTCAACTGTGAGCTGTATGTGTGTGTGTATGTGTGTGTATTCAAATTACCAAAAGACACCTTTAGATTTCTCTACTCAAAACTATTTAAGAATTTATTTTTCTTGGAGCCACATTGATTAATTATTGTTATTGTTGTTATTATTTCACCTACATAAAACCAGTTTAGCTAGGTGGCATTCTATGTGGTTATGTTACAGGTGGATCAGAAGCTATTCCAAGGTTTTTACACTTTTTCGTTTTTTTTTTTTTTAATTTATTTGACAGATAGAGTTAGACAGTGAGAGGGAGAGAGAGACAGAGAGAAAGGTCTTCCTTTCTCCATTGGTTCACTCCCCAAATGGCCATTATGGCCAGCGCACTGCGCCGATCCGAAGGCAGGAGCCAGGAGCTTCTTCCTGGTCTCCCACGCAGGTGCAGGTGCCCAAGCACTTGGGCCATCCTCCACTGCCTTCCCGGGCCACAGAGCTAACTGGACTGGAAGAGGAGCAACCAGGACTAGAACCCAGTGCCTGTATGGGATGCTGGCACTGCAGGAGGAGGATTAGCCAAGAGAGCCATGGCGCCGGCCCCACTTTTTCCTTTTAAATTTTAAGATTTTGAGTCATTCATGAGGTCCCACAGAAATCAGAATTCTACATACCTTTGCGTGTTCACATTTAACTCATTCAGGAAATCTTCACTGGGTGTAGATGTTGGGGCTCAAGGATGAACAAGATAGTTTATCTTCAGGAAGACAGCCATCCCAGGACTCAGAGAATAGACAGCAACTGTTTAACAATAGCACCAGTATCAAACTACCAGTCCAAGAGGGCACATGACCAGTTCCCACTGGAGCACGCACAGGAAGATGGTAGAGTCACATTATGGCTCGTTTCCCGATATTCAATTTTCCCCGTGAATGGGGTTAGGAGGGACTAACCCTTCCACCTTGGTTCCAGGGTGAATTCCCATAAGGGTAAGCCACTCAGCACAATCTGAGTCCCCTTCTGAGTGATTAGCTCAAGAAAAAGAATTGGTCTTTTACTTCCCCTTGGCCAGAGGAACTGGGGAAAGAAACCTGAAATAGTCCAATAGTGGGAAATCTAGGAGTTGGGCTTGATAGAAGCCCCATCGCTCCCACCCCCAGCCTGCCCTGTTTCCTTCTTGTCCTAGTCTGCTGTGGCTCCCTCTTCTCCAGATGCTTGGTGTTTGAAACACTATAGCTTGTCTCTAGTCTTCCTCTCTTTTCTTTCTTTTTATTTATTTATTTATTTATTTGACAGGTAGAGTTATAGACAGTGAGAGAGAGAGACAGAGAGAAAGGTCTTCCTTCCATTGGCTCACTCCCCAAATGGCCACTATGCATGGCACTGTGCCGATCCAAAGCCAGGAGCCAGGTGCTTCCTCCTGGTCTCCCATATGGGTGCAGGGGCCCAAGCACCCTGGCCATCCTCCACTGCCCTCCTGGGCCACAGCAGAGAACTGAACTGGAAGAGGAGCAACTGGGACAGAACTGGTGCCCATATGGGATGCCAGTGCCACAGGCAGAGGATTAATCAAGTGAGCCATGGCGCTGGCCCCCTTCCTCTCTTTTCTACCTTCCCCTGCTTCTTTGGTGATTCAGTCTTACAGCTATGAATATTATCCGTATGCTTTCAACCGGAAATGCACACCACCAGCCTAGACTCCTCTCCCAAATGCACACTCATAGGGTCCCCTCCCTACTCAACATCCACCCCTGGATGTCTAATAGATTTTGAAAATCTAACACGTCCAACACCCAACCCTGGATCTTCCTCTCCAAACCCTTTCTATCCACTGACTGCTTATGTTGGCGGTCCTGGAGTCGTTCTCAGCACTTCTGTCATCTTCCTCATCCAGTCTGTCAGGAAATTCTCCTAGCCCTGTGTTCAAACTCTCTCCAGAACCCATCATACCTCATCACCCCCACAGCAACCTTCTGATCTAGCCACAATCACTTCTCACCCAGATTATTGGAAAAGCCCTTGAATGGCTCCTAAACACTGTTCTTGCTCCCTACAGCCCACGTGCACGCGGGAGCCACAGAGATCTTCTGAGACCTTGTGTTGGATCGTTCACTCTTTGTAAGCCTTCATGGTGGAAAACCCTGGCAATGGACTCACGTGATGCATCCTCTGTCACTTCCTGACGTCATCTCCAACTGCTGTGCCTCCACCGTTCCACCCCAGCCCCAGCCACCCTGGCCTCCCTGCTGCTCCTTAGACAGGCCGGAAGCCCCTCCTAGACCTCAGTGCAGGCTGTCTCCTCTGCCTAGCCCCTCCCCCCACTATTCATATCTCCCCCTCACATATCAAACAATTTATATTGCATAAGCCTGTTTGAACATATGATTTAACAGTTTTGTTTTACCACTGTATCCCAAGAGAACAATGCCTGGCATGCATTATTGGCACTCTATAAATATTTATAAAATAAATTTTAGGGGCTGGCGCTGTGGCGCAGTGGGTTAATGCCCTGGCCTGAAGCGTCAGTATCCCATACAGGTGCCAGTTCGAGACCTGGCTGCTCCACTTCTGATCCAGCTCTCTGCTATGGCCTGGAAAAGCAGTGGAAGATGGTCCAAGTCCTTGGGCCCCTGCACCTGTGTGGGAGACCTGGAGGAAGTTCCTGGCTCCTGACTTTGGATCAGCACAGCCCAGCCATTGCAGCCAACCAGGGAGTGAACCAGCGGATGGAAGATCTCTCTCTGCCTCTTCTCTCTCTGTGTAACTCTGACTTTCAAATAAATAAATCTTTCAAATAAATATTTTTTTAAAAAAATAGAGAACAATCCAAGGGAAAATCTAACACATGTAGGTAAGAGAACGGGGATCAAAAGTCCTGCTCAAACCACGCCCCAAGTGTACATTATTGCTGGGCACTATTGAGTCGCCTAAATACACTGCTGGGTTTGATTTTTCTTTGGTGCCAGTTTCAGCTCAGTTTTCTGTCGCTCAACAAAGGCATCCTGAGGGATAAGAGAAACTCAGAGAGCTCACGTGAGGAGGCCCTAGAGAGGTAATGGGGTTGATTCTCCCTCGTGGCCATGCACTTGAACAGACTGGTCTGCACGTCTTGTCTACGTCCCCCACCGGTCTCCTGATCGCACGTTGTCCTCTTACTTCCTGCGTCCTCGCTGTAGGATTCGCATCTCCGTGGAGTTGGCTCTGCTCATCTGTCCTCTGACTTTCTCCTGGGCTGCCCACCCCCTTTCTGCAAACTCTTTCGTTCCTCCATGGCGGAGCTGCACACCTGGTGTCCTGTAGGGCCCTGACCCTGGACCCCACAGGGTCGACTCTGCAGGCTTCCTGACAGACATCTGTTCTGGTCTCCTGACTTCAGGCACACCGAGATGACCCTGCTGCTAATTCCTAAGGGTCTACAGCCAGCGCTGACCTCAGGCCACACTGCTCACAGACCCTGAAGCACAGCACGCACTGGGATCTCCCATGGGAACCCAGGACTCCAGAGGTTGCGTTCATTGATTTCAATATGAACGGCTCTCGTGCCTCCCGTCTATTAGAGTGACCCCGCTTGCGTCCTCAGCCTTGCTTGCTCCCCACTACCGGATGGTTCGCAGCCAGTTTCAGTCTAGGAGAGGGCGGCTCCTTCCTTCCCCAGCAAGCAAGAAAACCATTCTCTGCCTGTCCCCTCCACACCGCCATTCCCTTCGCCAGCACTGATCTGTATCCCAAGGGACAGAACCCTACACAGGGGACATTTTGTAAATCTTCTTGTGTGAGGCAGGAGGGAGGGGGATATTTTGGTGATCACCAAGACCGTAGGGCAATGTGAGCCTCTGAGAGCCAGGGTGCAGGGAAGCTGGGTAACTTGGAACCCGGGGGACACCCACACCCCCCACACACCTGCAGTGTCTTACCAGATTTCCCCAGTGTGCTGCTGCCAAAATAATTGAACAATGAAATACTTTTTACTTTTTCTTTATAATTAAGACTTCAGGTTAATTTAAAAGAATATTACGTGTACCTGTGTTGCATTATCTATGTATTTCACTTCAGCATAATAAAGGTGATGACATGAAGTATTTGTTATAAGAAGGCAACACAACCCAGATAGTCCAGAATCACCAGTGTACACCATGGGCTGCTCACCAATAGCCTGCACACCTGATGCGACCCACGGGTGCGTTTTGTTTGACTTACGGTTGTCAAATAAAATTCAGTAAACCCAGTCAAATCGCAATTTCAGACAAACAAAAAATTATATTCTAATATATTTCATGCAACAGCTGGGAAATACTTATGCTACAATTACTTATTATTTATCTGATATTCAAATTTAGCAAAAAAAAAAGCCATCCTGTACTTCTTTTTTTAAAAAGAAATATTTATTTATTTACTTGAAAGTCAGAGTTACACAGAGAGAGAAGGAGAGGCATAGAGAGAGAGAGAGAATTCTTCCATCTGATGGTTCACTCCCCAAATGGCCACAATGGTTGGAGCTGGGCTGATCTGAAGCCAGGAGCTTCTTCCGGGTCTCCCACACTGGTGCAGGGGCCTAAGAACTTGGGCCATCTTCTACTGCTTTCCTAGGCCATAGCAGAGAGCTGGATTGGAAGTAGAGCAGCTGGGATTCAAACCATATGGGACACTGGCGCTTCAGGCAGGGCATTAACCTGCTGCTCCACAGCGCCAGCCCCCAGCCTGTACTTCTGTTTACTAAGGCTGTTACTCCTAGTGTTTTGGGTTTTGCCAATCTTTAAAGTAAGTAGATTTTTACATTAAAATTTGGATCTCTAGTGTTTTTTTTTTTTTAAAGCAGACCTAGGTTTGGCCTACATTCCTCCACGTGCTGTGACTCAGAAAAGTATCGCCACCAACAAAGTGATTTATTGTTAGGAAGTCTGACAGCTAAAAGGAAAAGGAATTATTTCTGTTACTCATTTATTGTACCTGTTAAAAATGAAAATAAAGGCAAATCAGTGGAGCCACAGGCTTCTAAAAGACAGGAGAGGAAACTGCACGTCTTTGAGGAAGGGGATGATCTTCCTACATATTTGCTCGCCTTGGGTCAGCTTCCCTCAGAGCACTGACAACGCTTAAGTTGGTGACATCTTTTCAAAAACTCTTTTCAGTTTGATTTAACCAAAACCATGGATGTGATTCTGCCACCTCCCTACTGAAGGAGAGAGACCCTCCAGTGGCTCTCCATTTTCTCAAGTTAAAAATCGACAGTTCTTTAACAGGACCCAAAGCCCCTTCTCTGTCTCCCTCCCACTCATTCGCCCGGAATCTGCTGTTGAGAGTTTGACATTAGCATGTCATTCCCCACTTTTCCCACTTCTTGCCTGCCTTCCTCCTCCTCCTTCAAGTTCTAGTTCAGGCCATTTCTCCAGGAGAAGCACTCACCTTCCCTGCACCTCTGTCTGTACCCCTGAATCTGGGGTACATCTTCCCTGCCAGCTGTCTGCCAACACCCTGCTCAGCTCTGCGTGTCCCACCACACTGGAAGCTGGCTGAGGTTGAAGACCTGGAGTTGGTTACTCCCCTTTGTAGCTCCAGGGGCTGGAGCTCAGGACTCATGGGCCCATCAAACAGGTGACTACAGAAGGGGGCTTCCAGGTGAGAGGAGCTGCAAGAGCTAGGGCTCAGACACAGGATATGGCGAATTGGAAAGGTTTTAGCAAAGACGAAGGAAGATGGACATTCTGTCCTAGGCATTAGAAAGCCAAAGATGGGTTTAAGTAGGGAAAACTCACGAACAGGTGCACACAGGACAATCAGCGTCAAAAAAGAAATTCCAGAGAGCTGGTGGTGTGGAGCAGCGAGTGAAGCCACTGCCTGCAACACCAGCATCCCACATGAGCCCATGTTCAAGTCCTGGCTGCTCTGCTTCGGATCCAATTCCCTGCTAACGTGCCTGGAAAAGCAGCGAAAGATGGCCCAAGCGCTTGGTCCCTGCACCCATGTGTGAGAGCTGGGTGCCGTTCCAGGTTCTGGGGTTCGACCTGGCCCAGCCCTGGCCATTGTGGCCTTTTGGGGAATGAACCAGTGGATGGCAAATCAATCTCTCTCTCTCTCTCTCTCTCTCTGTCCTCCTTTCTGTCACTCTGCCATTCAGATAAATAAATCTTTTCTTTTTAATTCCATAAATTTCTCTTTTTTTTTCGTGAAGTTAATTACCACTAACCCCCCTGCACACACTGATGATTTAATGGGAGGAGGGTGAGTGGAGACGAGAGCGTGATCAGAAACTCCGTGAAAGCCAGAAGAGAGCGTTTTGAAGGTTTCCACCATAAAGAAATGACAGCTGTTTGAGGAGGTAGAGGTATTGACCCTGATTTGAACATTACGTGATGTACACATGTATCAGAAGATCACATGGTGCCCCATAACTATGTACAGTTTTTCTATATCAGTTAACAATAAATATAAAACAAAATAGGATGGTGCAGCAGCTTAAGCCGCTGTTTGCAACGTCAACATCCCATAGCAGAGTGCCAGTCCAAGTCCCCACTGCTTCACTTCCAGCTAATGACCTGGAGAGGCAGCAGGTGATGGCCCAAGTGCTTGGGCCCCTGCCACTCACATGGGAGACCCAGTTGGAGTTCCTAGTGCCTGGCTTCAGCCTGGCCCAGCTTGGCTGTTTTAAGGCTTTTGGGGAGCGAACCAGTGGATGGAAGATAGATTTCTCAATGGTTTTGGCTTTAAAATAAGTAAATAAATACCTGTAAAAATAATAGAAAAATGAGAAAGACAAGAGTCAGGGTGTGCCATAAACGAGGTTTCCATGTTGCACTTGGGTGAATTTTTAAAATTCTGTGTACCTAAAACTTTTGCTTAACCTGCGATGTTGGGGTGAAGGCAGAGTAACAACCTCTTGCCTCCTCAGAAGACCACTAAGGGTTCGCTGAGCTAACGCATGGAAGTTGCCAAGCCCGGGACTGGTGCAACCCAAGTGTTCACAGAAACATCAGTGCATCGGCAACTCACATCCGCACGCACCTCCACCGGCTTCTCCCAGGACAGCCAAGAAGAGACGCTGCTGTTGAAAATGCACACGGCAGAGGAGCACAAACCAGTCTCCCCCTCCTGGACACTAATTAAGCACCATTTCTTTTTGTTTTCGTCCCATCTGAAATTGCCCCCTAAACCAATAGCTTTAGGGCTACAGTTGAGGGCAAGGCCACCTGCAGGCGAAACTGTGGTGTGTGGCCAGCAGCGGTGAGCCCAGGGGCTCCAAGGAACAGCTTGGGGCAGATGTCCCTCCCCCACCTCATCTGTGCTGTCAGCATTCCCTCCCCTGGGGTTTTACAGGGGCGCCTGGGGGACTCCCAGTGTCCTGTCCCATCCTAAGCCAGGTATGCGAGTCTCTACATGGAAGTGAGTGTCTCCGGTTCCTTAGGGAACAGAAAGAGCTTTTGGGAAGGGACCTGGGATCGCATTCCTGAGGGGCTCTGCCTCTCTTTGCTTTGACTTGGGGACTGCAAGATTTCCTTTACTTCTGAAGAGGAAAAAAAAAGGTGCGAAAACCTCCACCTAATTCAGACCCCACCTTTTACGCAAAATGAAACAGAGGACCAGGCCGGAGTGGTGAAGAGGGTTGCATGGGGCCCCCAGGAGCAGAACCAAGACCGCCAGTCAGGTCTGGCCAATCGCCAGCTCCAGGCTCTTTCTGCTGAAAACCCGGCTCCACGAGGGCCTGGATGCCAGCAGGAAAGCGGCTGTGCTGGGGGAGGTGCTGGCGTCTCAGCGCGTGGCAGGACTGCCTGTTGGCGGTTAGTGGGCAACGTGGCATTGCTGACCCCGTGGCCGGGGTGGCCACGAGCCCACAGATACTCTGAAAGTGGAGGCAGGTGCCCCGTGCATGTGGTATTTTTACTGTGCCGTGAACACCACCACGTAACCAGGTCAGAGTTCATCCGGGACATCCTGTTCCTAAAAACCATTTTATTACTAGAACTGAAAGGAATGTCACATTGCCTACGCAGGGCCGAGACGCAGCGTCTGTGACCCCTGATGTGTTGACCAAGTGACCGCATGAGTGAACGGACGGTTGGTCAGCGCCGAGCCCTGCTCTGTGCCGGTGGCCCCACAACCTGCTTCCAGAGTTCTGGTTAAAAGTCTCACCTGTCCTCCTGCCAGGCTGGATCTTAGCCCCAGTTCCCAGGGGAGGACACTGAAGCTGGGAGAGTTGACGGGAGACTTGATGCCTGGTGTCTCACGAAAGAGGATTTTGCCGCAACCCCAGCTGCAGCTGAGTTCCCCATTATCCATCCAACACCCCGTTTGGCATTCAGGCTGACGGATAAGGTCTTGTCTTTCTTGCTGGGTACTTTAGGTGCCCTGCCTAGACACGTTAATTGAAGGGACATGTGCTTTCAAGCCCTGCTGTGAGTAGGAAGAACGAAGAAAGGGCTTCTCCCTTTTATTTGTTTTCAAAGTTATTTAATTAATTTTTAGTTATTTGAAAGGTAAAGCAACAGAGAGACCAGGAGAGGCACAGAGACACACAGAGAGAGGTCCTCCCTCTGCTGGTTCACTCCCCAAATGCCCCAAACAGCTGGGGCTGGGCCAAGCCAAAGCCAGGAGTCTGGAACCCTACCTGGGACTCCCACATGGGTGGCAGGGACCCAAGCACTTGAGCCGTCACTGCTGCCTCCCGGGGTGCGTATCAGCAGGGAGCTGGGTGGTCAGAAGTGCAGGCGCCCTAAGCAACGCCCACCCTGCTGTGCCAGAGCCCACCCTGCCTCTCCCCTTTCGATGCAAGGAAGCTCTTCCCTCCACAGGGCCACGATGCATTATTATTTATTTTCTTTTTAAATCTCTCTCATTGCCTTAAATTGGGCACTCAGCGGGTGGCTCCTCCACCTGCAGCATGTCTGGTTGTCCTGCACGTGGCTCGGATGCCACACCGGGATCCTGACCTGCAGCGACTCTCCTGGCTGCGCCTGTAGAAAACAAGGGAATTGAGTGCTTTCTCTCCCTCTACATATCGCATGCATGAGGAGTCTAAAAAGTTCACTGAAGGGGCGGGCATTGAGGCGTAACAAGTAAAGCTACCACCTGCGATGCTGGCATCCCATATTGGTGCAAGTTCAAGTCCCAACTGCTCCACTTCCCATCCAGCTCCCTGTTAATGGCCTGGGAAAAGCAGCAGAAGATGGCCTGAGTGTTTGGGCCCCTGCACCCATGTAGGGGAACTAGATGAAGCTATTGGCTCCTGGCTTTGGCCTGGCTCAGCATTGGCTACTGTGGCCATGTGGGGAGTGAACCAGCAGATGGAAGCTCACTCTCTCTCTCTCTCTCTCTGCAACTCTAGCTTTCAAAAAAAAGACATAAATCTTTTTTAAAAAAAGTTCATGAAATGGGGCCGGTGCTGTGGCACAGCGGGTTAAAGCCCTGGCCTGAAATGCTGGCATCCCATGTGGGCTCAGGTTCTAGTCCTGACTGCTCCTCTTTTTTTTTTTTTTTATTTGACAGATAGAGTTATAGACAATGAGAGAGAGACAGAGAGAAAGGTCTTCCTTCCGTTGGTTCACTCTCCTAATGGCCCCATGGCCGGCGCTGCACCAATCTGAATCCAGGAGCCAGGTGCTTCCTTCCAGTCTCCCATGTGGGTACAGGGACCCAAGCACTTGGGCCATCCTCCGCTGCCCTCCTGGGCCACAGCACAAAGCTGGACTGGAAGAGGAGCAACCGGGACAGAATCCGGCGCCCCAACCAGGACTAGAACCCAGGGTTCCAGCGCTGCAGGAGGAGGATTAGCCAAATGAGCACTGGTCATGGCTGCTCCTCTTCTGATCCCACTCTCTGCTGTGGCCTGGGAAAGCAGTAGAAGATGGCCCAGGTGCTTGGGCCCCTGCATCCACGTGGGAGACCTGGAGGAGGCTTCCGGCTCCTGGCTTCAGATCAGCGCAGCTCTGGCCATTGTGGTCATCTGGGGAATGAACCAGTGGATGGAAGACCTCTCTCTCTGTCTCTATTTCTCTCTCTAACTCTGTCTTTCAAATAAATAAAATAAATCTTTTTAAAAAGTTCATGAAAATTGCATATTACGGAAAGCTATACATGGATTTCCAAATCTTTTACACTACAATAAATTCGTCTTTTACTTCCAGCTGTACATGCATTTTCTGAAGTCTTTTCCCATATGTTTCACCTATATGCACACATGTATGCACACATGTATGCGCACATGTATGCGCACATGTATGAAACATGCTGTGGCGGCCATTAGTGCCATTTACGGACTATTTCTGGCTTTTTGCTACTGGCCGCTGTTTCTTCCCAGTGAATTTGACGAGAAGTGATAGGTGTCACTTCTGTGCTGAGCCTTCCATTGCTGGAATAAAATCCCTAGAGTTTTTTCCCCCTGTGTCCGAGAAGGTGGCCGCTCCATTCCCTGGATCCCTGAATGACCTCTGTGAGCAGCCACCACGGGCTGCACTCCGCTAGCCCACAGTGGGCTTAAGCACGAACAGAAACTGCCACTCATTGTTTCAAGCCCTTGGGAATCTGGGGCCTTCAGGTCAGGACACGTGGTCAGTCTGGGGGACACACATTTGTAGAACTCAACACTTTTTGTGCATACTCCATTTTAACAAAAAAGATTTATTTATTTACTTGAAAGGCAGAATCACAAAGAGAAAGAGGGAAAAATAGAGAGAGATTGTCCATTTGCTGGCTCACTCCCCAAGTGGCCACAACGGCTGGGGCTGGGCCATGGCCAGGTCAAAGCCCAGAAGGCAGAACTCCACCTGGGTCTTCTAGGTTCATGACAGGGGCTCAGGGACTTGGGCCATCTTCAGCTGCCTTCCCAGATGCATGAACAGGGAGCTGGATTGGAAGTGCAGCAGCGGGGACTTGAACTGGTACTCTGATATGGGATGCCCATGTCCCTAGCAGTGAGTTAACCTACTGAGCCACAATGCTGTGCACGCCCTACATCATCCTCCATACACACCTAGAAGACAGATGCTCTCGAGTGCCTGTTTTATGGAGGAGAAAGCCCTGGCTATGGGGGTCAATGAAGTCTGAAGTCAATGCATATGATGAAGAGTTTTCCATTCCATACACGTGTGGCTCCAAATCATGGTCTTGAACCACCTACCTCTTTGTTCTCTGCCCAGGGCTTGTCTGGGCCAGGAAGAACGCAGCATTTGTCACACCTCCCAACATGCCCGTCCGCTTCACCAGCTCCCATAACCAGCAACCTGGCCCTTCCTGCTGCCTGCAGAATCCGCGTGCTTCCAAAGGAGCATCCGGTTCCAGCCCACTGGTAGAGCATCATAAATTACAGTGTAGCGGTTGGCATTCTGTCCCTTTCTAGAAATTACAATCTGGCAAATGTAAATCCTTCTCACAGCAAGCGGCCCTCCGCGAGGGAAAATTAGTTTTATTAACCAAAAAATCATTCTCAGAATTGATGGCTGTATACGTGACCTTTGGCCTACTGTAATATAGCAATGTGTCTACCACAGTAAAAATGCCAGAGCAAGACAGGGCCCACAAAAGGCAATAAAGGAAGAACATTCCAGAGACAAATACACTTGAGACACAATGACAGCCGTGGGAAGGGGGCAGGACTTGGGAAGAAGAAATGACAGTGTCTTGGCAGCCTCTGTTCTTTTAAATGACAGGACAAATAAAATTCATGTAAATTATTTTTTTAAAGAGCAAGTCCCAAAAGTCACAAAGATAAAGCAAAGTTAGTTGGGACTTTGATCTCAACCTTGCGGGAGAACCTGCTTCGTCGAGGTGCCGAGGCAGGCGGTCGCCTGGCACAGACGTTGCAACCTTCCCAGGTCTACTAATTTCTCTGTGGTTATCTGATTGCGTCTGGGTTTTGATCTGCAATGTGTCTTCTCAGACGGACGTTGCCCTTCGAAAATTCTCCACGAGGCATCTCCTCCCCTGGATTGCCTAGGGCTAAAAGAGAGCCCTCTGGGAGTTCAGCAGGGGACCAGGAGGGCAAGTCCACCAAAACAGCCACAATGGCTCCATGTGCCAGCGCGTCCACAGCCACTGCGGGTATTAGCGCTTCCAAACTTTCTAAGCCCAGACTGTACCCTGTTAACCTGTTACCCTGGCATCCTTTAAAATGCCTGTATGTGCTGGTGCCGTGGCATAGTGGGTTAATCCTCTGCCTGCAGCGCTGGCATCCCATATGGGCACCGGTTCTAGTCCTGGCTGCTCCTCTTCCGATCCAGCTCTCTGCTGTGGCCCCGGGAAGGCAGTAGAGGATGGCCCAAGTCCTTGGGTCCCTGCACCCACGTGGGAGACTAGGAAGAAGCACCTGGCTTCTGGCTTCAGATCGACGCAACTCCTGCCATTGCGGCCTTTTGGAGAGTGAACGAAAGGAAGGAAGACCTTTCTCTCTGTCTCTCCCTCTCATTGTAACTCTCAAATAAATAAATAAAATATTTTTTTAAATTAAAAAATTAAAATGCCCGTATGTATGTTCATGAAGGGGGAAATGAGTCTTTCTTAAACGATGTCACCAGCATGCTGTGAATTAAAAAAAAAAGAACTCACATTTTAGAGTCTCAGAGAGCTTGGGGGAATCTCCCATTTGTTTCCCGGGCAGCTCATCTACTGGAATGTGGCAGGGCTGCAGCTGCCTGGCTCTGGCCCAGTTGCTCACCTGCGCCAGCAGGTTCTGGTCCAGTTGCTCACCTGCGCCAGCAGGTTCCACCTTATGTCTTTGCTGGTCAGAGACAGGAGGACTAAGATTCTGGCTACAGAATGGGACAGGAATCCCGGGGGCTTTTGAAGTCCTCAGGGGCTTAATGTACAAAACTTGGCTTCCTCGAGATGAAAGCTCCAGCACCATTTAGGTCGAAGGTTAAAGAAGTCAGCCACTTCCGTGGGCAGACAAGGGACTGGGAGGTTTTGAGGGAGGCCCAGTGAGCGGACCAGGCAGGGAACAGGGAGCCCGAGGAGGACTCTCACCCCACACTCCGTTGTCAGCCTCCGGCTTCTGTAAGATAAGCGTTCATTAAATTCTTCTCCTTTACCACAGAAAGAATTCTCAAGACCCCACAAAGCGAATCCTACCTCTGTTTTGCCGTGGGGTCAGTATCGTGGGTCCCCGCCTACCGCTTTCGGCAGCGTGGAGTCCCGGGTCTTTCAGAAGCTTTGTTCCACTCACCATCACCTTTTTCCCCACCTGAAGGCTGCGGGCTGTCATAGCCAGAGAGAGAGAGTGAGTGAGCTGGCAGGTGCGTCTCTCGGAAGACTCCAGAGAGAAGACAGCAGATCCGGGGTCTACCTCTGCAAGAACTTGATTTGGAACGCTGGCATCCCAGACACACACGCAGCACGCGGAGACTGGCGACCACATAAAAGCAGCTTAGCCGCATGGAAACTTTATTTTCTTTAACAACCCGTCTTAATGGGATTGGATTCAGTGGTATAAATTTCACTAAGCCTGTCTTTAAAAAAAAAGAGAGGTTCATTCACATTTTCCCCAGACTTCTGGTTCTCTCCCCAAACTCATTAATATTGCCACTTAGCGCTTCTGTGTTAATTGTAAAGCCGAGATAAGGATTTTCTTATATAAGCTGTAAGACAATGGCCGTCTTTGGATGTGGTTCTGAAGCAACCAAAGAAGAGTCACACAGACTACAGATGTCGGGGTGAATACAGAACGCAAATCTTCTCCCTGCGTGAGTGAGCTGGTGAGGTGGCATTCAGTATTTCCTCCCCATACGTGGCCTCGGAGAGAGAGAGACAAGAGATTCCCAGGGCAAGATTTCTGTAAGGAGGACTCAATAATCAGTACAAAAGATGATTTCGTGTGTGTGGTCCCGTTGCTAAAGCCAGGGACGAAGAGCGAGGAATTCCTGGGTCTTCTGATTGCATCTATTGCCAACTCACTGTGCACGGAGCCTTGGTGATTCTCCACCTCTGGTTTTCATGACTACAAATGAGCACGACTCCGCCATCGGGCAGTGTAATAAACCTAGGGGAGGGGCTGCGCTTCCCCTCGCATTAGCCAGCCTTGTAGAAACGCCTCGGTTCATACCTGCCCCTGCCAGCGCTGGTAGAAAACATGGCCGGGCGTGGAGCTGGCTCCCCAGAGGGAGCAACAGTCTTCAGGTCACACAGCTGCGACCCCAGCTGCCGCTCCTCTCCTCCTGGTCCCCAAGGCTAGCTGGAGCTGCCTTGGAAAGATGCATTGTCACGTGCCTCTGTCTTTTACCTCTAACCACAGGTAAGTCCACGTGGCAAGAAACGAACAGGGAAATGAAGACAAGGATCGGGCTTGCTCCAGTGCACGGACACAGCCAAGCCAGGGCAGGGCCTCACAAGCACCCAATTGCCTGGTGCAGGGCAGATTCCCATTCCACACGACCTCGAGGCTCTGTGTTCCAGCAAGGGCCCCCAGGGGTGATGTCATGAGCATCCTGCCCACACTTTTAGTAGACAAGAAACAACACATGTCAACTGTCTTCTTCACCCTCCCAAAGCAGAGGAGCAGTAAATTGGGCTTAGGGGTAAGGGATCTTGGAGTGGGAGTTCAACCTAGTGGTTAAGACATCATGTCCCACACTGAAGGGCCAGGGTCCGATTCCCAGGTCGGCTCCTGTCTCCAGTTTCCTCCTAATGCAGACTCTGCAAGGTAGCAGGGGCGGCTTAAGTAACTGGGCTTCTGTCTCCCACCCAGGAGACCTGGATTGAGTTTCCGGCTCTTGGCTTCAGCCCAGCCCAGCCTCAGTTGTTATAGGCATTTGGGGAGTGAATCAGCAGATGGGAGCTCTCTCTCTCTCTCTCTCTCTCTCTGTCTGTCTCTTTCTCTCCAATAAATAAATAATGTGAAAACAAGAATTCTAGAACTGGTCCCAACCAGTCTCATCACAAGCAACACCGCTATGCTTCATTTTTTTTTTTTCTGGAAAATGGGGCTGTTACACATATTAACTAAGAGGGCATCTTGGAAATGCAGATGAGAATTTTGAGGGCCGACAATAAGGCCATGGTGATGGCATGGAGATAAGGTTATGCCCAGAGACATTAATGAGGTCAGGTTAACAGGACTGACCAAGTGTGGGGCAGGCGGGAGAGGAAAGGATCAAGGGCAGCCCCGCCCCTGATTTCGGTAGTGGATGGCCAAGTGGACATGTCCCACCCACTGAAGACAGAAGAGGCAGCATGGGGGAGTGAGGGGTGGCTGACTCTGGTGCAGACACGAGTGCAGTTTTGGACACGTTGATTTGAGGAGCTGGGCTGGAGAGAGAGGTTTGAGAGAGCTCACTGTGGGAGACCACCCGGGAAAATGAGAGAACGAGAAGGCTGGCAAACACGTTCAGGGCCTGAGTGACAGAAGAGATTGACGGAGACTGGGAAAGAAATGGGGGAGGAGCAGAAGGAAACCCAAGAGATCCTGCGCCGCTTGGCTGGCAGTCTGGGAGCTGGGAACTCTGACCGGGTCGGGGTGAGGAAGGACGGAAGTGTGTTAAGGAGAAAAGATATGAGGTCCAGACCGAGCACGCGGTCTGAGCACGGATTCTGAGATGTGGAACAGCCAAGCACGGGGCACACAGGAGACATGACCACAGAGCAAGGCCAGAACCCTTGGGAGACAGCGGATGCAATCGCAATAGACCAGGAGGGTGAGGGCCAGAGAAATCCGGCCGGGGGGTCGTAGTGGTCATGAGGGGAGGGGCAGCAGGAAACCCTGAGGTTCATCTCAGCGCACCTGTCAAACTTCATTTTCAGGTGCGGTAATTAGAGAAGCTAAAACAAACAAAAACCCAAACCAAACCCAAAACATTTATTCCATGAAAAAAGTTAAAAATCTTTTCACGCAGCACCATAAGTACCAGAGATGGAGAACATCAGTGACGATCTCAAGGGACCTTTAAGATCTGTGGCTCTGTAACAACCGCCCCCTTCTTGAAAGGCTGAATGAAGCAGTTCTGATAAGCAAAGTGGCAGCTAAAGGGTTGGGATACACTTCGACAG
This sequence comes from Sylvilagus floridanus, assembly GCA_949820135.1. NCBI lineage: Eukaryota > Metazoa > Chordata > Mammalia > Lagomorpha > Leporidae > Sylvilagus > Sylvilagus floridanus. Next base: position 18,713,323 of record OX463239.1, on the reverse strand, counting down.
GATAGACCGCATTGCTGGCTGAGTTCTAGAAGCACATGAGTGCTTGTGACCTTGGCTCAGCTCCTTTGGGTTCAGAATTTTGGGGTGGCTGTGCCATGTTGGCTGCAAGGACATGCCCTAGGCAATAGCGTCAGTTACTCTTCATTATCCCTGCTCTTGCAGCACACCGAGGGTCAACAGCAGTCTCTAGCTCTGGGACTATTTAACTAAAAACTTTAGCATGCTGGAGAGCATAGTATGTGCTGGGGTCAAAATGCACCCGCATGGGAGACCAAGAGAAGCACCTGGCTCCTGGCTTCGGATCAGCGCGGTGCGCTGGCCGCAGCGCGCTGGCTGCAGCAGCCATTGGAGGGTGAACCAACGGTAAAGGAAGACCTTTCTCTCTGTCTCTCTCTCTCTCACTGTCCACTCTGCCTGTCAAAAAAAAAAAAAAAATGAACAGGAACACTTAGGAACCTGCCCTCGTCCTATTCGTCTGGACAGCCCAGGCTTTAGCTAACCCAGGACCCAACCCACAGAGGCACTTCACAACTATTTGTTGAATGAAAGGCGACATGAAATATTGCATTTAACAAGCTCTGCTCAAATCCCACTACTTCAGAGAGCTTTTCCTGACGAATCCCATGCTTGGAAGGCACTTTGTACTCATGGATTTCTATATAAGCTTTTAATCTTGCCATCTTGCAATTATTATTATTCATGTGTTGTTTTTAATTCTTCTCTCTTAATTTGTGTGTGTGTGTGTGTGTGCTTGCAAATGCACACTGTCATTACTTCCTCGATTCACTGCGTGTCATGTAAGTTGGATCCTTATTTTCCTCTGTTTTGAATTTCCTTGCACGGGTCTGGGCACAGTGGATCTTGTTATAAATACTTGCTGATGAACTCTCTCTCTCTCTCTCTCTCTCTCTCTCTCTCTCTCTCTCTCTTTTCTGCCCTGACTGCAACTGTTAAAGATTTTCATTATGAGAATGAATTCTTGCCTCTTGCAATGTGTGTTTTTCTGCATTACAGAAAAATGCAAGATTAGACATATTTCAGTGCTAAGATTTGGTAATAGCATGAATCTGTAAAAAAAAAAAAATACTTAATTCTCCTCTAGTTGTCTGGCAGAGGCTAATTTTTTGCTGGCAAACTTCCAGTCTACCTACAGGCTAGTGCACAGTGATGGCACATCACATTCCAGGGGGAGCTCCTGGACTTCAGACGTACAGCACTTGAATCCTGCAGATCACAGGTGAGACTGTGCTTCGCGGTCTCGCAAAGAACAAATACATTACAGGCAGGCGCCGAAGCAGCAATCCTGTGGACTCAATGCCTCGCCTAAGGTTTACTCCGTCGTCAGGATGCATTTCAGAATGTTTTGGAGACACTTTGGGTTTGGAGATGGAAAGTTGTCCAAGTCAGAGGTGAGTGAGCGGCTGCTTCTGCCAGAGGCAACAAGGTTTGGGGAGGGGGAGTGGCTCCCTCACATTTAGGGAAAGGCAAGTATCAAATGCACCCTCTGTAGTTACCGTGATAACCATAATCATAGCTTTTCACATAGTTAACATAACCGCAACCTATGCTGCCTCCAAACTTCACAGCTCAGTCATTCAGTCCTCACTTCAACAAAGACTTATTTGCAAAAGATTTGACTTTTTTTTTCAAATTTATTTATTTAGTATGCAGAGAGAAAGAGAGACAGACAGAGACAAAGAGAGACAGGGAGAGAGAAAGATTCCATTTGCTGGTTCACTTCCCAAGGGCTCAAAGAGACGGGGTCTGTGCAAACCAAGGCTGGGAGTCTGGAACTCCACCCAGGTCTGTCCTGAGGGTGGCAGGAACCCAATCACCCGACCCGTCGACCCATCACTGCTGCTCCCAGGGTCTGCATTAGCAGGAAGTTGAAGAGCCGGAAGCTGGTCTTGAACCCCGGCACTCTGCTATGAAACACAGGTATCTTTTTTTTTTAAGATTTATTTATTTATTTGAAAATCAGATTACACACAGAGAGAAGGAGAGGCAACGAGAGAGAGGTCTTCCATCCGCTGGTTCACTCCCCAAAATGGCCAGAGCTGGCTGATCTGAAGCCAGGAGCCAGGAGCCAGGAGCTTCCTCTGGGTCTCCCACGTGGGTGCTGGGGCCCAAGCACTTGGGCTATCCTCCACTGCTTTCCCAGGCCACAGCAGGGAGCCGGATCATAAGTGGAGCAGCCGGGACTTGAACTGGTTCCCATATGGGATGCCAGCACTGCAGGTGGCGGCTTTACCCATTACCCCCCAGCACAACCCCACACAGGTATCTTAATTGCCAAGCTAAACAAATATTTCCTGGGCACCATGCATCAGGCATCTGACCCTACAAGAAAAGAGCAAACAACATCTCTGTCCCTAGTCACCACACCTGCTTTAACAAAATAATACTAGTGTGGTGACATTGCCTTTCTAAACTCAAAGAAATGAGTAAGGGGTTAAAAAATTTTTTGAGAATTGCTGAATATTTAAAACTAACAATAACACAGAGGTACTTGAGGACTTTACTGGCATTTTGTTTAAAAGATTTAAAATATCTTCTGGATGTCATATGTGAAGCCCACCTATAACAATCACGTAGAAGAACCATTGCCTGAGTCTCACATAAGGGACACGTGGAGCCTCTTGGGAAATGCATTCTCCTGATTTTTAGACGTTGGTGACATACTACGTGGGTTCTGCTACAGCCTAATTACACCCCTTGCTAATTAAAATGTGTATTTTCCTATATTAATTGCACAGAATCTACTCACAGAACTTCTGTGACCTATCAAAAATACTCATTCAGCCTGGCTAGTTTTATTTTTACCTGGGCAGCTCCTTGGATGAACGAGTTTCTGGTGCAAAGAGCTTAACTCTAGCTCAACGCTGATACGTGCGTTTTGAAAAGACCGTTTGACTGATGGATCCCTTTGGCCTCCATGTTGACCTCATTGTTCTGTTCCCCAAAGCTGTGCATGTTGTGGTTATTGTAATAAAGCTTAGCTATTGAAAACCTGAAGCTACAACATCATAGCATATGCTTATTGTATGACATGTTTATTACTTTCCTTTCTGTTGGTTTCATGGTGCGTTCCCACGGTGCTGCAGGAGTAACTATATATGTTTGTTTTTGAGGCGTGTGAGCTGGCTCAGAGAGAGACAGCGGTGCCAGCTTCACCTGTGCTTGTAAGCTTATTAGAGTTCCAAGAACCATAAAGGAGGGAGGGCAGGAAGTCTTCACACCTCTGGGCAGTGTGGCCTGATTTTCCTAGCTGAGGATGTTGGTTCAGAATTCAACAATGCTATTAACGGCTTTGTTTCCTTTCACGGTTATAAAGAACGACAGATAAGTTCTCCCGTCATGGGACTGGCCAGTGTTCTCAGCTTAGTCTCTTCACCATTCCCTGCTAACTCACCCTTTCTGAAAGAACAGACCCTTTAGAGACATCAGGGATTCCTGGTATTTCTTTGAAAAGAAAGTTCATACTTGTTGATTGCTGGGAGGAGAGGAAAGCCAAACTCTATTGTTTGTTGGCGTTACCTAATTAATATAGGAGCAGTTATCTCGAGAAAATAACAGGAGATGTAGTTTTAGCATTTGCTTAAGAAATGTTTGTTTAAAAAAACAGTTCACCTCTGAAGTGTCAAATATTAGAAAATCCCACCTGGTTAATGTTTTTGATTTTTGTCACGGTTTTATTAATGCTGGAGACCTTGACTTCCTCACTGGCTGTTGATTAAAATTCTTTGGATTGCCTCAAAGACAAATTCAGTAGCCTTAAAAAGAAAAAAAAAAAAAAAAAGCAGCAACAATCCCAAGCCCGCTAGGAAAACAAGCGTTATTGTTGGGAGCAGCACCCTGGAAAGACAGTTCTGTTAGTGGGAACACGTTCGTCTTTTACAAACTAAGCAATGATCTTGCAGAGCAGTTGATAAAAGGTCAAATACTCCTCGGTTGCCAACGGGGGCTATGGTTCCTGGAGAAGGGGAGAGAGGCGCTTCCAGCCAGGTCCATGGGCGCATTTTTAGGATCCCGAGGCTTTTAGCGTTATCTGAAACATTTTTGATTGCTTTGTTTCAAGAACAGAATCCATGCTTTACAATCCAACCTTTCAGCGCTTATAAAGACAGATCTTTCCTTGCAGGACATAATTCTCGGTGGAAAGGCGTCGTTACAGAATAAGATCCCGGTTTTCAGCCAGTATTTTTCAAACGCCCCCGCTGATGGGCTGTGGGGGCCAGTGGAGACCTTGGCCACCCTTTCCCAGTGGCCCCCGGCTTGCTTCAAGTTTGAGAAGGGCTGCTCTGAGCTTGGACGGCTGGCTGCTGCCGAAGGGGCCGGCAAAGGCAGAGGGCGCCACCATGAGGTCCCCATTTCAACGCCTGTCATTTCAATTGTGCTGGGTTAGAGATCACAGGCAAGTACCGCTATCTCTTGAAGAGACATCAGACAGTGTAGTAAAAAGGGTAATCCATTTATTTTTAGAGAAGTTTTCCACTCAGAGATCATACACGCTGCAGATCACAGAAACACACGCAAGCATGAAATTTAATTTTTAGTAACTCTTTCCTGGGGCCTCCATGGAAAGCAACAGTGAAAAGAAAATGATAATCATGACAAGGCAATTATAGAGAGGTTTGGGGAAAATGGAAAACTTTGAAAACACCAAGTTTTCTTTTTTTAATTGTTTTCATTCAAAAATAATGCAAGCCGCAATATTTTAGTTCCAAAAGATGTAATTAACATTGCAAAGAGCACACTTTTAAACTTCAAAACCATCAGTAAAGAGTATTTTCCTCCAGATGTGATTTTTTTCCCCTAGTGATTCAAAATCTATAAATGTGATAAATATTGACTTTGGAGACTTCCAGCAGATGGGATGAAACATGGAGTGAAACAAAAGGAACACAGTTGTGCTCCAGGCATGAAATGAGGGAGAGTAGAAGCTGATGCTTCCCTGGATGATTAACAGGAAATAAAGTGGATAATATTCATGTTTACGCACGACTTCATGCCATTCCCAGTAACAAACAGGAGGAATTCAAAGGAGATGAAGAAAGGAAAAAGAAGGAAAGGGAGGGAGAAGGGAGAGTGCGAGAGAGCGAGAGAGCAAGAGAGAGAGACAGAGAGAGAGAGAGTAAGGAAAGGAGTAAGGAAAACAGATAAAGGAAAGGAGGAAGGGATGGAGGAAGGAAGGAGGAGAGAGAGAGGAGAGAGAAAAACACTCAACCATTTTTTTTCCCAAGGCAATAATTTTTTTCCTTTGATCTTCAACTTTTTAAAAATACTACTAAAACAGAACAATAAAAGTTTCCATTCTTTTTAGGTTTCCTGACTGTCCCCTGTCAATTGCAATTCTTTAAATGCCCAGTAAACATTTGTTTCAAAAGAGAATTAGGATCTGGTGTGTCTCGCAATGCTAAGAGTATTAGTACCAATCGCACACCAAGTTACTTAAATTCCCCAGTATTTACTTAATCATCTACAACAGGCCAAGGGCTTTTGGAAACTTATACTCAAATTTTCTCTGGAAGCAAAACGCACAATGCAATGGGAATTCAAATAGCAGAAGAACTTTTTAATAACTATGACATAATAGTTATCATAACCCCCTCCATCAAAAATCCTTAGTGTGTCTTTGGAAAGAACGTTTAGCTGAGGTATGGGAAAAAGTGGCAATTTTCTCCTTGAAAGCACTGGATGAAATGACATGTGGAGAAGACGGGAAAATTTGTTTACCAACGTTTCCGTGTGGTTTGCTGCTTTCTGTTGCAAGGATATCATAGAAAAGACAACTCAACAGACCACAAGCTTACAAGTCATGTTTCTCAAAGCATCATGGCCGCAACAAAATAATTTACCAAATTGTCAAAATTTACAGCCATCTCCGACACGGGAAATTTTGCCCGAGGTTTTGCCTTCACATGGTGCTAATCTCGCTCCTGGAGCTGTAAACCTGATGGCTGAAGTGACAGCCCCCCTCCAAATCCGTCTGGCAGCTTCATTGGCCATCTCTCACCCGACTGATTAAACCACATTTAAGGTCCGCTTTTATTTTTTCACGCCTTTTGTTTACATTAGAAGGTCGTGTTTTCAAGTAAATGATCCACTGCTACTTTCCCTCAACACACCTACATTTTCCCTGGCGTTCCCCAAACAGTGCGAGGAGTCGGCCTCCGGGGCACATCTGCCAGGGGCTCCTCCCTTGGGAGAGCCAGCACCCTGGGCGGAGGCACTGCTTATGAACGTGTGGTGTGGTAGAACCTGGTGAGGAACCTTCAAGTTGTTGTTAATAACAAAATCCTAACGGCCTCCTCAAGGAAAAGTCGGTTCCAAATGTAGGACACATCTGTGATTTCTACTTTCATCGTTTAACACTTTAACACTGGTTTTTTTCTTTTGAGTTGACCAGGCACCATGTCATCAACCATGATATTTTACCACTGTCCGTGCTTAAAAAACAAGCAAGAAGTCAATTTGCTCAAGGCCTGGCTTACTGCATCCTGAGAACAAAATAGATAAAAATAGCTGGAAGAGTCCAGAGGTTCCCAACTCATGGATGTACGTTCAAGGTGATTAAAATGGTAATGACCCTGATGTGCGCAGGACAAGCTGTGTACATCTATTGGGTCATCACGCTGTACCCCATCCATAGGTCCAAATAGTATGTGTTCATTAAAAGTACAAAATCAAAATGGAAACACATGCCACACTGGAAGTGTGTTAATTTTTTTCAGCGATTGTATTGGGAAGTTCATATTATGAGTTAAAGCAGACAGCAGGCACGCCACTACGGCAGGCCTGGAAGCCCATCAAGACGACGTGAGAAACCTCACGCATTGTCTGTTGGTGTGCGAGGCAGGTAGAGAACTCTCTAAGAAACAAATGGTTCCTGAGCTGTTTTACCATCATGGGGGGACCACCGAGGGCTGTCACCCACACGTCACCGCAGTCAACGGCAGAGGAGCCTACACACTAGCTAGGAAAGCGCTGCCTAAAAACAAGAGAGGAAGAAACTGCCGGCTTTGTCTCCCATGGTCTGCCTTTATTTCATAATGTATTTACCATGGCTCAGTGTGAGACCGATGCCTTTGTCATGCAGTTGATGAAAGAGGCATCCACACAGGTACAGGGCTTGATGCTGGGAACTAAACTCCTTTTTCCCAGTGTTGATATTTTTCATTTGTTAGTTATAGAATTTTGAGCTTTTATCTCTTATTAAATTCTATGCAAAATTGATTTTTGGATTAGATCTAGTCTCTTTTTTTCACATTTTCAATTATAATTAAATCCTCCATAATCATCAAGGGTTGAGAAGAACTGGGGTCGGCAAACCCCTACCGAGCATCAGTAACGGTGTGAACAAGGTTAGTGAACCATATTAAAGGAATAGTACTGCCTTTTCATTTTCATTTCAGTGAGATTCAACTTAGAGTAAATAAATTTGCATTTGATATTGTAAATAAAATCCAAATTTTGCACACACACACACACACACACACACAACACGTACACGTTTTCGAGTACTGGGGATGTAAGCATTTTCTAGTTCTTAGAGAACATAGTTAGACTATCAGTCCTACAAAGCCAAGTTCTTGAAATGCAGTCTCCCTCATTTGTGGGAGACTTGGCTTCCGTTGTCCTGTAGGGAGTTTACACGTGGTCACCGATGAGGACAGAGATTTTAACTTTGAATGATTAATTTTCCAATTGTTATTTTTCTGATTTTCTGATGCTGAGCAAACAAAACAAAACAAGAAACCTGCTGATAGAAAATGAATTTCAGGTAAATTTATCAAGTCATGGTTTAGGCAGAATGAATAAGTGTAGAAGCAACTGTTTTTTAAATGAGTCTGACTCCTGAAATTTACCAGAATAATGGAAATGTATCTTTTGAAAGGCATAAAGCTTCCCTATATGTTTGTGTGTATTTTTTATTGATTGAAAAATTAGAGTTTAGTATTAATCCCTTAAAAATCTATAAAAACTATTTTAATATATACTATAGAAACACTTAATGAGTGGCATATATCCTGATTAGTTTTATACAGCAGAAACTCCAAACTAATTCTAAACCTTAAAACTGATAGAAATTAAATAAAGAAGTTTATGAAAGGTGCTTCTGTAACCAGCAAAAGTTTAGCAAATGTTGGTTGCTATTATTTAGTAATTAGAGTAGTTTTTAGGTAAATACCTGACTACTGATGACCAAAGTAATTGATATTCTACAATTTCTATTCTGATCCAATACTTCAATAACATAAGCCAATCATTACTTATGGAAATCAAATAAATAAACCAAATAAAATAATTTCAAAGTGTTTTCCAATTGCAAAATCTTAAAAGTAAGCTAATGACAACAATTTTAGGTGCCAAAATTTTTCCTAAATGACAGTGACCAATTGGCGGGGAAATATTTTTTTAACCTTTCTTATGGTGATTTATTTTCCATTTGTAAACCTCTACCAAGTAAGTTGAATACAAATAACTGCCAATTTGTTCCATTTGTTAATCATGTAACCTCTAAATATGTGATTTGGAAAAAAAGCATATTAACATTGATGAATGTCAAAGGTGAAACCTATTGAAGTGAAATGGACACTATGAGAAACAGTAACTTGATCAGCTCTTGTGCTGACTGTTGTTGTACAATGTAATACTTTATCCATTTTAGTAATTTTTTTATTCTAGTACTATTGGTTGAACTCTGTAATTAACAAACAATTATTCTTAGGTGTTTAAATTTTAACTGAAAAGTGATCCCTGTGAAATATAAGAGTGGGAATAAGAGAGGGAGGAGATGTACAATTTGGGACATGCTCAATCGGAACTGCCCCAAATGATGGAGTTAGAATTGTGCCAGGGAATTCCAATACAATCCCATCAAGGTGGCATGTACCAAGGCCATCTCACTAGTCCAAGTGATCAATTTCAGTTCACAGTTGATCACACTGATAGGTCTAAGAGTCAAAGGGATCACACAAACAAGACTAGTGTCTGCTAATACTAACTGATAGAATCAAAAAGGGAGAGAATGATCCAACATGGGAAGCGAGATACACAGCAGACTCATAGAATGGCAGATGTCCTAAATAGCACTCTGGCCTCAGAATCAGCCCTTAAGGCATTCAGATCTGGCTCAAGAGCCCATGAGAATATTCTAGGCATGGAAAGCCAAGACACTCTGGAAAAAAAAAAGAAGACCTAAATGAAAGATCTCTGTGAGTGAGATCCCAGTGGAACGAATGGGGCCATCAAAGAAGGAGGTACCTTTCTCTGAAGGGAGGAGAGAACCTCCACTTTGACTATGACCCTGTCGGAATAAGATTGAAGTCAGCGAACCCTAAAGGCTTCCATAGCCTTGGCAACTCATGACTAGAGCCTAGGGAGATTACTGATGCCATAAACAAGAGTGTCAAATTGTTAAATCAACTTTAGGAGTCACTGTGTACTTACGTCTCATGTGGGATCTGTCCTTAATGTGTTGTCCAATGTGAAGTAATGCTATAACTAGCACTGAAACAGTATTTTACACTTTGTGTTTCTGTGTGGGTGCAAACTGATGAAATCTTTACTTAGTATATACTGAATCTATCTTCTGTATATAGATAATTAAAAATGAAAAAAAAATCTTGGTGTTAAATTGGAAATTGCCTAGAAAATTAATCAATTTTTTTAAAAAAATATATCATATAGGATCTCTGTCCTTAATGTGCTGTACATTGTGAATTAATACTGTAACTAGTACTCCAACAGTATTTTTCACTTTGTGTTGCTAGGTGAGGGCAAACTGTTGAAATCTTTACTTAATATATAGTAAACTGATCTTCTGTATATAAAGAGAATTGAAAATGAATCTTGATGTGAAGCAAGGGGAGAGGGAGTGGGAAAGGGGAGGGTTGCGGGTGGGGGGGAAGTTATGGGGGGGGAAGCCATTGTAATCTATAAGCTGTATTTTGGAAATTTATATTCTTTAAATAAAAGCGTTATAAAAAAATAAAAAAAAAAAAAAAAAAAAAAAAAAAAAAAAAAAAAAAAATAACATTGATGAATGTCTTTGGCAAAGCAATGCCAGTTGTATACAAAAGCCGTTTGAAGTCTCTTTAATAAGGCAGAAGATGAAAAATGGCAGCACACAGCAGTGTGTGTTTAATTAGGAGGTATACTGTACTTAGGAACATTCTAATGGATAATCAATGATGTCTTATTTCCTGTTTCTGAGACACAAAGCCAAATAATCAAGAATCAAAGCAAGTCCAAGTATTAGGTAACAATCAGTAAACTTGGGGCAAGATTCTTTTCCCCTCTCAAGTTTAATTGGCTCATTGTTCCCAGGAACTATAAACCATGGGGTGGGTGGCAGAGCTGAAGGTTACTTCTATAAAGGAAGATTAACATATTCTGGAACTTCACACTAATCCTTGTTCTGAGTTAACTCAAGCAGATTGGATTAGTAATTCTTACCTACCACCCACTAAAAGGACCCCAGCTTCTTTCTTTTGACCGTCGGCGGTATTGTACACCTTCTGCACATTATCTCCCACTGAAAACATTCCTGGGGAAGAAACTGTGTTAAGGGAGAACAAAAAAAAAAAAAAAAAAGAGAGAGAAAGAAAGAAAGAAAGACAGAAAGAAAGAAACCTGTTTTGCATGAAGGGGCCAAAAACCAGACCTCTCAAAGCTGAACCGCTAGTTTGTCTTTTATCAGCTCGGTGCACGTTTGGTTAATTCGGGCGGTGCTGGGGTGTACTGAGGAGTCCATTAAACACTTTCTCTCCCGCGCCTTGCTTTCTCTTCTCCCCATCTGGGCAGGGCCAATGCAGAAGGCCAAGGAAGCATTCTCCCTTCCGGGCTCCATGAGCGGTTTCTACATCTTCCTCCCTCATACCCCTCCAATTCTCGGTCATGGTCACGGGCCAAGAGAACTGGCCTGAGCATTCTCTAAGAAAGGTGTAACACAGACCTACTCTTATCAATACACTTCCCTTATCTACCTATTGATATGGAGCCTTCAGAGCCTGGATAATCAAGTCCTGGCTGAACCCTTCAAGAAACCTGCTTTGGCCTGTAGGTTTAGATGCCACACGCCTGGAGGACTTAGCTTTTCCATTTATGGATAAAGGCCTAAAAGCCCGTTTTATTCTTATTTTTCATTTTCTAGAAACCTTACATTGTGACCGCAAGCAGTCATGATCTGCAGCCTTTCTATCGAGAACAGTCTCGGAGAGAGCCATTGCTGTCCTCATTTTCTTGGTTGCTTTTGCGACAGAACAGCCAGATGGCCCTTTTGTAATGATGGGACACAGTTAATAACTGTTTTCACTGTCACAATGTTGAAAGACAGATAAGACATTCCATTTTTCATTGTGTCGGTGAAAAGTCTAAACACTAACTCTTGCATTCTGCCCAATAGCCTAAGTCATGTGATTGGAAGCAGAATTGCTGGGAAGTTGATATAATAAATTAATGTCGTGCTTAAAATCGCTTTACCTGATTCCTTTGAGTGAATTCTAACCAAATGAAAACGGCCATCTATTAGTCATTAATTGAGGAATAATGATCTGTAATTTGGAGGAATCTGAACAGGGCAGGGGAAGGATAATTACTCAACAACTACGTGGCACCAGGCACCATGCTAAGCACTTTCTGTACAATCCTGGTAAAGTGGATGTTGGCCTCCCTGCTGCACAGGTGTAGCATCTGAGAAACTGCACGATGTCCCTGGGGCCGCCCAGTGCGCAGGAGGCTTTCAACCCGGCTGACTTGTCTGCGATACTCATATTCTTGTAGTTCCAAGTGCCTTGCGTTTCACATACTTTTTGAGCTACACGTTAATGTTAAAAACACAGGGCAGAAAATGGATGAACTTGAATTTGCTCTTGCTATCCAGCAGACGACATTGACAGAAGAAATGGGAGGCATGAGAGGTAGGACTGAGAGGTGAGCTTTGAGCAAGACCCTCACTCAGGAGGGCTCACCTTGGTAGGACTCGGAGACATTCCCAACAGCTAAGGTTGCCCACGTTGCTGAACACTAGAAACGTTGTAATGAGCACTCGGGTGGGGAAGTGGGACTCCCAAAAAGATCACTTGCTTCTATATCATGCTTCCTCCCTCGTCTCCTCCCCCAGCTTTCCCAGCAGTGTTCAATGCGGGCCTGGAAGCTACGGAAGTTGTCCTCCTGATATTAAAGGAAATCACAGCCCAAGACCAGGACCCTCTTCCCAGTGCCTCAATCCCACTGTAGCTGCCTCCATGACACTACACCTGCCCCTCTGCCTCTAGTCCCTTTGTGGTCCTTATATTACACTGGCGATTCGGGCTGTCAATGCTCTTCAGAGAGCAGCCCTTCCATCTGTCCTCCTGTTCAACCGTCTAGCACTCTGCTCAGTGAGGCCAGCCTCCACTCTCTCTTCTCGGGGTGAGGGGATCCCCCCCTTGACACACTGCAGTTCATAGGTCGCAGGAACTCTGGCGAGAGCAAGGAACCTGCAGCTCTCAGGGCGAGCATCAGTTGCTTCTAGGCTGCCTCCACCCAACCATTTGCAGCAGGGGGCTGGGCCAAGGCATGACCTTCGCAAAACTCCCACCAATTTCTGCTTCTGGTCCCATCTACTTCACCTTTTCACCTGCTTAGGGGAAGAAAGGAAAGAGGGGGAAAGAAGAAAGAAACTAAAAACGAGGATGTCCAAGGCTCAGGGACCAAGATGAGGAACTTAGAGAAAAAGCAAGGAGCGAGCAGGGGATACCCAGGACTCAGGTCCCCACCTGCCCGTGACAGCGACAGGTGTGGGTCAGCGACACTGCACGCTGCCTCGAGTGTGGCTCTGAAGCTCAGGACACCTGATTCCAACCTTGTGAAGTCCTGCTTTTCCTTCCATGGTAAAAGACACGTTCCAGGGAAGGGGAGCAGTGGGCAGCTCGGTTTGAAGTCCATGTGGCCTGAGAAACTGGGCTCTTCCCTGTCCCGACTAGTGACACCAAGGGGACAAGCACACCCCCCCCCCCAACACACACACACACACAGAAGACACACACCAGGGTCTGGCTCAGAGTCTATAAAAGTCTCAGAGCAATTTCCTACTTTAGTTCACCTCCGCTGCTAAGTGCCTCCGCATACAAGTGGCCTGACCTGCTCGCATGGTTGCCTGGGCATCAGATAAGGTGTGTGTGATGATGTGTAGGTGTTGATGTGTCCGATACACTTATTAATGTGGCTCTTGCTCGGGCTTATCCCTCTTCACTGTGTGTCTATGCCCAACCCACAGGGCTTTGCTTATGAAGCAGGGGTAGCCACCTAGGACTTGAAAAAGGCATATGGCTTTCACGTGTCTTCATTGCCATTATCTTCTTGCTCATGATGTAGTGTATGATGCCCCACCCTCACTGAGCACCTGTACTGTCCTGCTGTGTTAGCAGCCGATGATATAGGATGAGGAAGACCCCAATCTTGTCTTCTTGGGCTCAAACTTCAGTGGATGATGGTAAGTTTGAAGAACAAAAAAACAAAGCTTAACAGCAAAGCATAATCCAAGTTAGTGCTATTTACACAGAGAGAGTTACAGAGAGAGAGGGAGGGAGAGACAGGGAGAGAGATTTCATCCACCTGCTGGTTCACTCCCCAAGTGGCTGCAAAGGCCAAGCTGGAGCAGCATGAAGCCAGGAGCGCAGAGGTCTCCCTCTGCTTCCAGATCTCCCACATAGGTGTAGGGGCCCAAGCACTTGAGCTATCTTCTGCTGCTTTCCTAGGTGCATAGGTGCATTAGCAGGGAGCCAGATGGGAAGTGGAGCAGCCGGGACTCAAACCAGCACCTATATGGGATGCAGGTGCTTAACCTGCTGCGCCACAATACCGGCCTTAAGTTAGTGCCATTATATATGTCCACAAGCTTGTTGCTCCCAAATAGTTATTACTAGTGTCTCCTTTCATTCTCAAACATGTCCTACTTTTGGTGACAAATTATATACCCTGCTGAGTAACTGTATGTAATATTACTATTAGCCAAAAGCTTGAGATTTCCTTAAAGAAAGGCCTTCCATAGCAACCCTGGCCAGAGCATGTAGGTTTCTATAGTGGAGAAAGGAGTGGATAGAGTCTATATCATTGATTAATTAATTAATTGATTAATTAATTACTCCTGTGTCAGCCAGGAATGGCAAGTAGGTTTCTGTCATGAGTCATCCCCAGCACGTGGCGTGTCCCCGAGGCTTCCTATGAAACACTGCCAGCCTGTGTCTGTTTGCCATCACACAGAAGGCCACAAGCGGCCCCCAGCGTCACTGGAGTCTGCAGGTGCAGGGAGCTCAGGATTAGCTGCACTGGCAAAGACAGCCTTGGCTGTCCACGTGTTCTTCTGAGACTAAATTCTGAAACTTTCACTTTGTTCAATCAACTTTGCCATTGGCCTTGGTCTTTTCTTTTTCTCAATATTCTTTTTGGCCCTTGTTCAGGAAGATAATTATTTAAAACTGCAATCAGAAAAAAACTTTTTTTCATTCTGCTGTCCTGTACAGGCTTAAATCTATAGACTGTTCCTGAAGTCTTCACGGGATCGCTCCACGGATGAGTCAAGAGTCTTAGGGGCGTGAGTGAACATAGTCAGGTCAGACTAGTGAAATCTTAAAAGGCTTTTGATAGACTTAGTTAATGACGAGTGTAAGCATTCTTTTAGGCATGGCTGAATCCAGGGGCAAATGTCACTCAAACTCTCATTAGATGTGAGGCTCCCTCATTCTCTTGTTTTGCAATTGTTCTTCCAAAGGCCCAAGGAAACTGGCTGCCAGCACGCCCACCCACACACACCTGTACGTATTCTCCCACTAAATCAGCAGGAAGGTTAGGAGTAACCCAACCATGTCACTTGTCATTTACCCCAAGACTCTCCCCTTTCTCTCTCTCCATCCCTTCCTTCCTTCCAGCTTCTTTCAGTATTTAACACCTCTGCAATTGGAATGCATCGCAAGGACACTGTCACAGGTAGAGCTGAGACACAGTTGTCTTTATGTGGACATGTGCATGACAACTTGCAGAAAAGGTGTGAATGGCTAGGGGAAAATTTCAGGGCTACTGATATTCTTGATGGCCCAGAGAATATAGCAATGACTGCATATATAAAAGTAACTGGAATGGAATGTTTCATACAAAGACGTTTTAGAAGTACATTAGCTCTCTTTATATTTTCTATTTATGTCCAAAAGTGAAATATTATCATTTAAAAGAACACTTTCTGGAAGTATATGATAAAACCTCTAGTATAGAGTTAACCATATGGGTATAAAGTTCATTGAAAATAGATCTTAGTAAAAAATAAGAATGGGAATAGGAGAGGGAGGAGGAAGAGGGTGGGACTGTGGGTGGCATGGCGGGTACAATGGGAAAAATCACTAAAGATTTCTAAATCACTAAAATCACTGTTCCTAAAGTTGTGCTTATGAAATGCATGAATTTTGTATTTCTTAAATAAAAGGTTTTGGGGTGGGGGAGATAAAACCTGGTAAGAGTGCATCTTAGTGCATGTGACATAAAAGATGTCACCATCTCCACATCGGTTTTGTGCTCCCTGGAACTCTAAGCTGACAGAGGGATTGGCTGGCAGCGTTGGTCCTGCTGATGACCCTCGCTTTACATCTATGTATGAGTTCATGGGCAGGGACTCAGCAAAGCTTCTCAGGGTGGTGTAGAGCAAAGCCCACTGGATTAGTGGAAAGGAGCTCCGGATTCTAATTCCAAGACTCAGTCTGCTGGCAACCTTGGAGGATTCACCTAAATTGTCTGGGGTCCACCCAACCTTACCTGTAGCAGAAATGGGATAATCACTAAGATCTCTTTTGTTTATAAAAATCTGTAAAGCTAACAACACAACATGCTATATAAACCCGGTGTCCTTATCATAGAACTACATTGATTACTTTAGAATTTGTCAACTATGACAACTGGATCACACACACACAAATAATAATTCATTTTACCTAAAAGAAAATGGCCAGCAACACCCTGGGTTTTCTGAAATTCCCCAAAGTAACATGCAATAGCTGATGTATCATTTTAACCTGACCATGCTAAATACACTGAAATACCCAGGCTGGAGGCTAGAGTTTAGCATTATTAGGCCACATGACATGAATATTGTTAATGTGTTCCACAGGTTGATTCTGCACATGTTGAAGAGATGTAAGTCTGTTCCTTAATTTCTTTCCAAAGAGACAAGAAAAGGAAGTGGCCACCAGGCAAACAGGCCAGACAAAAACATCGCATGGCTGACTCAGAGTACAAAGGAAAAACATCTTGTTGTTCAAAGTTACAGGAAACCCTGATGTCTCTGCTAGAGTGTACTGTGAATGAGATATCCAAGTTTTTAAAAGTCTGTTGCAGAGTGGGCATTTAGCCCAGCAGTTAAGACATCTGCAGCCCCCATCAGAATGCCTAGGTTCATCCTGGCTTGGGCTCCTGACACCAGCTTCTTGCACGTGCAGACCCTAGGAGCAGTGATGGCTCAAGTGATTGGATTCCTGTAATACACACGGAAGGCCTGGATTGTGTACCTAGCTCTGAATCTGGGACGTGAACCTGCAGATGGGAGATCTCACATGCACGCGTGTGAGCTCCCTCTCTCTGTGCCTTTCAAATAAAATAAATAAATAAACAATTAAAAACCACAAACAAAAAACCAGTGTCAGCTAATGTGTTCATTCTTTATAGCCACTGCTAATTTAGTACCTCCTACCCTTTGGGACATGGAAACGTTTTATTCCTACTCATCTTTCTGAGGATTCTTTCTAGTTTCCTCCAATAACTCACGTTCCCTAACTGTTCTGCCATCCTCCTGCATTTCAGACCAATATTTCTATGTCTCTTCTGCATACAGTGTCCCAAGCCAAATGCAACACTCCAAGAGTGGTCTGGCCAAGAAAAACTAGAATTGTTCTGATTAACTTCCTTTGTCTCTGTCCCAAAGTATTAATGCAAACCTGTGCTTCCTTTGGCTTTGTAATTTCTTGGAAAACTTTTGTCTCATTTTGATTTCAGTCCAAATGCTCTCAACACTCATCCACTTTAATGTTATAATTTTTCCATCTCAGACTCGATGCTATTTTCTAAACCCAAGTGCAGGAGTTTACATTTTTATTATGAAATTCCTTCTTGTTAGATTTAGTTCACTGAGATATTTTTAGATTCTGATTCTTCCATCCATCAAATAGCTTTTCCAAAGAGCTCCAGGCCATTTGCAAATATGATTAGCATACCTGTTACATCATCATCCAAGTTATTGATAAAAATGGTGACTGCAGCCAAGAGAACCTGGTATTGCTGGAGTCCAAACCTCCCTCAAGGGTGAGGTTCATAAATTAGCTCCTGAATCAGTCAAGGTCCAACTAGGAAAACAGAAACCACCCTGAGCATTTAAAATAGAGAGTATTCAATACAACGGAGTTGTTTCCAGTCAATGGAAGATCTGAGAAGCTGACTGGAGAACATTAAGACAACAGAGAGTAGCAGCAGCAGGAAGCCCTAGACACATGTTGGCTGGAGTAACCAAGGGGGCAGAACCTCGCAGCAAAAGTGGAGCCAAGGAGGAGACACAGCCACTGCTGGAGCTGCCACCAGAGGCACATTAGCCTTCTGTCTATCAACCTAACCAAGCTAGAAGCAGGTCAATGCAGGAGCTTGGGAAATAGGCTAGCTTAGGTCAACCCTATGATACAGAGCAGAGCAGCTAAGGACCAGGGATGAGGTTGAGCTCATACACGCCCAGTAGCAGTATAGTCCTTTTGAGGAAGATTGCTTAACCAGATACTGATGTGTCGTTCTTGAATCCAGACTTATTTCTCCATCTTGCTCATACATACACAAACACAGAATTTGCTAAGTGTCCTTCCTAATAAAGTCCATATCCATAATTTTGACTCCATTTGACTTATCTTCAAAGACTGACAGTTCCATTAGATGAAGAAATAAGATTACTCACTTACAGCCATAACTAATGCATAGTGATCCTTGGCTTTCTTATCTGTGTTCACAAATCATTAATTTATATGCATAGGATAGCAAACTATAGCCTGTGGGCCGAATCCAACATTGTCTGTAAAATCTATTGAACACAGCCATATTCACTCATTTATGTATTGTCTACAGTCCTTCCACTCTGTAAAGACTTGAAGACCGTATGGTATTCAAAGCCTGAAATATTTACTCTCTGATCCTTTACCAAAAAAGCCAAACTATGGTCCATAATTTATGAGCTCCAGCTGCTTTTACCTTCTAAATGGTAGACAGTTCCCAATTCTATTTCTTATTCCCCTTCCATTGCCCATTTGCACTCTTATATGGTCAGTTGTGGTTTTTAGGACTATAATAGTGTGGTTGTTACGGACTATACGTCTGTGTTTGCCCCAAAATCCTATGTTAAAATTCTGATCTCCAAGGTTATGGTAACAGGTGCTGGGCCTTTGAGAGGTGATTAGGTCATGGGGGTGGGAGCCTTCAGGAGTGGGACTAGTGCCCTTATATGAAGAGACACAGGAGAGCTTGTTTCCTCTCTCTCTGCTCTTACCATGAGAGGGTAAGAAGACGGCATCTGTTAACCAGCAAGAGATTTTTTTTTTTAACCAAGAACCCAACCATTCTGGCACCTTGATTTTGTATTTCCAGGCTCCAGAACTGTGAGAAATACATGTTTATTACTTAAACTACCTGGTTTGTGGTAATCCACTTTAGCAACCCAAATTGACTAAGATGGTGGCTGATCAATATCAGTTGCTCTTTCTCTCTGGAATATCTTAAGGTGTCTCCTCGATGGCCTAGAGGGACCTACACAATCTGCTCCCTCATTACATCTCTGACCTCATTACCATCCTCCTACCTTTGTTTATGCCATTACATCTTGTTTGAGTTGGCACATTGAGATATTGGTAGGATCTGATTCTCTCTCCTGCTCACTCCTAGGACCGGCCAGGCCCACCCACCCACGGCGAGCTCTTCACACTTGTTGCTCCCTATGCATGGCCAGTGCTTGCCCCAGATGTTTACCGGATGGCTCCACTGATACATATCACTGACAGTGAGTGTTTTCCTGACTTCCCTATTCAGATTAAAATCACCACGTTTCTTTCTGCAGCGTTCCCTCAATCCCTTCTCTGCTTCACTCATCCAAAAACTTATCACCCCTGCCAATCATTTGCTGGTTATATCTTCTTTCTCCATCTCCCACTAGAACATAAACTCCAGGAGGGCAGAGGTCTTGTCTTGTTTGTTCAGTAAAGTATATTCAGCATCTAGAACAACTCCAGCCAAATAATAGGCACACAATAAATATTTTTGAAGGAAGGTCAAGATCCTAATGAACTCATTGAGAGCAACCAGTCTCTCCTTTGTCATCTCTTCATTCATGTTAGGGCCTCCCTAGTGTCATCTTCTGCAAGCAGGGAGGGCAGATAAAGGCTCACCCCAGCTTTTGGACCAATGTAGCAAGAAAAAAAAAAGTTGATCATTAGGATTCTACTGGAGTTGTGTACAATTTAATCACCAAGGACACTGTAGTCAACATTTTGAAAACCAACATTAAAGGGGTTTGAAAGAGCCATGTCTAGGGATTGCAGGCACTAAATCTATATTTTAATGGCTATTCCAAAGGCTTATCGCTATCTCTTTCCTGCCCTTTCCTTTCCTTTAACAAAGTTGCTATAAATTAACCCCACCTAGGTGTAATAGCTGTACCTAGGGAAGTCTGAGAATTTTGTTGTAATTCATTGAGTCACAGAAAGCCCTTCCAGCGCCTAAATCAAAAATAATATTTATTTACACCTATTCTGTTTCCTTTTCTTGATCCACAAAGAGTCAGTTAGGTGACAAAAACCCCAAACTCTTCACATACAAAAATGTGTCATAAAATGTGGCTAGTCTAAATAAATTTGTGCAAGATATTTTGACTTCACTGTTCACCAATTTCATCGACTACAAGATTGATTTAACTTATCAAGCTGATTCTTTTAGCATTTTGAAACAGGCATGACCACACAATATTCCATTCTTTTTTCAGTGTGAAGTTTTTTATTGAATATTTTAAATCTAGGCCATTGGCACAGTTAAAACTTTGCACATCCTGAAGACTAGCATTTTGCTTGTTTGATCTAAATACATCTTAATTTCAGAATATCATTTTTTTTTCATTCTGACACTTGCCTGTCCTCAATGTTGTTGATTGTGGATCTTTCTCATTTGAATTTAAAAACTGTGCCTCTTTGTATTGTACTTTATGGGAACATCTTACAAGTGTTCTGGTAGTGAAAACGTTGTTTAAGATCCCTAAGAAAACATCACTAATATTCTGAAATTAAACAGGAAGGGATTCTGCCCAAGAGCTTCCCTCCTGGGTCTCTGGGAAGAGAAGCTCACAGCCACGAGTGGTAACATCGGTGGAAGCTGTTTCCAACCATTCTTTGGTTTCTAATCACGGTGCTTATGATTTACCTTTAAATATTTCTATAGTTAAAAAAGTGTAATTAAAAGAAAGGTTTAATTGTACCTCCAGTACTAACCTAAAACTGTTTCAGATGACCTCTATTTTATTATTTCACAACGGCCTTTTGTTCTGGGTTTTTCCATCTGTTTGCTAAGCATTTTTCAATGGAAGTCTCAATTAGAAGGAAAAAAGGGAGGGGGACAATCATTTAATTCAAAAATTAATTTGGAGATCAGGCAACTGACTTAGGCTCATGCCAGCAACTTAAGGCTTTTGAGCCTTGGCCACATGATCCAGAGGAACTGAGCAACAACTGTCAAACTGCTCTAATCCTCCTTAATTTGAGTGCAAAGAAACTCACATGTGTTTCTAAGAACATTTTTGGAGTACAAGAAGTCCATTTCTGGGGGACACCGCCTAATGCCCTTGTTTCGCTGATCTCATCGTATTCTAAATTAATTTTTAAACCTCACAGAAGCAGAGAGCGGGGTGGAGTGGGGGGTGGGGTGGGGAAAAGAGCTAAATGCAAGGCTGTGTTCGTTGTTATTAAAACAGCCCCTGAAGGAGCCCTCAAAGGCTTTATTCAGGCCGTGGCATGAGTTTTCTTTCCTTGCGATAAAGCTGGGCCCAGTCAGGAGGAAGCCAGAAGTGTGGCTGCTCCCCTAACTTCTCTGCAAGAGGCTGTGGGAAGGCCGGCCGGATGCTGCTCCAGCAGCTGGGCAGGCTGCTTCCCCAGCTCTGCCCACAGCGCTAGAGGCTCACTCGTTTGTCTTCAGGGGGACGTAATTAAAGTCCAGGAAGCAGGTTCAACCCCTCTGGTTGAACAGAATGTGTTCTGTTAGGGGGCTTTCAGTCTCTCTAGACTTGCCTTCGTTGGGAGGGGAATAAAACAGACTAAAAAATGGCGGTGGGTGGGGTGGGGTGAGGTGGGTGTTGATATTTTAAGTCTGATGAGTTGATAGGCAGATGAGTTCCCAAAACTATTTATCTGGGGTTTACTCATTAGAATGGAAAGTCAGAAAACCAGGTAGGACTAGAGTTCCCTGGGAAAATTACAGAATGGATCTCTGTCTGCAGGGCTCTCTGCTTCTGCTCTCTTTGGCCATCTTGGTTCTCATCTCCAGCCCTCAAAAAACCTTCCTGCCTAACACAAAAATCCCTCCTGGTCCTCCCCTGCACACAGCCAAAGTTACTGTCTAGCAAGAGTTGGATCAAACCATTTAAACCAAGGCATAAACAGTCACTGACAGATGCCCGTGACATATCTTGTCATTTCATTCTCACAGCAACCTTAAAAGCAGGCATTATTCCTATCCACATTTTTCAGACAAGGTTAGGGATTTGCTAAAACTCTGGAATTCCAACCCAGGAAGGTTCCCAAAGCTTGTTCTCTAAATTACACAACTCTACAACCTTTGGGCCTCAGTGGTTGCTACCAGATGACGGGGACCACTTAGGGAGTGGCTTCTTCTAGAGCCTGTAATTGTGTATGTTTTGAATCTGCAGACCCTTCCTGAGACCCCTGAAATCCGAGTCCAGCTGTGGTTGCCTCCTCTGGCTTTGCCCTTGACCTTGGTGTATATGAATGAGCAAATGTGGAGACGGAATTCAGTAACACCAACCTGTAACATATCCTCGGGTCTTCCAAAATAAAGTGACATTCTCAGGGGCCCTGCATGGACCAGAGGGGACACAACTGGGCCCAGAATTTGAAAGTCTTAAAGGCCAGCCCCACCAGCAGCAGCTCTGAAGAACAAAGAGTGAAATTCTACCATTTTCCACAGCAATTACACAGTCAGGGAGACTAACTCTGGGGAGCAGACCCTCAGTGCCCACAAACCACCTGACATCCAATCTGCCCTCCTTGCCCCAATCTCTAACCCATGTGCTCTCTTTGGCAGCACATATACCAAATTCTCTAACCTTGGTAGCATATTTCCTCCTTAGCTTTCCCTCCAGCCCCAACCCACACAAAGCAGGGTGTGTCCATTTTGACAGATTTCACAAATCCAAAGTATTTCAACTTTTCAGACGTGATTATTTTCCAGAACTCATGGCTGAATTTTTGACAACTATTAGCCACTCTGATAAAAGCAAGCAGCAAATCAGTAAGGAGATGTCTTTAAGGTTTGAATAAGGAAAAGGAATATTCTGTAAGATATCTGCCCCCCAAAAATGGGAATCTCGTGCACTCTGGATAGCTGGGCTGACTTCTGGACTTCATGCTGCTTTATTAAGGGAGGAAGGTCCATATTCTTCCTGGCGCTGTCAGTGGGAGAATTCAACTAGACAAACTCAACTTTTCATCTTCAAATTCAGACCCAGAGTTTTACCTCGTCCAAGAAGCAGCCCTGGCACTGAGCCAGATATTCAGCCTTTATGTACAAACTCAGCCAATGAAGAAGCGCCACTGAAGTCATTAAAACAGGGGAAGGCAAGAGACAGGAAGGGCTGGATTCTCTCCAGTGTGATGACAGCCAACTTCAGGGCTGTTGCCTGGAATGGCTATCCCCAGGAAAAACCAGTGAAAAGCTCCAACCTTTTGTGAATATATTTTGAGTATGCTGAAAAGAGATTAAATCAGAAGACTTTGTACGTACTCTATTATTATTAAACACTTTACATTTTCTTGATATTTCACCCATTTCCTAATGATTGGATAGCAGAGGAAATCGACACAGGCACTTGAGTTATTTCAGTTAAGGATCAGAATGTATTAGAAAAAGCAATGATGAGGAGTCAAAAGCCAGTTTTCTAGTCTCACGCTTAGCCATGACCTTGAGCAAGGTACTTAAGCCTATGAATGTCTATATCAGAGGACTATAAACCTCTTGTATTTCTTCCAATTTCATATTTCTGTGCCACATAACAACTCACACCTAAAGAGCTATTTGTCTATCCGTCACCCACCCTCCCACCCATCCACAGCCACATCTATCTGTGTCCCTAGAATGTGGTCCAGTGCAGTCTCAGTTTCACCACGCAGTGTTGGCGAGATCAGCAGTGTTGGCGAGAAGGCAGAAATGTATGAATGGCCAGCTGAATGGTCACTGAATGATAGGTCTTAAAACAGCAGAAAGAGCTTGAAGAAGGAATTAAATTGTAGTGTCAAGAAAAACTTGAATAGAGTGAAGCTAAATCTAAAGAGAGCAGGGCTCATCTCAATAGTTGGTGTCTGGTATGTGCACAATCGACTTTACCAGATGAATAAAAACTTTAAAAATGACTTCCAGCTAATAAAACCTGTTCCATCACAGGTTACCTTGTGAGAAGGACATTGCCCAACAACTCTAGAAATACAGCACTAGAAATCGCAAAGGATGTTAGATAGCTTGATTGATTCATACTGCAGCGTCTGTGAGAGTTCTGGTCTGGCTTATTTAAGTCAGAAAAGTTTGGAAAAGCAACGATTCCAAAAATCAGTTCCAGACCTGCTTTGTGGAGATCTGTTGCCCAGAGGTGTGTGTTCAGAGGTGATCTCCAGGAAGTTCATACTGTGGAGAGGCAAGTACTCACTCTCACCCTTTTCCTAGCACACAAACGCGCAAACTCTGGTTAGGGAGGGTAAGCCCACAGTGGGTGTCATCAGCAGGACCTGAAGGGGGCACAGTGACAAGGCAGTCAAAGGCTGCCTTCTGCAATCCAGGCTCCCCTTTTGGCCACTTCTCCCCTGAATTAGTCTGGTAGCTGGCAACACTTTGATTCTCTGCCATTGGGACCTCTGGGAAGTAATCCTTCAGAGTTATTTTTAAAAGATGATCATCGTTAGGACAACCAGACATTTAACTAGTCGTCCTTAGCTACATAGCTAAGCTTCCCAGTTAACCTTCTACACATTCGCAATGGTCAAAGCATATTGAAGGGCAATGGTTTGGCTTCCAGTTCTCTACCTCCAACCCTGTGAAATGAGAGGACTTCCACAGCCTTTTGCCATAGATTGGGGCTAATTCCATTTGGGAATAGAGACACCACACCTGCTCCAATGTTTGGTTCAATTATCACCTGGGTTACAAGTTGCCTACCTCTCCACCTCTCCACTTGTGCAGTATTTCTCTACCCTGTAATCAAGCTTCTTAAGCATGTTATTGGCCATTGTGTTAGGAAAGCACAGGGTAGCAAAGAGTTAAGGTGCTATTATCCAAATGCATTCCAGCAACCCAAGAACATCATGTCTTCCTGATGGCTTAGAAGCAAAAGCAAAATTCTCCCCAAATATTTGAGTCTCCCAAATAAAAGGGCAAGATTGAGGAGGAGGACCAGACTGGAAAACAAAAGAGAGAAGGAACCTCCAGGGGGAGGTGGCAGATGGTCCACCAGGTGGACTCTGACAGTCCACAGAACTGGCCAAACCGACTGGTGGACTGGGCAATTTTTAGCAATGATTGCAGTCTGAGCCAGAGTGCACCAGCCATATGGCCCTTTGCCAGTTGTCAGTCCTAGTGACATTCCAACCAGAGAAGCAATACATTCATCGCTGCAAGGAGGTTGAGGAGTGCTGGGGAGGAAGTTAAGGAGAACAAGCAGACAAGCAGGATGGAAAAGAGTATATACTCTCTACCCAACTCTAACAGGTTCCAACATGTCTGAACAGGTAACCAGGAAGGTGGCTTAACCTTTGGTCTCTGCACACCCGGGAGCATCGCCCTCTGAGAAAGATTTGATTTCCTCAAAGAAGTAATTAAATCTGGTGGCACAGTGCTAATCAGGATAGCATTCAGCACTCAGAGCTAGAAAATTCTCTCCCTTTTGTAAATGCCCAAACCCTGGGCACCTTATTATTCAAGTTTCTAATTAAAGAGGAACAGGAACAGTTCAATAACCTGGAGCAATCCATCATGCTCACAACCTCAGCGAAGAATTCAGGGTCTCAAAGACACGCTCCCCTCTACTGGGTGCTGTAAGAGTCGGCAGCAAGGAAGCCGGGAGTCGCTTGGTTCTTCCCCTCTCTGCTGACTTAACTGTCGCTTCGCATAGTTGCTGCTGAACTGCACGGAAGGTATTTCTAATCTTACGGCGGAGACTGGAAGGGGTGAAGGACACAAATTAAGTCTCAGTGTAGCGCGGCTGAGTAGGAATGGAAGGTCAGTCAGTTGACTCTTCCCACAATTCCTCGAACAAGGCAATTATTCATGAAGGAAATTTCAAATTATTTTCATTAGACTTGTGTTTTACCAATCTAACCAAAGTGATTAATTAGGGATTAAAATATTTACTCTGCACATGCTGCTTTGGCTCAGCACTAGCATATTTAAGCATTGTGCTAAAAGGGTCAGCTGTTTCCAGTATTATTTGGAATTCAGTTCGTCTTTTTTTATGCAAAAGGGCACTGACACGCGTGTCTATACCATACTTAGAGTCTCTCCAGGCACCAAACTGCAGAAGCAGACAGAGGCTTCGGAGTCGCCACCCTGTAATCCCGAATTTCTTCCTTGTTAGGACCAGGTTGCCTTGACAGTCCTAGCTTTTGCGTGTCTGGATCTCTGTACCACGGTGTCCAGAGTGCTGGGGGGCGGCTAACAGTACCCCGATGCCCCGATTCAAAGGCACAGAAGGCAGCCATCACAGGGCTGCTGTGAGATACAACAGGGCACATGTGTGGGAACTGGACTACAAGATGAGGGGGTTTTCCAACATTTTAGAGGGGTTCGGAGCTGTTTCCAGGGTGGTTGGGGAGGCAATAGGACTTGCCGATCAAACAAGAGGCCCAGGCCTCCCAAGTTCCAGGGGTACCCAGCAGGGCCACCATTTGCATGAACTGTCACCTACTGCTGCTTCAGCGAGACTCCAAATGGCCACCAGCACCAGAGAGACTCCTGGTTCAATCATTCGCTTCCCACCTTCTTCTCTCTTTTTTTTTTTTCCCCAAGTGTTTTATTGGAATTCTCTTGATAAAACAAGGTAGCTGTATCAGATAAAGTCAATGAAAGCTGACACTGAAGGGCCAACATGTCTATCCGTTTTTTTGGTTATTTTTTTTGCATTTATTGAAGGCTACTCAGGAAAACACCAGAAAGACATGGATTCCTATGACCTGCCCCCATCAGTTAGAGGACATCCTTTTCGTCAAAAAGTCCATTGTGATCAGAGAGAAAGGGCTTGCTCTCCATGTGTGGTAGCCTGAGGCTGAAGGAGCAGGAAGCCTCCCTTAGGCATCCCAACACTGGTCTCTAAGGGGTAGGTTTCGAACCTTGGGCCTTCAGAGTCTCTGTGAAGAGGCCCTGCCTCTCACTGGTTTTCAGAGCTCTCACCCTCCATGCACGCAGAACACTGGTGGGTGGAGTCTCCCCCTCACCCCCACACTCATCGTGGTGCAGCAGACCCACCAGTGTGGCTCAGGAACCTGTGTGAGGATGGCCGTTCAAGTGTGGTCCCAGACCTGCCCCGTGCTGTGCAGTAGACTCCCCATATCTGCCCAGCCCTGAATCCACTTCCCCGCATTTCCCACCTTCTGTGAGGCTGCACGGGAAAGAAGTAAGCACCCTCACTGGGGAGATAGGCCCAACAGGGTTCCAGGGCTGCACCTCTGAAGATTTGCGACGTGCAGTTAAAGAGATGTTGGGGCATTCTCCAATTTGCTTGCTGCCAGCTCTGCTAATCACTCGCCCTCAGCTGCTCCTACCAAGCCTTCAGAGAGAGAGAGCCATATATAAATAAACTATATATAATCATGCCTAATGTAGGAACAAAGCAGCCAAATGTCCTACAAGCAAAGATGGTGGCCACAAGGTGGAGACTGTGGAGAGGTAAATAAGACCACGTTCTCTCTAGGGTACAGCTGAAGAGAAGGTATGAGTAAGACTTTGCAGAGACAGGCAGAGCTCAGAATGGTGGGACGGGAAAGGGCTGTCTTCAGAAGAGGAGGGGGCCGCGGGAGAGAAACCTCAGGCCGGGTGCACAGATGCCAGGACTGAAAAATGCTCAGTGGGAAGGGACGAATCCACTGTCTCTAGAGTGGGAGAGAGGTCCCGGGCTGAATGGAAGAGGGTGTTTATCGACAGGGAGAGCCATAGTTTCGATGGAGTGTTGAGGCCAGGAGCCAGGTTGGCTGGAGCCCAAGGAGACAGCTGGTGTGGAGACGTGGGTATGGCAGCAGGTACAGCCGTGCTGCTCTGGAGTTTATCTAGGAATAATAATAATTACAATGAAAATAATTCATGGAGTGCTTTCCATGCGCTTGGCATTACATAGGCAACATTTCGCTCTCTTTAATCCTCACAAGAATCCAATGTCCGTTTTATACACCCGAGCACCAGAACCTGGATTTAAAGATAGTTAAGTCAGGGAGCAAAGCTCCTGAGATCAGAAAATGCGGTCGTAATGGAAGAGAACGGGAATGGTGACTGACAGGTTGCTGGGAGAACCGCTGGGAGCGTTAGTGATGGTTGTGATGCCTCAAGGGGTAAGACACGGGGAGGCTGAGGGGTGTCTTTCCCTCCATCAGGACCGTGGGTTCTGGAAGATTCTAGGGAACACACCAGGGCTGCACATCATCAGGTGTGGATTCTAATTTTGACTGAGGTCCTCAGAAGTCTTGTGACCATTGGAAAGCCACTCCAGCTTTGTGCCTTAGACTTCTCACCCACTTAAACCAGAACAGTATTGCTTACCTCGTCCACTGCGCAGGGCTCTTGTGAATGATGAAGCTCAGTAAATTCATTAATGTAAACGGCTTACAATTATTTGGCAAAGGAGTGTGCCAACACTTCGCTAAACACTTTACACGCACAGTCTTTTATCTAGCTCCCATGACAGCTCTGTGCCTGGGCACGGCGAATGCCAAGAGATAAGACGGAGGAAAGAAACAGTTCATCAAGTTCAAAGAACTATAAGCATGTAAGATTTCATGATTATGGTTTTATAGGAAGTAGGAGCATCCAGCTCAAAAAAGCAATGAGAAGAAAAAAATCTCTGAACTTTCTAGAAAAAGATAGAGGCTAAGGAAAGGCATGCATAGTATGTAATTAGGAATCATGTAAAAGTACCCGAAGGCCCAGCTACAGGGGAAATTTTATAGAGAAGCAATGTTGGTTACCTGAATTTGGGATAACCTTGGCTTTATTTCTGAGAAAGAAGATATCAGATAGAAAACAAATTGATCTTGGCTAGCAGCTTTGAAACATTATCTGCCCCAGAAGCTGGACATGTTTCAGGGTCTTTTAAGTCTCAAGGGAAGTTAGACTTTCCTCTACCTTCTATCTAACTTTTATAGCCACTGCAACCTTACCAAGATGAAAAAGATGCATAACAGGATTTGCATTCCTTACTGGAATGTGACTGCTGCAAGCAAACAGCTCAGAACTCACTTGTTAGCAATATTATTAGAAGTCTCAATCGTTTTTTCCTCACAGGGCAAAATGCCCCGAGGGGAAAGAAGTCACCTGCCACTTTCTAATGTTATTTAATCTTTTTAGTCTGTCGGGGCTGTAAGCTGCCAATCACAGTTAGTGTTTAGTCACCTTGAACGCTGTTTAATCAGGAGAATGCTTTGTATATCTATAAATACCTGGTGACACAGGAATTAAGCCTTCACAATAATTACCCTGCTACATCACTTGACATCATTACTCACAGCCAAGGCCAAAACCGTTTTTCATCTCCCCTGGTTTTGCAGGGAGAAATGTTTCATCATTGCTACACACCTGGAACGGCTGGTTCACACGGCGGAAACAGGCAAGCGAAACGTGCCCATTGAGCTGCGTATAGGCTCTATATGATCCCGCCTGTCTCTCATACTGCTGCTGACCAGGGTGATTGTGATGATGCGAACTGATTGCCGGGTGTGCAGCAAGAGTGACCAGCAGCTCCAGGTCAGCCTTTGATAGGTGACTCATGCTATGTGCACTGAGCCCCATGTGAATGTTGTCAACTTGGAAAAGTCATTGCAAGAGGATATTGCTTTTAACTTCAGGGAAAAAACTGCAGGCCATGCCCC
The DNA here is from genome assembly GCA_949820135.1 of Sylvilagus floridanus. Lineage (NCBI taxonomy): Eukaryota > Metazoa > Chordata > Mammalia > Lagomorpha > Leporidae > Sylvilagus > Sylvilagus floridanus. Next base: position 18,683,936 of record OX463239.1, on the reverse strand, counting down.
CATGGGTTAACTGTTTATGAACCATCCCTTCTTTCCTTCCTTCGTGAACTTTTTCCTCTCCCTTTCATTCTTTTTATCCCTCTACTCTTTGTCTACATTCCAATTATAAAACTGAGTATATACTATTTTTACAAAGAAAAATATAAATATGTCTCCAAAACACATTAACATCATAAGCAATCGATAATACTACATAAAATCAAGATGCACTTGGTTGAACGTATTGTTAGGTTAAACCTAACAACACCTGCACTTGAAGTGTCTTCAATTCCCAGGCTTTTGCAAGAAGCTCCGTTAGGGTGAATCCCAGGTGGCTATCTGTAGGGAATATGTCCCAAGACTCCCAGGGATGCCTGAAACCATGGATAGTACAAAACTGTAGATACAGTATGCTTTTTTCCTATACATATATATGTATATACCTATGCTCAAGTTTAATTTATAAATTAGGTACAGTACGGCATTAGCAATAACTGATCATAGATCTTAGCAACCTCAGCACATGGCGTTTGTATTCTTTCCTTATTAAGCAGACAACTTTCACCTTTTCACTTAAATGGCTACTCTATGTTTTGTTTTGTGGCAAATCAAATGGCCAGCATCACTACTCTCGGGTTTGGGGCTCGCTAGTGTCTCACTGACGTCACAAAGGGCAGCCTTTGCAAGGGGAGGCCGCCCCTGTTTGCCAGCAGCAGGGAGTGAGTTCCCAGGGCTGTGATGACGGAGTCCCCACAGGGGGCTCGTGTTGGAGACAGTGGTCCTTGTTCACAAACCTGGACTTCTTGTCCTCGCTGCTCTTGTTGGGTCCACACCTCTTTCTCATTCTCCAGGATCTGTCCAGATCCTGGGGCCGTGTGTTCTTGCAACAGTTAACAAGCACCTAGCGTTGCTCTGGGCCGACTGTGTGAGCACAGAGCGTGAGCCTGTTTTACTCCTCCACTGCCCCCTTTGCACCTCCCCCAGAGTCCTCTGCTCCTTGGCCTTGTTATGGAGACTCCTGGTGGGGGCTGTGCTCGCGGGTCACTCCCATCTCCTCGGCATTGCTTCTTGAATGACCTGCTCTGTAACTTGCACTGTACAGCTAGGATTTTCCTGTCTGGTGTAAAAGAAGTCCAGGAAATTCACTCACCTGTTCATTCATTCTTTCATTCCACAAACATTTTTGAGCACTACTGGGTGTGCTGAGCCCTGTTCTAGGTGCTGAAATTGAGCAGGCAGCGAAATCCCTGCCTGAAGTGAACTGAGGTTCTAGGAGGGAAGACACAAGGACCAGACGATTTAATCGATCACAGAGTGTGTGTGGTGGTGGTAACTCCTAGGGGGATGGAATGGAGAGACAGGGAGAGATGCATGTGTGCACGGAGCTTGCAGCTGAAATGGATGCTCATCGATGAGCTCATATCTGAGTCAAGTCGGTGAGAGAGGACAGTGGCCCTGAACCCTTGGGGGCTGGGGGAGAGACACAGACACTGGAGAACAAGGGGCTCCGGGACAGTAATGTGCAAAGATGGAGGAACAAGGAGGCCAGTGTGGCACGGGTGTCGGAGTTGTAGGCAATGAGGTCACAGAGGCCACAGGGCTACTCCCGTGGGCCCTGTAAGCCATTGGGGGGGGGGGCTCCTGTGTTTCCTAGGAGTGGAAAGCAAAGCTGTAAAGGTCTTGAACAGAAGGTGATTTTATTCTGGGTCACTATGGCGACTACATTAAGGACAGACTGCAAAGTGCAAGGGCAGAAGCAGGTAGACCAGAAAGGCACTGCAATATTGCAGGTGCAGCTGTCAGAGCGGTGTGATCCCTCTGTGGGTGGCGGACGGTAAGAGGGGGGAGAGACTGCCTATGTGGTGAGAGCAGGGCCCAGCAGGCCTTGCCGACAAGGCAGTTTTAGGCTTCAGGATTTCAAGGGGCAAGCATTTGATGCAATAGTTGAGACGCTGCATGGGATGCTCATGCATACTGAAGTACCCAGGTTCAAGCCCCAACTCTGCTTCTAATTCCAGCTTCCTGCTAATGAGCAGCCCAGTAGGCAGTAGGTGATGGCTCAAGTACTTGGGTCCCTGCCACCCATGTGAAAGACCCAGAGTAAGTTCCAGGTTCCTGGCTTCAGCCTGGCCCACTCCCAGGAATTGTTGCTATTTAGGGGAGTGAATCAGCAGATGAAAGAGCCCTCTTTATCTGTTTTTCCATTTCTCTCTCTCTGCTTTTCAAATAAAATCAAAATAAATAATTTTTAAAAGAAAGCCTTTTAGCCTAAAAAACTGAAGGATGAGAAAATAAAAATTAAAAAACCACAAGGCTGCATGAGGTTGCAAATGCCACAGCACAAAAGAAAAAAGAATCCAAGGAGTGAGCCCTGGGCACTGGGTGTTAAGGGGACAGAGAAATAAAAAGAGGATTTGTTCAGATGAACAGAAATGAACCCCAAAGGAATAGTGGTTCCAGCTTGGTCATTTATTTCTCATTCACATAAAGTCCAAGATGGATTTTCCTGACTGGGGGTGACTGTGGCCCCTCCAGCACCAGCCCATGTTGTCCAAGGTCATCATGAGTGTCTGACTTACTCATGGAGAAAGAGCATGGAGGACAGTGCGAGGGAGGACTTTAGGGACAATGCCCAGAGTTGGTGTGTGTGGCCCTTCTAAACTGCAAGGGAGAGGTCACAAAGGCAGGCTAGCGCCCATGTGGAACAGAAAGCAGTTTAGTGGGACTGGAGATATGGTGCAGTGGGATAAGCCGCCATGTGCAACACCAGCATCCCATATGGGCATCGGTTCGAGTCCCTGCTGCTCCACTTCCAGTCCAGCTCCCTGATAATGTACCTGGGAAAGCAGTGGAGGATGACCCAAGTGCTTGGGCCCCTGCACTCAAGTGGGAGACCCAGATGAAGCTCTTGGTTTCTGGCTTCAGTCTGGCCCAGCCCTGGCCTTTGTGGCCACGTGGGGAGTGAACCAGTGGATGGAAGACCTCTCTGTCTCTCTGTGTCTCTCCCTCTCTTTCTGTGGCTCTGACTTTCAGGTAAATATATAAATCTTTAAAACAAGGGAAGGAAGGAAGAAAGCAGGTTTAGTGAACAGCTTCCCAGGCTGTGTCACAAGGATTATTCAGCAAAGGGGACAGAGAAGACCGGCCAACAAAGTGTTAGAACAGTACATAGAGTGTGATGTCCAGGAAGGCAAGTGAAGAGGTTTCCAGGAGGGAGTCGTCAATGGCGCCCAGTGCAGCTGAAAAATCAAGTAAAACGAGCACTGAGAAGTGACCGGTGGGTGATTATTAATGTCTTTGGTGACTTTGACTACAGTGACAAAGACATGACTTGTTGGGATGAGTTCAATAGAGAAACAAGGAAAATGAAGGAACCTGAGAGGCCAAGGATAACTCTGTCCAGTCCTGATGGAGGCAAAGGTTTGTCCTTCACTTCCCTGTCATGATTGAGGCAGGAAATAGAACTCATCCCAGATAGGTCAGATGAAGAAACTTTAAAGAATGTGCTACTGACAGAGGTGAGGGCTGGGTTAGGGATTAAATGACAGATGGTGAGGAACCCGCACACTGCTCTAGTGGGAAGCTATTACCAGTGCTAGCCTTAAGGGACAGAAAGAAAAAGTCAGCTTGCAGGAATACAATGAGAGATGGAACAATGGAAAACGCTACCTACCCAGCAGGAGCCATGGTCATAGAGAGAGCCAGCTGTCGCCCAAGCAAGAACATGGGAAGGAGCAGGGAGTCAGGAAGAACTTACTCTCATTCCCTGATATTGGCCGAACAAGGAAGCTCAGGAGGTATGTCCTAAAGCGCTCTTCCTCCCCTGGCCCAACGCAGGGTAGAAAAGGGATGGAGAATGGATGAATGTGCAGGGAGGGGCAGGACTGGAGGTCACCAGCTCCCAGGGTAGCTTGACTTGAACTTCAGAAGTGGAAGGATATTTGCTGGACTTCATAAATGACATGTCTTTTGCTCACCCAAGTGCTCTTGGGACAGTTACTCTCTTTTCTGTTGACTATCACACAATATCTATATCTATATCTATATCTATATCTATATCTATCTATCTATCTATATCTATCTATCTATCTATCTATCTATCTATCTATCTATAAAATGGTTTCCAAACAGGCTTCTGTGTAGGATAACATGCTTGTGGGGATTCAGGGTTCCCACAGACACAAAATCAACAGTAGACAGACAAACAATGGCTGAATAGATGCATGGATGAGAGGGGATTTCTCGGGGTTATTGACTCCTACAATTATGGAGGGCAAGAGATGCCACAGCAGGCTGTCCGTTGGAGAAGCAGGGAGGCCAGTGTAAGTGTAAGGGTCTCAGAATCAGGAAAACTAGAGCTTGAACTCTCAGTCCGAAGCTGGAGGCCTAAGAACTGGGGAGGTGCTGTGACAGTCTTGGGTTCCAAAGACTGGAAAATCTGGAGTCCTGATGTCCAGTGGTAGGAGAAGAGTATCTCAGCTTCAGGTGAGAAAATGAATCCGCCCTTCCTCTGCCTTTTGAGCTATCTGGGTTCACTGCCAGTCGGAGGGTGTCGGAGGGCAGATCTTCTGCACTTGGTGCACCAATTCACACACCTGTCTCCTCTGGGGAGAGCCTCACAGATACACCCAGAAACAATGCTTTACTAGCTATCTCGATATCCCTTAATCTAGCAGAGGTGACACTTAAACCATCCCACGTGCTATGTTTACCTAAAATGGGAAACAAGTATTTGACTAAGGCTCCAAGAACTGATGTATAACAAGCAGTCCATAAGAAGGGACATACAAGTCCCACAACATTGTATGACAGCTCATTGTGTGCACAGCTAAAATCAAGAAAAGTTACTTAATATCCAAATCTATTTGTATTTCACTGAGAAGGAAGTAAATCTGTACTGGTAATCCACACGCAAGGTATGATTTGTGATGACAGAACCAGATGATGATGTTATACAATTAGGACGCATGTGTGTGCAAGTATACACATACCCTTCATAGAAGGGCTCAGAAAGATTCCAGAATACACCAGAATCAGTACAGCCGCTGTGATCACCACCCTTGCCCCCAGGTCCTCTTCTGATTTTGTATAATGCCAGCACACCCAGGAATCATCTCTCTTTTGTGGAAAGGATAACAGCTTTACACAATATTCATGTTTTCAATAATAGCCAATGCAGAGCACACTTGAGGTTTCTTTTATAACTTTCCTAATCATCTTCCACCCAATACAATTAGTGTTATCTAAATTAGTTATCAGTTTACCAAATTGTCTCCTTCTTTTAAAAAAAAGTCATATTGCAAAATTATAGGTATAGCCATAGACTGAACCAGTATTGTATGCTCACAGACATTCGGAGAGAGATAATGTTCTTAATCCTAATTAGAATTCTTTCCCTTTCCTATATGAACTTCTCAGAATCAGGGGTGACCTTATTTTCATTTGGATAGAGGCAGGGTAAATCAACTGACTTTCATTTGTCTCGCAACACATCACCTCTTATTCAAATGTGTTTATTTAAGCTCCGGCCTTTTACTATCTTTCTGCATTACTGCATCGCCCAAAAATAATCATTTAGAGTAGATTGCATTCTAGTTCCCTTTTCCTACAATATGATCTTTAGTACAATTTAACCATTGTTTGAGCAATGAGTACAAGGTCAACATTATGTTTCCATCAGAGTAGCCCACAAGGACTCCAAACCCCCTGGTTGTCCACCGAAATCTTTCCCCTTTTCTTCCATAAGTACTAGAGTTTAAAATACTTGAACATACCCAGATAGAGATCATGTGGTCAGTTTCTATTGCCTCTCTTGTACCTGGGTGTAGCCATGGGACTAAATTCAGGCCAACTGGATGCAAACAACTTCTGGGACTTCCAACTTTGAAGCCAAGTCAATTGCCCCACTGCACCTCCAACCCCCAATCCCCTAAGCTGAAATGTGGGCATGGCCAGGAACCAGAAGGGTTCCTGAATGACTGTGTGGAGCAGGATCATCCCTAGAATACTCTCCCAGAACACTTTTCTTTATGCCATTGCATTTAACAGTTCTTTGTTAAGGCAACTTAACTTTCATCCTAAGCTTTCACATACTTCAGAAAATATGAGATCGGATCAAAGTATAAGCACTTTAGAACTGGAATATCTCTTTCCCCTAACTGCTCTGTTTGAGTAAGCAAAACCTGGACTTATCTAGGATATTGTCCCTCCTAACCTTGATGATGAAGTATAATTAATAACTTTTACTCTCAACATCCCAACATCTGGTCTTTTTTCAGGTTATTCATTTAAACTAGAATCTCACCAAAAGAATTATTTCTAAGGGGTGTTGTAGATATTGACTAAATTAAAACTAGATCAATTATCCAGGAACAATCTTTTGTTTTTTCAAAATGCACCTTTTAAATTGAGGATCTCAAAAATTACATTACAGTCATCAACAACAGCAACAGCAGAAGTCAAAAAATAATAGCAATAAAACAACATGAGAAGTGGGCACTTGGTGCAGAGGTTAAGATGCTGCATGGGATGCCCGTATCTCTTGTTGGGGTGGCTGGATTTGAGTCCCAGCTCCACTCTGGCTTCCAGTTTACTGCTAAGGTGTACCCTGGAAGGCAGCAGGTGATGGCTCAAGCAGTTGGGTTCCTGCCACCCACATGGGTGCCCTGGATGGAGTTCTAGGCTCCCAGTTTCGGCCTGGCCCAACCTGGGCTGCTGACAGCATTTGAGGAGTAAACCAATAGATGGAAATCTGTCTGTGTCTCTGTCTCCTCACCTTTCAAATAAATTAAATAAACAAAGGAAAATTCAAGAAATAAATCAAATCAACCAACCCAAAACCAGTACAAAGATTTGGATCTTGATCTCTTCTGATGTCCCAGCAGGTGCACCCATCTCTTCCGATGCAGCAGTGAATTGAAGTGCTTGTTGGTACAATGACGAGCTGTCATTCAAAACAAGAAGACGTCTTTTCCAAAAGAAGTTGGCTCCTGAAAACATTTTATTGTACACAAATGTATAAGATTTCTTTGTATGTTTTTAAGAAAATGTTCAGCATCTTGCTAATGCTAAAAACAGCTTGTGTTATGGCATTTGCCAGGATAATGAGGCATTTGTTAAAGTACAACAAACCAGCGGGAAAGGTTTTTCATGCCCTGAGGTTGCAGCAACAGATACATTGTTATCTTTCTAAATATTCAAGTGACTTGATATAAATATCCTTTAAATCGTCTCCATTTCTTTCAGATTTTGGATTCCAGTACAGTGGTTAGGTGCACACACACACACACACACACTTGTAATAGAAATATATAAAGCACTCAGAGAGGCCAGTACACACTGCAGGCCCTGTGTGTCCCTATTACAAGATTGAGTTTCAGGGTTTGGGACTGGACACTTTAAAAAGCAGAAATTCCAACACTAGAGGCCAATAACATTGTGGCAGAGTGAGTTAACCCACTGCGTGTGATGCCAGTGTCCCATATCACAGCATTGATTTGAGTCCTGGCTGCTCTGCTCCCAATCCAGCTCCCTGCTAATGCACATGGGAGAGCACTGGGAGATGGTCCAAGTGACTGCGCCCCTGCCGTCCATGTGGGAGACCAGGGTGTTACATGAGTTTGATGAGAGAAGCTCAATTTGCAAAATCTTTCTCCTCTCTACTAAATGAATACAAAATCAACTGTAGTCTACTGTTCTGAAATCACTCCTACTTTTCCCCAACATTTTATCATGAAAAATTTCAAACTTAGAGAAAATTTGAGATGATTATACACATAAGAGCGTGTATGCATATATACTTGTTACATACATAGCCAAATGTAGTTACAGTTATATACAAGTTAAATATATGCATATACAGTTAAGCATACATATACACAGATATCTAGTTATATACCCATCACCTAGAGTCCATAGGACATGTTACTGTACTTTTACATCCCTAACTATCCATCAACCCATCTTATTTTTTAATGTATTTAAAAATAAAATGCAGGCATCATTATATTTCACTCCCAAACAACTCAGCAGGCATATACTAAACAGAGCTAAATATTTATTTATAAAGTCTTTGTTTTGACATAAAATTTTCGTACAGTTAAAGGATCTTAAGTGTACTTTCCATCGGTTTCAGCAAACACATAGACCCATGTAGCTCAGACTCTGTTGAAACACACAGCATTATCTACGCACCCTTCCTCAACATCCCAGATACATCATAGGTCGATTTCGCCTCTCCTAGAAGTTCCTGCATGCGGAATAATGTGATATGAACGCTCTTGTCTCTGACTCCTTTCACTCAGCACCTGCTTCTGAAATTCACAAACGTCCCCTATTCAGCAGGCCCTTTCTTCTTGTGCAGTAGTACACTGTTGGGTACATTTGTCAGTTGATCCACCCTCCTGTTGATGGACACCAGGGTCATTGCCAGCTTTCGACTTCTATAAATAAAGCTGTTATGAGTTCTTATATATTTTTTAGCATTTAATTTTTCTTGGTTAAATATCTGGGAGTGGGGTTGTTGGGTTACAAAGTAGGTGTATAGTATGATAAGCAAGTGCTCAGGTGCCTTCTAAAGTGGCTGTGAAATTTTACATTCCCACCAACAGTGCACGATGAGAGTCCCAGCAGCATCCTACTCTCACCAATATTTGATGTCAGACTTTGAAATCTGGTGCATGTGTAGTGCTGCTGCTTTGTGGCTAACATCTGCTCTTTCTTTACACATACTGGGGTATGTGTGTGTGTGTGTGTGTGTGTGTGTACTTTGTGTACCTTCCTTTGAGAAGTTACTGTTGAAACACTTTCTAATTTTTTAATTGGGTTAATTATCTTATATTTTGAGTTATGTAAGTTCTTTTCATATTCTAGATGCAAGTTCTTTGTCATATATATATATAAATATATATATATATTGTAACTACTTTATCCCAGCCATGTTTTACTTCTACTTATTCCTTTCTTAGTAAGTCTCATCTAATTTATCATATTTTTCTCTTTTATTTTTCATGCTTTCTATGTCCTATCCAGGAATGTTTTTCCAGCTCTCAGTGTAAAACTACTATTCTATACTTCCCAAATTCTTTTAAGTTCTTGCTTTTACATTTAAGACTAGGACACATCTTGGACTGGCTTTTGTGTGTAGCTGATGTAGAATCAAGGCTAAATCTTCCTCCCTACGAATATCCAGCTGTTCCATCACCATTTGTTGAAAGGTTTTTCTTTCCCCTATTGGAATAACTTTGGTGCCTTTATCTAAAAAAATCAAATGACCATAATGTAGAGCTCTCTATTTTGTTCCATACACCATTTATCTGTCCAAATGCCAATGTCATCCTGTTTTTGATCACGATAGCTTTATAAAAGTCATAAAATCAAATTTCAAAGTCCTTCAGGTTTGAATTCCCTTCCCCAACTCCTTCTAGATAGTTTAGGTTCTTTGCCACTTTATATAAATCTCAGAATCAAAATCTATTCCAATACTCTTAAAAGTTAAAGTTTAAAAGGTTAAATTTAGTCATGCTTCCAAGTAGAATTTTACATATTTTATCCCTGTGTTGACTGAGACAATGACTTGAGATCACCTGCCGCATCAGGGGAACCAATTTTTCTTCCCATTTGTGCAGCTCTTCCATTTTCTCTGCCAGGGAGTCATCCGTCCTTAGCTAGCAGCTCTGCACCCTTAGGACTGGATTATCTAACCAGGTACTATCATTCCACAAACACAACAAAATGGCTCATTACTTTGACTAAAACCAAGTGAACATAGGTATCAAAATTCTAACATACTAAAAAGATTGTGACTTGAGTGTTTATTTTAAATAAATGCTATTGGTAAGTTCAAACAGAATTTATAATATCAAAACATTCAGAAATATCAATTAAACTCTTCTCTAAACTAAACTTAAAAAGAAAATTTTATTCAGATTGCTGAAGTAAGTTTGAAATAAAATTTCTATAAAGAACAGCTTACCCTGATTTAAATATTCTTTCTGCAGGGTATCATAGAGCGACACTTTCCAAAGCCAAGTTATTTTATCCATCATATGGTAATTAATAACAACGGGGTAGCAGGGCTTCTCTTTTTAAATTCTAGTCAATTCTACCCTTTCCCAAAGACTTTCTCTATCTTGAGAAAATGGTTTTTGAAAGAAAGAGTAGCCAGTGGTAGGGAAAAGGGCGAAAGAAGTCTTTCTTGTAAAATTAATTCTCCTTTAGCAGACACTGGCATGTTCTTAACATATTCACAGAAGTATCCCCTCCAGTTATGTTGCAAAAGCCATGCAAATAATAATTGTGGCTAAGTGCACTACACTGACAGTCAATATTGTATTTTCCAAGCTTGTACTCATTATTCTTTATAGCATTCATGCATTTTGTGAAAGATCAAAAGATTTACATATCATATGGAGTGCTTTAGGGAATAACTTGATGAGTACTTTAAATACACAATGTTCCACAGCCTTTTAAATACGGATTTCACTCCTCTCTTCTTTGTGATAAAGAAATAACAAGATAGAGCTAGATGTTTTTCCTTAATACTGGTATAATAGAGTATACTTTTAAATACGATAAAAGTTTGATTTTTTAATCTATAATTCTAAGCATAATTTTTTGATCCAAAGTAATAAAATTATAGCTTTCCTTCAGTATGTGTGTTTTAAAAAATGGACCCTACTCCAACAGATTGTCAAGAATCCACTAAATAAACATGCTCCAACTTTCACTGAAGTTTCTAAATAATAGAACTGATTCATTGGCTTGAAGGCTGATCATGTAGACTTTCTGGAAACTGAGAACAGGACTCCATTGCCTTTACTCTACAAAATTTCAATATAAAATGTGGTGGGAGGAGCCAGCGATGGTCATTTCTTCAGGGGGCATGAATGTACAAACAGAGAGAGTAAAGTGTATTAGAGAAAAGAAAAGAACCAGAGTTCCCTTCTTGGAGAAAGGCCAAGCAGGAGGTGGAAAGATGTGCCACTGCAGGACTCTCCACCAGCTGATTAGCATCTCCTCCACTCACAGGGTGTAAGGACTTAGCAGGGCAGGATGCAGCCATCTTGTCACAGCTGCCATCTTGACCCTTAGGTCATGCTGACAACCATCCCAACCCTATGGGATACACAGTCATAGGATAACCTGCTGAGTGTCTTGTGGTGGGCACTGGCGTTGGAGATGTTTCTTCTCTCATGTCTGAAATGCTAACCAGGTGCATTCTGCTTAGTTATCATTGTCTCGAAAACCCTTTGTATCATGTCTCATGGTGCAGAGATCTTTAAGTCTTGTGGCTCCCCAAGACACGCTTCTATCTACAAATCCCTAATAAACTACATTTTGTGTAATCCTGGACTTGTTTGCCTCTTTCTTTGGTTCATAGTACCTTCCATCTCTGGCTGCCAGTTGTCCTAGCCTAGGCTTTTCCAAGACATGCGGTGATTGCCTACAACTCCATTATTAGGTAGTTACAGACATTGACAAAGCCAGTTGAAAGATACTATTTCTCAGTCAACTGTTAAGGAAAAAAACATGAAAAAATGTCCTAAAATCACCTCTGCCAATGTGAAATACATTAAAGAGACCAGTTTTCCAATAGTTTCGAAAATATTAGTAATTAAATGCACTAGGAACACCTCTTTCTTTTTGTGATAGTTTGCACCAGTTTGTTGTACCAACACAACTTATTCATATCAATAATTTCAATATCCAACATTTTTTCTAGTCACTTTATACCTGGTGCCTTCAACTAATGAATAAGTATTGGGCAACCAGAGCAGAAGAGGGAAGGAAAGACCCTCTAATGTATTGGGATAGGAGTCTTGGCATCATATTACCACAGAATACTGTACAAATGTACAGTACTTTTATATTTTCTTTTTAAATATTTATTTATTTGATGGGAATAGAAAGAAAGAGTGCTCCCACTCTCTGAACCACTCCCCAAATGCCTGCAATAGTCAGCGCTGGGCCTGGCTGAAGCTGACGGCCGGGAATTTAATCCAGGTCTCCCACATGGTGGCAAGGACCCAATTATATGGGCCATCACATGCTGCCTCCCAGGATGTGCATTAACAGGACACAGCAATAAGAAGCAGAGCCAGGACTTGAGCACAAGCACACAGATGTGGGGTGTGGGTGTCCCAATAGCATCTTAACCACTTGGCCAAACACCTGCCCCTTTAATGCATTCTAATCTGGGCCAATACCTACACACACCTGCAGTACAGGAAAGCGCACAAGGTGGAAGTCGAACATGGACCAGCCAATTCAAAACATATATTTTAGCAATTCGCAGAATAATGTCACTCTTATTTAAACACTTTGCACATGTGTGGACACAAACTATTTTATTACATTGCATTTCCTACCACAGAGCACAGTTTTATAAAACAGCATGGCTCAGAGACAAGGGCTCATCATTGCAAAGCCTTTCTTCTTGAGAAGCCCTTGTGTTCCTACTGCTGGGGGGAGGGGACTGCCAGGCAAAACCAGAGAGTATGTTTATTTGGAGCATTCACTTTACTCCAGAACAAACTGAATAAAAACTGTTCTTTAATGAAGCAGAACGGTGTAGAGAATTCTGCTTAAATATTTGCTCAGATAATATTTTCTTACTCTGAAGCTATGAATCTGGCAACAGAGACAGATTAATAACAGCAATGAGCCCTGTGGTTGTTTGAATAGAGACTCTGTGAATCCAGATGTAGCAATCACATAAGCTCCGATAACTTATAGCACAGACTCGTACGTAGATTACAGGGAGCTATCCTCCAACAGCCTGCAAGTTCAAGGCTGTGACACTGGCCCTGTACGCTACAGAAATTACAAAGTCAAAATGCACATGAAATGTGCATATAATCTAGTTTTAGTTTAAGAAATAATATTTCGAAATTGCATCCTTTAAACCCAGGTCTACATTTAACGTGATAGGAAGAGGCTTGTCTGGATCATAATCCTGAACTAAAGAATCCAAAAGAAGAAAAGCGTGATCATTAGGGAGAAGATAAAACACATATACAACCAGGGCAAGTGTTTAGCCTGATGGTTAAGACATCTGCATCCCATATTGGAGTGCCTGGGTTTGATTACTGACTCTGGCTTCCTCCTAATGCCGATCCTGGGAAGTAGCAGTGATCACACAAGAAATCATGTGGAGGCTTGATTCAGCCTGGCCCAGCCCAGCTTTTGCTGATGTTTGGGGAGTGAAACAGCAGATGGGAGCTCTCTCTGTCTCTCTTTCCATCTCTCTGACTCTCAGAAAATGATTATCTCAAACAGATTTGGGGGATATGTTTGTTTGCTTATTTGTTTTATTTTTTAAAAATTTTTTGACAGACAGAGTGGGCAGTGAGAGAGAGAATTGTTTTAAAGATTTATTTATTTATTTGTAAGTCAGAGTTACAGAGAGACAGAGGCAGAGAGAGAAAGAGAGAGAGAGAGAGAGAAAGTCTTCCATCCGCTGGTTCACTCCCCAAATGGCCTCAACAGCTGGAGCTGTACCAATCCAAAGCCTGGAGCCAGGAGCTTCTTACAGGTCTCCCATGTAGGTTCAGGGGCCCAAGCACTCGGGCCATCTTCTACTGCTTTCTCAGGCCATTAGCAGAGAGTTGGGTTAGAAGTGGAGCAGCCGGGTCTCAAACCGGTGCCCACATGGGATGCTGACACCACAGGTGGTGGCTTTACCCACTATGCCACAGTGTGGGCCCCTGTTTGTTTTGATGTTTGGTTTTATAAGGAGGAGGAAGAAAGGAAGAACCACGTGGCCACCCCAGGACACTGAGTTGTGGGCACGGCTGTGAGTAGACTGAGACTGGAGAGCGACTCTCCAAAGGAAAACTATGCTGGCCTTGTCAACGAGTGTCTACTGAACAACAATGAAGCCTCCACTGTGTCTCAAAGGTTTCACAGAGGCTCTCCCTTCCCTTTGCATTCCACAGTTTGGCACCCACCACCAACCACAGTCTAAGAATGGTAAAAGGAAAAATTCAAGAAATAAACAACTCACAAGTATGAAATAATAATTCCTATAGGACCTTAATTGTCATATTTTATTATTAGCTATTGTTGTTAATCTCTTTACTGAGCCTAATTTATAAATGGAGCATTAACATATGTATATATGTAGGAAAAACTATTTATGATTTTACATATAGGGGTCTTGGAATGTACCCCCGTGGATAAGGAACACTTCATAGGACATGAAGAAGTCAGTCCTAAAGCTTATATATTATATGATTCCATTTATATAAAAGATCACAGTTAATTGTCAAAGTAACAAAATTGTAGAGTTGGAGAATAGGTTTGTGGTCAGGGCTGATGGTGGAGAAGGGAGGTGGGCATGACCACACAGGGCAGGAAGAAGGAGAGCCTGGGGCCAATCAGATGGTTCTGTGTCTTCGTTGTGGCCACTCAAACCTGCATTTGCAAATCCAAGGACTGAAGAAAGAAACTATGATCCAAGAAACTCAGATCCCACGAGCCAAAGGTTGTTCTTGTTTGAAAGCTATAGGTAGATTTCTAATTTCTCAAATTAAAAACACGTACAACTCAGAAATGCAGCTTCCACATACCTTTCTTGGGACCAAACCGCATGATAATTAAACACATATTATGATAATTAGACACATCATATTATGAGGTTACTCAAAATTCATGACTTAGACTGGAGAACCCACCGTAAAAGCTTGGGCAGTGAGCATCGTTTTCACTTACGTTTGTCAGATGAAGTAATAGGATACATTCAAAATGTGTTTATTTCTTTGAGAGGCAGAGACAGATGAGAAAGATGAGAGACAGCACGCTCTCTTGCACAGGTACATTTCCCAAATGCCTGCGACGGCTGGGCTGGGCTAGTCAGAGCCAGGAGCCAGAAACTCAACCAGGCTCTCCAACACGGGAGGCAGACACACAGTCGGCTGAGCCATCACCACTGCCGCCCAGGATCTGCATTGGTGGGAAGCTGGAAACAGAAGCCAGAGTCGGGAATCAGACCCAGGCACTCTGATGTGGGACACAAACATTCTAACTGGCATCTCACTGCTAGGCCCTACATCCACCCTCTATGATACATTTTAGGAATCAAAATTGCAATATTATGAAAATGGGAATTTTACAAAAAATAACACAAAACTGAGAGGTGCAGGGAGAGATGAGAAGACATGTAAGAATATTCTGGGGCAGACATTGTGGTGGAATATGTTAAATTGCCACCCACAAGGCTAGCATCCTACATGGGCACTGCTTTGAGTCCCAGCTGCTCCACCTCCAATCTGATAATATGCCTGGGATAGCAACAGAAGATGGCCCAAGTGCTTGGGCCCCTGCACCTATGTGGGAGACCCAGAAGCTCTGGGCTCTTGGCTTTGGCCTGGTCCAGCCACAGCTATTGGAGCCATATGGGAAGTGAACCAGTGGATGGGAGACGTGTGTGTGTCTGTAACTCTGTCAAACAAAAAATAAATATTTTTAAAAAAATCATAATATCCTCTAATTTCACAGTAAAGCTTAATTAATATCTAATATTGACTCCTAACCCCAAAGTTTGTCATAATCTTACTTAAACTTAGAGATATCATTGAGAAAATACTAAATCACACAATGAAAACCATTTTGGTTTGTTCTTAATTTGGATGTTTGTTATGAGAATGATCACTTGAGGACAAAAAGCTTATTGTCTGCATACTTGTGCATTTCTGGTATGCATACTGTATTTTAATAAAATGCTAAAAAATCCTAAAGAACATTTTTTCTTCCATTAAATTAGAAGAAAATCACCTGTCATTTGTCTTTTTTAAAAGGAGTTCTAGATTCTGGTCCCACTCTTATAAAGGCATTCCTCTATCCTCTCCTTCTGCATGTCTGTGCATGTACACAGAAAGACGTCTGAAAAATGCTCACCTAATGCAGTCTTAGCAGTGTCACTTCTCAAATTAAAAACAAGCGTTACATGTAGTCCTCCACTAAACAGCAGCATTTCAGCCAACAACAGACTATATAGAAATGGGGCACATGGCCTACATGTGCAGAGGACTGTGCATCCAGGGGTGTGGAAGAGCACTCCAGGATGCTCATGCAACACCAAAAGTGTCTCGCGACACAGTTCTCCCAACTGATCCCGTTGGCAAGCGACCACAGCCATATTCAGCACTAGGCTTCCATGTCTTGTCCTCTATTTTTTTTAAATAAAAAAGGCTGGGGAATTTCTCTTATTTAAAAATGCTGATAGCAAATACACCACTATGTCAATAGCTGTGGATTTATAATTATTTTCTTCTTTGTACTTCAATATCTTAGAAAATAAATACTATTTTAGGGGCAGATGTCAAGTATTTGGGTCCCTGTCACCCATGTGGAAGACCCAGATGGAGTTTCTGGCTCCTGGCTTTGGCCTGGTCCATCCTTGGCTATTGTGAGAATTTGGGAAATGAACCAATAGATGGAAGATCAATCTCCCTCTCTTTCTCTCGGTCTCCTTTGAAATGTATAAAAATAAATAAAAACTTTAAAACAGAACAGTAACTAAAAATAAAGTATTGTGTTCCATCTCCTGCAGGGGTAAGAGATTCTCAGGGCTGATGGTGGAGGGGCTGTTACAGAACCATCTCTCTGAGAGTAATGGCGCTATATCAGCAGCGTTGAAGTATCAGAAGCAAGGCAGATGCGGTTACTGCAATTAGCAGCAAGACCAGAGTGGCGCCAGTAGAGGTGTGAGTTGGGGCCAGCTATGAGATGGTGTATTAGGAGCAGGTGGCACAATGGGGCCAAGCAAGAACGCGACTGGTGCTCAGGACACCCACTGATGTGTTTCTTAGTGCGTCCATGCCCAATTTTAACAATAAATGGACAAGTGCAGTAGCCAGGCCTTAGAGCTGTGAGTCTGAATGAACCCACCTGGCAAGCCACCTAGACCAGCAGAGTTGCAAACTGAAGACAAGGGAAGTTGAAAATGGGTGGACTAGGGGGATGTTAAGTGTTGGTCATGGCCTCCTAATTACACTTGAATTATCCACTCTGTGTCCAGAGAGAAGCAACCTGATACATGAAGGTACTTCAAAGGTTTTATGGAGGAATGGAATTAAAACATTACCTTATTTTGGTGCAAAAATATTCAAAATCCATGCATATGAGGGGGCGCTTTAAAAAGTTCATGGAAACGCAATGCCTGGATTTTAAAATTCTTGGCACGAAAATGAACTCTGTCTTTGAATTTCGTTTTCCATGAATTTTGTGCAGTACCCTCGTGTACACGGTGTGTACACAGGTTCCTTGGCAATGGAAAATAGCTTGGCTGCTTAATGAGGGGTCTGGAAAGAAGAGGAGTGGAAGACAGGGAAGAAGGAGGTCTGGGCAAGAGAGATGAAGAACCCTGTGGGAGGGGCACGCAGCTTAGTTACCTCTGAGCCATGTGACACCCAGAGGACACCCATCAGAGAGAGGTGGCGGGGGCGGTGGCGCTGTGGTGTGGTGGGTAGAGCTGCCACTTGCAGAGCCGGCATCCCATATGGGTGCCAGTTCAAGTCCCGGCTGCTCCACTTCCAATCCAGCACCCTGCTAATGGCCTGAAAAAAGCAGCAGAAGATGGTCCAAGAGCTTGAGCCCTTGCCACCCTCATGGGAGAACTGGAAGAAGCTCCTGGTTCCTGGCTTTGGCCTGGCTCAGTGCTGGCTGTTGCAGCCATCTGGGGCATGGCCCAGCAGATGGAAGATCTCTCTCTCCATGTCTCCCTTTCTCTGTAGCTCAGACTTTCAAATAAATAAATCTTTTAAAAAAACAAACAGGTGAAGAGACTGGCTCACCTTCAATGTCAGCCAGACTTGCTCCCCATCATCCTGAATCTTGCTTAGTGGGCCCCTGGAGACAATGGCCATTGTAGAAGATGTTGAGGCACAGCCGGCGCCTCAGCTCACTAGGCTAATCCTCCGCCCTGCAGCGCCGGCACATCAGGTTCTAGTCCCGGTTGGGGCACCCGGATTCTGTCCCGGTTGCCCCTCTTCCAGGCCAGCTCTCTGCTATGGCCAGGGAGTGCAGTGGAGGATGGCACAAGTGCTTGGGCCCTTCACCCCATGGGAGACCAGGAGAAGCACCTGGCTCCTGCCTTCGGATCAGCGTGGTGTGCCAGCCGCAGCGCGCTGGCCGTGGTGGCCATTGGAGGGTGAACCAACGGCAAAGGAAGACCTTTCTCTCTGTCTCTCTCTCTCTCTCACTATCCACTCTGCCTGTCAAAAAATTAAAAAAAAAAAAAAAGATGTTGAGGCTGTCCCTGGGCCCAAAACCACAGATTGTTCCCCTTCAGTCTGATCTAGCTTCTGCCACTAGGGTTCAACCTGCCAGCCACTGAGATGGACACGAAACCCCCCAGCTGCCACGAATTTCTCAGGGAAACTGGCCAGCCACATAGTGGGGGATCAGCTACCTCTGATCCTCTTCTACCTTGGTGGGGTGAGCTCATCACTACTGGAGTCAACACACTTTTGCACATGAGTTTGCTTTCTCTGTGTGCAGTGCCTCCAAGAGCACCACCATCTATTCATTAACTACTTCTCCCCCAGACTGCCTTAGGACAAGGCATCCATTTATGGCAAATGAGATGTAGAGGTAGACTCAGCACCAAAATCTGACCATGTGCTTCATCCGCCCCAAGTACAGGAGCAGCCTGTCAAATCCAACCGCAGATGAGCCTGTTGAAGTTTCGGCCAAGCTCATGTTGACTGGGGGGCCACGCCTTGCATGGCCACAGAGCTGTCATCCAGGAAGTGGCGTAAGCACCAAATGACTGCCTGACATATGGAACTTCATCTCCCATCCCTAGACTATATGGGCTGTAGAGGTGGAAGCTGGGACAACTCCACCATCACACTTGATCACCCACTTGTGGAATTTGCACTTCTTGTCAACATAACGTATGCACATGGATGTGTGTGTGCAGATGTTTGTATAGTGAATACAATGGCCATGTTGTAAAGCAAACATTCAGAAGCCTGGAGATTGCAAATACGCCTCTCATTTAAAGCAATGTGTTCATCTATGCCAATTTAATCGTAACTATTAGTAAGAGGGCAATTATACTGTTCAAGAGTAAGATCCTCTGCAAGAAAATGACAAAAAGATACATGTAATCATTGCAGTGCCAGTTTACCATCAGATAGGATGTGTGATAATCCCTTTAGCAAGCTTAAGCTTTTACATATTAATGGCGACATTGGAGAGCAGGGAGATGCCTACCGTCCTTTCAATACAGAAATTCTTCTGTTGCTTGGCACAATCACTGAGGGGGACTGGGAAAAATAATTCTATTTTGTGGTTCCTTCCTTCCCACTCACTTGGGCCTGGGGTGGTTTTTAGAAGCAGTTCTGTGTGAGATTAGGATTGAGGAGGTAGAAATCTCATTTTAGACATCTGGCCACATCTTTCTGCCCTCCAGTATGACTTCACTCACATAGAGTAGGTTTGCCCACAGAGAAACACTGCCAGTGCTTTCTCTCAAGTGACTATAACCAGTTGGCAGAGACAACAAGACATTTAAAACTCCTGTGGCAGTGACCAAGGTACAGCCATAAAACTCAGAACTCCAAGAATAGATGCAAGACACAATGCGTTTCCTCACATGTGGGACAAAGGATTCAGACTGGAAGAGGGCCTTGATGATGTCTTTCTGGACTACAACACTTTATAAAAGCAAACAAAGTAGCAAAGAAAAGCTACCTGTTAACTAACAGGGGTGAAGAAGAAATTGAAAGAAATCAATAAAAGTGCAAAGGAAAATGAGCTCCCTGGTTAAACAAGTCAGGCAGTTCTCATCCTCGCTGAAGGCGGAGCTGAGGGACATCTGAAAATGTTCCTTCTTGGAGACCAGCTGAGAAAACATCTGCCCTTTCTTTGAAGCTGGAAAACTATGGAGAAGACCACTCGAATGTCATTCAGCGGTGAAAAGGAAAACCGAATGTATTCATCAGTTCAGCAAAGAAAACAAATCAGGAGCAATGCAGACAAAGCACACAAACACAGGGATACTTGCAGAAGTCCATGGAGAAATGGCATTCAACGCAAGTAGAAATGTTTGAAATCCATGCATAGCTTTTTTTTAAATAACACTCATTTTCCATAAACTTTTTGAAAACCCTGCATGCAATGTTAAGCAAAAGAAAGACACAAAAGTATATGCACTCTGATTCTATTTGTAACAGTCAGAAACTGAGACATCTAGACTACATTACTTACATGCAAACTTAAGTAGCGACGTGCTAGGGAGGAATGAGCTAATAAGCACCAGAGAACTGGTAATGGAGCTTATTGTGGGAAGGAGGCAGAGAGCTCAGGACTGCGATACTGCCCGATGGTACTAAAGCACTCACAACCTCTTTCTTTGGATGGCAGGTTACATGGTATTTGCCTAATAATTGTTTGTGCAGTATTCCAGATGCATTACATGTGCCTTCCCTGTATGTGCATTATGTTTCATGATTTAGAAATACCGAGAAGGAGCAGGGATGTGACCTAACGGTTAAGATGCCTGCATCCCACATCAGAGTGCTTGGGTTCAATTCCCAGCTCTGGCTCCTGCCTTTAGCTTCCTACCAGTGCAAACCCTGGGAGGTAATGGTGATGGCTCAAGTAATTGAGTTCCTGCCAGTCCCAACCAGTGTAGACATCTGGAGAGTGAACCAGAGCATGAGAGCTCTCCCACCCCACCCCCACCCCACCCCAGGCTAGCAGGCACCTGTGCTTTCTGTCTCTTTCTCCCTCTGACTCTCTCTCCAATAAATAAAAATCTTAACAAATAAAAATACAGAGAAGTATAGAGAAAATGAAACTTTAAAAAGCAGTGTATCTATTAATCAGAACTGATTTTAACATGTTGTCCTTTGAAAATTAAAGGGAACCCTACAGATATAATGAATTATTAGCTATGCAACCTCCAGTCCCACCCTACAAATGAACTTGGTATGTCTTCTTCCTGACCCTTTTTAAATAATTTTACTAAACATGTGTGTCCATGCATAACTTATTTCCTTGGGTATCTCTGAACTTGACATGAAGTCTGTGATGCCTGCATTAGTCTGCCAAATTGTTAGTGAGCTCCACCCATGCGGATATAAAAGGGCCTCTCCTCCGTGCCTTGGTTTCCTCCTCAGCAGATATGATGATAATAATGGTATCTACCACACTGGAATGGATTCATCTTTATAAAACAGGTGGCACATAGTTAGGGCTACGTATGCTTACATAAATAACCCTGTTTACCAATTCTCCCTCTTACATAGAGGACCCTTCAATGAGTTTCTTGACCATTTCTCCACTCCAGGACATTTTGGGGTCTCCCATATTTAGAATTACTAAGAAGGCTCCGGTCACAGGCAACTGTGTATTTCTGCCTTTGAAAAACATCTGCTCAGCCTCTCCCCTAGACCTGCATGTTCTGACTCTGACTTTGATGGAAAGCAATCAGGAAGGCCTGGAACAGGACACTGCAGGCAGGCAAGCCCTCGCATGCTTGGGAGTTCAAGGGCATGAGGGAAAACCTGAGGCTTTTAAGGATGACATTCAAGAGGAGATGGAAGAGAAAGGGAATATTTAATGTATAATAGGCATTCACTCACTGCTAAACAGTTTGTCTACTTTCATCGATGTAGATGACAAACATTATCTTCACGTTTCAGATGGGGAAACTGAGGCTTGAAATGTTAAAGAATGTGGTTAAGATCACACAGGCTGTAAGGGGAGGAGCCAGAATTCAAAATGACTAATGAGAACTCCAAGGTCAGGGAAACAAATGGGCTACCAGTTTCCTGCAGAGTGATACATTGTTAATTAGCTTGATTTAGTAGATCTACAATGTCTATGATTCAAAACATCATGTTGTACGCATATGACTTTTTTAAATTAAAAAAATAATAATCAGCTTCACCCTCCCCCCAAAAAGTAAACACAGTTATGGATATTCTGGGACCAGGCTAAGTTGTAGATGGAGATGATGGTGATGATTGTTAATGCAATTTCCAGCCTCTATCACCATGGACTGCTTTTGGCTGTGTATAAAATAAATCTCAAGGCTTAAGTCAACAAAACACCATGACAATTTTACCTGCTCAGAGGGGGGAATAAAAACAGGGTAATTGGATCAACCCCAAAAGCTTGTGTGTTGGGGAACACCCACTCACTCCTCAGACGAGGCCCAGGCAGGCTGTCTCCCTCCAAATGACCATGTGTATTGAGTAGTGTGTGTGTCCGACTCTGCCCTTTGCAAAGGCCCCAATGGCCCTGGGCTTTCTAAAGGGGGGATGGGGAGGGGGTAAGGGCCGGGGCGGGAGACTAGAAAGGGATACGCTCCAGAGATGATTATTGCAAGTTGACAGCTGCCAAACACACTGTGTCGCTGGCAACACCTGTTGAGTCTGCCGCGGTGGCGGAGAGCGTCAGATGAAGAAAGACAGCTGTAGACATGCCAACAGCAGCAGGATGCTGTGCCGGCCCCTGCTCTGCCAGCACGAGATGTGCCAAACCCACTGGCCCCGATTCAGATGGCTGCGTGTCCACTCAGTGTGCCAGCGAGGAAGCCCAGGGAATATATCTGCATGAACACCGCTCGGCCCCTCCCCTGCTCTGGCCTCCCGGTCCCTCCCCCACCAAACATAACATCGGTCCCCTTCCCAGAATGTCATCTTCAGGCTGCTTTTCAGAACATGTATTTCAGTGAAACATGAGGTAAGCCAGATGCTGTCCTGAACTGCCTCTAAGGAAGCCAGCACTAGCCGCTGAGGGCAAGATAAAAAAAAAAAAAAACCAAAAAACAAAAACCTGTCTTAGGTTCTTGGCAACTGGGTAGAAAAATATGGAAGGTGATTTTAATTGTGTGTGTGCGCACGTGCAGAAAGAACAGAGGTGGTTTTGCATTTTATCTCAGGCAAACATTATTCTCACCCAGATCCTGCCTTTATTTGAGCACCTTGAAATCCGGGGATTCTCAGCCTAGCTGGGAGTTTGGCAAAGGCGGGGGGTGTTATGGGGAAAGTCTGGGTCTGCCTGTACAAGCGCTTCCTCAGATGCAGGGGCACAGACGTTAACACTGTTTCTTATCTTGTCTTCACGCTTCCAAGGAGACCCTTGAGGGATAAGGAGTCTCAGATCTGGATGAGGGTTTTTTCTCTGCACAGACTACTGTTTGTGATTTAGAAAAGTCTCTCTCTCGCCGGTGCCGTGGCTCAATGGGCTAATCCTCCACCTTGCGGTGCCGGCACACCAGGTTCTAGTCCCGGTCGGGGCACTGGATTCTGTCCCGGTTGTCCCTCTTCCAGGCCAGCTCTCTGCTGTGGCCCGGGAGTGCAGTGGAGGATGGCCCAGGTGCTTGGGCCCTACACCTGCATGGGAGACCAGGAGAAGCACCTGGCTCCTGCCATCGGATGAGCGCAGTGCGCCGGCTGCAGTGCGCCAGCCGTGGCGGCCATTGGAGGGTGAACCAACGGCAAAAGGAAGACTTTTCTCTCTCTCTCTCTCTTACTGTCCACTCTGCCTCTCAAAAAAAAAAAAAAAAAAAAAAAAAAAAGAAAAGTCTCTCTCTCCACACACACACACACACACACCATATACATACCCACCATATACACCCGTATATACACAGGTTTGTGTGTGTATATATATATATATATATATATATATATATATACAGATATATAAATAAACAAAACAGCATATATCATTTCCGCTACTTCAGGCCAGCATGCAGTAGAGGAGGTGGGAGAGCTAACGCCTTGAGGAAGAGGGCAGCTTTGTGAATTACTGTTCTCCATAGCCTTTCTCCCAGAGGTCTTAACGAGTGACTAGACCTTAAGTGTTAGAAATTATCCCACTCTTCTTTCTGACCATCCCACATTGCCACAAAAAAACTGCATTTCTTGCAAATCATTTCCATAGTGTCTTTGCAAGAGATCACACTTACTTCTGATCCCTTTCTCTGAATGAGTGTAAATCTATTTGGATTCATTTTCAGTTGAAATAAGTAATGTCAGAAATTCTCAGTTAAATGTGTCTTGAGTAAGAAAATCTATTCTAATAATTTATCTTACAAAGATATATGTACATAAAAGCACATGTAGGATATTCACTACGGTATTTTTCCAAATTCAATATAGCAAAAGTGGGAAAAATCCAAATACTATACAACTGTTAGGAAGAATGAGTTATAAAATATTAAGTT
This sequence comes from Sylvilagus floridanus, assembly GCA_949820135.1. Taxonomy (NCBI): domain Eukaryota; kingdom Metazoa; phylum Chordata; class Mammalia; order Lagomorpha; family Leporidae; genus Sylvilagus; species Sylvilagus floridanus. The sequence goes on along the minus strand of OX463239.1, from coordinate 18,659,767 downwards.
AAGTCATTCATTTTGGCTGGCACCATGGTTCACTAGGCTAATCCTCTGCCTGCGGCGCCCACACTCCAGGTTCTAGTCCCAGTCGGGGATTCGGATTCTGTCCCGGTTGCTCCTCTTCCAGTCCAGCTCTCTGCTGTAGCCCAGGAGTGCAGTGGAAGATGGCCCAGGTCCTTGGGCCCTGCACCCAGGAGAGGCACCTGGCTCCTGGTTTCAGATCAGTGCGCCAGCTGTGGCGGGCATTGCGGGGTGAACCAACAGAAAAGGAGGACCTTTCTCTCTGTCTCTCTCACTGTCCACTCTGCCTGTCAAAAAAAAAAAAGTCATTTATTTTTCTAATGTGTACAAGCAATTCACTTTTGTCCCTCCCTGGTTCCCAGGGACTAATTTTTGGCACCTTATGTATAGATATAAGCTAATCTCCAAAGCATATTTTACTTCCACAAAAGAAAAATAAAAATGTCCACATAAGCATGGAAATGCACAGTATTAAAAAGCTATGCATGGATTTAGAAATTTTTTGCACCCAAATAAACTTATCCTTTAATTCCATTTTCCACCCACTTTTTGAATTCCCCTCATACATGATAATCTAATTCTGCAAGAAGCATCCCAGTGGTTACATCTGGGGATGGGAGCAGGTGACTGGTGAGGGGACAGCAGGATTTTGCTCTGTCTCTCTGTACTGTAGGACGCTTTTCTGTTTCCAAGGGCAATTTGTATATGCGTCTCATTTACAAAAAATAAAAAAGTAAAGTAATAAATGTACTTCTAAGCTCTAAATTCTTTTTGTTTTAAGCAACGGATGTGATGTCACACACAACTAGTTTGAATGTTACTATAGAATAGTAACTTGATTGGTTATATTTGGTTACTGCTAATTAGAAAATATGAGTTCATGTACACAGAAGACCCATTATGTGTATAAACTGATATGAAATTTCCTTTTTAATCTTATTTTGAGCTATTTATTTATCTGAAAGAGAAACAGAAACAAATTTCCCTTTGGCTGGTTCACTTCCCACAGATCTGCTATAGCCTGGGCTGGACCAGGCTGAAGCAAGAGCCAGGAGCCCCATCTGGGTCTCCCACGTGAGTGGCAAGGACACAACTGCCTGGCCGCCCATGCTGCCTCCCGGATGCACGTTAGCAGAAAACTGGAGTCGGAAGCACAGCTGAGACTCTGCCTCAGGCACCCCAGCATGGGATGAGGGCTTCCCAAGTGACACATTCGTCTCTGCACGGAATGCCAGCCTCTAGATGAGATTCTTTTCCTCAGCCCACACAAATCTGCTCAGATTAATTTTTGCTCACCATGAATGAAAAATGATTGCTTTGAAGGACTCCATTGCTTAAGTCTATGACAGCATTTGGGTCACCAAGCCCAAGCTGTTGAATTTTTTTTTTATTCCAAGCTGTTGAATTTTGAGACGTGTTGATGCTTTCGGCTTTCAGCAGTTATTCTTGCATATGCATATTCACATTATTCTCCCTCTAATAATGCGAGAAACTGGTGAAAACTTTCATGGACTCAAGAGTATACTTGAAAGGTTCACGTACCTTCCTATCAAACCACGTTCTCTCTTTCAGTTTCATAGACAGTAGGTCAAATAAATACTTTGAGAGAGGTGAGTTTTGCTGATAGCATTAATAAGATACCAAATTCTGATACTACCTTTGAATTTAAAATAAATGGGACTTGAAGTTGGAAGTGAGCTTGTTCCTTGTGGGGAATCTGGAATCAGAACATCTGAGTTCCAGTTCAGTTAGCCACTTGTCTTTTCTAGGCCTGCTTCCTTGTACAACAGTGCCCATCGTGTGGGCAAAATGAGCTAATGGCTCAAGGAAGAGCAACTGCAAATGGCAATGCTCTTTTAGTTATTTTCATTGGATGTAATTGCATTTTAAATGAAAAAGTAAGTGGATTTTGTTTGAAACCATTTTCCCATATCCTCAAATACTATTACAAAACTTTCTGATTGACGTGTAATAATGGCACCTGCCTCTGGCATACATTGGCACTCTACAACACACATTTGGAAATACAATGTGTATGAATCAAATCAGCATAATCAACCAGTTTCAAAGCTTTTCTGCCAAGTCTTATTTCTGTGCAGTGTTTAGAATGCAAGCTTTCAGTATCTTCATGTCCTTTGTGTGTCTGCAGTTGACAAAGGTCTTCGCTCAGAGGACTGGCATGTCTCATCAGAGTGAGCCTGCAGACGAAATGCTGTGACTGTGTTGAATACCGTGCCATCCAAGCAGGTAACTTCAGAGCTGGGCTCACTGTTGTAGGTTTATGTGTGCACAAGGGTTGGAGCCCAAAAAGTACAAATACATTATGTGAGACAACACTTTTGTGCTTACAACATATTATATTCATGTGGAGGATTTTGATTTAGACAAATTGAGTACAATGTAAGCAAATGTTGATGATGGTTTTTATTTTCCAGAAATAGGAGCTTAAGCAGGGAGCCACCTGGCCCAGCAGTTAAGAGGCACAGTGGGACACCTGCATCTCCTAGCAGGGTTACCTAGTATGAGTCACAGCTGCACTCCCAAGTCCTGCTTCCTGCTAATTCAGTCCTTGCAAGGCAGTGGTGACGGCTCGAATACTTGGGCTCCTCATTCCTCCCACCCTCAAGGAAGACCTGGATTGAGTTTCAGCTCCTTGCTCCAGCCCCAGCCCGGCCCTGGCCATTGCAGACATTTGAAGAGTAAACCAATGGTTGGGAGCCACCTCCGTCATGAGTGAATGAATGAAAGAATCAGGGGTTAAGATTTATAATCCTTTAAATACCACCTTTTAGTTTCATTTGTCTTGCCTTCTATTTAGTAAATTAATATCTACTCTGTTTTTCTTGTTTTTGATAGATAAAATTTTTCTGCAAAGAATTCGACTTAATGTCATGCCTTAAATTAGAAATCTTCTAAGACATTATACTCCATCTTTATGGCACTGATTTTAAAATATATGTCTAAAATTGTAGAACACTTTGCTCAAAGAAAATAGTACACAGGTACCCAGTACGTTGTAAAGGGAAAAAGTAGGACTGGAATGTATGTGTGTGTGTGTGTGTGTGTGTGTGTGTGTTAAAGGGTGTGAAGACTGACCCTTACCCACTACTTGCTTCTAGAACTTTCCATGATTGGCCAGTGAAATCAAATGAATATTCTCATGATATGAACTCTTCATGTTGAGGCTGAACTGTAACAGTGAGTTAGATCCACTTCTGTCTCTTGCAAAGATATAAAAAAAAGAGCTACATGGAAATCCAAGAGACAGAAATGTTTCCCATGGATTTCTTTCACAGCTCTCTGGTCATTATGAATCATGTCAAGATTACAGAGTTTGAGATTTGAAGACATTTCTAATACAAAATATGATAAGAGAACTTGCAATGGCTGGGTTGAAAGATGCATTCACAGTAAAAAAACAAAAACAAAGAAACCAAAACCAAAAAAATTCTAGGTTGTTGTTAAGTAGCTACTTCCTGAACTTCTCTGTACAAAGACGAGATAAAACTGCTTTATACTGAAAAACACTATGATATATTCAGCTTCTTCTGTAACTGAATTAATTTATTTTATTTTGTATATTTTCATTTTGTGTGTCATTATAGAGTGACATGTCCCTTACTGGCCATGAGTCATCCAACTTCTTACCTTGGCATAATGTAACAGAACTGATAGCAGTTTACCTTAAAATGTGTAGTAAATAAAGATTTTTATGTCCACCCTCCTCTATTCAAATAAATTCAAACGTGAATGGACTATAAAGTAATATTATACATGGCCATGTGCACTCCCAATACCTCAGGAGAGCACTGAAATCCTGACTTCACACAGAGAAACCAAGAACTATTGAGATGCTGCTTTGCTTGGAAAAGGAAAAGCAGAGCTCCTGTTGTAACTCTGCTGACAAAGAATCACATACATTTCCTAGTATATTTAACGTGAAAAAGCATCAGCAAGCAGCAACCTTTACTGAACTTAGATCAGATTTGGGAGAGTACCTTTCATACGCTTTTCATCCTAGGAAGGCTTCATGTCAAGCTTATTCAGAATTCCTCACTTATTACTTACAACTTGGTTGCAATTCTATTCTTTGCATCTCCTTAAAACTTCTGCATTTAACTATATTTTGCATAGTATCATTTTTGCTATTTTTTATCATACTGCCTCAAAAATGTAAGGTGTCTTGCATGTGCATATCTATTTACTTTTTGAATTTATTTTTTACTTATTTGAAAGGTAGAATGAGAGAGAGAGAGAGAGAGAGAGAGAGAGAGAGAGAGAGAGAATCTGTCATCTGTTGGTTCTTTCCCCAAATGCTCACAAGAGCTGAGGTTAGGCCCAGGACAAATCCAGGAACTAGAAGCCAGGAATTGAGACCATGTCTGCCATGTGGGTGGCTCAACTACTTGAGCCATCACCTACTGCCTTCCAGGGTGTTAATAGGTGGGAAGCTACATTCATAGACAGAGCAAGGACTCAAACCCAGGCACTCCACTGATAGGGATGCAGGAGTCCCAAATGGCACCTGACCACTGTGTCAAATACCTACCCCATGTATGCATTTTTAAAAAAAAAATTTTCTTGGGAGCCGGAGAGGGAGGAGAAAGGGAAAAGGGAGAGAGAGGGAAGCTGGAATCTGGAGTGGGAGCCAGGAATGAACTCGGGTACTTTGATGCGGAATGGCACCTTTTTTTTTTTTTTTTTTTTTGGACAGGCAGAGTGGACAGTGAGAGAGAGAGAGAGAGAGACAGAGAGAAAGGTCTTCCTTTTGCTGTTGGTTCACCCTCCAATGGCCACCATGGCCTGCATGCTGGGGCCGGCACACTGCGCTGATCCGATGGTAGGAGCCAGGTGCTTCTCCTGGTCTCCCATGGGGTGCAGGGCCCAAGCACTTGGGCCATCCTCCACTGCCCTCCTGGGCAATAGCAGAGAGCTGGCCTGGAAGAGGGGCAACTGGGACAGAATTCGGTCCCCTGACCGGGACTAGAACCCTGGGGTGCCGGCACCGCAAGGCGGAGGATTAGCCTATTGAGCCGTGGCACCAGCCGGCAGCTTCTTTATTGGTGCCTTAACTGCTAGACCAAAGGCCCACCTCTAAATGTGCGTATTTTATCTCTACAACTAAACTATCAATTGCACAAGAGTAGGAATTTTCTCAATGTCCTCAAAGAGTATCAAGTCCAGGCTTCTGCACCAGAGCGTGTATGCAGGATGCTTATTTACTGTCATTCAGTGCACCCATACTTTCTGCCTGACATTAAACCACTCCCCAACTTACTCAGTCGACCTATACTCAAGGCAAACAAACTGATTCACCAGTCTGAACAAGCAACATTCAATAAGAAGGTAAATCTGTTGCCACCAAAAAATAACAAAACCTACATTAAGGCAAGAGAGAAGTGGTATTGGCATTATCCACTATCCACTGTCCTTAAATAGAAATCATTATCATCTCTCTAAAACGTTATTCATTATGAATAAACAATGTTTCTAAATACTTTTCAAATACTCATGACTTCAGAAATGTTAAGCCGTCTTTGTCTCAGAGATAAACTGATGTATTTGTATACCTTCTTACAAAGTACATTAATTATTTTTTCATGTGTTCTGGTAAACCCAGAGAGCTTTAAAGAGGCTAGATGTGGTTTTATAATAAGCATCATCTTTGTTGTTATTTTCATTTTTCGCGTTTTCACGTTTTGTTATGATATATAAAGGAAATTGTCCCAGGGCTTACAACCGAAAGAAGATGTCCGCCTCTTTTTCCTGAGGACTATCAGCCGGCGTGGCTCCCACCAGTCTCCCTCTGTCTCCTTCCCAGCAGCAGGTGTCAGTGAGGATGTACAACATACAGGACAGTCGGACCTGGGTTTGGATCCCTTGTTACCCAGCCATGTGGCCACACAAATTTGGGCAAGTTTCTTAACTTCTCTAATCCTCAATTTCCTCATCTATAAAATGAATATGATGGAGATCATGAGGATTAAATAAGATAATGAATGTCAAATATTTAGTGCAGTTCCAAGTCCACGTTAAGCACTCAATAAATGTTAGCTGTTCTGATTAGCAGATACTCCTCTAAGTCGTAATTTGATTTCCAGACAGGAAGACTGTCTTCCCAGCTCCCGCCCAGCGTTTCTCTGGGTTTGGTCGCAGGAAGTGCGTCTCACAGTAAGGTTGGCGGCATTTGGTCAAACTCTTGATTCTCTCTTCACTGAGGTGGGAGAACCCACTCAAATCGGCCAGTGAGTGGGAAACAACATCCATCAAGGATCTTTGGACGTTTCTTGCAAGAAGTCACCTTGCAATGGGTTGTGTTTGAGTAGTAGTGGCATTTAACTGGAAGCTCATGGTAATGAGTTACTTGGGTTTCAAGCCATAGGACTTTCTTGGAAATGAGAGCATTTTACCAAGGGGCTTTGGTGTCTACTCCTCTTACGTGGTGTCCTCTTACATTCTTGCTCTGAATGTGACTCTTCTCAGATTTCTCCACACTGAGATCTCCATGATATCTTCAGCTTGTTCATCTCCCAGGCTTGAAGAGGCTTCCATTGGGATGGGAGATCTGTCCAGTCCATTCCAGGGTGTCAAACGGCACCATATGAACAGAGGACTCACAGCTAGCCCCCAAATCAGCAGGGATGAGCAACTCTCCAGCACCAAGTCATCTGTTGAAATGGGGGTCATGTGGTCAATTGTGCAGGCTGACTATGAAGAAATGAAAGTGTTGAGTGATTTAGAGCAGTGGAAAGAAAATGCCTAAAACTGGATCCCAGTGATTCATCATTGTCTTGTCCTCCTGAGCTGTTCTTCCTCATCTGACCTTAATTTCAACACTAAATTTCAGATTTTGAGAATCCTTTTGTGCTTCTTGGTTGGCCTTCTCTTTTTTAAAAACTAAAATAATTTTTAATGTTAATTTATTTTTATTTTATTTGAAAGGCAAAGGGAGAGAGAATGAGAGGGACAGAAGGAAAGAGAAATGGAGAGAGTTCTTCCATCTGCTAGTTCACTCCCCAAATGCCCACAAGAGCCAAGTTGGGCCAGGTTGAAGCCAGGAGCCCAGAATTTAATCTGGTCTCCCACAATGAAGGGACCAAAGTACTTGAGCTTCTGCACCTGCTGTCTCCCAAAATGCATGTTAGCAGGAAGCTGGATCAGAGGTGGAGGAGCTGGAACTCAAATCAGGCTGTCCTATATAGGATGCAGGTGTCCCATGCAGTAACTTAATGGCTGCATCACAAAATCTGCCCCTAGTGGGAGTTCTTAGCAGTTCTTAGACTTATGCAGCTTATCTGTTCTAGAACATGTGCTTATTTATGCCTTTTGATCCTTCCCTCTACCTCCTGCCTTGGCAGCCCTGGCACTTCTTCACTCAGTGTGCTCACCCTTCTACCCAGCTTCCAAGAGCTCTCAATAGCACTATTGGTGAAGTCTCTGACAAGCTATTAAGTCCTGTATCAAAAGTCCTGTATCCTGTATGTATTGCTACCATTCAATAAACTTCATTGTTCAGTTTTATGTTCTACGCCCTTGATTAAGCAACCTCAGGAAACAATCCTAAGTATATTCAGCCATACTTCATTCTGTATTTAGGCTCTCTTCTAGCCAGCCTAGCACTTTCCCAGTGGCTATGTTGAAATTTTATTTTTGTTGTTGGTCTGGTCATTGGAGGAGTGATGAGGGATCGGTGGGGACAGGCATAGTTTTTGAAGGCACCTCAATTATTTGAGGCATCTACATGCTCTTTAGTAGAGTGGTTTCATGGCATGCATTTAGCCAAGTGGTTGAGGTGCTGTTTAAGATGCCCATAGTCCATAACATCAGAGTACCTGCATTTGATTCCTGGATCCAGCTCCTGACTCCAGTTTCCTGCTAATGCAGACCCTGGGAGGCAACACTTATGGCTCAGGTAATTGGATTCTTGCTACTCATGTGAGAGACCTGGATTGAGTGTACAACTCCTAACTTTGGCTAGGCCAAGTCCTGGCTGTTGCAGCCATTTGGGGAGTAAACTAGCACATGAAAACATATATGTCTCTCTTCTTTTTAAAGATTTATTTATTTATTTGAAAGTCAGAGTTACACAGAGATAGAAGGAGAGGCAGTGAGAGAGAGAGAGAGAGAGAGAGAGAGAGAGAGAGAGGTCTTCCATCTGCTGGTTCACTCCCCCATTGGCCGAAATGGCTGGAGATGCACTGATCCAAAGACAAGAGCTTCTTCTGAGTCTCCCACGTGGGTGCAGGGGCCCAAGGACTTGGGCAATCTTCTGTTGCTGTCCCAGGCCATAGCAGAGAGCTGGATCAGAAGTAGAGCAGCCAGGACTCGAATCTGCCCATATGGAATGCTGGCACCACAGGCGGTAGCTTTACCACTACACTGGCCCCAACATGTTCTCTTTATCTCCGTCTCTCTCAAATACAAAAAATTTAAATAAATGAGTTCCTCTATAATCTGGCGAGAAGGAAAATTCCTTCTGGAGGCCCAATGGATTCAGGTAATATGAGAGTTCAAAGTTTTCTTATACATATTCCCGGATAGCCCCATCCCAAGTCACAGGGTCTCCTCTAGACCTTGTTGTGAAACTCCACCACTTTAATGATTGAGTTTTTTTTTTTTTTTTGATAGGCAGAGTGGACAGTGAGAGAGAGACAGAGAGAAAGGTCTTCCTTTTCCATTGGTTCACCACCCAATGGCCACTGCAGCCGGCATGCTGCAGCCAGCACACCAGACTGATCCGAAGCCAGGAGCCAGGTGCTTCTCCTAGTCTCCCATGCGGGTGCAGGGCCCAAGGACTTGGGCCATCCTCCACTGCACTCCCAGGCCACAGCAGAGAGCTGGACAGGAAGAGAAGCAACCGGGACAGAATCTGGCACCATGACCGGGACTAGAACCCGGTGTACCAGCGCCACAGGCAGAGGATTAGCCTATTGAGCCACGGTACTGGCCAATGATTGAGTTTTGAATCTAGTTCTCTATTCTATCTTACTTTGACTATAAGACATTAGTATCCTCCAAAATGCAACCCAGGATGGCTTTTGGTTGTCACGTTTTGCCTTGAATTGGTCAAACTTGACTTTTTTTTTTCAACTAATCAACAGCATTCAATGATATTCAGATGTATTAGTTAGCTTTTTGTTACTATCACGAAATTCCTTGGGAAGATTGATTTTATAAATAAGAGATTTATCTTGTTTCACAGTTCTGAAGATTCATAGTCCAAGATCAGAAGGGCCTCACTGATACGGTGTCTGGTGATGGTATTATTGCTGGAAGAGTCCTGAGGGGGACAGGACATTTCCTGGCAAGAGACAAGGAATATACATGGCTCTTTCTTCTTAAGAATCCTTCAGGATTCAATTGTGGGGGCTCCACCCTAACTGATGACCCAACCAATCTAATCACTTCTCAGATGCTCCAACTCTAAACTTCACTGGGTTAAGTTTCCACTATCTTAGTACCACTAATATAAGACTTTGGGGACTAAACTCTTATACGAGTTTGGCGGGAGAGGGGGGAATTGCTGGGGGAGATCCTCAAGTACCACACAACCTCACTGTCCTAATAGAATCATTAATCTCACACTTCTTAGGCAATAGGGATATTGTACCAGATGGGGCACCCACCCCTCCATGGATCTCTCATCCTATTTCACCACTCATGACATTGTAAATTGTACAATACATTGTAAATGTATTGTGACAGCCTGCTAGAGAATAATCATACTCCACCTACTATTGGTGATGGTATTATCAGGCCAGCTGGCTGGTGAATGATCCAACTCGAAAATCTCACTTTGGATTCCTTGTAGGACAAATTTTCTTTGATTGGGTCCACTGGAGATACACTTGGATGGAAAGTTGTATGTGGAAGGCTTACAGGTGAGTGCTCTCAGGAGGTACATCTGAGGGGAACAAAGAAGAAAGGCATGGGCAGAGGACCAGGATGACTCACAATGGAGTTGTCACTGAGGCCTCAGTTCATTCAACAGAGAACTCTAGAACTGGGATGACCCTTCAGAGTTGTTTAAAATTAAGGCAAGGTAACCAGGTCTTTGTATATCCACAGCTCCCATTTATTAGCCAAAGGCTGGCTGGGAAGGGGTGTAATATTAGGTGAAGAATTTTCCAGTGAAAGACACATCTGTGACCTATTTTTTTTGTAGCCAACATTGCCAGCTGCAGGTACACTGGCCCTGGACAAGTGATCCAGGTGGAGCACCACAGTGTCCATTATACACAGTTCAGAGTTTCTCTGCTTGGACTCTGCTATCCCTCAGTGCTTTTCTATTTGACAGTTTGACCCAGTTCCAGTGTCCCCTTCTCCAAATCTCAGCTTCTACAATGCAGCCACGACCACGCTGATTAAAGTTGTGATTGCCCACCCATCCCCTTACCAACACATTTCTTATCAGTAAAATGGAGAGGGTCATCTGAACTGTACTCGGGAATCCAGTCAGGTGAGGGGTTGTAAGGTTTTTGTCCACTTTGCTTTGTTTTAAACCAGAACATAAGTTGCATGATTAGTTGTTGACATTCTCAAGATGAACCTGATACAGCCACTGCTGCCATCTTGGGTCTGGGTGCAGTTACTTTATAGGACCCATGCCTGAATCTTCGGTTCACAACTTGTAGGTGCCTCATTCAACCAGTCTAGTTGATATTTCATCCTCTAGCTTTGGTGCTCCAAGTATACTTTCTCTTGCTGTTGGCAGCATGGCTACATTTGCCACAGGTTGACTTCTGAAGGTGGTGACACAATGTGCTTGTTTTATTGTGGTGTTTTCCAAATAATGGCATTCCCTTTTTCATCTTGCTTCTGCAACTGAGACCAAAGAGTGAGTTGTAAATTTATACATCACAAATCTCCTCTAAGATTCTCACATCCTTGAACCTTCTGACCACTTTTGTGCCTAAGAAGTCTTGACATCTCCACATTCAGAAGCCATCTTCAAACCTAGGTGTTCAGGAATTATTCCAGAAAAATCTCAGGCTAGGTTTGCAAATACCTGAGCTAACACTGAATCCAGAGTTATGGGTGACTATCTCCACATTAATGAGAGTAGCCCTATATTCTATCTCCTATTCCACTTTCCTGCCAGTATACTGTAGCCAGGTCTTATTTTGCAGGAATTATAGAAATTAAGCCATTGGAAGGTTATCAAGATGAGGCAGCAGTCATAAGGAACTGAGGACAAGGCAGAGGCATGAACAACCAGGTGGGGATTTGCTGCCAAGGAAAAGGCATAAGCAGAAGTGTTTCTAGACTTTACCATTGGCAGAGGAAACACCATATATATATATATATATATATATATATACCTCGTGATGACCTTCTTCCAGAGCTTGCAAAGGCACACTTTCAGGGAATGTTCTCATCAGCCTTATTCCCCTTATGTCCTCTCAACTACATCATTGGGTAGAAGTCATTTAGTGTGAAATTAACACAAAATCAGAGCTGGCCTAGAAACAAGAGTGACTTTTAGATACTGGGCTAGGGTTCCTTACTTGTCCACTACTTGGGACAGGGCTGGCGTCAGAGCCAGAGGATTGGTTGAGCCTTGAGGTGGGCAGTGCAGGAACTTAGGGGCATCAGATAAAATGGCTAAGAACCTAGGGTGGGAAATAAGATAGATCCTCAATTCAATTCTAAGTCCCTTTACTTAGCTGAGTGTCCTTGGGGAGGTTACTGAGCTTCTCTGGTTTTAACTAACCACACTCGTTGTGAGTTGGGGATGACAACACTCATCTCAGTGGACTGCAATGAGGATTAAATGTGAAGATCTTAGAGCCATGTCCAGCACAGAACCTGCACTTACTATGTGGAAGTAGCAGTAGCAGCAGCTATTGTTCTCATTGTTGGTGGATAGGACAGAAGGGGTTAGGAGCAGAGAACGAAGTTGTTAATTATCAACGCTGCCAAGAGAACTATGATTTCTGGCCAAACAACAGGGAAATTCGAAGGTGAACGTCTAGGCCATTTGGGAAGAGCTTTAAATGCCCTGGAGACTGAGAACACTGACAGCCTCCTGGCAGGAGACGGTGTGGCAGCAGAGCAGTGAGCACACCATACCGCAGAGCTGAAAGAGGTCACTTAATACATGGTGGGAGCATAGGTTGATACAATCCATTCAAAAGCAGTTGGGTAATTTACCAAGCATCTCAAACGCTCATGACACAATCAATTCACTATGACAATCCAATCTAAGGGAATAATCCCAAATCATGACAAATCCCCATCACATTCATAACAAGGACATGAAATATCAAATAATCAGATGGAAATTAAATGCTCAACATAAGAAAGAGTTAAGAAAATAATAACATCAGTTACATGAAAAATATGCATGCACTTAACACTGTGTGTATAAAGAGATGATAATAATATTGAATATACTTTTAGGTTAAAGTTAATACATATGACCATGACTACATAAAAAAAAAAACAAATCTTAGAGTACTGAAAGGAAAACCTACCTGTCTTGTGAAACATCTGTCTAGGCCTACTAGATGGATGCATCGCTAACTAAACAGACACAGGTGCAGGAGCCATAGAAAATACGCCTTCTCTCATGCCCTGGCACTAAAGGTGGATAGTGGCTGTCCAGAGAAAGGAGGCCTGGGTCTGGGCTCAGCTGAACAGAGGACCAAGATTCACTGGTAAGGTCTACCAAGGGCAAACGGGGGCGCAACGGTAGCAACTGCTTGGAAGACTTGACACCCTTGGATGTGAGTCATCCTTCCGGCCGTGATTACAACGTAAGACATTTGGATAACCGCGTGAGGCTGTTGCAGAGGAAGTCACTGCGCTGGGAAAAGAACGGAAGGACTGACCTCGGGCGTTCCTTCCAATCCCAAGACTTGCAAGTTGAGGTGTCTCAGGCCCTCACAAGGTTAGTGAAGGAGATGTTTCAGGGGAGCAAGCAGCACCAAGAACACTTCAGAGCCCCTCAGAAGTCGCAAGGCAGCTGCTTACTGCACAAACGCAGTCCACAGGCCATTCCAACAAGAACACGGCAATTACTGAGTCATCACCCAGTCCCTCACCCCCAAAGAAAAGTAGATAAAAGCAATTTCACACGATTGTTCTGAAGAAGCAATTTGCTTGTACAGATTCTGCCTGGAGTTTCCCTATCTAATTGCTGGTATATCTAGATATCAGGTTTCAGGGCCTCCTGCCTGGGTGCTCATCGTCTGGTACACTTGACCCAACCCGAGTTTCTGAAAGGAAAACACAGAGCCCTCCAGCATCACTCAAATCATTCGCATGTCAGTGGCATTCTCACACTGTCATCAGCATCAAGTTACTCAACTGAGCATAAATTTTTCCCTCTACATGCAGTCAAAGGTTAACTTCTTCAAAGGAACCTGTCAAACCCTGACATCATGTTTAGTTTGCAATGCCGTGGTAATACTAAACCTACAAATGTGTTCCTCTCTGTAAGTCTTCAAGTCATAGTGGAATCAACATGTGTTTGAGCTCTGAGCAAAAGCTGGCCTGTGGCAGCTTGCATGGGAAGTGAGGCTCGTCCCAGCAGGTGAAAAATAACAAACAAACATGGCTTAAAATAATTAGTACCCATGCAGAGCAATCCATGCAGAGTGTTTTGCTAGGCTAGTTGCTTGAAGCTTTCTTTCAGATTAAAGAAATAAGCTGATGGGGCAGGGAGGGGGGTCTTGAGACACAGGTTGAGAAAGGAGGCTGGGGTTTTCAGAGCTACTATAAAGTGGGGCTAAGAAGAAGTAAGGTTGTCTTCATGGTGCCAGGCACATAGCAAGGCCATAGGAAGTCCATAGGTCCTCTGAACAGTGAAGACGTTTTTCTCCATCTGAGTGTTTTTGTGGTCCAACCATCTTCTGTTCCCATGGAAAATTTTATTTTATTTGTCCCCTTTATTCCAGTTGGGAAGGTTTGCTGTAATCTTTTTTTAAACAAATATTTATTTTTAAATAAAGTTTCAAAAAAACTTTCCCCAGGCTTGGAGCTCTTGGGGATTTTAGTTTCTTTCCCTTGAACTTATTTGCCAGAAACATTTGCTTGGGATGGACAAACCAGCAAAGGGTATTCTGGACTTGCAAGAGATTTTTAACCAAGAGCTGTTGGGCCCAAACAAATTCAAGATTTAAATATGGAGTGTCAATGCATCTACAGAATTATAATAATCCACTTATGTCTCATATCTATAGAAGATACTTATTAAAAGGGTAATGATGGAAGCTTAATTTCAGATTCCTTACAAGATCTCAATTTTTTTTTGCATTTATTATTTAACACAGGAATCTTTGGAGGAAGGACTACTGTTCTTTCTTGCATCCCAACCTGGATCTGTGTATAACAATGTTGATAATTGTTTTCTTTGCTTTCAAACATTCTATTGCTTATAAACATTTCTATTGTATAGAAACAGAAGTAATCTATGTCTCTCTCTTAATTTAATAGAGCTTGGAAACCCTGATATCCATTCAATTAATTACTAGTGGGAGAAGAGTCCAAATATTAGGCATTTCTGAAAGCTCTTCAGCCTGATGAGAAGAGAAAGATAAGCATTACATTAGTGCAATGACCACTTGCATCTAATTCTTTGATGTGCCCTAGATAAGCAACTCTAAATGTAATTACAAGGGCATACTTGGGAAATAGTTCCCAGCTGTCATAAATAGGAATAGCTCTCAAGGGAGGTTTTTAATTCTAATAATTTAATTCAAATAGATTTCTACTGAATTGCCTGCATTTTCACATTTGAAAATATTTAGAAGTCAATGAGAAACAATTTTGTGTCAAATAAATTTCATGAACTATTCTACTGCCCAAAGGTTAGAGTATGCAGAATTGCATGTACAATACTTATTCTTGTGAAATTCATTCTAGGATAATGGGAAATCTCACAAAGCTTGGAAGGATGGAGAACACTCCGGCCATTCTCCATTCCAATCCATTTGATGCTAGGTTCTACTCTATTGCTTCTCCAAACAAGTGTTTATGCCTTTAAGGAATCACCAACAGTAAGCAGCAGGACACAACTCCTAAAACAGTCTACTCTACTTTTGGAGAGTTATGAGTTTTGGAAAAACATTTATAAATATTAATTCCAAAACTTCTTCATCGTAATTTCTACCAATTTATCTATGTCTTTTGGAATCATATTGAATAAACCTGATGAAATTACCTTTTGCCAGGATAACCATCTGTTATATCTTCAGCTTTTCCTCATTGTTTCTCTTTTCAAGACCTCTTGTTCCTATCACCCTCTTTTGGGTTCAAATTACTGGTTCTCAACTCAACTTAGCTGTTTGACTTTGGTAAGACACCAGTGTCATTTTGTCAATTTTTCAAGCAAAGCCTGTGATACTAACATCTAACATGATTGGTAAGTATTAAATAAGGTATCATATGTAGTATATGCTCAATAAGTGTTTAATTCTCCCCCTTATCCTAAAGCAAAGCATCCAACTGGATATCCAAGTTAGATAACCAACTGGGACAAAGTAAGATGTTTGAGGTAACATACTTCTGTTAAGATAATGTATCAGTGTAGATTGGTGTTTTCTGCAGCTACTTCACACAGATGTTGTGTGTTATGAGTTAGACTGTGCCCCTCTTAAAATTCATATGTTGAATCCCTAGGGCACAATATGACTGACCTGGAGAAATAGACTACAAGACAGTGATTAAGGTTAAATTAGGCCATAGGGGTAGGGCCCACCTCTGATGATACTAGTATCTTTCTTTCTTTCTTTCTTTCTTTCTTTCTTTCTTTCTTTCTTTCTTTCTTTCTTTCTTTCTTTTTTTTTTTTTTACAGGCAGAGTGGACAGTGAGAGAGAGAGACAGAGAGAAAGGTCTTCCTTTTGCCGTTGGTTCACCCTCCAATGGCCGCCCGCGCTGATCCGAAGCCAGGAGCCAGGTGCTTTTCCTGGTCTCCCATGCGGGTGCAGGGCCCGAGAACTTGGGCCATCCTCCACTGCACTCCCTGGCCACAGCAGAGAGCTGGCCTGGAAGAGGGGCAACCAAGACAGAATCCAGACTAGAACCCGGTGTGCCGGCGCTGCAGGTGGAGGATTAGCCTATTGAGCCGCGGTGACTGCCACTATTATCTTTCTAAGGAGAGAGAGACCAGAATTCCTCTCTCTCATGGGCATAGAAGACTCAGCAAGAAGGTGCCCATCTACAAGCCAAGAAGAAAAAACAGAAACCACACGTTCTGGCCCCTTGGTTATAGACTTCTAGAACTGGGAGAAAATAAACGTCTGCTGTTTTAATCACCCAGTCTGTATTTTGTTATGCCAGACCGAGCAGGCTAATACAGATTGGGGCACCATGACAGGGGTGGGGCAATACTGTAACAAATACCTACAAATGTGGAAGGGGCTTTGGAACTGGTCACAGGTAACGGCCGGAAGAGTTCTGAGATACGCATTACCAAAGGGTTGGATGGCCTAAAGGGACTCTTGGTAGAAATATGGACATTAAAGTGATCCTGGTGAGGTTTCAGAAAGAGGCCTATAGAAAAATTCCCTGTTTTCTTAGAGAATACATATATCTTTATGAACAGATTGTTGCTAGAAATATGGATGTCAGTGGCCTTTCTGCTGAGGTCTTAGAAATGAAAAATGTTATTGGAAATTGGAAGAAAGATGCTTTAAGGGGCAAGGAACTTTGCTGAATCATGTGCTAGTGGCTTGTGGATGGTGGAACTTGTGCATGATGAAACTGATGCTTCACAGAGGAGATGGCTAAGTCAAGTGTTACAGGAGTACCTTGGTTTCTCCTTACTGATTATAGCAAAATGTTGGAGGAGAGAGGTAAGTTACATTAGTAAGCAAAAAGGAATCAAACTTTAAAGATTTGGAAAGTTCTCAACCTATCCCTATTGTGACGGTGTGGATGAACAACCATTGGATGATTTTAGCATGGGAGTGAGCCACAGGTGTGATCAGTCATCTTAGCAGATGTCAGATAGAGATGGGATGGAAAGTTCTCAACCTATCCCTATTGTGACGGTGTGGATGAACAACCATTGGATGATTTTAGCATGGGAGTGAGCCACAGGTGTGATCAGTCATCTTAGCAGATGTCAGATAGAGATGGGATTGCACCATCAGAAACACGCCCAGCTGAGACTGGAGGGAACAGAGGGAAACAACGGAATGAAGGAAGGCTGTTGACTTCTGGGATTCTACAGACAGAACAATAGAGCTGTCTGATTGTGAATATGCTTTATTCTTTAAGGAAAGCCAAAAAGTGACCCTGAAGATGACTCAAACGTCACCAACTCTGCCCATCCCGTATAGACACAGGGGGCAGGGCTGCTCTCTCCACGGATTCAGAGAATGAGGCCTTCTCCTCACTCTCAGCAAGCCAGGTGATCCAAAAAGAGAACCACGGAAGCAGGAGCCCAGCGGCTGCCTGGGGTGCTGGGAGTGTTGCCAGCTCCCAAGTGGACCTGGAAGGCAGGCATGCAGGCAAGGAGGATTCTTAAGCTGGGTAACAGATGCAACTTGCCTTGCTAGGCTTTGGCTTTGCCTGGGACCTATCACCCCTCCCCTCTCTGTTACTCCGTTTTAGAATGGCAGTCTATTCCCTGACTATTCTACCACTGTATTTAGAAACACAACAGTGGCTTATAGCTCAAGAGGAATTTTGAACCATCATCTATCATACCTCAAGCCTTATCCATATCTGATTTAGATGATATTTAAATGAGACTTTGGACTTATAATTGATATCGGAATGGGTTAAGGTTCTGAAGCCTGTTGGGTTGGGGTGAACGTATTTTCCACGTTAGCAGAACATGAATTTCGGGGGCTGCATATGGAATATTATGAACTGAATTACTACCTCCAATTTTCTAGGTCAGAGCCTTCATCCTCAATGTGACTTTATTTGGAGATAGGTTTTATAAAGTTTTTAAGGTTAAATGAAGTCATGAGGTGGCATCCAGGAGAAAAAACCCTATGAGAGTGCAGAGGAGGAGACAATGCCTGAATGTTGGTGAGGTCAGGGGAGTTTGTACAAAGTAGAGTGGAAGAGATTCCCAAGAAGAGGTAAAGACAAAGAATGAGCAAAAGAGAGAAAGTAGGGAATCCTCAGATAGGACAAGGATAACACCCAAGGATATCTTTTTGTGACCACAGAAATAAAGTATGATGTTAACAATGGTTAAGATTGGGTACTTACTTTAAGCCAGGAATTGTGCTAAATATTTAACAGTATAATAACTTCCATGAGTATATAAGTATGTACATACACACATACACAGTGTATATACACATAAGTGTATATATGCAAGGGTATATGTATGTACCCTCTGTCTCTTTATATATAGATACTTAAAAATTTCATGGCAATAGAATTAAAAGATAAGTTTATTTTGGTGTAAACATTTTTGAAATCGATGCATAGTTTTTCATAATGTGCATTTTTCATAAACCTTTTGAAGACCTCTCTAATGCATTATGGATTTCAAAATTATTTTGTACCAAAATAAACTTTTCTTTTTAAGATTTCTTTATTTGAAAGGCAGAGTAACAGAGAGAGAGAGGGAGAGACAGACAGATATATATCTTTCATTTGTTGGTTTGCTCCTCCAATGACCTCAACAGCCAGGTCAAGGCCAGGCCAAAGCCAGGAAGCAGGTACCTCATCTGGGCCTCCTACATGGGTGGCAGGAACTCAAGCATTTGAGTCATCATCTGCTATCTCCCAGGAATGTCAACAGGAAGCTGGATCAGAAGCACAACAAGCCAGGACTTGAACCCAGCACTCTGATACAGGATGCCAGAGTTTATTTCCTGTGGTATATCATTAGTCATCATATTACATGTGTGTTTTTGTCTATCCAGGATCACGGAACATGATCACAGAATGAAAAGTGAGGTCAAACATTGGTAACAATGAGCTCAAATTCATGATACTGAGGAGACAATCAAGGAACAGGTGTCAGCACACCTGTTGCAATAAATTCAAGTCCCCCGTCCTGGATAGATTCGATGTCAGCCGCTGTGTTCTCTATGGCACTCCCTTCCTTGCTTTTTCCGTAATGGTGCTCTAGCTCCTGAACAAAAATCCCCGGAAAGCCTTTGTTCTTTGCCTCTCTTGCTCATTCCCTTCTCAGGTTCCTTCTCCTTCCTCCCCTTTCAGTCCCTCCTTAGTTTCTTCTGTAAATACATATCGAGCAACTTCCACCTGAAGAGCTCTGGAGATGCATGAGGGGACAGAATGAGTAAGGTCCTAGACCTCACGGCATTTAGAGTTCAGGAGGGAACACAAATATAGGCGATTGATTACAAGGTAGTGTGATGTGTGTGTCAGTAAGGAAGTTTCAAAGCTGTTGAGCTGTGGGAGAGTTGCCAGAGTTTGGGTAGGCTTGAGCAAGGATCTGAATTGGACGATGTGATGCATCAGATCCTCTTCAGGACTGAAGAATCTCTTCTTCCAGCTTTTGGGTTTGTTCTTGGTATGCTGCCCTTGGCCTTCAGCCCCTCTGGGAATGCCTTGGTTGAAGTGGGCTTCTTCATTCACGGCAGCATCAGACCCAATGACTATCGGCATGTGATTCAAAGGTCCTGCCCAATCTAAAGTCAATTCTGAAGGACCATCCTGGCTCCAGAGCTCCTTGAAAGTCAACTGAGACCCTGATGGAGGCCATTTCAGAACCCAACCCTGCCTCTACCCTTCCCCTGCTACAACCTAACCCTTCCCTTCTACAATCTAACCTTTCCCCTGCTACAACCTAACCCTTCCCCTGCTACAACCTGACCCTTCCCTTCTACAATCTAACCCTTCCCCTGCTACAACCTGACCCTTCCCTTCTACAACCTAACCCTTCCCCCTCTACAACCTAACCCTTCCCCTTCTACAGCCTAACCCTTCCCCTGCTACAACCTGACCCTTCCCTTCTACAATCTAACCCTTCCCCTGCTACAACCTAACCCTTCTCCTTCTACAACCTAACCCTTCCCTTCTACAACCTAACCCTTCCCCCTCTACAACCTAACCCTTCCCCCTCTATAACCTAACCCTCCCTTCTACAATTGTGCATCCCAACAACACTTCTCAGAAACATACTGTGTGCTTGTCCCCATTCTAGAGTCCCTACCCCAGGGAAACCCATAGGTGTCAGGGGCTGATTAGATCATTTTTAGAGAAGAGAAGATGGGTTCTAGTTGCCTGTCCACCCACCAACACCTGCAGTTAGAGCACATTTCTAAAATGTGTTTCAGAAGAAATATTTGAGAACCCAGGGAAGTGTAATTGCTGGCTTATCCCATTAGAAATATGAATAGCCAGCTTTCCTTTGTTTCCGTATCTCTGGTTCTCATGCCTTTCCACTCTACAGCATTGTGAGCTGCTGAAGGGCAGGGCCTCCTTTTAGGTGTCCTTGTGGTATTTATGGTGCCTAGCTGAGGTTGTAAGTGCTCAGAACCAGATTTGGTACCCTTTGTGTTCTAACACCCTCACTAATCCCAAGTGCATCTGTGTCTTATTCCTCGACTTTCCCGCAGTTCCTCAAAATAAATTACAAGCTAAGGTGATCTGGGGATGAATCATAGGATAATCACTTATAGGTGCCTTTAATAACTGGCCTCAGATTTTCTACACCACCAGCTAGAAATCCTGGACCAGAGATCAGGCACAGTGAGTTGAAGGTGGCCCAAAACAGATATGTCCATATCCAAATCCCTGGGAACATTAAGTGTTACCTTTGCAGATGTAATTAAGTTAAAGATCGAGATAGGATTATCCTGGATTAACTGGATAGACCCTAAATCCAACAACAAGTGTCCTATAAGAGGTAGAAGAGAAGACACAGGGAGCCAGGAGAGGATGAGGCAGTGTGACCGCAAGGGCAGAGGCTGGGGCCACGTAACCAGGAGACAAGGATGCCTGCAACCACCGGAAGCCAGAAGACAAAAGGAACAGAATCTCTCCCTGAAGCCTTTAAAGAATGTGCAGCCCTGATGCTGCCTTGCATTTAGATTTCTGGCCTCCAGAATCATGAGACAGCAAGTCTCTGTTTATGCCCCTAGTTTGTGGCAGCCCTAGCACATTGGGTTGAGGGAGCTGGAGAACTGACAGCCTGGATTCCAGCTATACTACTAGGTCTGTATGTTGGGGCTTGGATTTCTGCTCCGACACAGTCCCTAGACACTACCCTGGGTCTCTCACTTTGCAGAAGACCCCTGCCCCCGCTTGCTCACAATACATGGGATTGGAGGCAGAGCCTGATGTAGCACTCAGGACCTCCTTGGATCCCCTCTTTTCCGTTGTCTGAACATTTCTAAAAACCGCCAAAGAGAACTGCTTACCTATGTCTCCCAAATGAGCTTGATAAAAGTCAAGACTTAGTCGCAATTTTTAACCTAGCTGTGATATTTAGAATTCCAAACCAGCTTGCATCCTGGGTGAATGCAGCTAGAGGAAAACAGAAGCAAACAAACAAAAGGAAGGCTCAGAGAACTGACCTCCCAGCTGCAAGGGAAAATAGCTTTGAGGCGGTTAACCCCAGCTAGGAAGAGCTGCAGTGAAGCAGCGTGTCTATACCGCATACATCCCTATGCAGACGCTTTGTCAAAAACGCCCAACGCTGGAGCATTTCAATTAACAAAGTGGGATGGTTTACCTGATAAAATGCTCCCTGTGTGAGTGTAATTACATATTTATACCCCACAGAGATTTTTTAATTTCTGTTTGGTTTGTTTGCCTTGAAAGTGTTTGTCACTGGGAGTGTTCTTGATGTGCAATTTTAAAGCAGTGCTGGCCAACCGCGTGGTTTGTTTCCATTTTAGATTCATTACAATTTGAAGATGATGCTTTTCCCCCTGTATACACACAGTGCTGATATTTCTGCAAGAAGACAATACATCAAGGAACAGGCAAAGCATTACAGGAACACTGTCAAGTATCTGTCTTTGGGCTCTCCCCTAATAGTTTTCTCTGTTTTTAAGCCACCAGAGAGGCTACTAATTAAATCTGAAATACATACAAGTATGTGTCCTTTCCTTGCAAGTTTGATTGTTTTCCTGTACTGTAAGGGGCTCCCAGCACCCCACTGCGCCCCCATTGGGATGGAAAATAAAGCAGAAGGAACCTTTCTGTGGTTCTCCACCCTTCCCTGCCTTGAGGAGTACACAAACATCTGGGTATGGATTGCTGATTAATTGGGGCTGCTTTCATTCCATCAATAAGCCTCAGAGCCCCTGCCACGTCCTGGGTACCCCTGCTTGGCTTTGGGTACACAGAGATAAGTTTCAGTGCCTAATCTCATGGAGCTTGTGAGCTAAGCAGAGAAGCGAGGCATGGAGAGAAGCAATTACAGTCTAACTTTATAACTGTTGTACTGAAAGTGTCCATGGGGTGAGGAATGGTGGGGACACTGTGGAAGCAGAAATCAGTTCTGCCCAAGGCAGGTGTCATGGAGGAGGAGGTAGCTCTGGAGATGGGTCTTAAAGGGATCACTCCAGGGGTGTGAGAGCTCATCAATCGCTCAGACCAAGATGAAGCCCTGAATGAGGCCAACATGGTCCCGGCATTCATTCTTCTGGGAGGAGGCAGGCACTGAGGAAGAAAACCAAAAGGAAGACAACTGCAGATTGTGATCAGTGCTGTAGAGGGAATAATGACAGAAATGAACTGGGGCAGGAACCCCTTTATGTGGACTGCTCAGCCCACATCGCTCTGATTTTGGGACCAGAAGGATCACAAGGAGCTAGTCAGATGCAAAGCTAAGGAAGAGAAAGTGCCCGGCTTGAGAGGCGGCTGAAATGGGTAAGGGGCAGGTGTAGTGGGTACAACAAGGAGAAGAGAGTGAATTCAACTGGAATCCAGTCCACAGAGTTCTTGGAGGTCATAATAAATGCTTAGATGCTATTCACGTAGACATAAAAAGTCACTGAAGAATACATTTTGGTATATGCTTTTAAAAGATCAGCTTGGCTGCTCTATGGAGAATGGGTAGGTAGCAAGAGTAGAAACAAAATTGAAAAGAATATTAGCATAATTCTTTGGTTAATATATACCCTCTTGGGGCTGGCACTGTAGTATAGAAAGTTAAGCCTTGGCTGGCACCTTGGCTCTCTAAGCTAACCCTCTGCCTGTGGTGCCGGCACTCCAGCTGGAGTTGATGGTTGGGGCGCTGGTTCTGTCCCAGTTGCCCCTCTTCCAGTCCAGCTCTCTGCTGTGGCCCAGGAAGGCAATGGAGGATGGCCCAAGTGCTTGGGCCCTGCACCCACATGGGAGACCAGGGTGAAGCACCTGGCTCCTGGCTTCGGATCAGCATAGCACGCTGGCCGTGGTGGCCATTGGAGGGTGAACCAACGGAAGGAAGACCTTTCTCTCTGTCTCTCTCTAACTCTGCCTGTCAAAAAAAAAAAAAAAAAAAGAAAAGAAAAGAAAAAAAAAAAAAGAAAGAAAGTTAAGCCTCCACCTGCAGTGCTCGTATCCCATATGGGTACCAGTTCAAGTCCTGGCTGCTCCACTTCCAATCCAGCTCCCTGCTAATGGCTTGGGAAGGCAGTGGAAAATGGCCCAAGTGTTTGGCCCCCTAAACTCACGTGGAAGACTTGGAAGAAGCTCTTGGCTCCTGGCTTCAGATTGGCCCAGCTCCGGCCATTGCAGCCATTTAGGGAGTGAACCAGCAGATGGAAGACCTCTCTTTCTGCCTCGCCCTCTCTCTGTAACTCTGCCTCTTAAATAAATAAATAAATCTTTTAAAAAATAGTCTGTCATCTCTAATAGGTTGTAAGCTCTATAACACCATGTCTGTTTTGCCTTACCTTTGTAGTAACAACACATCACAAGGAACTCAAGAAATAATCATTGAATGAGGAAAGTGCTGGCTGCAGCAACAGCATCCCATATGGGCACCAGTTCAAGTCCTGGCTGCTCTGCTTCTGATCCAGCTCCTGGCTAATGAGCCTAGGAAAGCAGTAGAAGATGGCCTAAATGCGTGGGCCCTTGCACCAATGTGGGAGACCTGGAAGAAGGTCCAGGCTCCCTGGCTGCAGCCTGGCCCAGACCTGGCTGTTATGGCCATTTGGGGAGTGAACCAGCAGCTGGAAGACACATCTCTCTATCTCTCTCTTTTTCTCTCTCTTTGCTTCTCCTTCTCTGTAACTCTTTCAAATAAATAAATAAATCTCTTATAAAAATAAAATTACTGAATGAATGAATGGTTCTGAGTCAAAACCAGCCTACGCAAAGCCAAGGGAGCTTGCTGACTTCGCAGACTGTCAAATATCAGAATAGCCTCTATTCTGAGAGACTGGATCTGTGCTGTAGGTCCAGCTAGTGGTGTTTCCAAGCATACCCACTAGATCCTTCCCTCAGCACAGCTCACTTCATTTACACCCACTCATCAGCAATCTCAGGATGGGGCATGGGGAGCAAGCAACTCCTTCCTCACCCACATTCATCAGTAGGCTCAAAGGAGGGGCCTGTGAAGGAAGAAAAAGCAATCAACATATGGATTGTTTTGGGGGTAGGAAACACATTACTTAGCGGCATCAAATGCCCAGAAGTGGATGAGATGTCGATCTCTGAGTAAAAGATGCACAGCAACCCATAGCTTTACCACCTGCCAAGCAACACTGGCATCCCACCCCACCTCGGCTGCAACTCCTGTTTTGTTTCTCTCCTCCCCCCACTCCTGAAAAGCACCCCCATTTCCTTTGCCCCTGGTTTATTTCAAGTGGATTTCCTTAGATTTCTCAGTCACAACACCTCACGTCCCCTTTAGCCACAGAGCTGAATGTGGGGTCCAGATTTGGGCCATGTTGGTAGCCTGTAGCCCTGACTGCACCCACTGGTCAGAGATAAGCCTATGACACAAGTAGCATCAATCAGAGTCTCACTGTAGAGACTGATACGTGAGCATGAAAGACAGGTGTCTCTCTTCCTTTGCATCATGATATGCAAAACTATGGACTTGAGAGGGCTAGCAGACATCTTCCCTTGCACACAGGGAAATTTCCTCTGCAGCAAGAAAGAGTAAGACCAATGTTCACAAGAAGAAGAAACACATAAATCCAAGGCACTGAGACAGACAGAACAGGCATATCATCAAGAAGGTCTGGATCCTGCAGTGCCTGACTTTCAAGTAATAGAGCTCATCAATTTCATCTTGGCTTGAGCTAATTGAAGTTGGGATTCTGTTGTTGGCAACCAAAGTGCGACTATCAGTCCTTCTCTTTCACTTCACCCAACTCTAGTGCTCTAAGAACTTAGAACAAAAGTTGCTATTAGACTGTGTCTCAACAGGAAACTTGGAGGTCAGTACATCAACTCCAGCTGAGAACCAGAGAGGCAAATGCTGTGGTGTTTACTGTTAGGTTTAAGTCTCTTTCATTCTCTGTCTCTGTTAACAAAAGACTCCTCTACAACTGCTCTGTGCTGTAAGTGTTGGACAAATCTGAATCCTATCAACTGCATTAGAAATAACTATACATCAGTAGACATGTTTCACTGCCATTTTATCTCCAGAATAACTTTTAGCAGAAAATAAGTTTGAGCATATTAATATTTTGCCTTCAGAGTACTGTCAGGGAATATTTAGTATTTGGTTTATTTATAGAAATCAAGCTAAGATGCTGGGAATTTAGTTCATTTCTATATCTATTAAAACATATATTGTGTACTAGAATGTACTAGAAATTGCATAGCAGAAAATACTGTATTTTTGCCTCTGAGGTTCTTGGACAAGAAAACATACACAATTAGTGTCACATAAATGCTTGTTTCCTGGGCAACATTAAGACTAAAAACTAAGAAACTAGGATTGTGCTGATCATGTCACTCATTCAGTGGGTCCCTGGTTTCCAATGTCTGTTCATTACCTTAGCTTTTGTAGCAAATGGCATGGATCAAGCCACTGGGTCAGGTGGACTGCTGAGAAATGACAGAGGGAATTACAGAACATCTTAGTAAAGTGAGGGACAGTGCTCCCGAGTCACCGTCCTCCCAACACCAGTCCTCTTTTTCCCTATCACAAGGCTTCTCCATGGGCCAGTGTTTGACCACCTGGTTATGCCACCAGTTAAGATGCCTGCATCCCATATGGGAGAACCCAGGTTTAACATCCTGCTCCATATCTTGGCTCTAATGCAGATCCTAAAAGGCAACAGGGATGGCTCAAGTAATTGGTCTGTGTGACCCATGTGGGAGACCTGGATTGAGCTCCCAGCTCCTGGCTGGGGCATCGCAGGCATTTGGGACAGGATCAGAAGGTGGGAGTTCTTTCTGGCTCTCTTCTTCCCTCTGTGTGTATGTGTCCCTCAATTAAATAAAAAATCTACAATTCAATCTCCTTAGATACCCTATTTCCCCCAATACAAGTATGAAATTTAGAAACCCAAAGCCTCCACAGAACTAAAAGTCCACATCCCATATATTTGCCTTTATTTTACATTTTCAGGATGTTCCCCACCACTTTTCCCCATCTCAATTGAAGGAGACGCTCAGCGACCCACCTGCTGCTGGGAACAAAAAAACCTAAGTTCTCCCCTCCTGACAGGCAGGCAATGACGTCATTTTACCTGCCCATGTGTGAAGTTTGGGAGTTTGTCTGAAGCTTTGGGAGTTTGCTCCATCCATCAATCAATAATAATAGTAATTGCATATTTATTCACTAGGCCACCTGGAATAAGGTTGTGTGATTTTACCCAGCATTCAGGGAAATGCAAGGTTTCCATTTTCTCTTTCTGCTTTGCAAGGAAGCATACTGCTGAGACTATTAGAGAAAATGCAAATCTCCGGGCTGTTTGGGAAGGCTCCAAAAGAGGGAAAGTGAGCAGTGTTACCAGCAGTGTTTGGATGCAAATGCTAAATCTCTGTCTTTAAAAGTGTTTAACTGTGAAGAGTTTACACAGCTCACGCAGGATGACAGAGGAAGAAATTACACTTCTCTTCCACTGTCACCATTTCCCCCCACCTGCCACTCGCCCCCATATCAGTCTGCTGGGCTGCTAATGACACTTAAAATGATCAGAAAGAAACTCGAACACTTCCTATTAAGATGAGAAGAATGCACTTGCTCAGTATGAGAAATTTACATCCCTCCTGGACCCCAGAACCTCAGAACAATTTCTTCTAAAATAAATTGGCCCCAGAGTGTCTGAGTTCGAGTCTTGCCTCTGCTTCCAAACCAGCTTCATGTTAATGTGCACCCTGGAAGGCAGCAGGTAATGACTCACGTGCTTGGGTTCCTGTCACCTGCCCAGGAGA
This sequence comes from Sylvilagus floridanus, assembly GCA_949820135.1. Classification (NCBI taxonomy): domain Eukaryota; kingdom Metazoa; phylum Chordata; class Mammalia; order Lagomorpha; family Leporidae; genus Sylvilagus; species Sylvilagus floridanus. Next base: position 18,632,535 of record OX463239.1, on the reverse strand, counting down.
CCCACCCAGATACAGCCTGGTCCACCCCCCCCCCCCACAGTGGTCTACCTTTCAAATACATAAAATGTTTGCTTATAAAACTTATATTCTGCTTTCTTCTTGCTTATTGCTAATGAATAGGTCACAGAACATTCCTAAAACCATGACCTCATGGCAAGCAGAGAACTGTGGTTCTTGTGAATGCTTGATAAGTACTTGTATTTGTTTAGTTTTTAAAAATGAGTAAGTACATAAACTAGTGATCAATTCATTGGCTCATTTATGTTGTTTTTGGAGGAAAAATTCTACCTGGGGCAGAGGTGAGGCAATGAATGTCTAGATTTCTTCATAACCATCTCTTGTCTTCTCCGCCCTAAACACCATCCCTACCTCCAGCCTCCCCTAAGTGTGAGTACCACAAACAGATGCTGAGGGCCCCTCTAATCTGAGTTTCCAGAGTCTACATTATCATACCCCACTCATACTTTGCTCCTTTATTAAAATAGAAACTGCAAATCCCAGGCAAGTATCTCTAGTCTTTATCTGATGGAAATGATAGTGGAATCAAAAGTAACAGATAAAGTCCTACCATATCAGGCTGTCAAATTGTGGCTGACAAAGCCTCCAGTGGTTCCTAAATCAGATCAAGAGATTTTAGGGGTGGGGAAACTTTCTTAGAAAGTTCATAATTCAGGGCTGGCACTGAGGTGTAGTAGGTTAAGCTACCACCAGAGATACCACTGGCATCTGGTATCAGAGCACTGGATGGAGTCTCAGCTACTCCACTTCTAGTCCAGCTCTCCACTAATGCTTCTGAGAAAGCAGCAGAAGATGGCCCAATTATTTGGGTCCCTGCAATGCACAGGAGATCTGGACTGACTTCCTGGTTCTGAGCTTGGCCTGGTCTAACCCTAGCTGTCATGGCCATTTGGGGAGTGAACCAGCAGGTGGAAGATTCTCTCTCTCTCTCTCTCTCTTTCTCTGTGTGTCTCTTTGCCTTTCAAATAAAAAAAATCTTAAAAAAAAGAAAGAAAAGAATTGAAAGCTCATGGTTCTTGGGCCTACTTTCAAAAGCTCTGATGAAATGAACCTAGATGAGACCTGGGGAATCTGTACTACCTTCCCCAGGCAATTCTTGGGCCCAGCCATGCCTGGAGATGGTTTCTTCACATTGCAACCAAACAGCCCCTAAAGGAGCATTCAAGCACATGGGATATTCAGGTGACCAGCACAAATATGGGAGATACGGGGGGTTCTACTGAATATATTTGGTTTCCCGTGGAGCAGATGCATGGCTGACTAAGACGCTGATGATGAGATTCTTGATTTTGTTCACCTTATGTTGATTGTTCTGCAATGGCCTGGAAAATAACGGAGTTGTTTTTTAAATAAGCACCTTTGTACTCTATCAAGGTCAAACCTTTTACTTGATGTACTTAACTAACCATGTAAAATATTACATCAGCAAGCCTACGAGGCACTTGGAGATATATTCACATTTGCATAATGTCCTCTGTAAGTTAGTCTTTGGTCCTTAAGGGTGTTTAGAATAACTGCATGCAAGAATATACTTAATCCAATCTCATTTTAGCTTTTGCTCTTTTAAGATTTCAAAATTAATAAATCCTCCTGATACTCCAAATTACCATGAGCTTTTATAAGCATAACTTTGTAACTTTAACCCATTTATGAACATACCCCACAGGCAAATGTACTAATGAATAAGAAATAACATTAGAAGTTTAAAGATGGTCTCTTTATGAAGTAATGTAAGAAAATCCTGTTAGCTGGATCAAGTACAAAAGTGCGATTTCTTAAAAAATAGAAAATCCGTCACAAAATTACATGTAATTACAATAACCAAAGGATAGAAAGTAGGAATAGTTGAAGTACCATGCATTATTTAACTTAGCACATGTTATCACTTGCTTGCATATGGATGAAAGCAAGGGAAAAGGAACAGACACAAACTCTCTGCCTGTGGCTAAAGAGACAGTGATATTTTGTACCTGACACCCCTTGCTTGTGAATTCTTGACCAACGCTCTCAACACACCTGCTAGGTAGACTGTTCCAAGCCCCTTCAGTCACCTCTGTTCTCTCACCCCCTCTCACTGCCTATCTTACTCTGCAGTACAGAATGCGACCAGTGTTCACTGGCTCCTTCAGGGCTAAAGAAAATGCCCAAGTCAGCTTAGCTAACAAATCACTCATTTAATCAAAGCAACAAAGCTATGAGCCATAGAGAACGGGACTTTGAAAAGTCCGTGGAAGAACAGGAATTAAAAAATCAGCTTATGTTGGTGTCCATGCCTATGAAAGAATCTTCAAAAAGTTGATGGAAAAATGCATACTAGGAAAAAAAATTATGCACGGATTCCAAAACAATGTTTGCACCAAAACAAGCTTTTCTTTTAATGTGATTTTTCTACAACTTTTTTTGAAGTGCGCTTACATGTGGATTTCTATCTTCCACGTTATCTTGTAGTGAATTTATTCCATTTGTTGGTGCTAAATGCCATATTGCAGAAAGACCTGTTACACATTCCCCTGGTTTACTGATTAGGCCACTGCGACACAGAGGGGATAAATCACTTTCCCGACATCACACAGCTAGTGCCTGCCTGAGCAGAAAATAGAATTTAGATGTGCTGAGATGCCTATCTTCTGTAGTTCACTGCAGTGGTATCTAAGAGGATGAAGTGTTGCCACAAAGAATTTGAATGGAAGATTGTGAAAAGCAAGAACTGATGCTATTCGATAAGGCAGGATTGCAAAGCAAGATTCCAGTCTAAGCACTGTTGGCACCTTGATGGCAGGAGGTCTAGCCTCGTACCTGTTGCCAGGCTTGCCACGACCAGTCTGGAGCCAAAGAAGCGTGGTTGAGTGTTTCCAAACGGGAAAGTGGGCTCGGATGGCTGCAGGCTATTCCTGGGTCAGGGGCTCTCTAATGTTGCTGACAACCTTTCAGAAAGCACTGTGGCAATCAAGAGTGTGCATTCTTCCCACTTCAAGTAAAACTGAAATGTAAATAAAAGCTTACATTCAAGAAAACTCTCTGCAGGCACAGGTGTTGGACCTACTGGTTAAGTGGCCAGTTAGGATGCCTGCATCCCACAACGGAGTGCCTGGGTTTGAGTCCTGGCTCCACTCCTGATTCCACCTTCCTGCCAATGCACACACTGGGGGGCAGCAGTGGTGGCTTAAGTGATTGGGTTCTTGCCTCCTATGTGGGAAGCCGAGATTGAGTTCCTGGATCTCAGCTTCAGCTTGCTCCAGCCATTGCAGGTATTTTAGAGACTGAGATGGGAGCTCTGTTTTTCTGGATCTGTGTCTCTGCCTCTGCCTATCTGTCTCAAGAAAGGATGGATGGATGGAAGGGAGGGAGGGAGGGAGGGAGGGAGGAAGGAATTGACTGTAGACTTTTATATATGGTGAACAGTTAGCGCTAACTTAAATATCCAATAAGGAAGCTGGGCATTGTGGTACAGTGGGTTAAGCCACTGCTTAGGATACCATATCCCATATAGGAGAGCCAGTTCAAGTACCAACTCATCCACTTCTGATCTTTCTGGCAAAGCAGCAGACGATGGGCCAAGCCCTTGGGCTGTGCACCCATGTGGGAGAATTAGAAGAAGCTCCAGGCTCCTGGCCTCTGCCTGGCCCAGCCCTGGCCATTGCAGCCATTTGGGGAGTGAATCCAGCAGATGGAAGATATTGTCTCTCTCTCTCTCTCCTCTCTCTCTGTCTCTCCCCCTGTATCTCTGCTTTCAAATAAATACATAAATAAATCTTTAAAAATATTATATGAAAAAAGGAAAACATGTTTATCTAGTAAAATGATCCCCCAAAGAAATGCATTAAATTATTAGCAATGATTTTATTTCTAAATGGTAAGGTTTTGACAGGGTTTAATTTTTATCACATTTTTGTATTTCCATATTCTTCACAATGAGCTTTTCTCTCATTATAAATACAGCACATGTTTAGAAATTATTATTCCACATTTTTATACTATTGATAGGTGAATTAGTATTGTCACCTAGTGTACAAAGATATGTTATAAGTTGTAGCATTACCTGTCAACTGAAAAACTAGAGAAGAAATAGGTATTTTCCAGTGAAGGAACTGACACATAAACCAATAATTATTATCAATACTATTATGATTATATTTGCTATTGTTATTATGAAATAGGTAGCACTTATTGGTTCTTACTGTGTGCTAAATATAGTTCTAAGCATTTTAATTGTTTTCACCTTGTTAATCTCTACTATAACTCTTTGAAATACATAGTATTATGTATTCATTTACAGTTGATGTATTACATACATGTAACATTCATTATATCCAGCTTTTAAAGACTGTGGTATTCTGATATACTGACATGGAAAGCTGTATATGGTATATTGTCAGGCAAATCACAAGTGAGAATGTTTAGATTAATTACCTTTTAAAGAATATCTATTTATTTATTTATGTATTATTTATTTATTTTGAAAGTCAAAGAAACAGAGAAGACAAACAAAGATTTTCCATCTGCTGGTTCAGTTCTTAAATGCCCACAACAACCAGGGATGGGACAGACTGAAGTCAGGAAATGAAAACCCAATCAAGATCTCCCATGTGGGTAGCAGCAACCCAACTACGTGAGCCATCGACTGCTGCCTCTCAAGAGTGTGCAATTAGCAAGGAGCCAGAATCAGGAGCAGAGTTGACAACTGAACCCAAGTGTCTGATATAGGATACAGGTGTCCCCAGGAATATCTTAATGGCCAGGCTGAACACCAGCCCTTAGGATAATCATCTTTTTTGTTTTTGACTAGCATGCATTAGAAATATTCATGAGCATTTGTATTAAGAGAGAAGCTTGGTTCAGCAAAAGGTATTTATTAGGAAATAAGGGAAAATAATTTGGTCCTTGAGTTACAGGTCACATTTTAGGACTTTATCCAGTACACAGCAGGTAACTGCTATAAATTCTAAGGCAAAGAAATGACACAGTAGGGCATATTTGCAAAATTCATCTTACAGGTGATTCAGGTAGACTGGCAAGAGACAAGCCCATAGGTAGGTAGGGCTGTTTCAGTACCAAGGTCCAGGTAACAAGAAGCAGGACTTGGTAGCTGTGCTGGGTAAGGAGAGAAGAGATGGGTCCAAATAGCAGCACCCTGAGTCCTGGGATCATGGGCGTGACTCAGATCGTCTGATGCGCCATGCTCACAGCCACCGGGCTAGCTACATCTCTTAGGCCCCCAGGAAACGCTGTTCCCCATTTCTTGTCCTTAAAATACCAACCATGAGTATTTGTGAGCAACAGATACTGCCTGAGAGGGCAGCTGGGTTATGAGTGGCAGAAGTGTTTAGGTTCAAGAAAAGACAAGGACTTACTGAAGCCTTGCTCTCCCCGTCAAAGAGACATAGTCCTGCCTAACAAATGGTTATTTCCCAGCTGTGTTGAGAATCCTTGTCCTTGCTTGTCTTCTAGTTTCCATCCATGGATCAGTGGGAGCTAGGAAACACATTGTGTCATATTACCCCATACATTGGCTGCAGCCCTACAAGGACCCTCACGTACAGCATTATATGAAGGATGATGTCTGCAGTGAACAGATGCTTTGTTGTGTGAAATCATATTTGGGAGTTAACAATCAGAGTTGTTTTTTGAGATTTCAGAAACATAAGTATTATTGCAGGATATGGAGTTCACACCATTGGATGGCTAGAAGCAACTTTTAGTAAATAAAATCTCTAGTTCTTTACTGTTACTGTTCTCTAAAAATCACCTCCTTTTCTCTTAGCTAGCCCACCCATCTGGGATCTGTCTGACCCATGTTGTGAGGCCAGCTGAGCTCATCTTCCTGCTCCTTGATTTTCTATCAAGGCTACTTTGTTCTCTGGCCACTGGACACGTTAGAAGAGAGGACCAAGCGCTCTGCTGGCTTCAGGGCTATGTTTTCACTGGTCACTTCTGCTTCCCGATCGTATTCACCAAAGGCTCATAGCCCAGGCTGTGGAGCAGCACATCGGCCCTTGGCACGGCCTTGTCTCTGGGAGTCTGTCTGCTCTCAGGCTCCTCTGGCTCCACCCTGCATGAGGATTTGGTCCTTGTGATGTGAGTGAAGGAAAGAAGAGCTTCTTAGCAAAGACCCCTGAGGAAGACGAGCGCCACCCAAGCAGGTCGATTCCACTTTTCTGATCCCCCCACCCCGTGTTCCCCACGACCTCTCCCACCACCTCAGTCCTGAGGAATCTTCTAAGGTCAAAGCAATGCTTTCTGTAACTCTGACCCACACAGGGCTAACAATGTGTTTAACTCTTTAAAAGACTGTCCTGCCCCTTATATGAGCTTAAGCTATAGCAGTTCTAACTCCTACTCACTCAACTGATTTTTTAAATCTTGTTCAACCCAATGAGCTGTGTGTGTGATCAAAATTTTGCATTCCAATCTGCACCCGATTCTTCCACCCATCCACACACACTGATCATCAACCCCCACTAGCTCATCCCCTAAGCATAATTTGGCCCTTGCCAAACCAGTCTGGGCTCTGTGTGAGACAGAAGTCTAGGAATCAATAGACAGAAAAAGGATCCCAAATAAAGAGGAAAATGGAAACCATCTTGCTAGGAGGCCCACTTCCACAGCTCTTTGCTTTTAAAGATCTAGATGATGGGTGGAGATGAAAGGAAACGTAAGGAAGCCCTAGCTACTATTCTACACAATAAGGAACATGGAAAGGGGAGGGAGGACAGAGAGAGACAGTGCCAGGGTGTGAGCTGTCTAGGAGGTAATTTCTGGGTAGAATTGGTAATAGGGCTCTAGAAATTCTGCAAGGCATGGAAGCGGTGAGAAGGCGACAGGGCATTTGTGTCCCTGTGCAATATGAAATATACTCCTAATACATTCTCTGAATGATGCAGGTAAGATTTAGAATTGCTTCAATGTCTTGCAGTTGCTATACTTCTCCAAATGTAATTCCTCAGAGACTGGGCCACATGGGCCTCTCTTCATATTCAAGTGATTAAGAACAAAAGCCTCAGGTCGGAGAGGTATTATCAAGTCCCATTGTACATTCGACAGCGGGAGGGCTCTCCACGCAGAGAAAGAGAGGGGCAGAGGCACAGAAGGAGGCCCAGGCAACAGCGGGAGGTGGAGCCAGCCTGGAGACGGGTCTCCCGCACTGTAGATGGACTCAGCACTACCCATGACCACACTTTCCTTCTTTCTCCTCGTAAGAGCCTTTCAGAACCAGATTCAAATGTTCATTAGTTTTCCAAGAAGAATTTCAAAATGATGCTGCTTTCCTACCTAACAAATTCACTCTAGGAGGGTTTGCACATTCTGTTTCTTGGGCTGGTGGTAGGTTCACAAATGTCCCTTATGAAAGGTCATGGAGCTGAATATTTTTTCTTTCCCTGTTTTTCTCTTGTCCTCCTCCCTCCCTTCCTACTTTCATTTCTTCCTTCACTCCCATCAACTGGTTCATTCCTCAAATGCTTACAATATCCAGTAATGCAGTCCAGGTCTCCCATGTGAGTGGCAGGAACCCAATTACTTGAACCATCACCTGCTGCTCCCAAGGTCTGCAAGGGCAGGAAACTGGAGTCAGGAGCTGGAGCCAGAGACGGAACCCAGGCACTGTGATGTGGGACACCGACATCTTAACTGCCAGGCTCAACACGTGCTCCAAGCTGGATATCTTTGCATTATGATGTATGTGTGTACTTCACAATAAGAAACTTTAAACTCACTAAAAACATTTCTAACAATTGAAACTGAACCTAACCTGCTGTGCAAAATGAAAAAGCATCTTTTCTCTGATTTTTCTCACTTTTCTATGGCAACACATTTATACTGTAAACATAATGTGATCTAGATTGCTTATAATTCTGCATTGTTCATTACTGTGAAACATGCAAAATTCCATCAGTCAGAGAGTTTGAAATCAGAATCCAAAAGAGAGGTCCTGTCTCTAAGCAAGAACCCATATAATACAACTCTAGAAGTAGCCACAGTTTAAATGTGCCAGATTTAGGGATAAAGTCCCTTTTGGTCTGTGGACAGGGTGGGAATTTTAATCAAGCATTTTCTAGCTCACGGAATCCCATATGGTGCTGGGTCATTTTGAACATGGGAATGCTTTGACACTGCACATCACTTTCGTGTCTCCCCTCAAAGTAAAGCCTCCGCATCCTCTGTCTGGGGAGGTGCACTGGGTGGAAGCTACTCCCAAGAGCCAGTCGACGTCTGCTGGCAGAGCTACCCAAGCAAGTCACGCGTGAGTAGTCTCCTCACTAATGTTTTGGCATGTCATGATTAGGCGCTGCTAAGTCTTTGTCAGGAATAAACCTGTTGCCAGTGTTTGTTGTTCATGCCTGTTGTTATTAATTTTCATTTTCCCCCCGCCCCAGCAATCACACTCTGCTGTGAAGAGTGAGGAGGAAGCAGCAGGAAGCTGGGGAATGCTGTCCATCCCGTGTGCTCGCTCACAAGAGCAAAGGGAGACAAGGCACGGGAGAGACAGGGAAGGCTGTGTCGAACCACCTCCCCAAGGAAGCTCCCCAGTGTGAGCTGCTAAGTCCAAGGCATCTGTACTCCACTCCGACTGCACAGTGGACTCACCCGGGAAGATCTGGAAACACTGACATCCGGGCCCCTCTCCCACGTCTGGACGCACCTGGGGATAGACCGAAGCCTTAGGACACTTTTTAGGTTCCCAAGGTGATGCAGATGTGGAGTTAAGCTCGACAACCACTGCCTGAATCAGTGACCCACAGCTGCAAGGAGAGGATCCATTCATTGTTTGTTAGTTTGCTTCATATTTGTCAGAAACATTTATTAAAAGCACCGTGGATGATTACCTCTTGTTTTTCCCCCAAAGAAACCTTTTATTTAATGAGTACAACTTCAGGAATATAGAGATTCTTCCCACCTTACCCACCCTCCCACCCTCACTCCCACCCCTCTTCCTCCTCCTCCCGCTCCCATTCCCAGTCCCATTCTCCATTAAGATTCATTTTCTATTGACATTATACACAGAAGATCAACTCTATACTAAGTAAACATTTCCATAATTTGCACACACACACACACACACACACACACACTGTTTGAAAACAAGTTTTACAGTTAATTCTCATAATACAACTAACTCATTGAGGATACAGGTCCTGCAGGGGGAGTTAGTGCACAGTGACTTCTGTTGTTAACTTAGCAATTAACACTCTTACGTATGACATCAGTGATCACCTGAGGCTCTTGACATGAGCTGCCAGGGCTATGGAAGCCTTCTGAATCCACAAACTCCATCAGTATTTAGACAAGGCCATAAGCAAAGAGGAAGTTCTCTCCTCCCTTCAGAGAAAAGTGCATCCTTCTTTGATGGCCCTGTCTTTCCACTGGGGTCTCACTCACAGAGAGAGGATCCGCTCTTTAATCATATCTGGTCATCTACTCAGACTCACCGAACTGCCCCCTCTCGTGGGATCCTGTGACATAAGAGCCATCCAGGTCCCACAGGGTCAGCCAGTCCTGTCCTCTCTTGAGGCAGCTACGCTATGACACAATACACTCTTGTGCTTCTTAGTTACATGCACTGCAAGTCCCGACATCTCTCCCAGTCTCCTTTGTCTACGTCAGTGACCACAGGAAGCCACCTAACTCCCTTTCAGCCCTTTAGAGCAAAGCACAGTAGCTCAGCACATGTTTCTGTCTTTGTTCCTGTTCTTATAGATGGGAGCACCATACCCCAAATGCAGAAAATAATTGCCCAAAACTCTGTTATACCCGACGCTGTCAGCAATTTCTTGTTTGGGTGTTGGTTGTTTTGTCTTCTTTTCAAGTGAACCACATCACTTTTACTCTATTCATTAGCAGTCCCTCCTCCTCTTCCCCCACCACCATACAAACTCACATCCTCACAACCTCAGAGCAAGAGGCTCTGTAAGGCAGGAGCCGGCTGTGTCAGGATTTCTAGGGCTGAGATTGCTCACCAAATCCCAGCTCTGAAAATATTCCACTCTGGAGTCCCAGGCAATCTATCTACATCTCCTCCACCATCTCCTCCATCGACAAAATGGAAAAATTCCACCAGAGATTAATTCTTGCCTGCATGGCACTTTAAAGATTAAAATGCTCTACATAAAAAAAAAGCCAAGTATTAACCATAGGGAGGAATAGGAAAATCACCAAGGGAAGAGATAATGACAAGTGAATCAACCAGAAGGTAAGCCTTTACTAAAATGAGCTACACAACTGCTATCAACTTAGATTTCCTGTCTTGATCCCTGGAGTATTTGCAGTTTGCTTGATTGAGATTTAACTGAAATCAAAATTCCAGACAAAGCTGCTGTGTTTATATAAAAGGGCAAGCCCAGTTTTTGAATTAGAAAAACCTGATAGGTTGGTCCTTAGGTGAATTGGGCTTTGTCTCTCTCTCTCTTTCTCTCCCTGCCAACCCCTATCCCTCTCTGTTTCTGTCTTTTGATTTTTAGTCTTCGCATCCAAACATGTCACAGTTGATGGGGTCTTGTGGGATGCACAGATGCAACTAAATGTCCTCCTGAGAAACACAGCTTTTCCTCTACTACCCCAAATGCTTAAGAAGCCAAGAGCTCAAAAGAAGAAAAAAATGGGGCTGGTGCTGTGGCGTACTGGGTAAAGCTGCTGCCTGAAGTGCCGGCATCTCATATTAGCGCTGGTTCAAGACCCGGCTGCTCCACTTCCAATCCAGCTCTCTGCTATGGCCTGGGAAAGCAGTAGAAGATACCCCAAGTCCTTGGGCCCCTGCACCCATGTGGGAGACCTAGAAGAAGTTCCTGGCTCCTGGCTTTGGATCGGCACAGCTCTCACCGTTGCAGCCATCTGGGGAGTGAACCAGCAGATGGAAGACATCTCTCTCTCTCTCTCTTTCTCTCTCTTTCTCTGCCTCTCCTTCTCTCTATATATAACTCCGACTTATAAATAAATAAATCTGAAAAAAAAAAAACCACTATCAGGTACCAATACAGACTCTTGTCCCTTACTGCCACCCCAAAAGATCCCAAAGTTCCCTATTTTGGTCAAATATAAAGGTAGTTCAAAAAATTTGTGGAAAGTGGAATTAACAGATAAGCTAATTTTGGTGCAAAAAATTAATATCTATGCATAGGATTTTTTTAATAAGATACATTTTCCACAAATTTTTCAATGCACCCCTCATAAATATGCATGGATTCTAAAATTTTGGTGCCAAAATAAATCTTTTTGCTCTATTTCCCATGAATTTTGAAGTACCCTCACACCTGTTAAATCCCATATGTGTTTTCTAGGGAATCACAAAGTCAGCTAGGAAAATATTCTTTACTTGATGTTATAAAGTTTTTCTTTCCTGAAATGCCCTCATCATCCCTTGGGACAGCTAAATTTTACATTTCTATTAAGGTCTCAGTCTATCTTCTCTCAAGAAACCTTTGCAGCTACAATCTACACTGGAAGAACTCCTTTCTACGTTTAAAAAAGTTAAGAAAGCATAGGAAGGAGCAAATTTGGGTTGGACAAAATTAACAACTGGCTGCCCTTGTCTGGTGTGGTTCTCAAAGATACTGGTGGGCAGGAGGACAGGTGCATGGAAGGCAAAGCGAAGCCTACGCAGGAATCCCACCAGGAAGCAGGGAGGCCAGGAATTCCCACATCCCAATTTCCCTGGATCCAGCTAGCGCAAAGGGCACCAGCTTTCTGGGAGATTCCAGGAATTACAACATCTTTTCTGGAGGTCCAGTCCACCTCAAGGCGTATTTAAGCTGAAGTAGACGACTACCCCCAGGCGGCACCAAACTGGTGACAAGATCAGGAGGGATTTGGATGGCACAGACACCTAGAATGTAGAGAGGTTCACTCTATTTCTTGTTGTTCTCAATTCTATATGGTGATGTTTTTGAGCTTGTGTATTTCAATTCCTTACCAATTTGCAAAGACATCAAGACTGATGTTTTCCATGGTTCTTGTGTACCTCACAGTGTCTAGTGTGGCATGGAGGAGAGAAAGCTGTTCAGCTGCTGTTTTTTTTTTTTCGCTTTGTTGAAGCTTTGGTACAGTATGGAACGTCTCTATGCACATGCCTTTCCCCACTGCACAGAAGAAGGGAAGCTGTTGCACTTGGCTGTAGCACTGGCCAGACCTCTGGGGTATGAGGAGTGCATTTCTTAATCAGAAGCATAAACAAGGAAACAAAACATCTTCACTCAAAATATGTTTATGGTTTGATTGCTTGGTTATAAGCACAACTTTCTTTCTCCGATTTTCTGGGTTTCCACACAGCTCATCGAACTTCTATTTATTTTTCCTATCTATGCCAAGTGAGCGTGCGCGCGCGCACACACACACACACACACACACACACACACACACACCAGTTACGTGTGTCCTTCTCAGGAGGAGCCACCAGCATCAGAGTCTGGAATGTGCTTGGCTTTGCACCCATCACAGCAAGGCATTAGAAATATTGGATTTAGTGTTGTGTGTCCATAGATAGAAAATTAGGCCGACAGAAGTCTGGATCTGGGCCTCGCTCCACAGCTAACTTGTACAGCACTGGTAGCCAAAAGGGTTTGGAACGGTTGTCTCTCTACAGATGCTGCCATTCATTTCTGTGGGAACAGGACCACTTACATCTAATTACAGTTTCTGCTTAAATTAACAGGACAGATATGACAGCAAAAACTTCTTCAGACTAACTGGTGGGGAGACCTTTAGCTGACACAGCTTCGGAAGGAGTTGGCTTGCAGCAAAGTATGTCATTTTTAAAAGTAATTTAAAATTAATATGATTCCATCCAGACATCTGCAGCAGCCAGGGAAAAATATCTGGGGTGGGGATGGGGCAGTGGGGCGGGCAGGCAGGCACACACTCACGGCCTTTTAGAGAGAAGGCTAGATTATCTTACAGAGAAGACGGCTTTGTAACGATCAGGCTATGGTACACAGAACCATTACACAGCCAGTGTGGCGAGGCTGGTGTTAGAGCCCTGCCAGCTGACGTTCAGAGCCCTCGCTCTTAACCTAGACTGAGTCCCCTAACTCAAGCTGAAAATGTCACTAGCAAACAATTAAAGGAGATTCTCTGCCTAACACTGGTTTGATAAAAGTTTTATTGGTCTTCATTCTAGCCAGTTGAGTTTATGCACCACAGGGGTGGGGAAACTTTTTTTTTTTTTTTTTTTGCCAAGGGCCTTATGGATATTTGTGAGATCATTCATGGGCCACACAAAATTATCACATTAAAAATTATCTGGCTATAGATTTATTGACTTTTGAGTCCCACCTGCAGTTGCCTTGGCAGGGATGGAACAAACGATTTCGCAGGCTTTATACAGCCCATGGGCCAGACGTTCTCCACTCCTGCCTGGAACACAAGATGAACTAACGGCCCAGAACCCTACAGATCCCAAGACTAGGTCACTGTATAACACACAGCATTCAGTCACAGTAAACAATGACCCCAACAACCATCTCCAGTCGGCAAATGGGGCCAGACTGCCTTGAGAAGGGCTGCCCAAGCAGGTGCAAAATCCACAGGGCACTGGAGTGGCCTCTGAATGGTCCTCTCGTTTGCCCTTCACTGTCCCATCTCTTTCGATTTACTAAACCTCTATCCAACTCCCTCACCTGTCCAGTGAAAGGTCTTACCAGACCCCAGCCTCTGCCTTAGGGTTCTGGGCTCCCATGGCCATGTCTTCAACCTGGCCAGCGACCACCTACACAGGGGGAAATCTAACAGCCACAGCAGCCACACACCTCCCCCGTGGACAGCACTCATGGGGAGCTTACCTTTTAATTCCATTTTGCTGCAAGCTTTTTGAAGAGTCCTTGCATGGGACATCGTTTTTCATGAGGTGCATATCCCACTTAGAAGCTGTATTTTAAAATGAAGCCGTTGAAATTCTCTTCATTGCTCATCCTAATTCTGGATTCTTCTTTTAAAGACACAGTTCTGAAGACTGATTCATGAGAGCTGGAATCATGAAACGACAACTTCTTGTCTACAACTGACCTTTGCCCAGAAAAACCAAAGTACTCCAATAACCTCTTAGACCAGAGGTCTATGAACCATCGCTCACGGGCCCAAATCTAGCCAACTGCCTGTCTTTTTTATTTTATTTTTCCCAGAGAAATCTTTTATTTAATGAGTATAAATTTCATAACTACAACTTCAGGAATTTAGTGTTTCTTCCCACCATACCAGCCCTCCCACCCCACCACCTCCTCCCTCTCCCATCCCAGTCCCATTCTCCATTAAGATTCAGCCGTAGTGGCCATTTGGAGGGTGAACCAATGGAAGGAAGACCCGGTTGCCCCTCTTCCAGTCCAGCTCTCTGCTGTGGCCAGGGAGTGCAGTGGAGGATGGCCCAAGTGCTTGGGCCCTGCACCCCATGGGAGACCAGGAGGAAGCACCTGGCTCCTGCCTTTGGATCAGCATGGTGCACCGGCCACAGCGCATCGGCTGCGGCGGCCATTGGAGGGTGAACCAACGGAAAAGGAAGACCTTTCTCTTTGTCTCTCTCTCTCACTGTCCACTCTGCCTGTCAAAAAAAAAAATCAGATAAAGTGAAAGATTTAACTTCAATTAGCATCTTCTCCCTGGATTATTTTATCCATTTGAAAGGCAGAGTTACAGAGAGAGGTAGAGACAGAGAGAGAGAGAGAGGTCTTCCATCCACTGGTTCACTCCCTACATGGCCACAAGGGCTTGAGTTGGGCTGATCTGAAGCCAGGAGCGCCTCTTGGACCATCCTCCACTGCCTTCCCAGAAGCATTAGCAGGGAGCTGGAAGTGCGGCAGCCGGGACTTGAACCCTGCCATTTTGGGATGCTGGTGCTGCAGGTTGAGGCTTTAACCCGATGTGCCACACACCAGCGCTTCTGTTTTCAGTTCAGTGTAGCAAGCATAACTTGAGCATTTCCTTACTCTGAGTGTGCCAACAGTGTTAACACAGAAAACCTGTGTGTATTTGGCCGCACCTACATGAGCAATTGGCTGCTGTCCCCCCTGCCCTCACTCTCAAATGGGACTGGTTGAAGGGCTGAGGCCTGACAAGAAGAGGGCGAGGCTCAGGGGAAAACACCGGACAGGCAGCAGGGAAGTGGAGGACACGGCCCCACATCCCACTGTTAGGCCATTGGAAGGACAGGCAATTGTCTTGGGGAAGTTTGGAGTTACTGTCCTTGTCCCGTCTATCCCAGACAGCTACCAGATCCAAAATTATCCCTATCAATAAGCAAGCCAGTGAGGGAAAAAATTGTCACAGGCAGTGCCAACCAGAGCTGGCAAAGGGCGGGATTTGGTTCTTTTCTACTGAGCTCCGAGCAGCTAGTTGGACAAGCCTACTCTGGCTGTTGTCTTGCGACCCTATTGACCCCTATTTCAGCCATTCATTTTTTTCAGCTCCCAGATGTCACATTTTGGGGGGTAGTGATGACAAAAGAAAGGCTGAAATGGGCTGAAAGTCTAAGGCCTCTGTCTCTCCCCTCCAGCATTTGCTGGTAAAGAAGTGAAAGGGTCTCGTGCCTTCATTGTAAAGTTTGATACAGGGAAAAATCTTTAAAAAAAAAAAAAAAGTTTGAACCACAGCTCATTGCCACCCAGCAGAATCTTAAATCTGTGATTAAATGAAGAGGGGCTCTTTAGGCTTGGACTTATCTCACAGAACTTTTTATGTATTTACTTAGTTATTTGAAAGCTAGAGTTACAGACAATGAGAGGGAGAGATTCACTTCCCAAATGACCACAATGGTTGGAGCTGGGCTGATCCAAAGCCAGGAGCCAGGAACTTCTTCTAGGTCTCCCACATGGGTCTTCCATGTGGGTGCAGGGGCCCAAGCACTTGGGCCATCCTCCACTGCTTTCCCAGGCCATAGCAGAGAGCTGGATCGGAAGAGGAGCAGCCAGGACTCAAACCGGCGCCCATATGGGATGCTGGTTCCGCTGGTGCAGGGTTAATCTACAGCGCCGGCCTCCTCTCACAGAATTTTAAAATTAAGTAATATTCAAGAACCACTTTTGGGGGCAGGCATGGTGGTGCAGTGAGTCAAGTCGCCACTTGACGCCTTCATCCCAAGCCAGTGCAGTTCAAGACCTGACTTCTGTGCTTCAGCTCCAGCTCCCTGCTAATGCACCTGGGGAGGCAGCAGATGACGGCCCAGTGCCTGGGACCC